>JAHHFK020003686.1:0-629950 GCA_024533555.2 Aedes koreicus
ACATTGCTGATCCTCGGAAGGAGCAACGGAAACAGCCGTTAACATCCAAGGTGATACGATTCCATTTATGAATATTTCCGATGCTGATGCAGAATTCCAAAAACCCCTCTCGTTTCCCACAAGGAACCAGGCGAGGAAAGCAACCCCGCTGGCAATACGTTAGCAGTGAGTAATCCAAACGTTTATTTGTTGTCCACATTAATGACGAATGAATTCAATATCTACAGATTCCGCTCGATCGTTCCTGCGCTGCAGGAAAATCCTGGGAAGGCTTCAAAGACATCATGGGATCAGCAAGGGAGATGCAAGAGCTGCAGAAGGAAACTGAGAAAATCAACTATCGGCGGATTCCGCTCTGGAGGGTAGTGATGAAGGAAATCCCTACGACAGAAGCAGATCCGAACGTCTGCTTGAGGTGGAAACGAATAAAAGGCCGCGGTCATCAGGTAAGTAACCGAATTGATTAATCATCGCCATGGGCACGGTATCAAACTTTTGTTTCAGATAACGTTTTCCATAGAATCGGGCGGTCGGTGCGATGATGTGATATACCTTCTCTGCTCCTGGGGCATCGGTGAACGATACGGCTCAACGATTTCGATCACTTCGTGTACGCTGTTCACCGAGCAACTGCAGGATGACGATGACGAGCAGTAAGTATAGATCAGAGAGAATAGTTAGAAGGTGAACAGAGAAAACCAGGCAAATATCCGGGAAGATTGTAAATGCAGGAAGATTATTTTTTCAATGTGGAAATGATTTTAATGGCGATCGTTTCTTTGGAGCAATCTTTGGAAAAGAGCGCAGCATGTTAGGAATTTACAAGTAATAAAGGAAATTACGTATATGACACGATTTCTTTATGAAGAAATTGAATAAATTTTATTTGTTTCTCGCTTTGATTGTGGGTTTGGTCTAGGGGGCCTGGGCAGAAACGGCATAGCGTTTAATATTTTCATTTTTGAATTAAGGCGAGAATCCACGTTAAGAACTTATAATTAGTACCGATGATGTTCACTCTAATCAAATGTTTAATACTAGTAAAAATCTTCAAACTGTCTTACTCTAATTCGCTCACGTTAGAGTAATAAAAATATGTTTTTTTAAGTATACTACCCTGGAAAGGGGGTTAATTCTATCGTGAATGCTGTTCTTGATCGAACGGTACAGCGTGATTGCAATATACTCATCTGGCTCTCTATGAGATGGGTAAGCAGATCATGACGAAAGAGCAGCACAATATGATGATATACACAGAAACATCTAATTTTCTACGAAAACTAACCTAATGCAGATATATGGAACGCCGTCTAAATTCAAGGGATATTTCATGTATATTTAAGCCAAATATTGAATAAATCAGGTCTGTTGTATGAAAGATTGCAATCAATTCTGTTGTTAACGATTGCTTTGACTTGCAATTGAACGAGGGGATATTTAATGAGTCTGTTAAAATGCCTAATTTTTTTCTGTGTAACTGAAGCACCATTCATAAAGGGTGTTCCGATCAACATTTGGTCAAACAGTAATGTGTGTGAGTCGATTAAAGTTTTTATTAATAAGTCAAATTCTTTTTTTCTTTTTCAAGTTCAGTTAATACAGAATACAGGAAAAATATTCAGCTAAGCTTCCTTTTTACCGAATGCGAATTTCCGGGTCTTTCGTTTAACACCTACCATAAGATTTTTTACAGTCTCCTTGTGCACTTTATTCTCTGCAGAACGCCAGTTTGCCCTGAAATGTTTCTCGCTCACAACAGCTTTTCGAGTCTTCTTAAGGTTCTGCTTGACGATGGCCCTATATTGTTCGATTGGGCGGAGCTCTGGCGTGTTGGGAGGGTTCTTGTTCCTTGGGCACCACTTGAAAGTTGTTGGCAGCATACCACTCCATGGCCTTTTTTCCGTAATGGAAAGATGCCAAATCCGGCCAAAATAGAACGGAACAATTGTGTCGCTTCCGGAAAGGCAGTAGACGTTTTTGTAGGTACTCGGTCAGAGAAATTTCCTGATTGACGGTTCCGGTCGCAATGTAAACGTTGCTCTTCAAGTCACAGGTACAGATGGCCTGCCAAACCAGATATTTCTTCGCGAACTTTGACAGTTTAATGTGCTTGAAAATGTCCGGTTGCCGTGTAAAGTTCCTGTCCAGGAAGCTGTTTAAAGTCTGCTTTGATGTAAGTTTCATCGTCCTGTACCACGCAATCAAATTTCGTCAGCATCGTCGTGCACAACTTTCGCGATCGTGCTTTGGCCAACGTGTTTTGATTATCGTCGCGACTTAGAGTCACCACTTTCTTGTAAGTCGACAGTCCAGCTCGTTTTTTAGCTCTATCCACGGTTGAAGGTCCCACTTTCAACTTCTTTGCGACATCTCGGATGGAGAGGTTAGGGCTCCACTCGAAACAGCGCGCAACTCTTTTTGTCGTCGCTGTGGCCTCCGGCTTTCGATTTCCCCCCGATTCAGCTTTCCTGGCTGTCGACAAACGTTCACCGAACACTTTAAATACGTTGGTAACAGTTGATTTAGTCACATTCAACAATTTCGCCAACATGGCGTGAGAGTAGTTTGGATTTTCGCCATGCACGTGCAAAATTTTGATGCGTGTCTTCTCTTCCTTCGACGACATTTTGATAACTGAAGTGCTAATCTCAAAACCAAAATAGAGACATGATGCTACACACACACATCTTCAAAATGAGGGGTGAGCAAAATTTTTTAAAGCACAATGAAATGAAATGCGTCAAGTTTAAGTCGACCAAATTTTGTTCGAAAGTACGCGTGTATTTGTGAAGGTTTTAATATGTTTATCATAGCATGCTGTGCGTTTGACTGTCATCTTTCATTTGCTTACTTGTTTGCATAATTTAAATTCTTCGTTTTCAAATTGTCGCGCATTGAAAAAGCCGTTAAAATTAAGGTTTATTACACATGGCTACGTGAAAACTATGCAAAAATTGGGGAAGCGCTTTGGAATTCATTATGCGAGTGTAAAATCCACCATAACCAAGTCTGGGGATTTGGATGAACTGCCAGGAAGAGGCAGAAAACCCGGATCTTCCAACCCCTAAACTGGATCAGAAAATGGTAGCTCTACTTCGGAAGAACAAATCAATGTCGGCAAGTGATTTGGCCAATAAGTGAACCAGTGTTGGAATAATTCAACGTATCAAGAAACGGAACAACCCCAAGTCCTACAAGAAGCAGAAAAATCGCCAAACAAAGTGCAGAACAGAAGCAACGCGCAGCTCAAGGGCCCTGAAATTGTAGTTCGCAAGTTTTGCATGTATTTTTGATGGACGACGAGACCTATGTCAAAGTGGACTCAAAGACCCTTCCAGGTTCACAATATTACAATATTCGTGGTCTTATTTGGCCGAGCATGCTTCTCCAGCGATGTTTTCGGCACCTTCTCTTTCTTGTACGTTTTCAGAGTTCGAGATTTGACCCGTTGAATCATCCCGATTCTACCAATGGTGTTGCATTGCTTGGCCAAATCCCGCGTCGACGCTGATAGGTTAATTCCTCTTGTACTCAATCACTTTCAAGTCCCGGCTGAGCTGGCTGGGACCCGATTTCCTGCCGATCGGAGCATCGGAGCGGTTCATTTGGTCTCACCGAACTTTTCGATTACATTTTTGACACTGGTTGGTTCACTTTCACCCGTTTGCAATTCGGTTTTACTTGACACACTTTTCCTAGCACCAAATGTGCGTGCAGGAGGTGCTTTCTTTCGCGTGTCCAGATCAATTCGACTGATCTCTGAAACGAATTGGTAGTGGGGTTTCCCAACAACCACTTTCAGGCAAGTATGCTTCTGTTAGTATCAATTCTTTGCCTGATCTGCTTCCGTGTTCCAGCCCTGCCTCCAACTGTTTCAAACTCCTCCGGTAAGACCACCAATTTCAACATTTCTATTGCTTCTGATCGAAGTGATCATACTAATGGAAATAGCTCTCTACGACCTTGTTCTACACCGGGACGGGCCCACTTTGTCCTTCAGCGCCTTAAGGAAGTCCCCACTCCTCTCATCGCAGTCGAGCCTCTCCCGCCAGCGATCAACAGCCGTCCCGGCCCTGCGTTTGAGTTGGGTGGTCGGGTGCTTCCGAACTTCTACTACAGGCAAGTACTCGGGCGTAATCGAACAATTCGCCGCCTGATTCTATCGTCGTTTCCAGTTCATCTTCTAGCCAGCTTCGATCAACGTTTGCAAGCAGGATACCGTGACGCACAAATGCCGCTAGTCTTGGTAAAGCCCCAGGTCTGCTCAACGCAGTCGAGCCCTAATTATTAGCGACCAGTAGCCGTCCCGGTCTTCTGGTTGAGTTGGGAAACGGGGTCTTCCAGATTCCAGATTGGGAAACGGGGGTCTTCCAGATTCCTGGTCAAAAAACGGACATTTCCCGCTCTGATGCAGTGGTTTCCTCTTTCTATTGCTACAAACCTCGAACGTCGGAATTCGGACCTTTTAATTTATTACCAGAATGTTGGCGGAATGAACGGCCTTATTGATGATTATCGGTTAGCGTTCATGGATCATTGCTACGACATTTCAACGTTATCTGAGTGGGGTTCAACGGCGTCTCAAATCTCATCCGAAATCTTTTGGAGCTATGTTAATCAACAACGTAAGGAAGTGGGCTTACCTTCATCCATGTTCTATAATGGCGAGACTGCTGGCACTCAACAGGAAATTTGCGATCTGTTCTCGGTAAAATTTGCCAGTGTTTATGAAGACGAGAGACTAACCAGTCATTCTGTTCACGCTGCCGCCGACAATGTTCCTTTGGCAAATCAATCAGAATCAATCTCGAACGCGGCATTATACCTTAAAACATCGCTTAAGCCCGGACCCGATGGGGTTCCGTCGGTTTTTCTGAAACAGAACATGGCTTGTCTTCTGTATCCACTTCATCAGATATTCCAGATGTCCCTCTCTAGCAGTACATTTCCTTATTGCTGGAAAATGGCGGACATGTTTCCGGTATATAAAAAGGAAGCAAGCGGGACGTGAACAACTACCGAGGAATCACATCGTTAAGCGCTGTATCGAAGCTTTTTGAACTGGTCGTTAAGAACTCACTTTTTACACATTGCAAGCAGTTGTTAAGTGACGACCAGCACGGATTTTCACCAGGGCGTTCCACAACTACAAACCTATTGTGCCTTACGTCGTACATCACTGATGGTATGATCGCTCGATGCCAAACGGACGTGATCTACACAGATTTAACGGCAGCTTTCGACAAGTTGAATCATGATATCGCGATCGCTAAACTTGACAGACTAGGAGTTGGTGGTAATCTTTTAAGATGGTTTCGATCATATCTCACAGGGCGTCAATTGAAAGTTGCCTTGGGTGACCTTCGTTCAAGGAGTTTCTGCGCCACGTCCGGGATACCGCAGGGTAGCCATTTGGGACCGTTGATATTTCTTTTATACTTCAACGACGTACACTATGTTATCGGAGGGCCCCGCCTGTCGTTTGCTGATGACCTGAAAATCTTTATGCGAATCTGTTCAACCGCCAACTGTCTTTTACTCCAAGCGCAGGTTGATGCCTTTGCTGATTGGTGTACTCTAAATCGGTTGGTGGTCAACCCTGCCAAGTGCTCAGTGATAACCTTCTCACGTCAGAAACAACCAATTCTGTTCAACTACCATCTTCTCGGAACGACCATCGAACGAACGCAGTGCGTTAAAGACCTAGGTGTTCAGCTGGATTCGAAACTGACGTACACGCAACATTTATCGTATGTTGTTGACAAAGCTTCAAGGACACTCGGTTTTATATTCAAGGTTGCGAAGAACTTCAGCGACATTCACTGCCTAAAATCGCTCTATTATTCTCTCGTTCGTTCGACACTGGAGTACTGTTCAGCGGTCTGGAGTCCATGCTATGATAATGGCGCCGAGCGAATCGAATCTATTCAACGCCGTTTTCTTCGGTTCGCACTTCGTAGACTTCCTTGGAGCGACCCTTTTCGTCTTCCTAGCTACGAAAGTCGGTGTCAGTTGGTTGACATGGAGCCTCTGCGGGTCCGTAGAGATGTCTGTAGAGCTTTAACTGTTGCAGATGTGCTACAAGGAAGAATCGACTGCGGAAGGATCCTTCAACAGATTAGCATCAACGTACAGCCAAGGCCAATGCGTCACAACTCCATGCTCAGGCTTCCTTTTCGCCGCACCAACTATGGGTTGAATAGCGCTATTCACGGGTTGCAGCGAACCTTCAATAGGGTGGCGTCCATTTTCGATTTCCATCTGACGCGGAACGCACTTCGTCGGAGATTTTCTACCGTTTTTAGATCAATTGACGCACGTAGTTAAGATAGTGTATAGCTTTAATTATTTTAATTTTACTTATTTATGTTTGTGTCTTGACTCCACTTAAGAGGTTATGTACTCGTTTCTTATTGTATTTTTTTCCTATTTAACATCATTAGGACCTAAACTTGGTCTGTTGATGTATACTTCTAATAAACAAATAATTGAAATGCAACTGTAATATTCACAATATTTTCCAAATCATTACTTACACTGCAAATTCGACTATTTTTGGACAATTCTGAACCAACGGAAAACGGGAAAAAGAAACTTGCGCCGGGGGGGGGAACGGAAAAAAAATTTTGTGCGGTGTTTCAGAACCACGAGGTATAATAGTTGATAATAAGGATGTTACGCTGGGTAGTGGGGAAAGGGAGGGCCACAGAGGGATAATTGTGTTTTGTGTGTGAGAGATTAAAGTATATTATGTGTTGTTTGTGGGGAGTATATTTTAATTACTTGTTGTGTGGGGGGGTATGTTGTTGTTGTTGTGTGGTGAAATATAATGCTTGTGGTTACTTGGGTTTTGTCTTGCTTATTTTTACAGAAAACAGCTGCGCACTTCATTTTTCCCACTTCTACGCGTGTAACAGGAAACACGGAACAAACTTTTCCACTTTGCTGCTCAGAACGCTCAGAATCTCAGCACTCGTACGATATATGTAAATAAAAACCAACGATTACCAGTCAACATTTGAAAACTGATGGAGTCATGCAAAGTTAGAGCTGCCGGAGTCGGTTGTTGATAAACACGAAGAAGAACAACCATACAAAGAAGCCTGTTTGCGCGACTCTTCCTTATCGACTCTGGCGCGGACCTTGTATAAACGTCATTGTGTGCACGCTGCTATAATAATTGTTTTGTCTTTTTGACTTTTACTGTGAGCCGTGTTTTGGTGTTGTCTCACTCACTCTCACAGGACGCTTGAAAACATGGCTCACAGTAAAAGTCAATTTTTTTTATAGCGTGCACAGGCTCATACAAGCGTTGTTGTTTTGTAAGGTTGTGATTAAAGTTGCCAAAGTTGCGTGATATCTAATAAATATGTTCCATATTCACAACGTAAGTTTCTTACCTTTATAGAGAATATAAAATTAACTTAGCATTATAATTATTTCTATTCTAGAAAGAAAAGAAAAACTTCGGACTCACACCGGAGGACATCCGATCGCGGGCTGAAGCGCTTGAGTCGAATTTTTGTTGTCTAGAGTTTCACGAAACTTCGACTCCTAATCCACCGATTGATCCAGATACATGGCTCGATGTTGGTCAACGGATTCGTTCAATCGAAAATGAAGTCGCCTTCTGTGATAGCAGTTTGTTGCAAGAAGTTTTCCATCTGCGATCATCGCTGGATTTTTGTGATCAAAATCAAGTGGTTTGGGCTCGTACGAAGGCTAACTTTTTCGAGGTTAGATCTGGCCAGTTCATGACCCGTGCAGCGACTAAGATTGCAAACTTAGATGCAATGTTCGGATGGAAAATGTGTCAGTTGCCCGATAGTGCTGACGAAAGCCAGTTGCTATACTTTGTAGATGTTTTCGGAGGCCCGGGTGGCTGCAGTGAATATGTACTATGGCGGAATGATGGATGGAATGCGAAGGGTTTTGGATATACTCCGAGAGGTGATTACGAATTCCATGTAGAGGAGTTTCAGATGGGAGCGCCGGAAAGCTTTGATCCGTTCTACGGGGCGAACGATGATGGACATATATTCGATCCAGATAATATTAGTGCGTTTATTGAGTATGTTAAGGCCCAGACTGATGAGTTGGGAGCACATCTGATTATGTGTGACGGAGGGTTCTTTATAAAGAATAACAACCAGGAAATCATCTCGAAACAGCTGTATTTATGCTTGGTCCTTTTGGCTGTTGGTGTCATTCGTCCAGGTGGAAACGCTATGTTGAAAGTGTTTGATTTGTACACACCGTTCAGCGTCGGATTGGTGTACATTCTGACAAAATGTTACAGAAAAGTTTCGATTATAAAACCGGCTTCCAGTCGGCCAGCAAATTCTGAGCGATATCTGGTTTGCCAGGACCGGTTGGATCAGAATAACCTCTTTATGAGCTACCTGCTTTCGATCAGTCAAGTGCTCTGGAAAACCAGACAAGGCGAATATGATATTACCCATATTGTCTCACCGCAAACTATGCAGGAAGATACAGAATTTTACACTTTTATTTGCAATTCGAATAACGATCTTGCTCGGCGTCAAATCGAAGCTCTCAAATCTTTGATCGGCATTGTTCACGGCACTCGTCAACAGGAGAGGGTGGATAAACAATTAGTACAAGACACCTTATGGCGCATGTGGAAGTTGGATCACAAAACTCGGATATCCCCAATGGATGACTTCGCAATAAATGCATCGGAGTACGTTCTCCATCTAATCGACAAGGATACTCTCGAAATGTTCAGCACACCGGACAAGCTGCTTTGCGACATAGGAACAATTAAGAAGATGTTTGGTAACCCTCGCGACTGGAGTTTTATGCCGGTGGATGTAACTACAGATCAGGGTAAGAACATTCGAACTATGTTTCTCAGTAAAGGCAACGGCAGTACATTCTACTACGATCGAGTGAAACATGTTTGGCAAACATTAAAAAAACTGGAACTGATTTTGTCACCGAAGACGCTTTTATACGGGGAAATCGTCCAGGAAATTTCCGAGATTGTGAGCTTCTTTGAGTGTGAATTGATCCAATTAAATTGATTGATTTTTTTTTATCTTTTCCAGGATAGTAAGCAAAAGATCGTTCACTCGCTGCACATCATCGATGCTTTCATACTGGGTGGTAAACACGTTCGATCCTTACCACAGAATAAACGGAATACTCTATGTGAGAAATTCGCCAAAGCTTTGAATCGTCCTTTGGTTCATCGGAACAGTTGCAGCATTCGTCCGGTTCCAATACGCTGTAAGAAACTTATACCAATGGTCGATTTGGACAGATATTTCAACATAGTGTCAGTTCACAAACTGACCACCGGAACTAATGTTTTGGGCAGCGATTTGGAAAGTTGCGACTCCAAGGAAACAAAAAAGTTCTACATTCCACGCGGGTTGTTGTTTTTGCGGAATGGAGTAACAGACTTAAAAGGTATCGAAAAAGACCTGGAGTTTGGGAAAAGCTTTGCCAGTCGTATTCTGTGGGTTTGGACCAAGACTAGCCAAATCTATTCATCGGCGCAAATGGTCGAGGTAACAAAGGATTCGGATTTGGTTTATCGGCAGGATCTTGAGCATTTTATTGAGAAACACGGAGATGGCGATGGGAATAAAAGGATCCGAAAGAATACATAGATATAACAAGCTAACAATAGGTAAATCATTTAAATTGGATAGTTCATTAACACATTGATTTTCGTTACAGGGATTTGTTTTACAGCGAAGAAGAAGCTTGAACACTTTGTTTTCCAACTATGGAAAATGTAACGATGATTGAATTAAGAAATTAGAGTAGCAGGTTCATTATATTTCAAACTTTGGAGTGTTTTATTTGAAGTAATAAATACTTTTCAAAAATAGAAGTTGAGCACAAATGTTGCGAGCTTTTATCCTTTTATTAACCAACGAAAACGAAAGCACACAAAAAAGGTTACTAATTGTAACTGAAACGGTCTACGGTTGATTTCACCGAATAAATAAATAATAATAGATGGCATAATTGATACGGGAAAAATAAATTTAGTATATTTATCGCACTTAATAATTTAAAAAAACAAATCAAAAAAGAACTAAGAAGCCCGATCATCCGACCTAAATATTTACCAAATATGCCATGAGTTCAGCAAAAATCGACTAAATCCCGGTGACATCTTGGCGATCAATTTGTTCTTAAGAAATTGGAAACCTATATGCATCACTTTTTAGTCAAATAATTTCAATGGTTGACAGATTTGATTCATGAAAATCGAATGCATTTAAATGGACTTGGAATATTTATGTGGGCTTAATTTAATCGCCACATCTTGTGATACACGTTAATGTGCAGGAAGCCGCAAGTTCCAAATAATCTACTCTAATGGGAAAATTGATTTTGCAAGAAAACTGTCTGTAGACTTAATATTGGGGACAAATTATAGTCTATGTTCTTAACTATTGCCTTTAATATTCATAACATAGTATAATGTTCGAATTCGTGAATATTCAATTGAGGTTTATGAGTATGAGAGTGCTTTTTTGGTTTGTTTCGTACCTATTCGCGTGACTTCCAGCCTGAGGCTAGTTCGTCACGCCAGGGACTACTACATATCGAACCAATGAACACATGGGCTGCGACCAACAGCTTAGCTACGCGAAACGCATATCAGTCCCATATGAATAGGAAATCCAGCAAATATGGGACTGATATTCGTTTCACGGCAGTTAGGTTGACTTCGCTTCCGAAGGATGCGTAATCTGAAAATCTGAACGGAACGGAACGAAAAGAAAATCTCAACGGCACCCACTGGAATTGATACCAAAAGCACTGCACCACCGGCACCGTCCAATATGCATATTTATTGATCAAAAATATTTAAACAAAAATCTAAGAATAACAAGCGAAATTCATTTCAGTGCTTCCATATAGTTTGTATTAGTTAATCTGCGAAATTTTGAGTTCAGTGAAAAAAAAATAGCTAAGAATGGAATATCTAAAAATAATAATGGAAACAATATTCCGGAGATTGTTTTTATGAGATCTCTGGAAGATGAGACAAAGTAGCTTCCATGAATAGACCCAATAGCTTACAGACCGACAAAAATTTATTTTTATTCCATGTCGGGTATCTTCATCACTGCGAGCAGTTTTTAGATCTATTGTGGCAAATCCCCACTGTTTTTGCATTAGATATTGTTAACATGACGCATCACTATTGGCAGAAGCGATCGCCAATGTTTGACTTAAAGCATTGTCCCAGGATGGTATAACACACCGAATAAAGTGCACTACAGTACTGGGAATTGTTCTTCAGTTCTCAAAGAGTACTAGTAGCCCTTTTCTGAAGAGCCTAGATCTTTTGTTTTGCCGGGCATTCCAAATCTTCTTTAACAAAATCTTCATGTACCATTTTGAAGTTTTCCTATCAGCTTCAAGTGATAATGGCTCGGACAGTGGTCAGTTATAAGGCCTGTACATATGGTTAGATCTTTTTTGGTAAGATCAAATAATTTGCGAGTTATTGAAATGTTTGGAGTAATGAACCGCTTTGATTGCCTATAGCTATGAAAGTGTTGTTCCAGTTTACCGCCACTTTCAAGAATTCCCAGGCTTTCATCGCCATTCTAAGAGAAGAAGCAGATAAACCACAAAAGGGTTCAGGTCCTACAAACTGATGAGGCGATCCGAGTCTTGCTAGTTCATCGGCTCTCTTATTTCCATCAATTCCACAATGGCCAGAAACCCAGTACAAATTGACTTGATTACAAAAAGACAACTATTGGAATGATTTAACACATTCCCAAACATGCTTGGAAGTTCATGTAGCTGACTATATTCATTTGGTAATAGAAGCTGACATAATGCACATATTTGAATATCTATAGTTTCTGCGCAAGTATATCACAGAACATTCCAGAATTGCTTGAATTTCAGCTTGAAATACAGTTGGCCACTTACCCATTGGAATTCACATGTCAATCCCTGAGCCAGTTACACCTGCTCTCACTTGATTGTTCATTTTTGAATCGTCTGTATGGAAAACAATCGATCCTTGACGGAGGTTTGGACCACCTCTTTCCCACGAATCATGTCCAGCATAGCCGATTACCTTCGAAAAGGTTCACAAATCTCCTGATCCTTAGAGCGCTTTTTTCATCTTCTAAAAACAGCGGTACTTCCCATTGTACCAGTATTTGTACTAGTTGCTAGCCTTCGAAGTGACAGACTATTGACAGTGTAACCAACAATCAATATGTAACTAGCGATTTGAAATTGGTTCACTATTGTGTCGTGATTTTCGGTCGTTTGATCCCTAGGAGCACTGCTACATTGATGATCCTCCATGGCGAGTGGTAAGCACGGATGACCACGCTGGGAAACAACTCTTAACCCTCAGCTGGTTGCTGCTGCTCTCGTTGTCGGCTGGTTTTCGTCCACTCGGTTGGTTGGTTTGTATCGAGCACGGGTGACCACGCTGGGGAACAACTCTAAACCCTCAGCTGGTTGCTGCTGTACTCGCTGTCGGCTGGTTTTCGTCCACTCGGTTGGTTGGTTGGTATCGAGCACGGATGACCACGCTGGGGAACAACTCTAAATCCTCAGCTGGTTGCTTCTGCTCTCGTTGTCGGCTGGTTTTCGTCCACTCGGTTGGTTGGTTTGTATCGAGCACGGATGACCACGCTGGGGAACAACTCTAAACCCTCAGCTGGTTGCTGCTGTACTCGCTGTCGGCTGGTTTTCGTCCACTCGGTTGGTTGGTTGGTATCGAGCACGGGTGACCGCCTCGCTGTCGGCTGGTTTTCGTCCACTCGGTTGGTTGGTTGGTATCGAGCACGGATGACCACGCTGGGGAACAACTCTAAACCCTCAGCTGGTTGCTGCTGCTCTCGTTGTCGGCTGGTTTTCGTCCACTCGGTTGGTTGGTTTGTATCGAGCACGGGTGACCACGCTGGGGAACAACTCTAAACCCTCAGCTGGTTGCTGCTGTACTCGCTGTCGGCTGGTTTTCGTCCACTCGGTTGGTTGGTTGGTATCGAACACGGATGACCACGCTGGGGAACAACTCTAAATCCTCAGCTGGTTGCTTCTGCTCTCGTTGTCGGCTGGTTTTCGTCCACTCGGTTGGTTGGTTTGTATCGAGCACGGATGACCACGCTGGGGAACAACTCTAAACCCTCAGCTGGTTGCTGCTGTACTCGCTGTCGGCTGGTTTTCGTCCACTCGGTTGGTTGGTTGGTATCGAGCACGGGTGACCGCCTCGCTGTCGGCTGGTTTTCGTCCACTCGGTTGGTTGGTTGGTATCGAGCACGGATGACCACGCTGGGGAACAACTCTAAACCCTCAGCTGGTTGCTGCTGCTCTCGTTGTTGGCTGGTTTTCGTCCACTCGGTTGGTTGGTTTGTATCGAGCACGGATGACCACGCTGGGGAACAACTCTAAACCCTCAGCTGGTTGCTGCTGTACTCGCTGTCGGCTGGTTTTCGTCCACTTGGTTGGTTGGTTTGTATCGAGCACGGATGACCACGCTGGGGAACAACTCTAAACCCTCAGCTGTTGCTGCTGTACTCGTTATCGGCTGGTTTTCGTCCACTCGGTTGGTTGGTTGGTATCGAGCACGGATGACCACGCTGGGGAACAACTCTTAACCCTCAGCTGGTTGCTGCTGTACTCGCTGTCGGCTGGTTTTCGTCCACTCGGTTGGTTGGTTGGTTGGTTGGTATCGAGCACGGGTGACCACGCTGGGGAAAAACTCTAAACCTTCAGCTGGTTGCTGCTGTACTCGCTGTCGGCTGGTTTTCGTCCACTCGGTTGGTTGGTTGGTATCGAGCACGGGTGACCGCCTCGCTGTCGGCTGGTTTTCGTCCACTCGGTTGGTTGGTTGGTATCGAGCACCGGTGACCACGCTGGGGAACAACTCTAAACCCTCAGCTGGTTGCTGCTGCTCTCGTTGTCGGCTGGTTTTCGTCCACTCGGTTGGTTGGTTGGTATCGAGCACGGATGACCACGCTGGGGAACAACTCTAAACCCTTAGCTGGTTGCTGCTGTACTCGCTGTCGGCTGGTTTTCGTCCACTCTGTTGGTTGGTATCGATCACGGGTGACCACGCTGGGGAACAACTCTAAACCCTCAGCTGGTTGCTGCTGTACTCGCTGTCGGCTGGTTTTCGTCCACTCGGTTGGTTGGTTGGTATCGAGCACGGATGACCACGCTGGGGAACAACTCTAAACCCTCAGCTTGTTGCTGCTGTACTCGCTGTCGGCTGGTTTTCGTCCACTCGGTTGGTTGGTTGGTATCGAGCACGGATGACCACGCTGCGGAACAACTCTAAACCCTTAGCTGGTTGCAAATGTTCTCGTTGTGTTGGCTGCTTTGTTTGCGTTTGTTTTCTTATGTCCGTTCGTTATGCCGTTCGTTCGATGAATGAGCTTACATGTGGTGGTACTGATGCTTTTATATGCTCGCTGATCTCGTTGTCCGTTTTGCTGTTCGCTGATTGGTTGATAAACTGCGCGTATCACGTGTTGTTGTATATTTTGGCGCGAATATGGCACTGTTTATTGGCTGCTCATTTCTTCTACTCGTTGTGATGCGATTGTGAGTTCACGACGAGATTAATATGAAGACAATTTATATGTATATACATGTACATATATATATATATTGATTATTATTATTATTTTCAGTAAAGTGTGATTTCGTCGAGATAATATCTTAAACCCTTGATGAAGTTTCTTGGGATATTATTTTATTTCTTTTATTTTCTCGCTGTTCTCTACAATACCTTTGTCGTCTACTCTCTTTCAGTTATAATGAACGTTACATTGTAATAAATTTTGATTCCTTTTGAACGTTATTATATTTATTAGCTATTATTATTTTTAATTTTATTCATCAAAAATCTTGTACAGTAGCATATCTTTAAACCTGTGTGGTTTTCTTGTCTCTCTCTTTGGTCGATGAATTACTTCTATTTTGTCATTTACTGTGTTCTCAAGTTCGATTCCAGTGTTGTTCTCACGATTTTCGATTTCCGTGTTTGTGATTTCTATTTCGTTATCTTCGTCGACAGTTCCCTCAGCAGGCTCTTGTTGACATTCTGGGACTTTTTTAACGTCCTGGACGTTGTGGGAGTATTGAATCCCCCTTTCACTCCGTATAATCACCTTTGCTCCATCTCTTGCAATAATTGAAAATCTTTCGGCCGAAAATTCCGGGTCCGATTTATGCTTCTTCTGGACGGCGATTAAAACTGTATCCCCTACTTGAATGGGCGAATCTTTAGCCCTTCTGGTCAGCCCAAAACTAAGGTGGTGGTTCCATTAATGTTGGAACCCCATTGACTTTGTAGCGGGCAGGATCGGATATTGGCGTGTCTTTTGATAATGTCCTTATACGGGATTCTGTGATTTGAATTGCAATAGGATTTCCTGATCGCTAGGAATACTTGCGAACATTCGTGGTTGACATCAATAGTTTTTCACAATTATATCGCTGTAAAGCAAATGAACAGTTTTGGAAAAAGTTTACATCTGTAGATGAAATCAGTTCGTTTTTTATTTTGCATAACTGGTTGAATTGTTTTTAAATAAATTATCTAATAGATAAATCGTCTAGCTCAAACTTTTGAAGGGGTAAGTGGCGGGACCATCATCATCATCATCATCATCTTCTTTGGTTATCTGCATATTTATTACTTTGAAGTTTGGAAAACGCATCCTTTTTTGAGGAAGGGGGTTTGGGGGGTTTAAAGGGGGGGTACTTTTCTAGGGCAGTTCTCCAGTTGATTTTGTCCAATTTGGCGGCTGCCAAAGCGTGTTTGATTCCAATATTTTGTCTCTCTACTGCCCCGTTTGATTGTGCACACAACGGGATAGATTTTCGTATTTTAATACCTCTGTCTTCCCATGTCTTAACGAATTTATCGCTCTGGAATGGTGGTCCGTTATCGCTCTGTATTGCCAACGGATATCCCCACACTTCAAAAATTCTTGTTAGTGCGGAGTTTGTAGTATCGGCATCGATATTCTTTACCTCAATGACGTGAATGTATCTAGAGCCCAAAATTAATGTGCAGTTAGTCTAGGTTTAACAAGTTATATTATAATGAATTTACCTGGAGTAGGTATCAACAACCACCAAAAATTCTCCATGGCCAAAATCTTTGTCGGTGAAAAAATCAATTAGTAAGATTTCCCATGGTCCTTGTGGCAGTTCTCTTGATGTTAATGGAAATGGTGCATTTTTCTTAGACAGTCTTAGGCATGTATTGCATTTGCTTATATGCTTCTGTACTTCTTTACTCATTTCAGGCCACCAAAAGTGAAAACGCAAGATCCGTTTCATTGCAGATGCACCCATATGACCCTGATGTGCTAATTCCATTGCTTTTGATCTTAATTTAAATGGCAATATTATTCGATCTTCCTTATAAATCAGGGCACCCAGTACCCGTAAACTCTTGGTTTGGCATTCGTAGGCTCGTAAATCTTTCTTCCATGTACCAGTTTTAAGGGATTCTCTGATTTCCATTTGTTCTTTGTCGTTTTCAGCTTCCAATTCGATTTCATTCCAATTTATCTCCATGTTTCCCATATCGAAAACGAATAATAAATGCCCGTCCAACGAGTCGTCGAACGATTCAATGGGTTTACTGTCGATCACCAATCTTGAGAGCGTGTCTGCAATGTTCATATCCCCTGGAACAGTTTCGACTGAAAAATCGTATGGTTGCAGTATGAGTGCCCAGGCTTCTGCCCGTGAAACTGCCCTTTTACCGATTCGATGCATGCCGCCAAAAATAAATTCATTGGATTTAGCGTCTGATCTTATCTTAAAGGTTGTACACATCAGATAGTTTGAGAACCGTTCAACACCCCAGACCATGGCTAAAGCCTCTTTCTGAGTATGTGGGTATTTCTGTTCTGCCAACGATAATGCTTTTGAAGCACATGCAATGACCCTTGGTTTAGAGCTGCTGTCAAATTGAACCAGAACGGCTCCTAAACCATGTGGTGATGCATCCACGTAGAGTTCAGTTTCATCAGTCTGATTATAGTAACCTAAGGTCTTGATCTCTGTCCAGGCGTTGCTTCTTAAGTAATCAAATTCCTTGTCCAACTCCTCCGACCAGTAGAATCGTTTCGCTTTCACAAGTTCTCTTAACCGCCAAGTCTTGTCTGCCCGGTTTGGAATGAATCTGTCAATGTAGTTGATCAAACCTAAAAAGCTCCTGACTTCATCTTGGTTCTCAGGTCTCCGGAAATGTTGTATAGCCTTAATTTTCTCATCCTCTAAGCTCCAACCACTAGCCGATAAATTGAAGCCTAAGAACGTCACTTCTTGTTTATAAAGTAAGCATTTAATTTGATTAATTCTGACATTGTGATCTTCGAGACGTTTCAAAACTTCTTCGAGGTTTTTGTCGTGTTCCTCCTTTGTTTGACCGAACACTAGTATATCATCCAAGTAGTTGACCGTGCCCTTGCATCCCAACAGTATGACGGATTGCATAATCTCTTGAAAAATATCTGGAGCATTGCATAAGCCAAAGGGAAGTCGACCGCATCTGTATAACGCATCGCCTGAGAAGAAGTTTGTCAAATGTCTGCAGCGTTCATCTAGGACGACATGAAAGAATGCATTTTTTAGATCTATGGTTGAAAACCATTTTGCCCCATACAATTCCATTAGTATGGATTCAAAAGTAGGCATTTTAAACGGCGTCCTATGGATGCATTTATTTGGGCCTCTTAAATCGACGACCAATCGAATATCGTTCTTTCCTTTTGGCACTACCAGCAACGAGGAACAAAATGATCTATCCATGCCTTCCGTAACCAGTTCGATTATGCCAGTCGACAAGAGTTCGCTTAGTTTCTGCTGGGCCAATCTT
This sequence comes from Aedes koreicus, assembly GCA_024533555.2. NCBI lineage: Eukaryota > Metazoa > Arthropoda > Insecta > Diptera > Culicidae > Aedes > Aedes koreicus. The sequence continues at coordinate 17,873 of JAHHFK020003686.1, forward strand.
TTAAAGCCGGCTGGAATGTGCGTATAAACGTTTCGGGCTGGGGGCATATCCATATTGTAACGAATTAGTACTGGTAGAACGTTAAATTTCGGAAATTCTTCTGCCAGTGAAGCTGATACTGCGTGTACTGAAGTGAGCTCACATTTCCAGATATTTTCATAACTTGAATGTTTACAGGGCCTAACAGAAGACAATCTCAAATACGCTTCAAATACCGATCGCACCGACACATTAATATGCGCTGTTCCTTCTTTCGATCCACCCATAGAAGAAGATGCTTATGTTGTTGCCCGCGTAGCCGGGACATCCGTCACTTTTTTCATAGACTCTGGGGCTCAAGTGAATACAATTGAGAAGAGAATATGGGATAAGATGGCTCAGAATAAGTCCACAGTGGACAAGCTACATAACATTTGTTACAAGTCGGATAAGACGCTGCGTGCGTATGCGTCACCAGGGGAAATAAAAGTGATAGCCACCTTTTCAGCTAAGCTATACATTTCTAAAGAGAGACCAATCTGTATAGACAAATTTTACGTAGTTGAGGAAGCGCGATCGCTCTTGAGCTTTAAAACAGCATCCCTTCACAGTCTGTTAGACGTCGGATTAAGAGTTCCGGTTGGCGGATATGAAAATATCTGGAAATGTGAGCTCACTTCAGTACACGCAGTATCAGCTTCACTGGCAGAAGAATTTCCGAAATTTAACGTTCTACCAGTACTAATTCGTTACAATATGGATATGCCCCCAGCCCGAAACGTTTATACGCACATTCCAGCCGGCTTTAAAAGATTGGCCCAGCAGAAACTAAGCGAACTCTTGTCGACTGGCATAATCGAACTGGTTACGGAAGGCATGGATAGATCATTTTGTTCCTCGTTGCTGGTAGTGCCAAAAGGAAAGAACGATATTCGATTGGTCGTCGATTTAAGAGGCCCAAATAAATGCATCCATAGGACGCCGTTTAAAATGCCTACTTTTGAATCCATACTAATGGAATTGTATGGGGCAAAATGGTTTTCAACCATAGATCTAAAAAATGCATTCTTTCATGTCGTCCTAGATGAACGCTGCAGACATTTGACAAACTTCTTCTCAGGCGATGCGTTATACAGATGCGGTCGACTTCCCTTTGGCTTATGCAATGCTCCAGATATTTTTCAAGAGATTATGCAATCCGTCATACTGTTGGGATGCAAGGGCACGGTCAACTACTTGGATGATATACTAGTGTTCGGTCAAACAAAGGAGGAACACGACAAAAACCTCGAAGAAGTTTTGAAACGTCTCGAAGATCACAATGTCAGAATCAATCAAATTAAATGCTTACTTTATAAACAAGAAGTGACGTTCTTAGGCTTCAATTTATCGGCTAGTGGTTGGAGCTTAGAGGATGAGAAAATTAAGGCTATACAACATTTCCGGAGACCTGAGAACCAAGATGAAGTCAGGAGCTTTTTAGGTTTGATCAACTACATTGACAGATTCATTCCAAACCGGGCAGACAAGACTTGGCGGTTAAGAGAACTTGTGAAAGCGAAACGATTCTACTGGTCGGAGGAGTTGGACAAGGAATTTGATTACTTAAGAAGCAACGCCTGGACAGAGATCAAGACCTTAGGTTACTATAATCAGACTGATGAAACTGAACTCTACGTGGATGCATCACCACATGGTTTAGGAGCCGTTCTGGTTCAATTTGACAGCAGCTCTAAACCAAGGGTCATTGCATGTGCTTCAAAAGCATTATCGTTGGCAGAACAGAAATACCCACATACTCAGAAAGAGGCTTTAGCCATGGTCTGGGGTGTTGAACGGTTCTCAAACTATCTGATGTGTACAACCTTTAAGATAAGATCAGACGCTAAATCCAATGAATTTATTTTTGGCGGCATGCATCGAATCGGTAAAAGGGCAGTTTCACGGGCAGAAGCCTGGGCACTCAGACTGCAACCATACGATTTTTCAGTCGAAACTGTTCCAGGGGATATGAACATTGCAGACACGCTCTCAAGATTGGTGATCGACAGTAAACCCGTTGAATCGTTCGACGACTCGTTTGACGGGCATTTATTATTCGTTTTCGATATGGGAAACATGGAGATAAATTGGAATGAAATCGAATTGGAAGCTGAAAACGACAAAGAACAAATCGAAATCAGAGAATCCCTTAAAACTGGTACATGGAAGAAAGATTTACGAGCCTACGAATGCCAAACCAAGAGTTTACGGGTACTGGGTGCCCTGATTTATAAGGAAGATCGAATAATATTGCCATTTAAATTAAGATCAAAAGCAATGGAATTAGCACATCAGGGTCATATGGGTGCATCTGCAATGAAACGGATCTTGCGTTTTCACTTTTGGTGGCCTGAAATGAGTAAAGAAGTACAGAAGCATATAAGCAAATGCAATACATGCCTAAGACTGTCTAAGAAAAATGCACCATTTCCATTAACATCAAGAGAACTGCCACAAGGACCATGGGAAATCTTACTAATTGATTTTTTCACCGACAAAGATTTTGGCCATGGAGAATTTTTGGTGGTTGTTGATACCTACTCCAGGTAAATTCATTATAATATAACTTGTTAAACCTAGACTAACTGCACATTAATTTTGGGCTCTAGATACATTCACGTCATTGAGGTAAAGAATATCGATGCCGATACTACAAACTCCGCACTAACAAGAATTTTTGAAGTGTGGGGATATCCGTTGGCAATACAGAGCGATAACGGACCACCATTCCAGAGCGATAAATTCGTTAAGACATGGGAAGACAGAGGTATTAAAATACGAAAATCTATCCCGTTGTGTGCACAATCAAACGGGGCAGTAGAGAGACAAAATATTGGAATCAAACACGCTTTGGCAGCCGCCAAATTGGACAAAATCAACTGGAGAACTGCCCTAGAAAAGTACCCAACTAACATTTTTAGTTGCCTAAGCCGAAGTTTATAACTTATAAGCTGTTTTATAATTGTTTAAAAGCAAATGAAGCTGAATAAGCTATAAGCAGAATTAAAAAAATCGATACAGTACTTATGCGTAATGTAACACAGCTTTAACACAACATTTAGCTCTCGGTTGCATACTTTGAAAAGAAAGCTCTTATACGAACAATGTTTGTCTACGTTTACACAGCTTGTTTATGTAGCTAAAAAATTAATCGGTTAAGCTTTTGAATAATCATTTTATTTTCTTATACACAGTTTTATTTGTTAGCTTTGTTACAGCTTTTCAAAAGCCTTTATATTAAAAATACCTAAGCCGCCATATAGCTAAGTGATTATAGCTGTATAGAATGTTGTATAAGCAGTTGCGGCACAGAGTATGCAGCATCTTTGCAGTTATTTATATTGATTTACAATTCATACACTGAGCGAACGAATCGAGAGGAATTCATAAGAATATCGTATGGAAATTTACCGGAAGATATTGTTGCAAATTTCATACGATTCTCTAATGGAAAGAAGTTCAGAAAAAAAAGTTGCAAGTGGGATTCGAACCATGAACCTCGGGATCCAGAGACGAGCCACAATCCCACGAAACTATACACGCATGATAAGTGATGTCAAATGAAAGTGTATAAAAGACATGTTTTACTCGACCAATGCATCGAATCATTTCATACGATTTCGTATGGAATGAGTCTTGGACCCTTGCTTTGTGGTTCAGTTCCGATCGTATGAAAACCGTAAGGATAATTTCCTGAGTGTAGCTAAGTAAGCGCATTCATTTCATGTTATGTCAACCACCTTACAACCATTCGTCTGAGCTGTCAAACGAAATGAAAGGAATACCGTCCATTTTATAAAGCAGAGTATTAAGATTTCATAATGTTTCGAAGGATTTTGAAGACATATAAGAAAAGCGTTTCTTACTACCGAAAAACTGATGATACCTCTCGTGATGATCTTCAGGAATGGGCAATGAAGCATAACATATCCCACCTCGCATTGAAGGATCTCTTAGCAAAAATCAATACAATGACATTCATCTACCATCAGATCCTAGAACATTGTTGGGAACTCCTTCGAGTACTCCGGTTGTCGATATTCCAAGTGGACAATATTGACACCAAGGTCTAAAAAGTTGCCTTTGAAACTGTCTTGCAGATCTTAGCAAAGGGTTTCAGTTGGTGAGGATTTTGTTCACCGTAAAACGGTTAAATTATATACGGATACAAATTTGTGTGTATAGGATTAAATAAAATCTTGTTGGATTTAAACGAACAATTTCTGTTGAAGTTTATTGTGTTTCATTGTTTTGATAATATTATGTCACATAAATTCAAAATAAGATTCGTTTACTTCTTATACACAATTAGAGAAAAGATTGTTGAATATGTCTCGGTGGCTTAGTGGTTATTCAATCGGGCCACTGAGCAGTAAATCAGGGGTTCAATCCCCGGGCTTTGGGGTAAATCACGGGAAATTTTGGTACCTATTTTTAATAAGATTTTCTTTTTGATTGTACAATTTTTTTTATTCTCAGAAGAAAAAAAAAATATAAAAAAAAAAAAAAACAAAGGCAAGGAAGGGAAAGGAAAAAAAAAAAAATGGGGGGGGGTTGTTGGTTAATATTATTTTTGTTTTTTTTTTTAGTGGTGGTCATAGGCGTAGCCAGGATTTCAAATAGGGGGGGGGGGGGGCGAGTTTTTTTTTAGAGAGAGAGATAAAGAGAGAGAGAGAGAGAGAGAGAGAGAGAGAGAGAGAATTACATCGTCTCCAACCAGTGGTTGCACATACTGAACAATTAACATTAACGGACACTTAACGGACAATACAACGCCCGGTGGACCAGTAGAGTACGGTCATTTTCATGTTCCGACAGATGGAGCGGGAATGGAGCCCCATTTATGTGACATTACGCCTGAATGCGGGTGGATTATCTTCTCTACTCTCACTCAAAGTATTTGACAATACCCGTCCGTTTCTTGCAACAAGATTAAACAATTCTAGGCTTGTTCTGGAATAAAAAAAAACGATTTTAAAAACTTTCGATTTTTCCCATGTTTTTAAAACAAACCACATTGAATGCCAAACATTTAACGGGTCATGTTGGATTTTTGTATAGAATAACCACCGAATTTGTTTGCAGTTTGTACTGAAAATGTACTTTTCATTATATTTGTTTAATGGTTGTTCAAATAATAAGTGATTAGCTTTTAACAAACATACATTTTGAGTTTTGGTGGTTTATAGCTTATGGTTTGTGTCCCCTTTGCTCACCTTTAGTATAATTGTTTTATCTGATATTTTCTAAACAGGAACATCAAACATAACCTTTTAAAACGACGTAAGTAACAAATGTAAGCAAGCTGTGTTTTTTATGCTGAATTGTTGCTACTAGCATTCTCAACACACGAGTAGTTAGTAAATAATTTAAGAAATTTTATTCATCAATGACGAAAAGAAATTCATATGCGTTCCAACAGCTATTCCTCAATATTTTAAAAATAATTTATATACACATCTGCATCTGCGTTTTGAAATTTGAACCGATTTATCTGATATGATCCAACTGAAACACGTTCTGTCGAAACACGGTATATGTAGCAATCATGTGTATCTGAGTAGTATGAAACCGGTGTATCATTGAATTACATTAAAATTGTTGTTCAAATTCGAGAAATACAACCATTTTGCATATTTTTCTATTCGTGGTTATTTCAGCTGCATGAAAAAACATTCGTTTTGTTTTGTTTGCTTGTTTTTTTTTAATTACATGCTGAAAAATATTATACTTACTTTTGAAAAACTTTCGAATGTCCATTTATGGTACTTCTGGATAAAATGAATCAAATAACTGCTTTAGACTGCTTATAATTAAAAAAAAAACCGTATGTATTTTACCCGACGATTCGTTTTGTTATGAAGGTTCTTCTGTTTATAAACACGCGCAGAACCATCGCTTATTCTTCCGATCTTCCTCTAAACTCTCCACCGATTGCTTGTCGATCTGCCAAACTTGGAAGACATCTGCATGGAGTTATCTCAAATTATAATAATCCGTCCAATCTATCACAAAACGTTGCGATTGGTTGAGCGGACTGGAGATAATGAAATCCATTTGTATAAGGCCAAGTCTCTCCCGGTTGGTATTAAACCGATGAGCATGGATCTCAATAGAAACATAAAGTTACCAGAAGGCACAAAATGCATCTACGGACTCTTATTTTTACGAAATCCCTCAATTTCAATTTTTAATGGATTAGCATAGATTGTTCATTAGACACTTCAACTTGATTGATACAGTTATTAGTTACAGCAGTGCAATAGATTGAAGAATACAGTAGTAAAAATTGTAAGTTACGAAAAAAGAGTTTGGTTCGAGCATCGGCTGTGAAAGGTTGTGTCGATGCTTTATTACGCACTATTTTCCTATCGGGCATGGCGTGATTCGTATTGTTTCGGTTATCTATAATTCGGTGTAACGAGTGATCGAGTGAGCACAGTAAGAGAACAACAAAGCGTCTCTCAAGCGTTCATAAAATTATCCTTGTTTTCCTAACGGAAAACCACCATCACACTTTGTGAGTGGCTCCAATAGCATCCTTATTATTGGTTTAACTCAGATCAAATCGGATTTCCAACATTATAAAAAATCACCTTGTTTTTCCGATGAAAAAACACCATTACACTTTGTGTGTGGCCCCAATAGCACCCTTACTGTTGTAATCGGTTCGAATCAGAAATCGGTACTAGTATTTAAATGTTTTACTAAACGAAGCGTGAATTCAGCTTATTGTTTACCAAAACGAACCCTGCTGCCACCCAATCTCGTCATCCAAAATCCCAGTGATTTCTCGTGGAAGTGCGGCGGTGGTCTCGGCTTCCAATAAAACGTCCAAATAAACGTTAACGCATTCCTACCCTTTCCTTATTTGACCTGCATTCGGGCGAGGCCAGCGCCGGTATTGCCTTAGTTTGGGATCACCAGTTTTACACATTGAGCATGTTTGCATCATCTGTTGATCTTCTGAGTAATAACAGCTGAACTGGCAGTAACGGAATAACAACTTCGGGCGGTCAATCATGCTCATTATCCTGCTCATGCTCATAAAAACGGATAAATTATTTGAATAGGATAAGACAACTGCAACTTCTCGCCCTGACTAGCTTGCTGTTCTGCTTCTCACACGCTGAATCAAACTGTAAGATATGATCAACATATATTCTCAATAATACGAAACTACAGTACCCTAAAACGGGGAAAGCGGGGTAACGGGGCGGTTTGACCCATGCCATGAATAGTTCAAATAAATATTTTTCGTTGATACTTTTTCTAACTATCAACTGTGTTTCTTAATCTAGTATTATTTGGCTTCTGAAAACTATAGCATAGGTTTGAATATTCAGTTTTTTGATTAACCAAGAACTGAACATTTTATTGAGCATAGCTTCTTCAACTTTCAGCTAGCGGGGAAAAAAATCAATCAATGCTTATCTAATAGCTAACATTACAGATTAAGAGATATTTCCCTAGTAGCACATTTGTTTCAACCCAGTAAAGGTGACTGCTCTGTGACTCAATTAAGTCACAATAGAGCTGCTGGAACCAGCTTTGACTGTTGTGTGCTGCTTGGGGTTTTTAGATACTTTAGGCTACATAGGTTGGGTTCTAGGTTAAAGGAAAAATATTGTAATAAAATTGTTACTCGTTACTATTTAAAAACTATTATATAATTACAACTTTTTTCTCATGGATGTCAATTTTTTACGCTTTTTTGCTACAACTTGTTACAAAATCGAGGCAACTTCGCGTAATTTGGCTTTTTTATTTAGGCAAAAGAGCAATCTGACAAACATCCCAAGCAACACAAAATCGTCATATTTGGTTACAGTGACTTTATTGTGACTTAATTGAGTAGTATTGGAGTAACATCAACTGTATTGCAACAAGTTACCTTGCAACCTTCTAGAGATAAAAAATAAATAATAATATATTGAAACAAATAATAAAATTCTAAACATAAAATCAAAACTTAGGGGGGGGGGGGCAACGGCCCCCCCCCCCCCCCCCCCCTGGCTACGCCTATGGTTGTTCAGCATTATTAGAACTAAAATCTGGTTTGAACACTTTGAACAGGGGTATGGATTCTTTACGGGGATATGGTAGGAGGTACGGTACGGATTTAGGGGGAAGGGCAGAGTTCGAATCTGGTAGGCTGGTAAGTTATATAAAATTGTATAGAAAAAAATTTTATAAATATAATTTATTTATGTTATATTTTGGGGAAAAGGGAAAAAAGCGTGGGTATGTGGTGGGGGGTATTGTAAGGGTGTTTGACATATTTTTTTTTTTGGTTGTTGTTTTGTTATGTTGTGTGTGTGTGTATATAAGGGGGTGGATAATAAAAAGACGGGGTGTGGTTGTTTTAAAAGAAAAAGTGTTTGTGAAAAAATTTGGTGTGTGGGGGTGTGAGGGGGGGAGAGGGAATGATTATCAAGCATAGAAGCTGCAAATTGGTGATAATACTAATTTTTTAAAGGCAGTATACACGCTTCTTGCTATCTTTTCGCATTTTCATGAAGCTGTGTAGATTCGCCAGATTTGCCTGTGAAAATGTTGGCTGGGCGCATGTGCAACCACTACTTAACCATTACTCAGTTTAACGCTGTATACGTATTGCCAATGAAGCGTTTACCTAATGAAAAATGTTAGTTGGGTAGGTCCCGAACAAATACGATATTTTTCTTGGCTCAGTCAGTACTAGCAACAATCAATATGCAACTAGCGATTTGAAATTGGTTCACTGTTGTAGAACCCCTTGGTCCGAAGTACACCTTGAAGCCAGCACCTAACTATACATATTTGCGCCTTTGTTTTGATTTGCTTTGTTATTTTGACAGAATATTTAAGAGTGTGTTCGTGTGAGTTCATTATTAGGGGCGTATTATTAAGTTTGGGACCGAGCTTGGGACCGATGTGCTAGTACTGACTGAGCCAAGAAAAAAATCGTATTTGTTCGGGACCTACTGGTCTTAGAGTTAGTCTATGGTACTAGCACATCGGTCCCAAGCTCGGTCCCAAGCTCAATGATTCGCCCCTAACAACGTAGCTCACACCAACACATTCTCAAATGTTGTGTCAAAATAACATAGTGAATCAAAACAACAACCAAGATACTAGTACCGGAAGGTACCGAAAAGCGCAAGAATTATTACAAGGTGCAGACAGCAAGGTATACTTCGGACCTAGGGGTTCTACAACAGTGAACCAATTTCGAATCGCTAGTTGCACATTGATTGTTGCTAGTACTTCCTGAGCCAAAAAAAATATCCATTTTCTTCAGGACTATCCACCCGCCGCTTTAAATAGTCGAACAGGAAGTTTCCTCTACATCGAAACATTAAGCAAGCTGAAAAAAATAATCATTCAATAATGGAATTAAAGGTTAATAATGGAATAACAAATAAGTAAGGTATAAATAAAATATTGTAAAACGGGGTTACATTGACCAATGGGGAAACACTAAGGGTTTGGGGTTGCGTTTTTTATTGACGATTAGAAAATTGTCTGTGAAAGAGCAACAATGGGATCTTAATGGGATTTGATCATTGGACTCCATTGAATGATTTTTAGCAAAAACAGCAGATTGTATTGTGAAAATTGTAACTTTATATATCAAGCATTCATTAGCATTCAAATAAGTGGTTGTCATGTGGTGCTGATGCTTGTCATTAATTATTAAGAAGTAATGTTTTGTCTGCCTAAATTCCAATTAACTGAATCATTTTTATAATGTCGGTAAAATGTTTTCAATGGATTTCCGTGAAGTGTCTAATGATGTTTAACGTTATTGCCTAGATTTAAGCGCAATCATGCATTTAATCAAATAGTTTTCATACTTTGTGTAGAAAAATCTCTTCAATTTTACTTCGTTTTTGGTTTAGCGAATCCAAATTCCAACCTTTTTTTAAATTACTTATAAACCATTTGAGGAGCTGATCAAAGTTATCCCATCTGTGTGCTCGAAATTTTATATTTTTAAATTGTCACTCAAATAAACAAAACACTCAACATGACAAAGGATCATGCAAATTGATACTGACATAAGACCAATTTCTTTCAAAAATAATAATCATACAAATGATTGATATCTTTAAGTACCTACTATTGAAGAAAGTGATCAAATAAAGCTGTAATCATATTATCGTCGCAACTAAAAGCCAAAATAACTCAGTAACACACAACGGTTTATTCTCGTTTTATACGGTTATGTATGGCGCATCTAGGCCAATGTATAGCGCCTCTGATATGCACGGGTGATTTTTTCGGTTTTTAACTGCAACGAGAAAATTTAAACGATTTTTACATGCGTAGGAATTGAATTTTTATTGCATGCCCCACGCCACAAGACTTTGACTTGATATTTTGACATGTTATGTGATGCCACACTTCCGCCCCTTCAGTGGGCACCTCGACTTATACTCAATGTCGGAAGTAGCATCATGAAGAAAACGATTTTTTTTGGCTCAGGAAGTACTAGCACACCTGTCCCAAGCTCGGTCCCAAGCTCAATGATTCGCCTCTAAGACCGTAACTCACACCAATACACTCTCAAATATTCTGTCAAAATAGCATAGCGAATCAAAACAAAGCCAAAGATACTAGTAGCAAGGCAAAAATACTCAAAAGCGCAAGAGTGCATGGCATGGTGCAGACTGCAAGGTGTACTTCGGAACTAGGGGTTCTACAACAGTGAACCAATTTCAAATCGCTAGTTGCACATTGATTGTATGGATCGACAGTAAAGTCGATTGTCGCTAATCGATAAATTCGGATTTCAACTGAAACGATTCTATTTAAGATTTGAGAGCTACGTGATGAACAGCACAATTGATAGCTATTATGTCATTCTTTTGGGTTTTCCAAGAGTGGACCAGTGACTATAAATACGCGAAACATAAATAGGAAAACGACTTCTCAATGCAATAATAATGTTCCAAAGGAGTCTGAAATTAATTAGTCGAACAGACAGACCGTTTTTCCATTGAGTCCCGAGGGCAGAAGCAAGATTGCATGATGAAGAGTATTTGAAAAGTTTATTTCGCGAAACTACTCGTTTAAGGGAAACTGTGTCAGTAACAATGCTTTCGTACTGCTGCCATCGTCAAAGCAGTTCACGACACGGCTTTCATAATGAAGCCAGCTGTAACGAACCATCAGCGGAAAATGCGAGTAAAACGATTACGACTTTTCACGTTATAAAGATACGGACCAGTTCATTCACTGCTTTTTTGTGGGGGAACTTTTTGCCGTGTTGAATCCTTTTATTACTACTGTTGCAGAGTTTTATGCGGTATGAAGATGAAGTGCTCAAAAGGTAGCACGATTTGGCACAATCACGACCAATGAAGTGTTTTGTTTGTCATGCACTAAATCCATTAGAAATCTATTAAAACAAGTTACTAGCGCCCTTATATGCGCTGATCTGTAAGTGTGCGTGATTCATACATTTCACTCTGATAAAGTGATGAAACTTGTTCAACTAACATTTTGATTTTAAGTTAAATTTCTCAGTACTCATGTATAGCTAAAAACAGAAGCCGATCAAAATTGTTTTAATCAGCAACCCCACTTTATTACGATTCTTTAGTCTGAAAAATATTCACTTACATAAGAAGTTACATTAAGCGTATTTCAACAAATATAGTGCAGATTTATGGAATGTTTTTATTGTATTAGTTCATCAATGTTTATTATTTCAACAAATGCGTTTAGTTGGTTAAAGAAAACATTTGGTTTTGAATAATATAACACGATGTTTAATTCTATAAAGCATGAAGTTTTATTTCAACTCAAGGATTTTGTTGAATTAGTTCATCAATTTTGTTGGTCCATATTCAAATCATAATTTTATTTGAATTAATCCCTATAAGGCTTAGTAACGTTTAACACACTCACACTACAGCGCCATTTAGATCATAAGAGTGCAAGTATGAAGGAAATCATTTGGAGGAAAACAAACCATCATTCCTAGCCAAAATAGTCAAAAGGTCGTAAGTAACATTTGTAAACAATGACTTCTAGCGTATTTTTTGGGATCTGCTTGCTCCCACTAATGGCTGACCCACAATTGATACGTTGCGGATGCGTTTGCGTGAATTTGACAGTTTTCCCATGGGTTTTGTGTCAAATTTACGTCAACGGAACGCAAACGTATCTATTTTGGGTGACTCTTAACAAAATAGCACCAATAACAGATACAGGGAGTTATTACCTTCCCGTCGGTATTGGATATAGATGTTAGACACCTGGCATTTCCAGGAAATTTACGTTTTAAGTCATTGTTTACATTTGTTTTTTTAGACCTTTTGACGATTTTGTCTAGATTCCTCTGCATGCGCCAGAAAGCGAAAGGTGATTAAACGTCAAAAAGCCTAATTTTGATTGGTATAACCAATCCAGGCTCGAACTTTTTTTTTTTTAAATTTACTATGTAAAGTTTTGAAGGCAAACCGTTGAAAAAACAACGCCCCCTAGTCTAGGTTTCACCAAACTTAAATTGACAGACTATCAAGTCTCGAGGCGGGCAAGTATACGATTCACCAAAACCAAAACTAATACGATTCACCAAAACTAATGGAAAGAGCTGTAATTTTAAAATTGCCGTTACAGAAATTTACACACGAAGGGCACTCCAGCTTGGATGTCTGCTCTCTGTGGTATAAATACGTTTTTTTTAGCGTAAAGTAAGTCCAGTGTGTATGATATATAAATATCGAATTTTTATTCATTTATAAAAATGAATTGAGTGGAGTTTGCTAGCAATTACGGGAATTACATTCCAGCAAATGACTCAATATGATCATGAATGTTAAACTTTTATAAACACAACCAATAGACAAACCAATGTGAAAACCACTTATAGTTACGAAATGTTGAAGGTCAGTCAGTACATTACTAAATAATCCATGTCGGGTATCTTGATCACTGCGACCAACTTTTAGCTCTATTGTGACGTTACTAAAACAATCATGTTATTATTGAAACATCAAGTAAGTTTATAGAAACCGCATTAAAACAGTTGACTTGTTGATGGCATCCGTATTTTTCAGGGTGGCAATCATTAAGGATTTAGCTCCACCTCACATGGATTTCAGTATCAATGTGATGAATATTATCGTTGCAACTGAAAATCGGAATAACCCACTGGCGCCAAACGGGTTTTCTCTCGTTCTGTACGATTGAATTGTGGCGCATCTAGTGCGCTGTACAGAGCATCTGATGTGCTACACAGCCATACGGAAAAGCAGTTGTATTGATTTGCGTGAGTGATTTTTCCGGTGTTCAACTGCAACGAGAATATATGATTAGGATGAATGCATCAACCTGTTCTTTCTAACATTCAACACTTTCATATGTGCGCATCATCACGTCGTTATTATAAACACTGCACATTGGTCCGAAGGGGCGATTTTCAGGAATAAAATAAAAAGTGCACTTAGATGACGTGTAATCAAATTGGGAAAAATAATCAAACAAAAATTCGTAGTTCAACTCAACAAAACAGTGAAATCATAAAATATACACGTGCCTTGTGTAAAACGTATTGAATATAATCGATTCCCTTCCGAAATATGGGATGGTCGGTAGTGTTTTCCCGTTTTTTGGTTTTTGTGCTTCTTCCCCGCACCCGGAGGAAGAGTTATCAGCTTAGTGTTGACTGTTAGTGCTAGTATTGTGTCACCCGGTCAATTAGTCGCGAGTGAATTGATGATAACTAGCAGTTTAGAAGTTCGTTTAAGAGTTGCCTCGTAGCGGGGTATTTTGATCATTGGTGGAGTGCGGAGTGAAAAAAAGAAAAGGAAGACCAGTGCAATGGGAAAACGGCCATTTGCTGGTCAGAAGCAACGAACAAAGTTAACGCGCATGCGCGTGAGAAACGCTGGCACATAGTTCCAGATGCACTCAACGTGTATACAGTTTTGTGACGCTGCTTGTTTATATCGAGAAAATTTGATAGTGGAGCGGTCACCAAAGAGTTGATTGCGGTCCACCATGAGGCTTTTGTCTGGTGTGAAAACAAAGTGTTCCCGCTGGAGACGGAATTCCGGACATACAGCCTTGCGGCAGGAAGAGCTCGTGTTCAGCCGCGTTATTCAGAGATGTTTGGTTCATGGTCCTGTAAAGAACTCCTCAAGAACAGGACGTAATTTATAGGGCACACGGACCTGCTCTGGCACACAGAAACGGAATGTTCTGGAAATCAGGGTGAGCTCATTCCATTTTATCCTTTTGTGCCCCACTCTCATTTTTTTTAGATTAGTTTTTGTGTATGAAATTAATATTTGGTGGGCTGAAAGGGGTGCGACTTCCACAAGTTCCTATCTCGCGCCTCAGCGTAACGCTGATGGATGGTATTGCCATTTGTTTCAGAGGTTGTCCAGCTGGACTCTTCGATCACTTATACTGCTGTCCTTGGAATGTGACTGGAGGAGTATGGGGAGGGCTTTTTGAGCGATGTCATTTGCAGTAGTATGTTGTTTTTCAGAAAAAGACATGCATCTTTGGATTGAGGTCTTATCTGTGAAAGTTATAATGATCTACTGTGTTTTTCAGCTTTTTAGGACGTTCAGAATATTGAAACAAACCCTTTATACTTAATTTTTCTTTTCAGTGACGAACCAGTGAATGTAAGATGTATTTTGAACATACATGTTCTATATCAAAACAAAAGATATTATTCAGTATTTCATTACAGCATTGTATTATTTTCATCATATCATTGTATATTATTTATAATCATATAACATTTTTAAGATGTTGAATCTCGACTGTTATGTACAAGTAAATGTATTTGCGTTTTACGTATTAAAATATTCTCAGATATATTTATTCATAGATATTATTAATTTGATACATACAAATTTCACATACATGAAATAATGTTTAGGTTGAAGAAGCCAGCATCAATTGTAGTCAACGTCGGGTGCTCAGGTCAGTTTTTTCTCATTTTATTGCATAGTATGACCTTAACATTGCAGTATGTATTCATTGACTACTGGTTAAGCTATAATTATTTTCATCAGGATAGTAATAATAATAGCAATAATGAAATTTTATCTTCGTCAATCATGTCATGTCATCATTTAAACCTATGAGATCCACTACAAGTGAGTATAGCAGTGCAAGGAATCAAAGCAGCAGATAGACTGTTTAGGTATACTATTCTTTATATATAATTCAGATCATTCATGGAGTTTCCAGGTTTTGTAAAAAAAATGCTCGTGGCTATGATACATTGTCTAAATATTTAGGTTTGTAATAGATGCGTGGATCCTTCTGCAATTTCAGTAGGACAGAAGTTTGCAGACATGTGTAATTATTATTATCATTTTGCATTATAATGTCCCTTCACTATATTTTGTATACTATTCTAAATGACATTGCATATTGATTTTACATTTTTATCATTATCTTTACCATTTTTTTTTAATACGGCGTTTTTTTATTATTTTTAAAATTATTTTACCTCGGAGCGTATGGTACGGTATGTCCACGCATCCTTCTTCCCCTGTAGATTCACAAAATGCGTTGTGGTTCAAATCTATTCATTTGAATCCAATTCATTTTACAGAATCATCTTTTGCGGTTAATGCAACGCAGTAGGCCTGGCCGCTTTGACGCTTGTATCATGTCTTTGATGTGCTGCAAGCATCAATATTGACAAAAAAGATAATTGGGCGTCATCTAACCCAATTATTTCCAGGATGCTTTCTCGTACTGGCTGCGTTTGTATTAGATTAGATTAGATTAGATTAGGTTAGATGACGTGTAATCAAATTGGTGTCTTCAAAGAAGTTTTTTGGTAAGATTAAGGCGCATCTGATAAGGGGGTTGTAAAAAAACTGGGTTTGTGGGGGCACGGTTTTTTTTTTTTTTTTTTTTGGGTGGTGGTGGCGGTTTTAGAAATATTCTACAAATTGTACACCATTTCCATAAACTTTGCAGAAAACACCAACTTGCTATCTTGTATTTTTTATGGAGATATGAAGCATTTTTTATGGGAACCCCTTTCAAATCGATTTTTTAGCTCTAACTTTTTTCTTTGATTTTTCCTCGGTCTACTTTGTTCAAGAAAGTTTTTCTTTTTACTTAAACACACAACTTTTTAGAAGACAGCAATACGCTATCTTTTATAACTGAAATGATACAAGCGTTGTGTTGTTCAAAATATGGCATTTTCCAAGGGTTATATCTCAAAATGACGCAAACATTTTGAAAATAAAATTCCGTGACATGATGGTAAATGTTTCACTGAACATTTTAATGTTTTAATATATGGGGGATAATTGATAATTACTAGGTGGGCATAAATCAAAGAAGTGTGGTTTTCAGTGAAAGTACAGTCTTCAATAAGCTTTTCAATGGTAATTTCTTACTTGAGTTTTCCGCGGCATTCTATGGTGAAGAAAGTTTTTCCTTTCACTGCAACACACAAACTTTTGGATGATGGCAGTACTCTAACCTTTAAATACGAAGAGATACAGGCATTTTTTTAATCGAAGCATACTGTTTTCAACAATAACAATAAAGGGAGGTGACATGCGTCATACTATGTGTTGAGGAAATCAAGTAAGCCATGGAATCAAAGGAAGAGAAAATAATTCACTATCCTAACAACCGTTGCTGAGTACGGTAATAAAAAAACAATAATTATCAATCGGAAAAGTGTTTAAAGAAAACTTCAAGCCGAAGAAATAAGCAGCTAGAAAAGGACGAAATCGACTTGCAAGCAAACCAACTGAACAATTGGTCCTCTGTCCAGGTGAGTTCCCTTTCGGGCCAAAGCCTAGCTGAAACTGAACACTATGATTAGGAATGATTTTTTCTATAGAAATGTCCATCACAATCTCGGATTTATTTGAAATTTTGATGCAAGGAAAGGGTGTAACTGACCTTTTGGAGCATGTTTTAAGAAAATGTTCTCGCAGTGAGATGAATATCACGGAAGTTAAGAAAAAGATTACCAGATTTGTTTCCAAATTCAACAATTTGTGGAAGAAGAGCAATCGGCATCGAGAACGGTTTGAAACAACGAACTCAAATTGGTTAAAAGGGAAACTAGTTCTCAATATAATGATTGTCTCAACTACACCAAAGGGCCGCCCCAAGAAGCTCTTCACAGCGTCAGGAAAAAGGTCCAAGCAGAAAAAGACACATGCTTTACGTGAACATTTTTCTCCGGATGAATTGATGTTTGCTGCAGCATCTAGCGCACAATCGCCAGGTTAGCTATTTGATGACATGTAAAGTAAATGAAAAATGTATAAACTTATTTTACGTAATAGGGATGAAGAATGTTGGCAATATGATACAGCAGGTTATGGAAGATCCAGCTTCATTTGATGTACCAGATAACTCCAATATTGTTAAAGCATATTCCCCGGAAGAAGCTCTTGCGTTCATTTGCAAAAATAACTTTTCCAAAGCACAGTACATGGATATTCGACTTAGCACTCTTCAAAATGGAGCAGATATGTCACTGGCACCAACACTCAATCTAGCTATATCTGCGGCCGTTCAGGTAAATATCTCAACGCTGCCAGAAGAGAAGACGACCCCAAAGATCCAGAAAAGTTCAAATTCGGAATGTCACCTCTGCACGCGTATATACGTAGTATGGAAATGTTGTTGAAAATTTCATTCAGGTGAATTATTGAACGTGATATAACTAAAATGGTTTTAAGATTTTTATATAATATATATTTATAAGTAGACTAGTTTTGGATAAACCTACATGGTGCGTGAGCAAGGCAAACGTTGCCGTTAAGCAGCGAGAATCAGAAGTACACAATGTGCTCAAACAACAACTCGGTTTGCGGATAAACGTGCCAAGACCTGCTGGAGGGAACTCCAATGACGGGAACACGGCCCGAAGATTTTTTGAAAATTGGTTGATTGTTGCGCAAATTACTGGGATTCACAAGCATCTTCTGGAACGATTTCACACGATATTGTGTGTAATTAACAGCAAAGCATGTATTAATATCGATGAATTCGATAACTATGCTGACGCCACACACAGATTGTACGTTGAACTCTATGGGTGGTATCCACTATCTCCCACAGTGCATAACATCTTGCTACATGGAGCAACCATCATGCGGCATATAATTTTACCTATTGGCATGTGCAGTGAAGAAGCACAGGAAACCCGAAATAAAAGTATCAGAAGATTCAGGGAGAATCATGCCCGTAAATTTAGCAGAGTTGCTAATTTAGAAGATGTCTTTAAACGGCTTCTTCTAACTTCGGATCCTATTATTTCACTTAAAAATAGGATCACTACATCAAAACCCAGCCAATATCCAGAAAGCGTTCAAAAACTGCTTAAATAGATAACGAAAACTGTTACGATCCTAAATGGTATCATTTTGTCCACCATTTAACAGTCCGTAACATTCAATAAATGATCAAGGTTCATTCATTCTGTTTCCTTTTAATCAAGTCCTTCCCATAATCCGAAAGCATACCCACATAAAAAACACGCCGGGACTTCTTTGAAATTTTGGGCAGTTCCAAGATGATTTATAAAATGCCTGTATCTTTTCATATTTAAAGGTTAGAGTACTGCCATCATCCAAAAGTTTGTGTGTTTCAGTGGAAGGAAAAACTTTCTTCACCATAGAATGCCGCGGAAAACTCAAAGTAAGAAAATACAATAGAAAAGCTCATTGAACACAGTATTTTCACCGAAAACCACACTTCTTTGATTTATGCTCACCTAGTAATTATCAATTACCCCCCATATTTTAAAACATCAAAATGTTCAATGAAACATTTACCATCATGTCACGGAATTTTATTTTCAAAATGTTCGCGCCATTTTGAGATATAACCCTTGGAAAATACCATATTTTGAACAACAAAACGCTTGTATCATTTCAGTTCTAATAGATAGCGTATTGCTGTCTTCTAAAAAGTTGTGTGTTTAAGTAAAAAGAAAAACTTTCTTGAACATAATAGACCAAGGAAAAACCAAACAAAAAAGTTAGAGCTGAAAAATCGATTTGAAAGGGGTTCGCATAAAAAATGCTTCATATCTAAATAATAAAAATACAAGATAGCAAGTTGGTGTTTTCTGCAAAGTTTATGGAAATGGTGAGTTCTACAATGTTGTAGAATGTTTCGAAAGCCTAGAGTGTCACACAAAAAAGATAAAAAATAAATCGTGGCCCCGATGAACGCAGTTTATTGACAACCCCTTTATCAGATGCGCCTTAATCTTACCAAAAACTTCTTTCAAGACACCAATTTGATTACACGTCATCTAAGTGCACTTTTTATTTTATTCCTGAAAATCGCCCTTTCGGACCAATGTGCACTGTATTTAGACCGGACAACAATTGTCTTATGCAGACAAACGACCTGTCAAAAAATGCAGCCAAACGGACTGTCAACTTTTGATTAACTTTAAAGGAGCAAGTATTGTGATCAAGTATTGTTTTGACAAAAGCCAATTATGAACATATAAGGGATTTTCTACTTCCATATTCAGTAAATGTAAGTACTTTCGGTGTATTATTTATTGCCGTTTGGATTACTAAAAATGAACAAAATTCTTTCTCTATACAGTGCCGAGCATTGGACCCCCATTTCAACGTGTATTTCACAGCACTATCAATTATCGTTTTTACAAATGATACATTAAGTCCCGAAATTGTAGTACAAACCATTTTAGCTGTTGTTGAGGCTATGGCTACATTATTCGAGGTTATTACGAGTACCAGAAAATTGCCAGCGGAAAGACTTGAAGTTTATACCGGAAAACTGGCCCTCAGCATCGGATGAATCTTGCGTTTCGTTGATACCAATATCTTCCTTAAGTTTTGGTACATGCCGGTTTTCTCCACCCCCACACAGATGATCAGATTCCAGCCAATTAAAATCTTCGAAGCTACTTCTCTTTCTCTTCCTGGTACTCAACTGCGTGACATTGTCATAAAACGGAACAACATCCTGGACTTTTCGAGTCTTTCCGTTCATATCGAAGTAGAGATCACTAGAAAGAAAATGTAACTGGATATATTTGTTATAATTAGTAATGGAGAAAACAAATTATAATATTTTGTATTTACACTGCTCAGCCTATGGCTTCCTAGAATCTGAAAATCTAGGCCACCGAATGCAAGACATTTCTGCCTTATATTATCTTTCTTTGGAAACCGGAAGAAACTCACAGAATTCACTTCACATCGCGAGTTATTGCCACAATTTCGCTCCAAACATTTCATTTTTTACACGGTACTTTTCACTATGCTTTTTAATGAATATCTTCAAACGGAATCAAAACAAACTACCAACATCGAAACCGAATCTTTGTTTAGCCTATTGCGCTGTGTACTTCATGTTTCTACAAATACAAGTGGTGCCAGATCAATTGCTCAAATTTATGACATTTTTCAGGGTTGGCAGATTGTATGATTTTGCGTTGTACGGTCTATATACAGTGCCTATAGTCGTTATAGGATACGAGGCAAGTGTGAAAGAGATATATCTATAGTTAATTTCTAGGGTTTTTATTCATCAGGGCGAACCTACAATTGAGAGGCTCTCTCTTGCCTCGTTCTCTTTAATTAATTACAGTGCCATTATAAAACTATGGATTGATTTTTTTTACACAGATCGCAAGATAAGAGTGCTAGCTAGCACATTGGGCAAACAGTCAAACGAAAAATGTGAAAATGATTTAGCTATTGATGAAAGAGAACGTAAACAGAGAGAGTCTCTTAATTGTAGATTCGCCCTGATGAAAAAAAAAAAAACCTAGATTTGTTCTATCATGCCTGTCGTGTCTTGGCATTGATAGATTTGTTTTGGTGGGCCATATTTCGACAAAGATGTTTCAATAGGGCCTAACTGACAAACGTAAACAATGGCTTCTTCCGTAAATTTCTCGTAATACAAAATCTACCCATGTTAGCTATAACACTATCGAATATCTCTTGTTCTTAGAAATGACTGTGGTAGATTAATGAGGCAAGTTTCAAAGGTCGACAAATTCAAGGAAGAAGCAATTCAGCGCTAACATTAGATAAGGGCGCATCTGCTTTTGTAAACATTTGCTTTCATAGTCATTTTCTCTTGAACAAAAGGTCACAAATACAAATTAAGCAGCTTTATCTCTATCCGCTGATATATTCAATTTGATGGAATTGTATCAACAATCAATGTGCAACTAGCGATTTTAAATTGGTTCACTGTTGTAGAACCCCTAGTTTCGAAGTACACCTTTCAGTCTGCACCATGCCATGCACTCTTGCGCTTTTCAGTACCTCTTGGTACAAGTATCTTTGCCTTTGTTTTGATTCGCTAAGTTGTTACGACAGAATATTTGAGAGTGTATTGGTGTGAGTTACGGTCTGAGGGGCGAATCATTAAGCTTGGGACCGGTGTGCTAGTACTTCCTGAGCCAAAAAAAAAATTCGTTTTCTTCATGATTATCCACCCGCTGATTGTATTCAACTTCCGATAAATTAGGAGACAAAGTGTTTGTTTACAAAAGTAGATTCGCCCTAATCAAATGTTGGCGCTCAAATGTGTGTTGATACATTGTCTTTCTATTTGCATAAGATTGGCATGGATTTTGACATTTTTGCAAATGCTTATTTGTATTCAAATGAATCTGAAACTCAAACCTGCATAAACGATAATGAACAAGAACTGAAAGGGAATAACATATAAATTTAACTCATTAATTATCCTTACAGTTAAAAATCAAGAAAGAAAATCAATAAAAACCCGTTTACAAACATATTTGTAAATTTTGCTGCGCCACTGTAAAATTTTTACATCATTTTTGGTAAAAATATGACAGCTCGCGTTATCAATCGTTCAGCAAAATTTAGAGAACAATTCGGTAAGTTTTGACAGCTCAGTAGCGAAGCTAAATTTACTGAACGTATTGTGAAGTTAAAAAACTACCGAACCGATTACCGAATGTTCAGCTGTTTCATATTCGGTAAAAAATTACAGTATACTGTAAAAAAATCTGAGTACGCACCCCACAGTGGTTCCAACTAACAAGAGACACGGCCAAAAATAGTCTTTTTGAGATTTTCTTTATAAAATCATGTATCTTTTACAAATTTTAGGGCGCTGAGTTCAAACTTGATGTCAAAAAGACCGGATTGATCCACTTTGCAGTGATAACTGAACTTTTCATGCTTCTTACAAAGAAAAGTCACGGAGAAAAAAGTATATATCATTCAATATTATTTCAGCTAAAATCAACTATACTTTTGCATTGATTTTTCGATAACCCATGTGCATGATTGTAACAATCATACATTTCAAGTTGTTTTAACTAATGTATGCTTGAATCAGCTTCAGTAAAATATGGTTGATTCAACTATACAATGGTTGTGTCGAAACAAATTATTGTTGACATTTTGACAGTTGGCTTACCGTGCCAGTAAATTCAACCATGATTATAGTTGAACCAACGCAATAACAATAGTTGGTTTGAATATGCTTGGGGTCAGTTCAATTTTTTTTTGAATGAGATGTTCGGCTCCGGAATCGTTTGAAAGAGAATGCAATTAAATTTATCACATAATTTGGGATTGATTAATGCCTAATTTTGATTTATATTTTTATTGTTCCAATAATAAATACGTATAACAATAAAATATCATGCAGTTAACGTTACCAAAGAATAACGCCATTTGTTCAGGCCGTCAATGCACCTCGTTCTGTCGGCTAGTAATGGCGAAGGCAGGAGCGCCTCTACTTCTTCACGCTTTATGATCTTAAGAGCTGAAACATAATAGCTATTTGCTGAAAAAAAAACAAAATTTATTGGTACAGTGATCGAATTATTACATAAAATACTCACTAATGAAAACCTCAATTGCTGGTGCTGTTAACTGGAATGATTCCTATTATTCAATCAATTCCCCATCCACCACAAACTCAGTAAGAACTTCCTCTGAACATGAAAGCGCATTGAAAACTACCAGGTTGTTGTTTTTATTTGATTGTATAGTTGCTTCAAGCATATACGCTGGTTGGAATAATAACATTTTTGATTTGATTTTACCCTATGACAGATATGTAAAAATGATGGCTCTGTTAACTATGAAGTATGATTGGTTCAATTCAAGAATTGCTTTGAGCTAAACATATTTTGTGGTTGAAACAAAAGTGTGTTTATTATAGGTATCAACCATCGAGATTGTTATTTCTATCCCTCGTCATTTCTTTTCGAGAGTTTAAAAATTTGGTGGTGATTTACTTTAGTTAAACGATACTTATATTTTAGTCCGTTATTACAGTCGTAATATATGTAATTAAATTCCGTTTCCATATTTTCAGTACCATCAATTACATTTTGAATACGTTTAATCACAATAAGTTCAGAAACATTATTTTCATTAATTTCATTGCATCTTTATAATGCATTCTTCTTTTGAATGAACTTTGAAATGCGCAGCTAGAACACAGAACATGTGGAATTAAATACTCTCAATGAAGTTTTGTTGAAGATTCGGTGAGAGGAATCGAGGGGAAAAGATGTGTATGCCGATGATTTATATACATACTACTGTGTTCAAAAAATAAGGTGACTTTTTAATTTAAAAATTGCGCGTTTGAGATATTGTCCAAAAATTTTTTTTGTACGTTGGTAGGCTTGTTAGTGACATATATTTGGCATTTCATGACATTCCCTCCATAATTAGTTTATTTACGCTTGTGTTTTCTAAACGACCAAAAGTGCTTTCGGCGATTTTTACTATGTCTTAATTTGTTGAGCGAAGAAGTGCCATTAAATTTGGTTTGCGGAACGACATTTCTGCTGCTGCTGAGGATGGTGCAGAAAGCTTTCGGTGAGTCAGCCATGTCGAAAAAAAATGTTTATAAGTGGTACAATGACTTCAAAGATGGTCGAGAACGCGTTGAAGACTTGCAACGGCCAGGACGGCCATCGACGTCAACTGATGAGCAACACGTGAAGAAAATCAAAGAGTTAGTGCTTGAAAATCATCGATTAATAATTAGAGACCTTGCCAATATGCTTGGCATCTCAATTGGATCGATTCAATCGATTTTTAAGGATCAATTGGGCCTCAGAAGAGTGAATTTTTTTTTTGAGTTTTTTGCCAAAAATTCGACTCATATCGCTCCACAACCACCGTATTCGCCTGATTTGGCTCCGTGTGACTTCTGGCTATTCCCAAAACTCAAAAGACCACTTCGAAGATACCGTTTTGTATCGATTGAAGAGATTCAACGAGAATCGCTGCGTGCATTGAGGGGCATCCCGGAAGCCGACTATATGGCCTGCTTCGCGGATTGGAAAAAACGCTGGCATAAGTGCATTGCATCAGAGGGGGACTTCTTTGAAGGGAACGAAATAGATTTTGATGATTAAATAAAGATTTTTTGAAGTATAACAAAAGTCACCTTATTTTTTTAACACAGTAGTGCGTTCTAAGAGGAGCAGCAATTAATTGATAAAAGCCACTTAAACCACACACCAAATAATCTTAACTGATTCCAGCAATAGTTTTTGCTGGAAACACATCAGCAAAATACTTGTTACTGATATACCAGCATATCTTTAACAAATAACTGAGAAGCAGTATCAATATTTACTGAATATCCTTCACCATTCACATTTATGCTGTTAACCAGCATTCTTTTTGGCATTTTGTGGAATCCAGTATTATCTACCGAAAATCAGCAAATATTTTCTTACTGGTTGTAAATCAGTAACTAATATTTACTGAAGACCAGTAAACTATTTTGCCAGTCAATTTGATGAATTGCTGATAAAAACGAATGAAGCTTTCGTATCTCTTTGTTTTACAAATTGAGTTCTTAGTTTTAGATATTTCCATCAGCTTAAAAATTCAATAACGGTGCTTGGAGTACGAATGTAATACTGGGCAAGTTTACACATCTACATCCAAAAATACCCAACCGTAAGTAAAATAACAAAATGTGAATTTATGTATGTTGATTGATTTTATTTCCATCGGAACGCTTACTTCTCATTATTAGAGAAAAAAAATCATCACGCGGTGCAAAATGCATCAACAAGGGCACACAAAAAATTGCGAATTCCCTCGAGAAAATTGTTTTAATTTTTCACATCGATTGTAAAACATGGGTTTCTTTTACAACTAAAATTAATTAAAAGCTTAGTTTAATGAATGAAAAATAAGCCGAAAACGTGTTTTTATATATAAAACAAAAGAGAAAACAAAACATTAGCAGTGCTGTATTTTCAGCGAATACTGTAATTTGCCGAAAATACAGCAAAATTATTTGTCTGGAACTGCTGCTGATTTATCCAGCAAATTGTAAGCATTTTGCTGTAGGCTCAGTATAAGAGCTGTCACTTGTTTGAATATCAGTTTTGCTGGTTGATCAGCAATCTTGGTTTTGCTGTACACATTGCTGAAATTACAGCACAAAAAAAATCAGCAAAACTTTGCTGTTTTCCAGCAATAAAAATTTGGTGTGCAACCCAAGAAAACTTGGGCGCAGAAATGCGCAGCTGGATCTTACTAAAGGGGAGGTAATTTTTTTGGGGAGGTGGGGGGGAGGGTTGGGGGGGGGAATGGGGGGGGGAGTGTGTTTTTTGTGATGCCGAAAAAATTTTATTTTTTTTTTTTTTATTTTTTAAATATACTTTTTTTGGGGTTTTTTTAATTTTAAAAATTTATAAATTTATCGTTGGTTTAAAAAAAATTTTATATTTAATTTTTTGGGGGGAATTAAAAAAAAATATACATATGTTAAAAAAAATGTTAAGAAAAAAAAAACAATATATAACTATTATGTTGTGGGTAACAATAAAAACAATAGAAAGTTAAAAATCGTAAAAAAAAAAAAGTGGATCTTAAACGAAGCAATGCCGAGATAGAAACACGTATTCCTCGAAGTCAATTTTTTGTATTAATGGCCTATGGGGGAACCACTGTGCACCCACGCAAACCAATACCATCATCATGTAGGAGAAAGTTTCCCCGACACGATGATTCTTTAGGTTTGCGTGTGCAGCTAACGGCTTGCGAGAAAAAGGGCTCAGAAGTGTTTGTTTACAAATGTTGATAGGCCCTTTTCTATTCTTGATCCAGAATTGTCATATGTCCAAAATAGATCAATGCACGGATTGTATAAACCTACATATTTTGACAGTTCAGGGAGCTTGTTAACAAGGTGTTAGAATCCAAACCAAAGAAACGAAATTTTACATTGTCTTTTTCCTAATCGTATAAGATTCGAGTCAGAACATGATGTAAAAATTTGCACTGGTTAATGTTTTCTGGCAATTTTACTTCAATGGTTAAAAAATGGTCCTTGGTATTTTTCGTTTAAAAAGCGTTCCTTCGACCACTACACATAAAAAAAATAATGAATGTTAACAGACGTGTAAAATTTCCACTCGTTCAATTGAAAGCCAAAGCAAGCTTAAATAAAGTAATTGTTTGCAATCTTCCATACAACATACCTGATTCCAGCGATATCTGGCTTAAAATAACTTGAAGGATTCCATTAATGTATGCCAAATCTAGCATTCCCTCTATGTGCATTAGATAACGCAGAAAATTAAATGTATCTTTCAAACTATCTAAAATACATGTGATGTTGACCAATTTTGCATAAATGATGACCTTTCTTTCTTTCTGTTTTACTTTTGAAAAAACACTTTTTTTAAAGAATTTTTATGAGCGTATCAGCGTATTGTTGGTATTAGTAGAACGATTGTAATTGGAAAACTAGGAAAATTTAAAGTAACACTTCACTTGATCATTTATTTAAACATAAAAAATTAAAAACTGGAACACTTTTTTAAACTATTATTAGCGAATTCCTTTAAATTCCACTAGAAAAAGCTTATCCTTTGACATATAGGCCTGCCCAGGTAACCACAAGCATTATATTATTGCACTTATTCAACCCAAAATCAACATCATTAATGCGGGACCGCTTTTATTCGACATCATTAATGCGGGATCGCATAAATTCAACAGTTGTCAAGTAATGAAGCGTTAGATTAGATTTAAGAATGTAGTGATGCATTACCAATGCAATAATGCTACTTTAGCAATGTCTTATGGCATTACAAATGAACGCATTAGTTCGATCTTAGTGGGGCCCTTTTTAGCATTATTCCAACTTCAATGATGCACTAGACGTAATGCATATGTCCTATATATGCATGCTTTTATAGCCTCGTGGTTACTTGGGTGTTTCGTCTTGTTCGCGTTTACAAGGGACACATTGGTAAAGTGGTTTTTTTTTGACGTTTGAATTGCGAAAATTTGGAGCGTCACGAAAAATATATAGGTTTTGAACGTTAATAACTAAGCCACGATTGATTTCCAAAATGTTTGCACCAATCGATCGGGACGTTTTCTACGCTTCGATTTCAATATTTAAAACTATTGATTTTAAATATTGAATTTTAACTAATAAAATTAACGCAAATATGAAGTGTTGTCTTATAATATAGATTTTTCATAGTAAATTTACCAAATAAACAGTACTTTCCGCGCACAGACTTCATATTTAACTAAGGAACGTCTCCTAGGCAGCCATGAATGTTATATAAGTTAGTTAGTTTTCCGGCGGTCGTGGAGCTGTGCAGAGTAGGATCTGCAGTTGCATCGTAGTTGGCGGCAGCACTGGCAAGCAGTCGCTGCACAGGGAGGCGTTGGTGCAGTTGGTTATTGTTGTCGATGCTCCCGTCATTCTTGCTGCGAGAGACATGGCTGCTGAAGCCTACGAGTTGGCGGGAAAAAGCCGCCCGGGACAACGAGACAAGAATCAATTATACCACGAGATGAACCAAGAAAGAAAGTCCAAGTTCAATCGCGAACTGTTTCTCCCCCGTCAACTAAATCCGTCCTTTTTAGGACGACCAAATTAGTTTGCCATCTAAAGAGTTTATTTGGTTGAAATTTTCTCTTGTGCTGTTTGAAATTAATTTCAATTACCGCGCCCTGGCTGAACATAGCATTCATTAAACGCCGCGTCCCGTAGTAAATGACAAAGAAAGTTGAACAACCAATGAACCAACAGATCCATAACTATCTTCTACGCGTTAGAGATAGTGGCCCTCTCAACCATCGTAGAAAATACAACCGGGGCCGTATCATAATTAAGAGCCACCAAATGCTTTCTAAAGAGTGTACAATAGAATTTTCTTGGCCCTTTTTAGGACTGACTTAAATCAATTAGCGGATGGCTCTGACGTGTATGGGAATTCGATTGCTGCGTAGTCCTACGTCACCTTTGCGCACAACCCCATTGGGCTGTACCTTGTAGTTTTTTTTTTAATGAGTAGTCAGTTGACAGTCAGTTTAATGTTGCCCTTTCAAATAGTCAAAAACCAATGTCAAAGCATGTTTCAATATGAAATTTTATGAGTTTTCTGGGCATAAGTCGAAAGACAAAACAGATATAAACAGAACAAGTGGTGCTCTTCTATTAGCCATTTGTCTTAAAGCCGACACCATGAAAAAAAAACAATTTTGTGCTTAGAAGCGGATAAATTAAAGTGAGTCAGTTATCAGCACCCAAGTAACACCAAAAACATCTTCTTTGACAAGAATATAAGAAGTTTATTGTAAAAAAGTCGGGAGGATGAAATTCCAAACATGTCTAGTCTTGAAAATGTTTTGAGGATGTTTTTCCACACGTATTCGGTTCAAACGCGGTACCAGAACAGCGAACACATTTTTGTTCTATTTTTGTTCGATCAGCTTAAATTTTACTTCTTGAAAACATCGGTGACTGTTTGTCATCTTACCACTACGAACTATCTTTACTCACTTTTGAGTAGCCATACTTTTGACTGATTTGAGTCAAACGTACTTAATTTTGGATTGTTTGGAAATAGCGTGTATGCTTGATGTTTGTAAATATGTTGATAGGTTGCATTCAAGATGAATTTTAAACATGTTTTTAACATCCTCATGCAATAGTGAAATTATTCAGAATAGATAGTGAATTCAATACAGTGACGGCTGAAAATATGTTTATTTGAAATACTGGAATAAAAAAAAAACACTACCTAAATGTAAGATTGTGATGCCACTCACTGATTCAAAAAGAGACCAAATTGGACATAGGGGTTTATTCAAATGTAACTTAAAGTAACAGTTTGGGAGATTGTTTAGTATTTTTTATAAATTGGTACGCTTAATTTGTGGGAGAGTTATTTGAGATGTAGCTACGCACAACATAAAAGAAAAATTATATTTGTATTTTCCTTCATACTGATATTATGTTGATATAACTCTGTTCAATTTCACAACAAAAAACGCAGAAAAAACACGAACATTTGAAAATCAAATGTGTTACTTATGTTTTTACCCATACTGTAGACTTGGAAAATCGCCATGTTGATTTTTGTGGATTCCGTTAAGAAATCTCACTAAAATTCAATAATTTATTCGGGGTACCTTCTACGTTTTTAATCCAATCAATGGCGCATGAAATAAGGGAAGGTAAAACGGAAAGTTGCACTGTCAACCTTGAGCCACATATAAAATTTTGGTACAACTTTCATGCTTAGAGCACTTTTAATTTCCAATTTGAAAAAGTTATAAACAATCATCCTTAACGCGTAAAATACCATTAGCTACGAAATCGTTTCGCCATTGAAAAATCTGGTTTAAAATTTTTTTTACTTCGTTCATACCGTGCTTGCTTTGACAAAACATATCATTATGTTATAAGCATCCATAGAACACCATCATTATGCTGTTGGAAGCATCCATAGAACATAATATTTGTCTAATCGATGTTCTACAAAACATCTGATATGACCTAAAAGATGTTCAAAAAACGCCACATTTATTGCGCTTTTTCGGTTATATGCATATATGAAATTGAGTTATTGACGTGGGCTTCAAATGGTTAGTTGACAACTTCGAAGGAGGGTGCGGCCGACCTCTCGTCCTCACAAGTTCCTACCTCACGCTTCCACGAGTCATATGATCACAAAAGACTGCCAGCTGAAACATGGAGACGCTGGTTGGCGTAGCCTGGGCAAAGTTGTCAATCTGACAATAGCGAAGTGAGGGGGTGCGACTGAAGATCTTATACCTTTAAATCATATTGTATATTTTCTATTCATTTTATTAATAATTTCAGCACGCTTTGGAATCATCTTTGCATTCCAAAACTATGTAAGAACCTGGCGCAACATGCCAGGCATCAAAGGCGGAATTTGTATCTCAGCATTTCAGCATACCATTTTATTTAAAATTGCACTTCCGAACTTCAACTATTATATTCATAAAAGGCTGGTATGTGCTTATACGTAATGTAGGGTTAGATTAGATTACATTAGATATCTTTATTATTGAGCTTTTCAGCCTCGGCTGGTTCAGCTCACTCATAAATGTAGGATTATATTTGAATGTTGTGTTTGTGGTATTATGGTACGATAAGCCATTTCTTTCAGAAATTATCCAACCGGACTCTCCATTTGCTATCTTTGAAATGTTGCTGAAACAGTATAAAGAAAAAATATTACAAATATTACAGTGTCTTATAAAATAATATCTTTTATTGAAATTTTATCTTTTATATTTCGAATGATCTATTCTGTTTTCAGCTTTCCCAGGACTAGTAGGATATTGATACATATCTAACTTTTATTTATTTTTCAGTAACAATCCATTCAAGTTTGAAATTTGAATAAATTAGTATTTTTGTCTATAATGATATCTTAATTTGTTGTGTATAAAATATATTTAATATTAAATAACATATAACGGGGAAAGGGAGGGACCATCAGGGCACCCAAGTAAAACGATTTGGATAGGGAGCATGAGACTGCCTCCTTCCTATTGTTAACATTTCGTGGAACGAGGGCGGGCTCTTTGACCCCATCTATTGGATTTATTCTGTCAATCGAGGGCTCGATTCTAGTGCTGTGAGTGTGAACTTGCTTTTGGAAGGAGATTCTCTTCCCTATATTCGCGGGTTTCGCGTAAGTGTCTGCGTACGGGCTCGCCCAAACGTTTTTGGCCCTTCATACAGGAGCTTGATGATCACAAACAATAATAGAATCCTGATCAAATCGTTTTTCAGATGATTCCACTGCTATGGAAAGTTACCTTGCTGCAATAGATGGTAGTATTACATCATCATCATCATCATCATCATATGAAATTGAGTTATTGACGTTAGAAAAAAAACATGAGCTTGGTCTGCAGGTGAAAATAGTCGTACTTCACAATTTTTAAGGGACCATCCAAAAACTATACAGTCATTGTCCCCCAGGGGGTAAGTCACTCGGCCACCATGTGTTAACATCCTAAAAAACACAATCCGCCACACTTTAAACACACTCGCCACCACATGAAAGATAAATTTATATCTGGAACCACCTACACGAATTTGGACCCTTCCCTGAAGACAATCGCGCTTGAACCTTCGACTTGGCCGGAAGGCATAATGTTCCGTGAGTTTGAGGAATATTCAACTCAAAAATTTCGGAAGCCCTCCGCTATATTTCTGGCGCCTACAACGGTTACTCCACCGGTAGTTGTAATGCAGCGTTCATTAATTGCAAAGGAGAACGATTTGATGCTCCACGATATGACATTCAACCACCTGTTTGTACACCGGGACGCACCGAATTTAGTGTAATGGAAGCTCTTGATCCCCCCACCGCAGTCGTGCCATTCCAGCCAGTGACCTGCAGCCGTCCCGGCCCTACATGTGGGTGTGGGGAGAGGGTCTTCCAAAACGCTACTGCAGGCAAGTACAATTTTGCTATTAGCCCGACAACACCTGATTCGCTTTCCGATTCCAGCATTTAGGACGTTTTAGGACGCACCTTTACATGCATTGTTTTTAAGCCAAACACCGGGAAGCACGGAACTCAGCACTATGGAAGCCCTCGAGCCCCCCATCGTAGTCGAGCCGTCCCGGCCCTACGTGTGGGTGTAGGGAAAGGGTCTTCCAAAACGCAACTACAGGCAAGTACGACTTTCCTACTAGCCCGACAAGACCTGATTCGTTTTCCGATTCCAGCTTATTTCAAGGAAGTTTGAAAACAGTACCTCAAGAAACAACTTGTGTTAGCCGAATGCTGGGACTCACCGAGAATAGTATTGTGGAAGCTCTCGATCCCCTCACCGTAGTCGAGCCATTCCCGGGCCTACGTGTGGGAGTGGGGAGAGGGTATTCCAAAACGCTTCTTCAGGCAAGTACGACTCCATTATTTGCCCAGCCAGACCTGATGCGTTCTTCGATTCCAGTCACTCTGATTGTACGCCTGATTTGCTTCACGGACTACTGGCTTATTATCAGAATGTTCGTGGTCTCCGAACGAAAA
The DNA here is from genome assembly GCA_024533555.2 of Aedes koreicus. NCBI lineage: Eukaryota > Metazoa > Arthropoda > Insecta > Diptera > Culicidae > Aedes > Aedes koreicus. Next base: position 50,205 of record JAHHFK020003686.1, read on the forward strand.
TAGACGACTTTTTCTTAGCTGCCGTCGGATCCAACTTCGACGGGATAGTTCTAACCAAAACCTGGCTCAATGATAAAATTCATTCCGCTCAACTATTTGGAGATCAGTTCACAGTTTTTCGGAATGATCGTAATCGCATAAATAGCAAAAAATCTCGTGGTGGTGGCGTCTTGATAGCAGTTTCCAAAAGAGTTGCCTGAATCACACTCCTATTAAATCTTCGCTCGAACAGTTATGGGTTCAGATAACAACTCTACACAGGAAGTTAAGTATCGGCGCCATGTACTCAAACTCTTCGTAAGTACTGCAAAACTTGAAATCAATTCACCAAGCGAATTTTCTCGACAGCCAGTATCCATTACTGAATGTACAATCGTCTTCTCTACAAGAATTATTCAAAACGAATCCAATCTAACCTTCGGCGACACCTAAAGTTGTTCTGGTGATTTCAACACAAAAAGGAATGTTAAAGGAATGTTCATCTTAACGACAGAATTGCCAGCACACCAGTGGACAAATGATCTCCTTTCTGAGCACTTCAAAAGTTTATTCAATAACACCATGCCAGCATTGTAGCAATACAGCGAAGCACTCAGAGATACTCCCAGAGACGCGTTCGACTTCAATATTCCTGCGATTACATTGGACCTCGTTGAATCAGCAATCCGGAAGCTGAAACTCTCAAACGTGGCAGGACCCGACGGAATTCCTTCATGCGTACTAAAGAATTGCTCTGCAGTGTTTACGATTCCTCTTTTGAAGATTTTCAATATCTCGTTGCGCCAGGGAGAATATCCAACACTCTGGAAATCTTCGTTCATGTTCCCGATTTTCAAGAAAGGAGATAAACAAAATGCCGAAAATTATCGAGGAATTACATCGCTCTGTGCCTGCTCAAGAGTCTTCGAGATCATCGTCAACGACTTGTTGTTTGCTAGCTGCAGACACTACATCTCTCCTGAACAACATAGATTTCACCACAGAAGATCGATTTCAACCAATCTTGCACCTTTCGTTTCCTCGTGTCTCCGGAATATGGAAACTGGATCTCAAGTCGACGTTGTTTACACGGATCTCAAGGCTGCTTTTGACCGGGTCGACCATGCTATACTTGGTGTGTCAAAAAACTTAGTTCGTTGGTTTAAATCTTACCTAACGGACTCAATTTTCATCAACGAGGATGGACTGATACTTCGACCTAACTGCAGCTCGTTCTATGCAGACGATGTGAAAATTTATGTGGTTGTGCGATGCTTCACTGATTGCTTACGACTACACCACTTGATCAGTAGCTTTGAAGAGTGGTGTTCTAGGAATTTCCTCACTCTGAGTGTTAACAAATGCTTCATCATCACATTGCATCGACAATTTGACCCAATTGCATTTGATTACATGACAAACAATCAACCTCTGCAGAAATTTTATACTGTTCGTGACCTTGGAATAACGCTTGACTCCGGTTTGATATTTAGACTACACTACACGGATATGATTACCAAAGCCAACAGACAGCTCAGTTTCATGTTTAAGATCTCCGACGAGTTTCGTGTTCCCACCTGTCTGAAAGCATTGTACTGCTCTCTCGTGCGTTCTATTCTGGAATTTTAAGCATTGGTGTGGTGTACTATCAAGGAATCTGAATTCCGAGGATTGAAGCAGTCCAAAGGAAAATTGTTCGTTATGCTCTCCGTCATCTGCGGTGGAATGATCCTGTCAACCTTCCAGCATACCAGGATCGTTGCTCACTCTTGGGAATTGAAACATTGGAGCATAGGCGTACAGTCATGCAAGCAGTTTTCAGCAGCAAAAGTGCTACTAGGTGAAACTGACTCTTCAGGAATTCTGGCCGAACTCTTCATCTACCCTCCTGAACGAGTTCTGCGAACAAGAAACAAGAAATACTACGGCCAACACGATCCAATTCGATTCATGTCATCGCGCTTCAATGAACTCTACGCTCTGTTTGACTTCAACTGTTCCACTGAGACCTTCCGTCACCGGATTCAGCGTAGTTGGATGGAGAGCCGCTAGTTCAGTAATGGTGGCATTTACTACGTACTGGCATTAATGGCGAAGCCACTAGACGACTGATTCCATCACGACAGATTATTTAAGTATTACTGACAAGTTTTGTGTGTGTACTAGAATAAATTTAGTTTTGCTTGCTTTGTATTCCTTTTTATTCATGTTGATTTCTGTAGTGTACGATTTTGAAATAGGGGGTTTTTACGCCACATGGCTTTTCCCCATTACATTCCAATAAGATGTTAAGTCAGTTGAAGTTATATCAATAAATAAATAAATAAATAAATAAATAAATAACAAAATCTGATACTTCTCTCATACTACTCAACATACTGAACACTGGAACCATAACTCTTGCATGCTTGTATTTGAGCGTTCAAACCACATTTCCGACTACTAGATGCGGCTCCCATATACCAACGATAATGTGTAGACATGAGTTGAAGACAGTCCAGATTAAACTCTTGAAGACCAGCGATGTGGACATTCTGGGATGGTAGATATTCATCGATCGATTCCTGCTTCTGCTTCACACGGCAAACGTTAAGAGATGCCAACCGTAATCCACGTCCAGAATCCACAACCACTTCGAGATGAACAGAATGCTGAGATTCTGTATGTTCACTACGTAATACCTTGGAAGCGATCGATAGATGATCTGGAACAGCCTTGCGACGCATCTGGTTAGCAACAGACGGTCGAAGGTGATATAACGAAATCACACTGGTATAAATGACACGCCCAAATAGAGTATTTCCAAAAATATGAACGGATACAACACCAAATAGACCAGTTGGCTCGTACCGAAGGGTATCTTTCGTAGCACTGTGGACATGGATCACAATTGAGAAGAGAGACGCCATAAGGTTCAAAGCATGATGCCCCGCCCTAAGACGGAGCAAATACGACGGGACATCCTCTGACTTACAACGTAAGCCGCAAGAATCAAGCAATGCTGATGCTCAAGCTCACACGCCACTAAGCCACGGTAAATAGTCAACTCCTCCTCAGTCGGTGCCAGCCTTGTAAGTTCATGGTGGATCGCTGTAAATACCGATTGACGCATGTCCCCAATTGCCGCAGTAATGGCAGTGGTATGAGAACCATGCAACAGGACACTTTCTGTGCGACACCCATCAATCGAAAAGGCAGGGAGTTCCCGAGAACGGGTGCACATAATGTGTACGGACACCACCATGTACGCCTCTATAAAAAAAAATATAAGCGGGATATCCTTTATGCTCGAACCTTGTTGGGGATAACTTGCCGTTATCCTGATAAACGATCAGGGTTACACGATACAGATTAAAAATCGCAACAATAGACACCGCTCCACCCCAGAAGCCGTTGGACCACAATGCATCTAAATATCGCTGTATCTTCACCTCAACAGGGATTTCCTCCAATACATAATCCTCAGTGAAAGGTGCCAGGTAATCGGAATAAAACTCCAAATTCTTGCGAATTTGGAAGTCATACCATACAATTGGTGTATAGCAGCACCGAAAAGACAATTGCCATCGCCTGGGATGCGTAGCAACCAATAGATGTTTCCCATATTATCGGAACCCTGATCCATGGTCTAGACTGCAACACAGACCGTTGATGCGAAAAATGTATTTACAGAATCACTAATATATAATACATGTATATATGAATTCATACCTCAATGAACAATTTCGTTTGTAATGTAACTTCAGTGTTCAGAATTCCACCATAGCCAGCCGAACTCCATAATGTTTAAAAAAAAGCTATGATAAAGTTCAAAGAGCTTAAGAAAAATAAAAGAGAACTTGAGCAAAGTCAGTAATCTAGTTGGTAATACCGTAATATAGTTTTCAGACTTACCGAAAAACGAGCGAGCGATCCACGCGGTTGTGCACTTTGCCTTTGTTGTTGTTTTACACCATTTTTTTTCAGCTGCCTAAACAAATTTAGAACGCTCTGGATTCCGTTCCAAATTCGGAACAAAATAAAACAAAGCGTATGACAGTTTTATTTTTTTTTACATCGCAACTGTTCGAAAATGAAATTTGGAACGCACCGGTGAAAATGGAAAATTTCGTTTGGTCTATTTAATTGTCAAAATTTAGAATAGACCACGACCGCAAAAAGGTTGATCATCAAAAACCCATCAGAATATATTCCATCAGTTCCGCGAAACGATACAGTAAAAGGAATAAAAGTCTGGAAACGCCGGAAGACGATGTTGAAATCTAAATGTTCCGAACAACTAGACAGGATGTTGAGACGTTCATTATAACATAACTTATTCATCTTCCTGATTGGCACCGGAGGAAGTGCAGATGATGAAATTGAAAGAGAAAACACCGTTGCGTTTAGACTTAGAACTTCGTACCTCTGTTTTTTTTTTTTAAATAAATATCATTTATTTTGAAAGCTCAATCATATAAGTTTTAGGTTAATTTGGTAATAACATGTAGTTGAAGGGCATGAGGAATATAGATAGAGAAATCAGGTATCTCTGAGTATCTGATGTGACTTTATACAGTGACGGACAAAACAATAAGACCACCGCTCATTGTAAAAGATGCAGTTGCAGGGCTCAATCAATAAAGCAAAACATTTATTAATTTCAACTAAAAATAATAGTTTATTTAATAACTCAACAAAACAAAATGGTTTGAAAGTAATAAAAACAACAAAGAAAAAAAACTGCCCTTCTAGCATAGAAAAGTAAGAAAATGATGCGACTATAAAATAAGACCACTCGTTAATTCATTCAAAAAATCGTTTCCATCAGCTTTGATCATTAGTATTTAGTGGTATAACCATTATTCCGGATCACTTCTCGCACTCTCTTCGGCATTGACTCCACGAGGTTCCGACATGTGCTAGCAGGGATGGCATACCATGCTTCCTGAATTTTGCTCCATAGTTCTTCCTTATTTTTCGATTTTAAAGGATTCACCGACTTTTTGACTATCTGCCAAAGATTTTCTATCGGATTGAGATCCGGGGATTGTGCCAGCCATTGCATTACATCAATTTTGTGATCCTCAAACCATTGCTTCACAGTACGGGCAGTATGCTTAGGATCATTATCTTGCATAAATTGCCATTTCAATGGCATTTCCCAGTCAGCATGTGGTAGCATTACATTCTCCATGATCTCAGCGTAAACGTACTAGTCCATTATCTTTTTTATCCAAAAGAGGGGACCAACACCGTACCAGGAGAAGCATCCCCAGACCATGATATTACCTCCTCCATGTTTAAATGTTTTTGTTGTGTACTGTGGTTTGAAAGCTGAATTAACAGGTCGGCGAACCCAGCGTTTTCCATCAGATCCGATTAAATTCACTTTTGTTTCATCTGACCAAAGGATGTTCCGCCATTTCTTACCATTTTCGGGTCCGATCCAGTCCAGATGTTCTCTAGCAAATTTTAGACGGGCCTGGAGATGCTTCCGTGTGAGCATTGGAACTTTCCTAGGACTTCTTCCAATCAGATTCTTCTCAACAAGCCGTCCCTGAACTGTCCTGGAACTCACGGATAAGTTCAGCTCTTCTTTGATCTTCGTTGCTGACTTGAATGGATCAATGCTAGAAAGTCGTTTGATGTGGCCGTCGTCCTTAGAGGTAGTTTTCCGGGGACGTCCAGTTCCCACTCGTGGTTTCGGGTCACGGAGAGCATTGCAAACAAATGTTTTGGACCGTCCTAAAAATGCAGCAATTTCTCGTTGAGTTTTTCCTTCTTTCGCCATTTGCCGGATATGAATCCTTTGATTCTCTGTGCAGTGATAGCTTCGGCCCATTTTTGCTGAATTTTTCCTAGAACTGACGAAATATGATGTCTTGTTAGATGAACAATATGATGAACAATAATACGACTCTTCGATAAACAACTTACTTCAGAGGAACGACGGTATTTGCTACAAAATCAGATGAAATGTGGAAGTGGTCTTATACTTTTGTCGCACGTTTTTGGTCCTTGTTTATTTTGTTTATTTCCGAGGCTGAAAAGCTTGTGGAATCTCATGTCAAGTTAGTACATGTGCTCGCCACTTGGTGTCGCATACGTTTAATTCAAATTGGCGGTTAGGACGCATGCATGAAAATTGCTCTATGCTGTGGTCTTATTGTTTTGTCCGTCACTGTATATAATGTCAGAATTAGTGCACTGTACAGCTGAACAGCAACTTTGTGTATAACGTTCAAACCAGCAGTAAAAACAATTGTCATTTTAATTTCCCAGTTTTGAACTGGAACAAAACTAAAAGATTTAAATTTTAGAAGGGTTACATTATTCAGGATTAAACGAGAGAATATCCTGGATCTTTGCGCTGGATTTCAATACAAACAATAGAACTGGAACAATTTTAGGTGGAGTTTTACCTCTGCTTGTTTTCTGTTCACCCAGGTCGAGGGAACCTGTATTAGAGGTGTCTCCATTTACCATGTACTGGAAGTAATATCTCAGCAGAAGAAATGATACACGTTTTGCCGAGTTGAAAAATCCCTAATATCCCGCACCCAAGCTCGCGCAATTTTTAAAAAGTCGCATAGGTTTCACAAGCCTTTTTTAGACTTTTTATTTGATTGCGTAAGGTTTGAGATGTTTGGGATTTTTCAGCTTGGCAAAACTTGTGTCACTCTTCCTCTTGTGTACTTATTTCAATTTACCCCAAGGTGTGTAAACTTGTGGTGCTAGTTGAAATGCTTCAAATACCTTGGAAAAATCACATTTGTAACTGGGATTTTATATAGCATCTTTCTTGCTAGCCTTCATAACCTTCCAAAGTGCACAAAATTCAATGTATGGGAAATACAACTTTTTGACGAAGACTCAAGCAACGTGTAAAACATATGTGTTAGCAAAATCACGCATGATAAAAATAAACAAAACTATGAAACCACGTAAGGCTTGTTTTAACAACATGTCATAGCTGTGACAATATGTGTTCACGTATCTGGTATACTGAAAAAAAAATCATAGGGATGGATTACTTCCGCAAGAAGTTCACCCTTCCTTTTCATCTTACCCATAATGATCGTAACACTTTAGCCATATTCACAAAACTTCATCAATAATCAAAGAACTTCATAATATAGTTCGCAGAAATTCTTCAAACTTTCGTAGAGCTGCTGCAAAGTTGAACTTACATATTTCTCAAAATATAGTTGAAACTTCAGTGTTCAGAATTCCACACATTGCCAGCCGAACTCCATAATGTTTAAAAAAAAGCTATGATAAAGTTCAAAGAGCTTAAGAAAAATAAAAGAGAACTTGAGCAAAGTCAGTAATCTGGTTGGTAATACCGTAATATTGTTTTCAGACTTACCGAAAAACGAGCGAGAGATCCACGCGGTTGTGCAGTTTGCCCTTGTTGTTGTTTTACACCATTTTTTTTCAGCTGCCTAAACAAATTTAGAACGCTCTGGATTCCGTTCCAAATTCGGAACAAAATAAAACAAAGCGTATGACAGTTTTATTTTTTTTACATCGCAACTGTTCGAAAATGCACCGGTGAAAATGGAAAATTTCGTTTGGTCTATTTAATTGTCAAAATTTAGAATAGACCACGACCGCTGAAAACGGCCTTAGCGTCCGGCGTTTCAATTTTTCGTGACGGTAGCCATTTGTACTTTGTACAAATGGCTGTAAATTGAACAAAATGCTCAAGGTTGTAAATTGCACAAAATGCTCAAGGTATGCAACAAAAGCATTGTAAATTGTACAAAATGCTCAAGGTATGCAACAAAGAGAAAACGAAAATTTTTTTAGCCACCGCTGTCAGCCAATCGGTAAGAACCAAACATTCAAATCAAACAAACTCTCTCAAAATTAAATTGGTCGTCCTGAAAAGGACGGATTTGAAATGGTTCGCATTTGAATCAAAACCTTCTCTGCGCCTTACCAAAAGATGTCCACCAAATATCACACACACACACACACACACACACACACACACACACACACACACACACACACACACACACACACACACACACACACACACACACACACACACACACACACACCCACACACACACACACACACACACACACACACACACACACACACACACACACACACACACACACACACACACACATAAGCACCTTAATTCGCTCCTCGTGGTTGCACCCACCGGCTGGCTACAAAGACGTTCTCTACCATATATCACACACAAACAAGCACCTTATTTCGTTCCTCGTGGTTGCATCCACCGGCTGGCTACAAAGACATTATTTGCCCAAGCAACCGACTGCCTAGCACACCACAGCATAATTTATGGCTGCAACGGTTGTCTAGCCAACGGCTTGGTAACAACAGACTGCAGCGCAATCAGCTACAGTGCACTTTCTATGGTGCTAGCCACCGCCAGCTGCCTAATCCAAATTGACGTCTTGCCGCTCCGCGCTGCTGAATGAAGTTAGTGAACCCTCCGGGGTACATGCCATCGCCAGCTGCCAATCCATACTGGTTCGATGCTCCGCACAGCTCCAGTACTGCAACATGAATGAGGAAATTTGTGAAGGTGTACCCCTTTTATATCGTTCACTGCTGCCTATGAGACCTCCCTTGCTTACATTTGAAATCTGTGATAGAAAAGTACTGTGCATTTAGTAAATTTACTCTGAAAAACCAGCATCATAAGACATCACCTTATATTTTGATTATTTTCAATAGCTTCAAATTGTTAACGGATAATGTTTGACAATTGAATTGATACGCGGGAAATTTTCCAATCGATTGATGTAAACATTTTGAAAATCTATCAAGCATTTATGAAGTAATAAGCGTTTAATTTGTAACAATATTTCGTGACGGTCGCTTATTTTTAGATTTTCAATTGACACCCTACCCTTGCCGTAAGACGTAGTCTACGTCAAAAAATCAGTGGGGTTGTGTATAGATCACGACCGACTGACGTAGACTACGTTAAACCATTTGATTAGTTTCTTTAGTTTCGTAGCGGAACATTGCAACGCAGGTACTGTTCTAATGGGACATTGGGTTAGCATAAATAAGTGAGTAAGTATGAAGAACATTCTATGATTCGCTTCTTAGAAATTATTTGGCAGCCGTGGAAATTGATGTTTGGATTGAATGTTGGTATGATGAAAGGGCAACGGTTGTGCTGGCTGTAGTTAGTGATAGTGTTGATACGCTCGACCGGCTAGAGACCATTATTCTTATCGCGTTACAGATTGTTCAGGGTCAGTTTGAGAACTCAAAGTAAAAAATTAATGATATTTTTGTAAGTTGACAGTCGTAAAAACCTCCAACTGATTGAAGCAATAATCTCAAAAATCTATCGAGAAATGTTTATGTTTCAGTTATTTTCAAATTTTTATTTGACCCCTATCGAGTGATACTAATAGATCGTTAGATCAGCTGTTTGTTAGAAAATTCTATTACACACTCTTTAGAAAGCTTTAAATGATGATACAGCCTCAAGTTGATGGCTCTACTCCAGCGTCCCAACCAGTAGTTGGTAACGCATTAGTTCTGGCTGCTTCCAGTTTCGCCCGATAACCACAAACTTACTCGACATCGGTACATGGTCGTTTCGCAGGATTTTCCGTATGTTCGATCTTAACGAGCCTCCGAAATTTGCGCATACGGTAGGCATCCAAAAAATTAGGCATCGTACTTATTCTCACTTTTACAGTTTCTCAAAACTTATGTTTTCCTAGAAGTTAAACTCTATCCAACGCGAATCGTTAACACAACAAAATAACTATTCATAACAGTACTCATTGGAATGTGTAGCAAATGTAAATCGGAATATCATGTTCGAGAAACAAAACGTTGTCCGTGATAGAAAATTTCTTGATATTTGCTGGAACGCAACATTCTTTAAAATTTGGTAAAATCGATTGATGAACATGTACGCGAATTATTTTCATGTTTTATTTGTAAAATTTTAAATACTTGAGTATATAAAATGGAAATCGTAAAAACCTCTAGTTGTTAATGGCGAAACTCGCAAAAATAAATCAATCATGAAAGCCATTTGTAAATTTTACACAATGCTCTCAAGGTTTGCAGCGAAGGGAAAACTGAAATTGTTTTAGCCACTGGTGATTGCCAATTGGTAAGAACTTGGAAAGTAATGTTAGTAGATACATTCAAATCAAACAATCTCTCTCAAAATTAAATTCGTCGTCCACTCCCCCCCCCCAAACACCACACACACACACACACACACACACACACACACACACACACACACACACACACACACACACACACACACACACACACACACACACACACACACACACACACACACACACACACACACACACACACACACACACACACACACACACACGCACACCGCTCCTCGTGGTTGAATCCACCGGCTACAAATAAATCACTGGCTACCGACTGCTTTGCCGACCACTGCGTAATTAATAGATGCCTAACAACGGTTGCCTAGCCAACGGTTTGCTAGCAACAGCCTGCAGCGCAATCAGCTACCTGACCATTTTGTAAACATCTTGAAAACCTATTGAGCATTTATTAAGTTATTAGCGTTTAATTTGTAACGATATTTCGTGACGGTCGCTTATTTTAAGATTTTCAATTGACACCCTACCCTTGCCGTAAGACGTACTCTACGTCAAAAAATAGAGAGGTGTTGGTGTGAACATCGAATGAACGCTATCTTATGGAACAAATCTAGGTTTTTATTTATTAGGGCGATACTACAATTGAGAGACTCTCTCTGTTTACTTTCTCTTTCACCAATAGCTAAATCATTTTCACATTTTTCGTTTGGCTATTTGCTCAATTTGCTAGCCAGCACTCTTATCTTGCGATCTGTGTAAAAAACCAATCCATAGTTTTATATTAATGAAAGAGAAAGAGGCAAGAGAGAGTCTCTCAACTGTAGATTCGCCCTAATGAATAAAAACCCTAGAAATAATGAATGAGTGTGCAAAGAGAAATGAATGAATGGGACAAATACACCACCAGCCACATATACATATGTAGAATAGGTTGCTTGGGAAATTATGTGTGTGATGTTTCTTTTTTTAAATGCATTATCAGCGCCCATTAGAAGTGTCAATGTTGGTCTTTCTTCTTTTAGCATTTCAAGCTTATTGCTTTCACAATTAGCTTATTGCTTGCTCTCAACTTAGTGTTCTAAATGCACTTCCACTCCACTGTTATTAATTGAAAGCTTTCGATGCCAAGTACCATTTTTGCATTAGTATGATTGTGTGGCAAGTACAATCATACGCTATGCCCAGGGAGTCGAGAACTTTTCCTTTACGAAAAATTCCTAGACCGGGAATCGAACCCAGCCGCCTCCAGCATGATGTTGCTTTGTAGCTGCACCTTGACCGACTGAGCTAAGGGAGGAAAAGTGTCAATGTATTGGCAGTTGCATATATCACGCGTTCCACGACTCATGCTAAAATTCAAGAACAATGTGATCGATGTACAAGTATTGAGGCATGAGGTATATTATGTTGAGCGGGCTGCAAAATGGTGAGTAGACAACTGGGATGGAGCGTGCGTGCGTCCCCGCAACATAGCTATGGTCCTCACAAGTTCCTACCTCATGCTTCCACGGGTCAAGAGATGACAAAGACCGCCAGCTAAGGGTTGCGTACTTAGCTGGTAGTGCAGCCTGGGCACTGTTGTCCTTCTGACTTCAGCTAGATTGAGGAGGTGCGTGCTGAGCGTCTGTCCACCAAGGAGGTGCGGCTCAAACAGCGTCTGTCCTGGCATCCAGCGGTTGAGTAAGAAACGCTGTATCGCGTCAACTATACATTAGGTGACAGCCGCACCAAAGCGATGTAGGCAGCGTGACCTCGGTAAAGTAGCATTCTGAAATCTTACCCATCCACGAAAAATGGAAGTATTCTTTATACGGTATATAAGTTCAGATCATCCATGGCATTCCCAAGTATTGTATAATAATATTGAATTGTTTTCTACCCCCGTGGCTATGATAATGCAAGTCCGTCTACAATTGCAGCAGGATCAGCAGACATGCAGACTATTATCATTCTATTATCACTTTATATTATAACATCCCTTCACAATATTTTTTTATGGTATTTTCAGCTTCGCATTTGCATCGTGGTAAGTTTTGGCCCACCTAACTCCCTTTATGCATTTGAAAAGATAGGATGGTTTTTTTTAGAGACAGAGGATTATATACGACAAATTCTACAAAAAAAAATCTTCATCCAAAATAATTCATTCAAAAACTAACATTGTTTACCATCCTACATTTTCTATTTTACAGACATATTGAATGATTTATGGGCCCAGTAGGAAAAAAGAGTTATCGAAGAATTTCCTGTCATTTATTTTGTTTTGGATTTATTGAGTTTCCGTTTTTGGGCAGTAATCATACTCATATGAAATTGATTTCGCATTATTATTTGGTTAAATTTTCTTTGCTATTTTGCTAGGCTGCCAGGTGATCAACTTTATTTCATTATATCACGTTGGAATTTTCGCTATTTTAGAGTTTCAATCATGTAAGATCGCAGCGGAAGAGGCAAATAGCGGCATTTAATTGTTTTATGTACATTATGTAGTATTTCTTTACAACATCGTATTATTTCCATCCAACAATAAATTAAAATTTATAAATGTTAGTCTTGTAAAATTTCAATAGATTTAACAAACTTTTTCAGGATACCTCAAATCAAGATTTTGTTGAATTGCTGCTATCGCTGAAAACGAACAAAAACGTGCTTAAACGCGGAACCACAGAACTCTACACTTTAACATTTTACAACATTTCTTGCATTTCAGGATCAACCGAATGAAGATCATATATTATAGATACGAATGCTTGTAGTATTTTTCATTTACATAAATATATACACTATTATATATATATTTCATGGGAATGGGAGGGACCATCAGCACCCGATTGAAGCACTCTGGATGGGGAGAGTGGGAATGCCAACTCCCCATTGCTAACAGTTTGTGAATAGAGGGCGGGCTCTCCTCCCCGTCCATTGGGGCATCCTCATGTTAGCTAGCTTGCTCTTTTGACCAATTGTTCAATCTTGTTGTTGGAAGGAGATTCTTTATATCCCTGTGGATACGTATAAGTGATGTTGCATATCGATCCACCCAACTCCTTTTTGGCCCTTCATACAATGGCATGATTAGGATAATCAGTGGTTATTAAAGCTTGATCAAGTCTAACAGAGAGGAGAGCCCATTGCTGTCGGACTTAGTTTCCGTGCTACAATGGGTGGTAGTACATATCATACATCATACATGAGGTATATTATGTTGAGCTGCTAAGCACGGTGAGTCACGTGCTGATGATGGTTGTATTATAAATATCTCGCTCAGTACTATGTCGATACGTATCACCAGTGCAATATCATTAATATGTTGTGTCAATGTTATTGTTGGTGTGTCAGCTCATTGTCAGTTTCTGGTGTGCTGGTGGGCCTTATAATCCCCTCTCTTCAGCCAACCGCATATCCTATCAAAAGCGAAATTTGTCATAGTGTGAGATACACGAGGTACTGCAGCTCTTCCCGGAGAGGGACGGTGATGAGTCGTAGATGAAAATCGTCGATTTTTAGACAACCCAATGTACCGGCTCGAGACACTTCGGCTCCACACGATCTGAAGTCCATGAAACACATCCATGTGCTTCCAACCAACATCAGCCCCAGACTGTAGTCCGTCCAACCTGCATGTCCAGCCTCAGGCTTATCCTGTCTGTGTTTGTGTCCTTCTTTCCTTCTCAAAAATGTTCAAGCGCAAAGAAAACCCAAAATTGTACAGCTATAAGCTTCCAGACAATTCGGAATTCAAAACAGATGCGTCATGCAAACTATACTTAAAACTCCCACCCATCCTCCCATTCCCCAAATTGCTACTCCCATCAACCCCGAGACGGCCGCGAGCAATCGGCTCTAGCCCCCCAACCTCAGTTTCAAGACAACTGATGTATATAAATATGAAAACCTGGCTCCACAAAGCCAACTCGATTGAGCCTGCGCAAACAAACGACTTAATAAAGAAAAAATCGTCTATAACCCGCGTGATCTTGAACAATGTCTTAACCTAATTTTATTCTTCTTTTCTGTTCCTTATATTGAAAAATACTTTCACAAAATACTATGTTACCCGGGGGTGGAATTGCTAATTTCTCGAGGGGCTCATCTTGGGGGCCGGTTATGGACGGTGCCTTTGGGCGTCGATCTCTCGCATGCCACGGGACTCATGCGATATCCAACTACACCATATCGTACCAGAGACTGCTTTCAGTTTCGCAAGAGTGTTTTGAGATCTGTGGGAGGTCGACGTTTGGAGTCATTGTTTGCAGTTGAGTTTTGGCCCTCATCATGAATTATTCGAGATCTGTACATAGCCCAACAGTTAAGTGTGGTTGTTTAATCCGAGCGCAGATAAGGAAGAAAAAAAATAAACGAACAAGAAAGCCTGATTTAAAAAATCTAAATAAGCTTATTGTGCATCTTTATTCAGCCTGCTGAATGGAGAATAAACTGGTTAAACGTACAATGAACCATTAACATGATCACATCACTTATCAAGGTGAATCCTGATCCATCGAGCTACCCGAGCTAGTTAGCTACCCTACTAACATAAAAAAACATCCTTCCTTTGAACTTTGTTGGGATGCAGCGGTAAACACGATCCCTAAACAGCTAAGGTCACACTACCTTTCTTCCCTATTCCCACGTGATTGGAGGGAGGGGGCAGGGGTGGTTTTTGTTTATTAAAGAAATTGAGTACTGAAAGGGGTAAGTGAGAGGGGGGGGGTACTCCCGCTCATTCAGTTGTTCTTGTGTGTTTTCCGCTGTAATAAAAAGAGAACCATGAAAGGTGGGAAGATAACACCCGAAAAAAAAATTCTCATAAGTTTACATTTAAATGTATTGTAACCATACAGTAGAATCTATAGTATGTACAATTAAAAGTATTGTTCACGAAGATAAGATGAGAATAGAAGTTATTGTATCTACAATAGAATCTAATGTAAATTGAGACATCGACAATAGAAAAGGGGGGTTGTTATGTATCTTAACTATAGAAAAAATCATTTTTTCCGAACAAATTTGAGTCAATTACAATTCATTGTATTGTTTCACAATTGTAGAAAATTCTAGCACATGGAGTGAATAGTAGATCTATTGTAATGACAATATGAATTTTTCATTTATATGATTAATGAACAATAAGATTCATGGTCGGAAATTGATTTTAATGTTATTTCTTTTATTGTATTGTAATTGTATGGTTATTTTTATCCGGTAAGCTATTCGAGCGGGCAGATACATTGCTCCATATTTCGCATCATAGTTCTGAACTGCGCTCGATTGTTTCATGTTCCTATAGGATACTTGCTGACTATCTCCAAATCCTTGGGATGGTGGCTATGTCTGAGATGATACCTATTGTTCAGGACGGCATGGAGTCTACCAAACAATTTCCAGTGGGACGATTGAGTGCTGAGTGACGATTGGTCCGACAAACCAAAGCAACGAGCTACAATCGTACGATAGTCATACACACAGGTTAGTTTTGTTTGAGACAGCACAGTGAACACACGAGTTAAACGACGCAGCACAGTTAAATTATAAAACATGTGTTGGACAGGACAGAAGCACACGAGTAGGATTAAAAATGTAAGCACATTTATCACCTAAATTGAACTATTGTTAAATACTTATTGTTACCATAAAACTAATGAATTAAAATGAATTTCAGCTAAAAGTGAACTCCAAATAAAACGAGTTTTACTCTACGGGTGGTCCGAAAGTCCATTGCCTGCGCCAACAAAATCTTTTAGATTTTTACCATCGAAGAACCAATTGTTTCATCATTCTTCACCACGCGGTAGCAGTGGACTACAATGGCGACAAATACAATGGTTTGTACATGCGGTCGGTCAGTCACTGCTGATGATGAAATTAAACGGTGCTGTGAGTGCTTGCAAACTATACACACCGCGTGTGCGGCGGTCGGTCGTTCAATTGCTGGAGACAGTGATGTGTGTGTTCGGTGCTTGGAGCGAAATCCACAACCTCGTCAGCTCAAGCAAAGATTCGCCTGGAATTAAAACGCTTGGAAGAGGAAAAAATCATCGAGGAAAAAGCTTTCTTCATTTATTGAACACACTCCTTTCGCAAATACCGAACCATACGACCCCCTTATGGTTCTTGAAAAAATGCCTCTCTTTCCACCCGGGGAAAAAAATTCTCCATTTGTTCGCCCCCCCCGCCCCCCTTGTGTGTTTTGTTGATTCTACACCCAGGTGGGGGGGGAGTGGTCACCTCCCCGCGGTGCACCTTGGAAACGTAAAGCTCCCCTTAATGGCTAAACGGACTACGGAGGGAGCATTGGGGCGGATGTCAGTAAAAACCCCAAATTATGGCAACTGGCTGCGAAAAGATTTATGAGTGGTACCGTTGTATTCGGGCTGGCGCCTGTGTCGTCTCCCTCAGTACTGCCGGGTGACACCGAGCAGGAAATGGCGAGGTTCCCGTGGCACAGGTCGTCTCCGTCCCATTAAAACCTTGGCAGGCCTCCAGTACGTTCCATTCTCCACCGCCTGACCTCGCCAGTCGGGCGGGAGTAGGCTCAGATGACCTATACCTGTCTTGCGCTGATCCGGCTCTGAACACGGTTCCCCATGAAGGGCCGTGTCAACCCTCGCATGGCCTCCTGCATGCATAGACAACCATGGGATCACAATAGCGACTACTCCACGTGAAACTAAAAAAACCCAAGAGAGAGCGAATCCATTCGCTAAAGGCGGCCTAGCGAGGTCCCCACCGCGTAAAACGGTGGGATCGGGCGTGAGCGACACTTGCGGTAGTGCTACGGCATCGGAGGCAGGTGGCACCAAGCTAGGTGTGGCCATGGATGGGCCAGGACTCATCCGGGCCATGGATAGGATGCGGGAAACCCTTCCTAAAGTGATGGAGGTGTCTGAGCAGTTGGACGCGATTATCGACTTCACGTCGTCGCGCAACAACATTGCGAAGGACCTCAAACTGAGCCTACTTAGGCTACGCATGACAGTGCAGGCTGCATGCAAGGAGAGGGAAGAGCTGGAGGCCAAGCTCCTAGCCGAGCAAAGTGCCAAAGAGTTGGCACGGCTAGCGGCCACCGAAAGGGCGAGGGATATAGCCTCGAAGCAGACTCAGACGGAAGCATCCGTCTCAGTCGGAGAGTCCACCCTATCCATGGGGGTGGGGACCTCCAAGCGGGCTAGGCAGTCCCCGGGCGATACGGCACCTGGCGCTTCTAAGAAGCGTATCGTGTCGGAAGCCCCAGCAGGGAAGCGAACCTACGCGAACGTGTGGCGGGGTCAGAGGATCCATCCTCGCGACCAGCTCCGGCTGCCCGCAAAGAGAGAGACCCTGGCGCTAAGCCCAGCGCAAAAAGCGCGACATCCAGCTCGCGTGTTGTCTTAAGCGCCGAAGGGGGCCCGGGCAAGGGTGCCGGCCGCTAAGGGTATTCCAACGAGCCAACCGTAATGCAGGTAACCCAACTAAACCTGAACCATTGTGAGGCCGCCCAGCAACTGCTGTGTCAGACAGTTAGCGAGTCGGCATCGGATATCGCCATAATTTCCGACCCATACCGCATCCCATCCGGCAACGGGAACTGGTTTGCGGACAGGTCTAATATGGCGGCATTATGGACGACGGGCAAGTACCCGGTTCAGGAGGTTGTGTCTACCACAAACGAAGGCTTCGTGGTTGTAAAAGTGAATGGAGTGTTCTTCTGCAGCTGCTACGCACCGCCAAGATGGTCGATCGAACAGTTTTCCAATATGCTCGATCGGATGACAACGGAGCTAACTGGCCTGAACCCGTTGGTAATAGCGGGGGACTTCAACGCTTGGGCGCTCGAGTGGGGGAGCCGCCTTACCAACCCTAGGGGCCAGATTCTTCTGGAGGCCTTGGCTAGGCTCAATGTGGACCTAGCCAACGTGGGTACCAAGAGTACCTACCATAGAAACGGAGCGGAATCGATCATCGATATAACATTTAGCAGTCCTGGGCTACTTAGCAATTGGAGGGTGGATGATGGCTACACCCATAGCGACCACTTGGCGGTACGTTATTGTATCATCCACAATACAAGGCAGCGTGCGGAAGGAGGAGCATCCACTCCATTCGCCCGCAGATGGAGGACGTCCTACTTTGATGTAGAGACTTTTAAAGAGGCGCTTGAGAGGGAACGAAACTTACGCGAAACCCAGGAACCTTGCGGCGAACGACTCGTTTTGACACTTACACGAGCGTGCGATGCGACCATGCCGAGGGAAGTCAAACCGAGGAATGGAAGATCACCGGTTTATTGGTGGACGATCGATCGCCGACCTCCGAAGAACATGCCTCCACGCAAGACGGAGGGTGCAAAGAGCGCGGTCAGACGCCGATAGAATCGAGCGTAGAGGGGCGCTAGTCACCGCGAAGGCCGCACTTAAGAGGGAGCTAAAGGCCAGCAAGCGAGCCTGCTTCGAGGGTCTGTGTCAGAAGGCCAATACGAATCCGTGGGGTGACGCCTACCGGGTTGTAATGGCCAAAACCAGAGGATCGGCGGCTCCAACCGAGCGTTCATCAGAGCTGCTGCAGGTGATCGTTGGGGGACTCTTTCCGAGCCACGACCCAAGTCCATGGCCCCCCGCCGCCGTAGATGTGTCCCATGACCAGCGTTCCAGTATCCCAGACCTTAACGCTGTCATAGCGACGGAAGGGTGGACGGCTCAGCCGAACACCCGTGACCACGTGGGCACTGACAACGGCACAACGGGGGTCGGTGACGAGGCGACGGTGACGAATGATGAACTCATTGCGATAGCAAATTCGTTAAAGGTGAACAAAGCGCCGGGACTGGATGGTATTCCGAACCTGGCCATCAAGACGGCTATCCTGCTGGATCCCGAAATGTTCAGGGTGGTGATGCAAAAGTGTCTGGACGAGGGCGTCTTCCCGGACGCCTGGAAAATTGAGACCCTTGTGTTGCTACCAAAGACAGGGAAGCCACCAGGAGATCCATCGGCATATAGACCAATATGTCTGTTGGATACAGCGGGTAAGGTGCTCGAGAGGGTAATCCTCAACAGACTGACAACATACACGGAGGGTATAGGCGGTCTGTCTAGTAATCAGTTTGGCTTCCGTAAAGGGAAGTCGACGGTGGATGCCATCCTGTCCGTCACCAAGACGGCCGAGGTGGCAATCCAGCGCAAGAGGCGAGGAGTACGATACTGTGCGGTGGTCACCCTTGACGTGAGGAATGCGTTCAATAGCGCCAGTTGGGCGGCTATCGCCGACTCGCTCCAAAGCCTTCAGGTTCCTTGGCACCTGTACAAGATTCTCGGAAGCTACTTCCAGAATCGCGTACTGGTATATAATACAGAGGCAGGCCAGAAACGTGTGCAGATCACCGCAGGCGTCCCACAAGGTTCGATCCTGGGTCCGGTGCTATGGAACACGATGTACGACGAGGTACTGCGGCTTGAGTTCCCGAGCGGGGTGAAGATAGTCGGGTTCGCAGACGACATCACCCTTGAGATATGTGGCGAATTCATCGAGGAGGTTGAGTTAACGGCCTCACACTCCATTGGCATTGTGAAGAGATGGATGAGCTCCAGGCAATTGGAGCTAGCCCACCATAAGACCGAGGTCACGGTGGTGAATAATCGGAAATCGGAGCAACATGCGACGATTAGTGCAGGTAACTGCACAATAGAATCGAAGAGGTTCTTGAGGTATCTTGGGGTTATGATCGACGATAAGCTGTCCTTTGTCAGTCACGTCGATTACGCTTGCAAGCAAGCCTCTATGGCTATATCGGCATTATCCCGCATGATGTCGAATAGCTCGGTTGTGAAAGGGAGTAAGCGTAAACTCCTGGCCAGCGTCGCCCTGTCCATACTTAGGTACGGCGGGCCGGCATGGATCACCGCCTTGAGTACCAAGAGCTACGCAAATAAGCTAGAGAGTACACACAGGCTTATGTGCCTAAGAGTGGTGAGTGCATACCGAACGGTATCACCTGACGCGGTCTGCGTCCTAGCGGGGATGGTGCCAATAGGCATTGTCATGAAAGAGAACGTAGAGTGCTTCGAGCAACATGGAGCAAGAGGTATTCGGAAGACCACTAGAGCCGCATCCATGGTTAAGTGGCAAAGGGAATGGAACAACTCCACCAAAGGTCGATGGACCCACCGACTAATCCCGGAATTAACCAGGTGGGTCGGTAGGCGACACGGTGAAGTGAACTTCCACTTAACGCAGTTATTGTCTGGCCACGGCTTTGACGGCGCGAGATCCGGCATGATTACCGTAAGCGGTCACGACACGACTCCGGATAACTTGGTCCAGAGGATGTGCCAGGACCGGGACGTCTGGGACGTGGTATGCGTAGCAGCCTCCCAGATCGTCCTCGATCTCCAACAAAAATGGCGAAACGACCAAAGGCAGGTCGCAGGGACCACCTAACTACTAAAGCCCTAAGTAGTTAGACATAGTGGGTGCTTAACAAGCACAATAGCCCCCTCCCCGAAGTAATACCGAAAGATGGTCCCGGGAAGGGTCCAGGGCTTAAGGCACGGGTGGGTTTAAAAAAAAAAACACCTATATGGTCGTCCGGTCCTCCAAAGTCATCGCAAGTACGTACGGTGCAAAGCAATTCGGTACCAGCAGTGTCATCCGTTGCAGTCAGCCGAGGTCCAGCGATAACTCAGCCATCTTTCGAGTCTCGTTATGCCTCTGCACAACCAGCAGAAATGTGGATTAGTACTCTGACTTCCGAACAACTCGCCCCCAGGCATGTCGTTCCCAGAGAACTTCCCGTCTTTTCGGGCAATCCTGTCGAGTGGCCATTATTCTTTAGTAGTTATCAGAACACGACTTAGCTATGCGGCTTCTCTCATGGGGAGAATTTGACGCGATTGTAGCAGAGTCTCAAAGGGAATGCCCTCGAATCTGTGAGAAGCCTTCTGCTGGAACCCTCGTCAGTGCCGATGATCATAAAGACTCTTCTATATGGACACTCTATGGACGTCCCGATTTGATCATTAACTCTCTTCTACAAAAGGTACGCGCTACCCCGGCTCCAAAATCAGATACATTGGAGACGTTGGTTGACGTTGGCCAAAATCTCTGCGGGTATCTGTGTGCAGCTGGGCAGCAGGCCCACTTTGCAAATCCAGCATTGCTACAAGAGCTAGTGAGTAAATTACCCGCCAATATTAAGCTAGATTGGGCGCTCTTTAAACAAAAATGTACAGTTGTCGATCTTGGTGTATTCGGAGATTACATGGCTCAGTTGGTGGTTGCAGTAAGTGACGTTGTCCCTTTCCAATCGTCTGGCGACGTTCGTGTACATCCAGAAAAACGAAGAGAGAAAGAGAAGCTGTACGCGAATGCACACTCCCATAGTAACCCACCGGAGAACATCGATAAGCGTAAACAAGGTAGCAGTTCTGAAAGTAAGCAGCAACAACCGAAACCATGCCCAGTTTGTGAGAAACCGGGACACAAAGTACGAGAATGCGCTGTTTTTAAGGACTACACTTTGGAGGATCGTTGGAAACGCGTACAGGACCGGTACCTATGCCGACGCTGTTTGGTAGCACACGGAAAATTCCCCTGTAAAGCACCGCCATGTAGCATGCAAGGCTGTGAAGAGCGACACTACAAGCTGCTGCACCCCGGAAAGCCGCAATCTACAAATCCGAGGGCGACTGAAATAGTTAATTTCCACTTCCAACGAAAGGTGACTATTCTTTTCCGCATAATTCCTGTTACGCTGTTCGGCGAGGATAAATCCATTCAAACTTTCGCGTTTCTGGATGAAGGGTCTTCTTCTTCATTGGTCGAAGCTCGAATCGCACACGAGTTGGGAGTCAAAGGGATTGTTCATCCGCTCTGGTTGCAATGGACTAGCGACGTGGAACGTTGTGAGGACAACTCGCAATTGGTTCGACTTGAAATTTCAGGTCGAGGATCGTTGAAACGGTACGTACTGAACACAGTTCACACCGTAGAAAAATTGTGCCTTCCCAAGCAAAGTCTACCTTTCGATAGTTTGTGCAAACAGTTTCCATATCACCGTGGTCTGCCTGTTGACGAGTAATGTGAAGCAACACCAACCATTCTTATTGGTCTGAACAATATGCATCTGAAAATTCCGCTCAAAATTCGTGAAGGTAAAGCCGACTAACCTGCGGCAACCAAAACCAGGTTGGGATGGATAGTATAAGGCCAAATTTCCGGTGAAGGTACCCTGTTAAACCAATGCCAACTGCATCTGTACAAAGAAACACGTAGTTCCGATGAAAAGTTGCACAGTCTTGTGAAGGATTTTTACTCGGTTGAAAACGTTGGAGTACCTGTTGTTCCTCTGCTGGAAGGATCTGACGAAAAGCGATCCAGGAAGATTCTGGAGGATACGACGAGTCGTCTTCCTTCAGGACGATTCCAAACAGGACTTTTCTGGAGATATGACCACGTTGAGTTTCCGGATAGCAGACCGATGGCAGAGCAAAGGCTTCGATCGTTGAAAAGTCGGCTAATACGGAACCCTGATCTGTATGAAAATGTGAAGAAACAGCTAATCGACTACGTGGGCAAATGGTATGCCCACAAAATTATCCAGGAAGAGATGCTCGGTTTGGATCCCAATAAAGTGTGGTACTTACCTCTGGGAGCCGTTGTGAACCCCTAGAAACCTAACAAAGTTCGTTTGGTTAGGGATGCAGCGGCTTCTGTGAAAGGACAATCTCATAATTCTGCTCTACTTGTGGGACCTGATCTGTTGACACCCCTTCCGTCTGTTCTGTCTCGATATCGTCAACGCCAAATTTCAATCAGTGGCGACGTTAAATAGATGTTCCACCAGTTTGAAATCAGACCGGAAGACAAGCAGGCACTACGGTTCTTGTTTCGAGATTGTCCATCAAAGACCCCGGATGTATATGTGATGGACGTTGGGACTTTCGGCGTGACATATTCGCCTGCTGTTGCCCAGTACATTAAAAACCAAAATGCGAAAGATTTCGAAGCTGAATACCCCAAGGCGGCTGCCGTAATTTTCGATGGGATTGGTGTCGCTAGTCGTTGTGCACGGCAAAATCCTCATTCAAAATGTTTGGCGGGCCAACATCGACTGGGATGGAGAAATTAATAACAATTTGTTCAACGAATGGCGTCGATTAATCCTTCTACTGGAACAGCTGGACACCATCCGATTACCTAGGTGTTATTTCCCAGGATATCTTCCAGAAAGCTTCCGAACCCTGGAGTTGCATCTATTTGTGGATGCCAGCGAGGAAGCAGGCGTAGCAGTTGCATTTTTTCGGATTGTTGACCAGGGCCAAGTGCGGTGCGTCCTAGTATCGTCAAAAACGAAGGTTGCGCCGCTGAAACCACTGTCAGTACCCCGTATTGAGTTGCAAGCATCCCTATTAGGAAGCAGATTGGCGAAGTCTGTAGCGGATAATCACTCTCTACGGATCAATCAACGATGTTTTTGGAGTGATTCCACCACTGTTCTTTCTTGGCTGCGGTCCTATCAACGGAAGTATTGAATGGAAGGCAGAATTGTCGGTTTCCCAGAAGCCTCTTTTGACTTCAAGTATCCCACAGTGCTACCGAAGAACCACTCCATCGCCCGGCTCAGCGTCGATTGGTACCACCGATGATTCAACCACAGCAACGGAGAGACGGCAGTCAACGAGATGGGTTGGGCAGAGGTTCCATTTGTCGGAGATGAGAGCAGCATTCAGGAAAGCTCGCAAGAGCTGTCTGTGGTGAAAAGTACGCAAAGCAACACCAGTTGCTCCAAAAATGGCACCGTTAGCAGATGCACGAGTTACTCCAAACATTAAGCCATTCAGCTTCGTCGGCATCGACTACTTTGGACCGGTTTTGATCGCGCAAGGTCGAAACGAAATCAAGCGATAGTTGCCCTCTTCACCTGTTTGACCATCAGGGCAATCCATCTGGAAATAGTGACCAGCCTGACAACGGAATGCCGTAAGATGGCGATAAGACGAGGAACGAATTTTGTCGGAGTCAGTGGTGAATTACGAGAGCAGCTAAGCAAAATCAACCATGAAATGGCTGCAAAATTCACCAACACCCTTACACAATGGCGCTTCAATCCACCAGCTGCGCCACATATGGGGGGATATTGCGAACGTATGGTTCGGTTGGTCAAGTGTGCTTTGGCTGCGCTATCTGTCGAACGCAAGCCTACCGAAGAAACATTGGTCACATTGTTGGTCGAGGCAGAATCGTTGGTGAACTCGAGGCCGTTGACCTACATGCCGCTCGAGACTGCTGAACATGAGGCTCTAACGCCGAATTGCTTCCTCATGCTGAGCACGAGCGGGGTAAATCAAGTACCTACCCAACTGGTCGACGATAAGGAGACTCTTCGGTCTAGTTGGTTCCTGTATCAACGCCTGCTGGACCAGTTTTGGATGCGTTGGGTGAAGGAATACCTTCCCACCATCACAAAACAGACAACATGGTTCGTAGATACCAAACCGGTTTCAGCCGGTGATCTAGTGATGATCGTGGAAGACCGACTCAGGAACGGATGGATCAGAGGTCGAGTTCTTCGTGTGTTCCCAGGCTGGGATGGCAGATGTCGCAGTGTCAATGTGAAGACTTCAACTGGAGTTCTTCGACGTCCTGTAGCAAAGCTGGCCGTCCTCGAAGTGGCTGATACAGCTCCAAAAGACACGGAGCGATACGGGTCGGGGAATGTTCAGGACGGCATGGAGTCAACCTAACAATTTCCAGGGACGATTGAGTGCTGAGTGACGATTGGTCCGACCAACCAAAGCAACGAGCTACAAGCGTACGACAGTCATACACACAGATTAGTATTGTTTTAGACAGCACAGTGAACATTCGAGCCAAACGACGCAGCACAGTTAACTTATGAAACATTTGTTGGACAGGACAGAAGCACACGAATAGGATTAAAAATGTAAGCACATATATCACCTAAATTGAACTGTTGTTAAATACTTATTGTAACCATAAACCTAATGAATTAAAATGAATTTCAGCTAAAAGCGAACTCCAAATAAAACGAGTTTTGCTCTACGGGTGGTCCGAAAGTCCATTGCCTGCGCCAACACCTATGTTAACTGGATGTTAACTGGTCTCTGACTATCAGATTGTTGCTGGGGGGCCACCCCGGCGTAGTGGTTAACATCCATACCTCTCACGCCAAAGTCACGAGTTCGAATCTCACCCCCGGACAATTTACGAAAATGCCCAAAAGCGGTGTTTGAGTGACAACGACGGGAGATGAACCAGCCCGAGGCTGAAAATCTCGATAATCAAGAAACAAAAAAAAAAAAACAACAGATTGTTGCTCAAGAGTACACACAACCCACGGTGTTGGTGAACAGTGTAGTTTGTTTCTGCAGTGCAGTGATTAATTACCAAGTATTTAGTGTGAAATAGCGAATTTTGTGCCGCATTTAATTTCCCTCGCGCACATAAAGTGTTGTTCAAACCAGATCAGTTGGAGACGATTGGTCTCCCGGGCTGGTTTTCGTTCAATTTTGATAATTTTTGCCCCAGTGACGGCTGGCTGCTGGTGAATATTTTTTGCACGTTGCTTTTCATTTCTTTGTGTTGTGTGTTGTTTGCATGCCGTCCGTTTGATGTGGATAGGTTGTAAGCGAAATGGCAGAGTGCAAACAGTGTGGGGATTCTACAGGGGATGATCAAAAAGGAGAAGACTAGCAAAATTTTGTCCAGATTCAAAGTGATACAGTTCGGTGAATAATTAACCGATTTTGATGAAATTAGAAGCGTTCGACGGGGAATTTATTCTAGTTTCAGCATGTTTATTCAAAATTTGAATTGACTTCCGGCCACCGGAGATAGATTTTTTACCCTATTGCCTGATACTTCTTATGTTGAAAAACTCCTTTTTAATTTATCTGTAACTCTGCGTACCCTTAACCAAATTAGATGCAACTTTTTCCATACGATTACAAATTTATCCTAGTTTTTGAAAGAGTAGCGGACATTTCGTTATTTTCCGTAGTTCCGGATTCATTATCGGGAATCCTGAAGGAAGTACCCTACCAGTGTAATGGCCAGAGTTAGAACTGTATCAAACCTGGCTTGCGACACATCAAACTTCATGATTTTACAAACCAATACCACTGGTAGTCAACCTGAGAGTATTCTTTCACATTGGTCACACCTGGTGATGTTCCGGATTCCGGGTTCCCCCAGGGAAGTGGCCAGATTTCGAATGATGTCAAACCCTGGCTTGCGACACATCAAACTTCATGATTATACAAAACAATACCTAAACTAAAAACAACTCAAAATTAATAACTCAAAATTAATTGAAAAATAACTCAAAATAAATTTGGCGTACGGAACCATCGACCTGGCGGAATAGAACTCAAATTGGGTATTATTTTTTATCCGTGTACATGTTTGCATAGAAGAAGACAAAAGGTGACAGGATTGAGTGCTTGCGCATGGGACAAATCAAGGTTAAGTGCTGAAGTGTGCAGTTCGAAATGCCATTAGAGCTTACGGAATTTCAACGGGGCCGTATAGTCGGTGCTCGAGAAGCCGGTGCTTCGATCGCTGAAACATGCAAACTGGTTGGTGTTGCCAGGGCCACAGTTTGCCGGATAATGTCGGAATATAAAAAACATGGAAAAACATCGCCTGATAAAAGTAGCTGTGGACGGAAGCAGAAGATGGATCACCGGCAGCAACGTTCGTTGAAGCGCATAGTCAAAGCAGACAGACGCATTAGTGCTGTTAAAGCAACTGCTGCTTTGAACAATGCGCTTCAAGAACCAGTTTCTACATCAACTGTCCGAAGGGAGCTGCACGACATGAATCTTTACGCTCGTGCGGCCATTTCTAAACCGCTAATAAAACCGCAAAACGCGGTAAACAGGAAGCGCTGGTGCAAGGATCATAAGGAATGGACGCCAGATCAATGGAACCAAGTTGTGTGGTCGGACGATTCATCTTTTACCTTGTTTCCAACTACAGGTCGAGTGTACGTATGGCGTACTCCTGGAGAAGCCTACAACCCTGGCTGCCTTCTGCCAATCGTTAAACATGGCGGGGGGTCAGTTATGGTATGGGGTGCAATATCGTGGCATTCTCTTGGGCCTTTAGTTGCTATGAAGGGAAAAATAAAGGCCAAAGATTATCAAGAAATATTGGATGACCAGGTATTTTTTAGAAAACCTTCACAATATACTTAAAATAACACAATTGCCCAACAGGTGCTGCCAATGATGAAGACCATCTTTCCTGATGGCAGAGGAATCTTCCAAGATGACAACGCTCCAATCCACACTGCTCAAATCATAAAGGCGTGGTACGAAGAGCATGACACAGACTTTCATCACCTTGATTGGCCAGCACAGTCACCAGACCTCAACATTATCGAGCCACTTTGGTCTACATTAGAAGCACGCGTGAGAAGTGTATTTCCACCACCATCGTCTCTAAAAGCGTTAGAGAAGGTTTTGATCGATGAGTGGTATAAAATACCTATCGAAACAATCCGAAAATTGTACGATTCCATCTCTAGGCGTATCCTAGCCGTTTTGAATGCGAATGGTGGACCCACGCCTTATTAAACGCGATTTTCCTTTGAAACGATCTATCTAATCAAAATAACTGAATTATTGTTAGCATATCCGAACTTTTATATATTTTCGAAACTAAATTAAAATTTTTTTTTATATTTGAATAATTTGCCATTGAATCCTGATGCCCACAATAGAAACCTCAGATTCGCCACCAGTGGTATTGGTTTGTAAAATCATGAAGTTTGATGTGTTGCTAGCCAGGTTGGACATCGTTCTAAATCCAGCCACTTCCCTGGGGGAACCCGGATCCCGGAGCGTCACCAGGTCTGACCAATGTGACCGAAAACTCTCAGGTTGAGCACCAGTAATCTTGATTTGTAAAATCATGAAGTTTGATGTGTCGCAATCCATAGTTTTGAATCGTTCTATATCTCGCCAATTCCCGGGGGGACCCGGAATTCGCAACGTCACCAGGTGTGGCCAATGTGACCGAATACTCTCAGGTTGACCACCAGCGGTATTGTTTTGTAAAATCATGAAGTTTGATGTGTCGCAAGCCAGGGTTTGACATCATTCGAAATCTGGCCACTTCCCTGGGGGAACCCGGAATCCGGAACGTCACCAGGTGTGGCCAATGTGAAAGAATACTCTCAGGTTGACTACCAGTGGTATTGGTTTGTAAAATCATGAAGTTTGATATGTCGCAAGCCAGGTTTGATACAGTTCTAACTCTGGCCATTACACTGGTAGGGTACTTCCTTCACGATTCCCGATAATGAATCCGGAACTACGGAAAATAACGAAATGTCCGCTACTCTTCCAAAAACTAGGATAAATTTGTAATCGTATGGAAAAAGTTGCATCTAATTTGGTTAAGGGTACGCAGAGTTACAGATAAATTAAAAAGGAGTTTTTCAACATAAGAAGTATCAGGCAATAGGGTAAAAAACTACATTTTACGGAAATGGCCATATCTCGGTGTTTATGGACCGATTCACGATCTTTAACCACTGACAGACTTTTAATGAATTCTTGTTTCTGAAAAAAATATAATATTACCGATTTTCAAGTAACATAAAAAATAACGAGCTGCAGAAAATTAGCACATTTGACATAACCTCAAAGTATCCGTGCTATCTCCGGTGGCCGGAAGTCAAATCAAATTTTGAATAAATATGCTGAAACTAGAATAAATTTTCCGTCGAACGCTTTTAGTTTCATCAAACGGTTTATTATTCACCGAACTGTATCAATTCGCATCTGGACAAAATTTTGCTAGTCTTCTCCTTTTTGATCATCCCCTGTACATCGCTGGCATCGGTCTGTATACAGAATCCCTTGGAAAAGTCGGGACTAGTGAGGATGAGAGCAGAGTTAAGCTTTTACAGCTTGCTCATTCCATCCGAGAACTTTACTTTTTGTTTTTAGTAGATTTGTGGGTGGAGTGGTAATTCCACTATAATTCTGTATAAATCTACGGTAATAATTACCGTATACCGATACCTAACAATCTGCTTAATTTGGAAATTTTTGTTGGGCGCTTTAACCTTATCTAGATTTACGACTTAACGGCTTTAACCTTATCTAGATTTGGACGTTAACCTTGAGTGGACAACAAATAACCTAAAAAGGGTAATTCGTTTACGCCGAATTTAGATTTCTCTAAATTTATTGCAAGATTGGCGGCCTTAAATTTACTGGCAAAACCTTGAGGTAGTTTAACTTCAACTACCAGGTCCCAGGGCTGGTTTGGTTCTCCATTCTGGAAAGAAGCACACAAGTGTTGTCAGATAAAAGGAAATGCAGCCCAAAAGTGCTTCTGAAGATCTTGTAGTACTTCTTATCAATGAAAATTATAGTTCTGAGATGGTAATAAATGGTCAAGTACAGTATTTGCAAATATTAGAAATGCTGCATTTGATCATATAGAATCAGTTGAAAAAGCTGAAATAGTTTATTATCACAAATCAGTATACTTTTGGAAAGCATTACTACATAGGGGAACTGTTCCATTATTCATCTCATAATCCATAATTCATATTAATCGGAAATGTAGGTTTGATGTATCAATCAATTGATTCATTTTGTAGCTTGCTTTCAACAACAAATAAACATAATTAAAATTAACAAAGAATAAAAAGTACGAAATCAGAAACCAGATGAAAATGGGAATGGTAACCCTAGATACTATACTTTTATCGAGGTTTTTAGCGTAAGGCGATTTTGCTTATATAGTTCTAGGAACTCAGTTTTTAGAGTGTGCATCTGGCAATGGGCGTTGTATTTACTCAACAGAGCAAACAGAAGATGAAAGCCAAACAAACTACTCAAATCACGACAGCGCAAATAATAACGTCGTAGAAGGAAGAGAAAATCCACATATTGTATCGAATTGGCTTAACAACAGAACCATTAACAAGAAAATTAGAACTGCCAGATTGAACTATTTTCGATACATTGTCATATAGAAGTGATCACGGAAGTATACTAAAAACAGCCATAGAATATAAAGTACGACCCGCATATTCATAGCAAAACTGCATATGGCAAGACATTGAGAGGAGTGGAATTCATATAACAGAATGGAACGAAGCGGCTCCAGACAAACAGAAGATGAAGAAATTCACAAGCTACAAAACGCTGCACGAAGATTAGTAAAACACCTTATTAAACTTATAAACGTGACACTGAAGCACTAAATAACAAACAGACAAAAAGATGACACGACACCATACAAACCAGTTGACATGACCATGACTGAGAGAAAGGGAAAGCAAACTTGAAAATGTTACACCTGTTGAGGCAGTGTCAACAGCGTCTCTATGAACGACACGATCCTTGCACGGCTGGTGAAATGCTTCAAAGTAACAAGCAGACAATTGAAGAAACGGACGAAAGGACTCAAAAAACTCAAACGTGGCTCCTTCCGAATAATTTGCAATAGCGTCTTCTTGGACGACATGTTCCGTGTTCGGCTGGCATGATTCGAAAGGATTTACGCAACGATATCATCAAAGGCCTGGGTTTCTATAAGCAACTCTATTCAGAGTTCCGCCAGTAAACCTTCATAAAAAAGGCTTCATTGAGTAACCTAACATGCTCTGTGAAGGTCTCACTCACAATGACTACGTCATCTAAATAAACAAACACTCGGGGTTCCAGTTCGCCATGCCCTAAGACTTGTTCCATCAGACGAGACAATATCGCTGGACTGATGAACTGGTGAACTGAAACATCCCTTTGCCTTGAACGCTGAATGCTGTATATCGATTAGAAGAAACCTCAAGGGGAATTTGCAAAAATGCTTCAGACTATGCTAAAGCAGTTAGCTCGGTGTAGTTGGCCTAAGATTTTGTTGCCAGGATGAGGTAGTGGATACGCGTCGCACACGTTCATTTAATTTGCGAGCATCAAGATATAGGCGGACTTTTCCTGTTGGTTTGATTACCGGAAAGACGTTGAGAGACCAATCTGAGTGGCATCTCTCAATGATTACTATCATGAGCATCCTAAGCAACCTTCTGTTGAATTTTCATGGAAACAGTGTAAGGGTGCTGACGAACTGCGGATTTGTTTTTCCATTCGTCTTGGATTCCAATGCGATGGGTTATGAATGGGGTTGATGAAATTTCATCTGGGATAGCAACTTTAAACCGAGTTTAAACCTCCTCGAGTTGGGATAGTTCGGTATCGCATAAAGATGACCAAGACTAGTCAGGAATTGGGTTCATTTCGTTGATTAACGAACACTGTTGAATGGATGGAGGTATACCAAATCGCCTCCAAAAGTCCATTCCAAGGATGCAATCTTATGCTAAATTTTCAATTAATAAAGTTGAAAGAATTCGAACTTGTTTGTCGATGGTAAAAGGTATGCACAATTTTCCAAGTACCTTGAACTGCGTTCCACTAGCCGAACGAATTTCAATAGGGGTTTTTAAAATGTGTAACTTAGCATAATATTTTTTTTTTATAAATTCGGTCACTACTTAGGGTTATATTACTACCCAAATCTAGTAATACATTGGTTATTTAACCATATAAGTTTACTTCGGCCTATGGCCTATTATCATTAAGGACTGAATTCAAAATAACATGAACATTGGGGTCATCTTCAAAATACATATCGTCTGAAGTTGGCTCTCAAAACTCAAAAGCGGTAATGAATTCGTTGAATGAATTTACGCGGATGAATTCGACGACCGGCGACTTTAGATCGTCTGACAGCCGTTTTTTAAACAAAACGGACAGTATTGAGTGTCGAATCCTTTGATTCCGCACATTGGGTGGGATAGGGGGTGGATCCTTATGTTGTTTGCTGTTGTTACTGGTATTATTGTTGCAATGGAGTTTTGTTAACGAAAATCCGACTGTGGGTTGTTATTTTGCCGTGGATTATTTGAATTTCTAGTTTCCTGTTTCCCAAGTTTAAATTCATTTACAACTTTGCTTGATTTTTCAGAGCCGAACATTTTGTTGCAAAGCGAAAAATTTGAAGCGTCTATCTGACGACCTGCATCAACCAATTGTTGTAGGTTCTCAGTGAGTTTCCTTAATAAATACTTTTTATGGTCTCCTCGCATCAGGGTCATACGTTCAATTGAACATCGTCGTGGGACGATGAACTTAACATTCATTCCTTTCAATTGAAACACATTATATTCTTTTGACAGCTTCTTATTAGTCAACTTTAGCAAAACAATCTTCAAACTAATATTTTCGACATCGATGTTTATTTAAGCCTTCAGTGTCAAACAGGACAATTGAAATTCATGCAATACGTGCGGATCTATATTCATTTTTGAGGTATTCATTATTTTTAAGACTAGAAACAGTGCCAGATAAGGTCATTTTAGCATCGACAACAATAATCTACCATTTTATGAAATGATAAATGAAATTGCTGATATTTATGTTGCTTTCACGCGATTCCTGTTGTATTCACAGCAGCAGCGCAAATGTAACAAATCCAATTTCAATAAGTCGCCGCAGTATAAAACAGAAACGCGCTTGCCAGCTCGGGAGCTTTTTGTCGAGCAATGTTACAGCAATGCGTGCATCGACAAAAGACAATACTTTTAGCAACACTGGCACGCATGTTTCGTTGTGCTCGCCAACCACCGCTCGGGTGGTGGGGATGAAATCAAATCAATTTCAACGAAGTTGATTCACGGTCGTTCACCACGTCGTTTGAAGCAAGCCTGAATTTCAATTGAAATGCTTTCGACGGTGACTATATCGCAAATGAATTTAAGCTTACTCACGTTTGACAGGAAGTGAATTTGGAGTGAATCGGTTAAAGTAAGTTTTATTCACTGCACGAAAGCTAATTGAAGTGGAATGAAATGAATACAAAAGCGATTCATTTCCATTTTAATGCTTCGGCGATGTAGGGCCTTTCTTCTTCTTTTAGCATTTCAAGCTTATTGATTTCAAAATTAGCTTATTGCTTGCTCTCAACTTAGTGTTCTAAATGTACTTCCACAGTTATTTATTAAGAGCTTTCGATGCCAAGTACCCTTTTTTGCATTCTTATGATTGTGTGGCAAGTACAATCATGCGCTATGCCCAAGGAGTCGCGAAATTTTCCTTTTACGAACAATTCCTAGACCAGACCGGGAATCGAGCCCAGCCACCTCACACACGGTGTTGCTTTGTAGCTGCGCCTTTACCGACTGAGCTAAAGGAGGACCCAATGAAGGGCCCTGCCTCGCATATTGCGTTTCAATACAGTGATTCAAATCCGAATTCGTACACCACCACCCCAATCATTTCTTTTTCGATATGAAGGAAAACGAGTAGATTTTATGAAACTTTATTTACATATATTTAAAGTATGAAATGTGAGTTTTAATACATATAATTCGTTTTTGAAAAAATAACTATCATTCCACTTAAAATGATTAAAGTTAGAAACATATGCCAAAATTCGGGCAAATTCAAATTCGTACAGTATTATTAATATTTACGCGACTTTGGAGATTGTAATCAATTTTGAGATTTAATACTGTGTATGGTAACCCTTGCTCGTTATAACAGCTTTTAACCGTTTTGGGATGCTGTCAACGAGTTTTTTGGTGTATTCGGGAGGAATGTTTGTCCATTCTTCCATCAAGCACTTCTTAAGATAATTTTTGTTCGAAATATGATGGTTTCTCACTTTTTTATCCAAATATTCCCATAGATTTTCAATGGGATTGATGTCAGGAGATTGGGGCGGAGTATCGATAACTTTTGAGCAATTGTAAAGTAACTACGTACGAACATTAAGTGCTTTGTGTTTTGGGTCATTGTCTTGGTAAAACTTGTACCCTTGATCTAATCCCATTTTACAGGCACTTTGTTTCAAATTCTGCTTCAAAATGTTCAAGTAAACATTTTGATCCATAATACCATCGATAAAAACCAAATTGCCTACACCTTTAGCAGACATACACCCCCATACCATCACCCCACCTCCACCCCACCTCCACCATGCTTTTAGATTTTTCACATTCAGCTCATCATTCGGCTTCCGCCAAACCAACCTTCGACCATCTGAGCCAAATATGTTGAATTTCGACTCATCTACGAATACAACATCTTCCCAATAAGATGTTGGGGTGTTCTCGTGCTGTTTAGCAAAGTCAAATCGAAGTTTTTAATTTTTCTGGCTGATGAACGGTTTCTTCCTAGGCACCCTTGCATTAAAGTTGTTCCTTCTTAGCACATTACGGACTGTTTCCGGGCAAACCTTCACTTTATTTTGCTGATTAAGTTCTTTCGTGATGTCGACAGCAGAAGATTTCGGATTTTCTCTAATTTTTCTCATCACAAAGCGTTCATCTTGCGGTGTCAGTTTTTTTCTGTTCACATTCCTTGGTGCATCGACGATCCTTTTCTCCTCTAAAAACCGTTTTATGATGTACTGGACGGTTAATCTTGGTCTTTTCAAAAAGTTTGATATTTCTTGGAGGGATTTTCCGTCTTTGTGGTGCGTGATGACGAGCTCTCGCTCTACAATAGCGGTATGTTTGCCTTTCCTCGCCATTGTGGCCGTAAACTACAAACATAACGAAAATCACTATGTAAATCAGCTCCGTTCCGTACTTACAGCATGTATTTACCTAACAAAGGTCAACCAACAATGAAAACCGCTGATAAATTGGAGCACTTTACCGAAAACCACGGCTGTACGAATACGGTTTTGTGTATATTTTCAGTGTTTACAACATAAATCAACGCGCATCCGCACATTAAAGACAATTTCACAGTTATGAAACAGTACTGATGAATGGTAAAGACCACACTTTACTAGACGTAACCTCGTAATAATTTAAAACATAATGAGAGAGAGTTGTTTAAATTCGCTACTAGTGTACGAATATGAAATTGAATCACTGTACGTCTAACTGCTCAAAATCATTCATCTGTGTTGTCATTGATCTTAAGAGCTTTTCCATATCATAGTGATAATCTTGAATAGACTCGTTCCTTTGTTTTCGACGTTTATATATTTTTGAGCGCACTAGAGAATCTAACTCTGGATGCGCGAACGATTTTCTCAACTCATCGACCATGTGGCTCCAGTCTCTCAAATTACGGTTAGAGCTCAGCGACATGAACCAATTAACCAGCAGAACCAGTGAACAAGTGGAAGGCAGAATCGAACAATTCTTGCTCTGAGATTCTCTCAGCGAGCGACAACTGTTGGACGAACACCAAGAACTCGTTCAAACTGCTGCCTTGGTCAGTTCTTACGTATTTGTCTATTTTACATTTGGAGACAGGTAAAGATTTATGACTGTATGACGACTGAGGTGGAGCTGTCGTCAGACGAGGGGGTGGAATAAAAGGAACCGATGGGATCGACATAGGTGGAACAATCGGGTTTGGGTTCGAAATCGGTGGAATAATAGGTACCGGTGCTGTTGATACAACTGGAATACCCATCGAGTATGGAACCTGTAGTGTAGGATATGGGATGGGTGGGTAATACGGGTAGTAGTACTCCGTAGAAGTGGTTCCGTACATATGAGAATAAGCACCCGTTTGATACGGGTCTGCCGAATAAACGGAGTTTGGAACCGAATACCGATGATGGCACCGCTGGATAACCACCAAAAGGATTGTACACTGTGAACGGAATCGAAGCACTCGGTAGTGAAACATTGGGTGTGGGTTAGGGTAAACTGAATTGATTGATAGCAGTAACTATCGTTAGATTTGGCATGCTAACCGATGTGGTGACTCTAGGCACATTCAAGACATTCACCACAGTAGAAGGAGGATTCCACATTCGAGCACTTGAAATTGTGTTTATGTTACCCGTTTGGGTGGTGGGTATGGTCGATATTGATTGAATGGTAAGCTTCAATTCAGACTTCCGTTTGAAAGTTCGCAACAGGTATAGCTCATGTTCGAACTTTAGGATGGCATCCCTAACTTCCTTTTTCAAATTTCCAGAACTATTGGAGGAATCAATACAACCTAACCTCTGCAAACGCTGAACTAAATCTTCGTCTTTCGGGTCTAACAATGGTACGGAGTCTCCGTCATCACCTAAAGTATTCGGTGGCAGGTTTCGATTTAGAATCAAACTTTATTTTGTTACTGACATTGTTAACAAACTCGATACAGGTATACCTCGATAGTACGTACATCAACTTTCTCAATTCAAATCGAAATTGCATAAAAACTACTGATTGTATCTTAAATCTAATGCAACCAAAAGAAAGAGCGGACGGTTGTTCTTTCTTTTGGTCATATTAGATTTCAGATACATTCAGTAGTTTTTTATGCAATTGCGATTTGAAGTGAGAAAGTTGAT
Source organism: Aedes koreicus (assembly GCA_024533555.2). Taxonomy (NCBI): domain Eukaryota; kingdom Metazoa; phylum Arthropoda; class Insecta; order Diptera; family Culicidae; genus Aedes; species Aedes koreicus. Next base: position 86,613 of record JAHHFK020003686.1, read on the forward strand.
GTACGTACTATCGAGGTATACTTGTAGTAGCAATTCACTTTCTAAACTAAGCTTCTATTGGGGGGGTTTGTTGTTGTAGTAGGAGGAAATAATTATTTTTACTTTTTTTTTGAGTTCTTCTTGTTTTCCTTGCTGGGCTTCTTTACCTTGGGGGGGAAACTATCTATTTTTTCTCCCGCAAAAAGGAATTTTTACTAAGGGGGGGGGGATTTTGAAAGCCAGACAAACTGCTAACCAATCGGTTAAACTTATCAATGCAAACTAACAAACTTCAGGGTCTAATTTGTACCTAACATGAGATATCGTATCTGATTTTCTTCCTTGTTTCACAGCTTCTTTGAGATTACCTCGTTTGCTAGCCATTTGGGCGCCTTCTTCACAAATTATTTCTCTAATTTGCAATTCATCTTCATTAAGAAAATCGACTCGTAGGTCGCAAAAGGGTGCGTGCATATCATCAAGGCTACTGATCTTATTGTGGCTCTCCATCGCTATCACTGTTGTACGGAAGCGAAAAAGAATTGAAAAAATACCTATAATATACTGATCACGCCGATCGGGAATGTCTAAAAACTCACCAAAGTATAATACAAAATTTGTAACAGAAGGCAATTTCGACTAAAGCCCGTCACAATGCCTAGAATTGGAATAAATGAGCTATCGTATCGAACCACGTGATTTCAATTGTTTTAGAGTATCACTTAGCCTGAAAACAAAAGGTGTTTTTTGGGCTGCTTTTCGTTAGCACTTTGTTTTCTTGCCGCTTTGCAAATGATCAAACGGACCTTTTTATTACTCAGTGCACTGAAACTGAAATCAAATCTCAATTCTATCACAAACTATGAAATATTCGTGAGTCTCCCGTAGCGCGCGTAAACATTGTGGGAGAAGCCACACAATTTTTCTTTTACGAGGATTGCCAATTGTAACTGACGGACCAGAAGGGTCTCGTCCGAAGTTCTCCTAACCTCTGGTCACAGACACGGAGGTCGTCTGGGGTGGGCTGCAATTGCCTCTTTTGGTTAGCTCACCTCTCAATCTCAGGGCCGGCTACGCTACTAGAAAATACTTACCTTCGTATTTAATTATATACGAGCTCCACTAAAAATCAGTTTCTTTGGTGCATGCAAAAGATATTCGCGACTCAAGAAAATTCAAATTTAACGTTTGATTTATTTAATTGAGATTTACAATAATTCCGGTTTTGACTCACTGCTCTCACCGTCTTGAAGATACCGCCGCCTCGCTGCCGATGGTGCATCAACCACGTGCTGATCTCGTTCCTGGGCTTGGCCGACTGCCAAGCACGCTGCCTTGAAAATTCCGTTGACTCCGCTCACTTAGGACGAATTGGTTGGATTAACAGAGGGTAGGACCGAATGGTGACGGACAGTTCGACAACTTGCGAATTCGTTCAGCGGGGATAGCACTTTGGGTTTAAGGCTAGTTTCCTATCACTACGCTCTTCAACACGTGTCGTTTGAGTCCCAAAGGCAGTAATAACGTTCACTACGCACGGTTGGATCTCGAATGCGAGTGATCGAATACCGTGCACAGTAAATCTGAAGTATGCAATTATGACTTCAAAATAGGCACTTTGCTTGAAGACTGGAATTATGCACAAAATGTCTAAAAAGCTTTTATGCAAGAATGCCCAAGGAGGTTAAACGTCAAAAAGTGAATAAATTTTAAGCAGTCTGTACCATCTGAAAGAGATTAGAAACTATGCATTTTTAGATTGTGATTGTGTGTAAAAACTAGTCACTTTTTGAAATGAAGATGATATAAGAAACTCAGCGCCAATATTTTAAAAGGGCGGATCTGCTTTTTGGTAATCAACGACATTCCCTATCGATTTATCTAAAAAAATCCACACTTGCAAATTAAATACACCATTACCATTGCACTGAACTGGTCCTAGATAATGGCACTATAGATACAGATTGGAGTTTATTTAAAATTTTAAAATACATTTCAATTAAATGATCAATCTGATTATTCTAACTGATCAATCTGAATCTGAATCAGCTTCCATTGATTCCGAAAATTTAGCGTACATCAGGCTTACAGATTGTCTTGCACTGAAAAATGGCACCGCAATATGGACAGCGAAATAGCACCACGCTCCGAAAACTTGTTTTAAGTTTGTGCTTATTTTTGACGTGGAGTTTGAGCTCATGTACATAACGATCAATTTGGACACCGTAGCTAGTGATTGGGCACTGGATACCTTTAAAATCTATATTTCTATTAAAATACAACAATAATAAATTAAAGATAACTTGCCTCGTAACTTGTCAATGATGCTGGATTAAAGTTTTGCCTGCAAGAACTCATTTATTTTTATTTTGACTTGTTTTCAGGCAAAACCAGTCAACTACCACAAATTGGTATTTTCACTTTGTTGATAGCGTTGTTTTTATGCACTTTTTCAATCACTCTGGTTTAAAAAAAGGAGTTAAAACTATTCATTTTTAGAGATTAAAAAGTAGGCATTTTGTGACGTATGGAGGATGTTCTTTAAAATGCATAGAATGTAGTCAGAAAATGACTTCCTCTGAATTACCGTGTGTAGATGATCCCTATTTAACTCTTACAAAAGAGATGTGACCCGTTATCTGAGCATCACAATCGATAAATTTCGTGCATGGGCTCGTCTTCTAGCTTTAAATTATTTTTTTTTGGTTTGGAATCGTTTAATATCGTATGTAATTCAAACAATCTTTTGACATGAATATTTACATTAAGAATCAAAATTTTCATAGTTTTCAACCAATTCTACCATAAAATTATTGTATTTAAAGTGAAATCTCATTCGAAGGTTACGTAGTCGTGGAGATACATCGCACGTATTCGACCAAAGGAGATAGCCGAGCATTTGGATACATTTAAGTATATTCTGTTGATCCGGCACCAGTTGTCGAACACTTTTTGTTCCTGCTGAAGAAAGTGGGCGTCTTCCGAACATTTTATGACGTAGTACAGCTTTAGGTCATCCGCGTAGGATAATATCACGCATCTGAGGACCAAGTTCACGTCGTTCATATATAGCAGGAAAAGGAATGGTCCAAGGTGGCTGCCTTGAGGAACACCGGATGTTACTGAAAAGCTGGACGAGACATAATCTGAAATCTTTACAGGCATAGTTCTACCAGTCAGGTATGAGCGGAGCCAGTTCAACAATTGATCGTGAACCCCCATTTTGTCGTGTTTGGAAATTGCTATCTGATGGTTCATTTTATCGAAGGTCGCAGAGAGATCTGTGTATATGGCGTCTATTTGATGACCGCGTTCCATTTTACGGATGACGAACGATGTAAATACGGTAAGGTTGGTCGCCGTCGAACGGTTGGGCATAAAACCGTGTTGTTCAGGAGAAATAGTATGTGAAGAGTCATAGACCAGCCATTGGAGAACAATTCGATCAAATAGCTTGGATACACCACTTAGTTCAGCAATCCCACGATAGTTGGTGACGGATCGTGTGCATACCTTTTTGTGTGTTGGGAAAACAAACGACTCTTTCCAGCATTCAGGAAACACACCGGAAGTTAATGAAAAATTGAAGACCATAGCCAGAGGCGCAGCGAGTGTGTTAAGGCAACGCTTCAGGACAATTGAAGGAATACCATTAGGACCGCATCCAGCTGAGCTTTTCATCTGCTTCCCGGCTGAAATCACCATATAGCTATGAATAGTGAGTGCAGAGCCAAATACAGACTAGCGGGGAACATTGCTAGTAGCCGCTTCGAGGCCCTCGGCATCCAGAATTTCGTCGCAGAAGACACTGCTGAACTGTGTACGGAATAAGTTGGCGATATCCGCGGCAGAGTCAAGTTCGTGAGTGCCGTCAGTCATGAAGGGTAAACCGGTTTCCTTTAGTTTTTCTTTCACGAATCGCCAAAAGCTCTTCGGTTTCGTTTTGAGATGACTCTGCAATTGAGACTGATGAGAGTTGTACAAGCTGTTATTGAGGTGTTTGTAATCGTCATTAGCGTCCGTAGTTTGTCCTCGTAGAATCGGTGCGATATTTGCTGTGTTTCCTCAGAGCTGCCCTTTTAACTCGTTTCAAATGTTTGACGTCGGAATTAGACCAAGCAGGTTTGGGAGGCTTACGGTTGAGTTTCTTAGGCACGAATTGATCAACGGCGTACAGCAAAATACCACACATAGTCGAAGCAGCGAAATTCGCATCCCCGTTTGCAAGGGTCGTGTTCCAATTCACGCCGGCGAGAAAGTTATTCATTTCATATCCAAGTCAGCATGCGTGAAGTCATAATAAACGTTTTCGATGTTATCATGGAAGCTGTACTTATGATTAAACACCAGTGTCAGTAGCAGAGAGGAATGATTTCTGCAGCTTTTGACAAGCGGCGTCGGAGCTTGAAGAACGGAACATTTTTGACCCAATTCTTCGCTAATGAAACAAAGATCCTTATGCTTATGCTAATGCTTCCCGGCTGAAATGAACATATCACTTTACTTAGCGAAATTAACTTTCGATAGTCATAAGATTGCATTATGGTTATTTGCTATAAGAAATCAGTATGAATCTCATAGATTTGCCATATGAAATATAATGATGTTGAAAAAATAAAAATATGAAGCAACAAGCATTTGAACCTTGAACGTTGAGGTCATGGGTTTAGTGACTTGCCCACTAGTATATATCAACAGTTGTAACCAGGAAAGCTTAAAGGCGTACAAGAACAACTTCGTGTGAAACAAAATCCATTAATTAGTCAGCCTTATGAAATTCCAAAGCACCGTTCATAAGTTGAACCTTATGATGTTCTTAAGATTATTTGCGGATAGTGAGTGCAGAGCCAAATACAGACAAGCGGGGAAAATTGTTAGTAGCAGCTTCGAGGCCCTAGGCACCCAGAATTTCGTCCCAAAAGACACTGTTGAACTGCGTGTGGAACAAGTTGGCAATATCCTATACTATTATTGCATAAGTGTGATTATGTGGCAAGTACAATCACACTGCATGCCCAGCGAGTCGAGGAATTTTCATCACGAAAAATTCCTAGAGTCGAACCAAGCCACCTGCAACATAGTTTTCACTCAGGCAAATGAACTTAATAATTTCATAAGGTACAACTTATGAACGATGCTTTTGAATTTCATAAGCGTAACTTATGAATGAATTTTGTTTTGCACGACGGTCTTCTTGTATATTAGCCTTTCCTGATTACAAGCGTTGATAAAGACTAGTGGTCAAGTCACTGGATCCGTGGCCTCAACGATTAAGGTTCGATTCTAGGATGCTCCATATTTTTGTTTTTTCAACATCATTATATTTCATATGGCAAATTAATGAAAGTCATGCTGTTTTCTTATGGCAAAATATCATAATGCAATCTTATGAAAATCGAAAGTTTATTTCGCTGAGTATTGTTTTATATCTGCACTGTTAAAGGCTGAGTTAAGGAAGAAACGAATGTGAAACGAGTACTAGGTTCAAATGAATTTGAATGTAGTAATGATACAAGTTTGCGTAGTTACAATGAAAAGGATCAAATATTCACGTATTACATGTATCTCATCATGCTTTGGTCAACAGTATTACTGTTACTTGCGTCACATTCAATTTGTAGGAAATCTATCAGTTAATCTCTATTTCAATAAGCGAAACCGTGCTACTTTCACATAAACATGAATTTATATGACAAGGCGCATACGTTGTCGCTTTCTGTGCTCATGAGCCGGTGAAAATATGGCTTTCATTCAGCTTGTTGCCATTCGCCGTACGCTTCGTTTATCGCCACGCAAACGGAGGGGCTGTGATTTATTGTCTGGATTGATATGAAATGATGGATTGCAGCGATTCATCGTACACACTCAATATAGCTCGGTTAAAACAGCTACTACCGACTGAATGATATTTATGTTCACTAAGGATCAAATCTTAGCAAAATGTATGTTTAAGCTGAGTGCTCTCTAATATTCTGTTAAACAAAACTGAATCTTAGTATTTTACTGGGATAGAAAAGTAGTTCACTTAAATAAAATGTCCAATCTTGGCCACAAAAGTTTAGTGTGTAGTTTCTACATTTCACCATGCATTGTGTTGATTACTTTTCATGCCAGCATTCATTGAATGTGATGTGAGGCTGGACTCGATCGATGCAATCAGAAGAGTGCAAGCAAGACAATGCCGTAATCCGAAAAATGAACAAAGTGGTATTAATGCGTTATGTGAAAGCCTGATCTGCAAAGAATACGGAGAGTAAAGCGACGTATCACATTCTCTTTTGGTACTGCGGAAGATTATTTTCTTCTATTGGCTATTGTCTCAAAATTATAGAACATACAGTGACGGACAATACAATAAGACCAAAGCCCATTTTTCATACAAAATGGTCATGTTTGGAGGCTTGTCTTTCACTTTCCCGTGAAGTAATTGAACTGAAATTTTGGCAATAGCCTAAAACTAACCTGAATTTTAACTTTAATAAATTCATAATTTTTCATTCACCACTTCAGAAACTACAGACACAACCTACGACAAAACAATAAGACCTCCTTTTGATATCCATAGTTTAGGCCATGTTGATGAGTGTGAATTACAATCTATAGTATACTGATATTAAAATGACCCGTACATCAATAATCAAAATTCAGATCCTCAAATTCGAGCATCCTTTATGGAAATCAAAAAGTGGTCTTACTGTTTTGTCGTATGCGGTGTCTGTAACTTTTAAAATGGTGAATGAAAAATGATGGATTTAATGCAGATGAAAATTTAGGCTACTTCTGGACTGCAGCCGAAATTTCAGCTCAATTGGTTCTCGAGAAAATGAAAGGCAAGCCCCCTAACATGACCATTTTGTATGAAAGTCAGGCTTTGGTCTTATTGTATGATCCGTCACTGTAGCTAAATCGATTACCATGCATCTATAAATAAAATTGCTTTAAAATTATTCACTACAAATTAGAGCAGGTTTTTAATATTGTCACTCATCAACACCACCAACTGTACCATTAATTTTTTTGCCTCAGGAAAATCTCACCGACCTCGACTGATATTGAACCCAGGCTCACTGATGTCCCTAGTAACAGTCACGCACACCACTACACCCTCGGGTTTTGATAATAGTGTATACACATTTTTTATAGGACTGTTAATTTTTCATAGGACTGGAAACAGAATAAACACAATTTCTAAGTTGAGTTCGGCCTGACAAATAATCCTCAAGCCATTTTTAAGTAGTACTCATGACTTTCCTCTTTGAAATGGTTCTGAAGATTATTTTGAAAGCTCGTTTATGATACAAAAAATGGAAACAACACATCAAACAAATAACGTATCAATACATTTGAGCATATTAGTATATTTTGATGACTAATATTTTTCATCTATATTCCCTTCAGCATATGTAGGGGTAATAGGAGCATAATGGGCATTTTAAATGGATGCCCCTTTTGAGGATATAAAAAAAAACAAATAATATTGCAAAATATTTTGTCAATCCATCAATTTTATGTTTGATTGCTTTAGAGTAAAAAAAATAATAATTTAGTGACTTAAAATTTACATTGAAAATATACTGGTAAAGTGGGCTGGCTGAGAACGATCGGGGCATAATGAGCGCCCTACTTAATTATTGATGTTATAAATATAAATCAATACAGGTGTCTATATCACATACAATCACATGTGCACAAACAAACACACATAACACACATACATGACAAGAAAGTGTGTTTAGGTTAAAACTCTGAGCCATTATAACTACGATGAAATATGCATTTCGATAATCTATTGTTCAGTGGCGCGAGTGATCGAATGGGCACAGAAAAAAAACAATAAAGCTGCTTAGACAGGGTCGGTGGAGCAGTGGTAAGCGTGGTTGCCTCTCACCCCAGTGGGTCTAGTTGAATTCCACTCGACGCCGCTGGGATTTTCTTAGACAACAATTTCGGATCACGCCTTCCTTCGAAATGGAAGTAAAGCGGTTGATTTTGGCCCATGTGTTGATGGGTTCGATATGTAGGGTCCTGGAAGTACAGTCGTCTTCCTGGCGTCGGTGCTTGTCACCATGTTGTGAGTAAATAGGCCGACAGAAAACAAAATATTAAAAAACAATTAAATGAAGCTGCTTCCCGGTTAGATGTGGTAAGTTTTGTGGGCCGGTGATGGGGATCATAATTAATTAGGATTAATACTATTGGTCGATATGTGTACATATAGTTGGAATAGTAATACTATCCATTTGTGAGTGGAAAGAACTATTGTTGTTATGGATATTGGTTAATAAGGTGATGGGGATCATAATTAATTAGGATTAATACTATTGGTTCGCCATACTCGTCGTACCATCATAGCTTGGAACTAGTTAATCACTATCCCATTTTGGGGGGGGTTCCAAAAAAACCCTTTTTGGTGGGTTAAAAGGGTTTCTTTTGGATTTTAAATCATAAAAAAAATCAAGGGGACCAAAGGGCCCCCCCCCCCCCCCCCCTAACTTGTGATTTTATTTTTAGATTTTTAATGTTTGTTTCAATTTTTTATCATTTATTTTTAATGTTTGTGAGATTTCCCCTTTACCTCAATGAAAAAGTGCGAAATTGCCTCGATTTTGTAATAAGTGGTAGCAAAAAAGCGCAAAAAGTGGACATCCATGAGATTTTTTTTTTAAATAGTAAAACCCAACCTAGCTAACCTAGCGTATCCTAAAAAATATCTCTAGCTTTAATGTTAATTATGATTCAAGCATTCATTGGTTTTTTCCCGCTAGCTGAAAGTGGAGAAATGCTATTCCCAGTTAAATTTTCCGTTCTTGGCAATCAAAAAACTTAATAGATAACCAATGTTATAGCTTTCGGAAGCCAAATAACACTAGATTGAGAAACATAATTCATAATTCATAGTTAGAAAGTCTATCAACGGAAAATGTATATATGAACTATTCATGATATGGGCCAAACCGCTGAATATTACCCCGCTGATCAATAATATCCCATTTAACGATACTGTAGTTTCGTATTATTGAGAATATATGTTAATCATATCTTACAGTTTGATTCAGTATTTTGAAATATTGTTTCTGTATCCAAGAGATATTAATGGAGCACATGCTACGATATAATCCAGGTGAGACGAGACGAATCGTATCCGATTTTCAGACCAGTAATTTGATAAGCGTGTGAGAAAGCAAGACAGCATGCTAATCAGTGCGAGAAGTTGCAGTGGTCTTATCCTATTCAAAGATTTCATCCCTTTCTATGAGCATGAGCAAGATAATGAGAATGATTGACCGCCCAAGGTTGCTACTCCGTTGCTGCCAGATCAGCTGTTCTTACACAAAGGATCAACAGATGATGGTTGAGACTAATAATTAAGAAAAAATGGAAAATCTAATGTTTCCCAAACTAAGAAAATACTGGCGCTTGCTTCACCCGAATGCAGGTCAAATAAGCAAAGGGTAGGACTGTGTCGACGTGATACTCGTTTTATTGGAAGCCGAGACCGCCTCTGCACTTTCACGAGAAATCACTGGGATGTTGGATAACAAGATTGGGTGGCAGCAGGTTTCTTTTTGTTAAACTATAAGTTGAATTCACGCGGCGTTTAGTGAAATATTTAGATATTACTTCCGATTTCTGATTTGAACCTATTTATACACAGTAAGGATGCCATTGGGGCCACTCACAAAGTGTGATGGTGGTTTTTCATTGGAAAAACAAAAAGATTCTCTATAATGCTGGAAATCCGATAAACCAACAGTAAGGATGGTATTGGAGCCACTCACAAAAAGGTATAGTGGTTTACTTTCTCAAAGTGACACGGCGAGTATGGCAAACCAACATTATGGATGACAATTAATTGTGATCCTCACCACCGGTCCACCAGCCCGGCGAACCACCACAACTCACCAGGAAGCATTTTTGTATTTTTTTTTTCTGTGCTCACTCGATCACTTGCATTGCTTAATTATAGATGTCAAGAAAAACACGACTTATTGATTTTTCAGTATTTAATATCCAATGATTGCCAATTTAGTGTTAGAGAAATATGTAACTTAAAACACTTGCCCGAATTATTAACGATCGCAAAAACACTCTGATCTCACGGTAGACCACAGCTCACTGAGGCGTTCGGCTTCTATGGGGATTACTACTCTGTATCGTCTGGCTCTCTCACTCCTACAACTCGGTCATCCTGCAAAGGTTCTGGTCCCCAGACCCGATATGACTTCAGATGACTCGCTGCCGTTGAGGTCTTCTTTGGCCCTTCTCCGCTGATCTTCTCTACATCGTATCGATTGTTAGACTTGACGTTGGCTATCTTGTACGGCCCGAGGTATTCGGCCGCATACTTCTTACCTGGGCCAAACTGCGTTCGCTTGATTGCAACGACATCACCTAATTGATATGTAGGTGCCTGCCGTGCACGCAGATTGTACGATCGTTGCTGACCATGCTGCGCCCTCTCGATTGCTACTCTGGCTTTTGCTCTGACATCGCTCCGTTGCTCATCAAACTGGGCCACTCGAATCTCTTCCAACAACTCACACAATCGTACATCACCTTCGTGGCGCATCTGCACTCCGAACATAGCTTCAAACGGAGACACAGTCGTGCTTTGGTGGACACTCACATTAATCCATCGCTGTATGTTTGCAACGTGCTTGTACCACTTTGTCGTATCGTTCACGCTGAGCTTCGTAAGCATCGCCAAAATCACTTGATTCACTCGTTCAACCTGACCGTTCCCACGTGGTACTCCGGTGGTGATTTCCACATGCTCGATGTTCTGGCCTTCACAGTAATCCTTAAAGTCATTCGAGGTAAACGCTGCTCCCTTATCGCTGATGATTCTCCGTGGGTTACCGAACAACTCGCTTTGATTCTGTAGCTTCTGAATCACTTCATGGGCATTGCTAGTTTTCGTTGGGTATATCCACGTATATTTCGTAAAAGCATCGACCACAACGAACAGATACTTATACAACTTCTCAGTCACATCCATTGGTCCTAGATGGTCAACGTGGTACGTATCGAAGGGCACATCTCCTTTTGGAATCGGAGCTAGCAACCCATCAACTTTTCCTCGTTTTCGACTCGCCAAAATACACTTTACGCAACACTCAATCTGTCTCTTCATCTTCTCAGTTAGGTTTGGAATGTAATAGTCACGTTTGATCACATCTTCAAGCTTTCGAGCACCAAAATGGCCGTTTTCATGAGCTTTTCTGATCACAACACTCTGAAGTTCTGTCGGCACTACGATCACTTCTCGTCCATCAGTCAGTTTCATCAGCAAGTCATTACTCATGAAATAGTCATCATAAGTTTGAGTCTTCAACAGTTCGGTAATCACATTCAACTTTTCATCTCGCTTTTGAGCACTTCTTATCATTTCAACAATCGGATCACTCGATGTCAGCATCACTGGCGCACGGCTCAGTGCATCCACATGCTTCATCCTGGTTCCCGCTCGATGTTCGACAGTATAGGTAAACTCCTCCAAAAGCAAGGCCCATCTCGCCAGACGGGCACCCAACTGCTTTGCCTTCAAAGTGTGCTGGAAGGCCGCACAATCCGTCACAATTTTGAACGGAATTCCCAACAGATAAACACGGAACCTCTCCACAGCCCGTACTACCGCCAACACCTCCAAATGGTACGCACTATAATTCTTCTCCGCATTCGACGTTTGTTGGCTCATATAATACACCGGATGCCACTTTCCATCATCACTCTTTTGTAGTAGCACGGCACCGTAACCTTCTTTAGAGGCATCGGTGTGCAACTCCGTCTCAACACAAGGATCATAAATCTTCAAAACGGGATCAGATACTAGACACTTTTTCAACAACTCGAAACTCTGTCGCTGAGAATCACCGAACTCATATCGGGCATCCTTCTTCAGCAAGGAAGTGAGCGGCCTCGCAATCATGGCGTACCCCGAAATAAACTTACGGAAGTAGCTCGTAAGCCCCAAGAAACGCTGCAACTCTTTCACATTAGAAGGTTCACGGTAGCGTTGAACTGCACGCATTTTCATTGGAGAAATACGGTAAGTCCCATTGCTAATCACGTATCCTAGATAGTCTACTTCGGTCTTTAGAAATTGAGATTTCTGCCAATTGAACTGAATCCCATTCTCGGCAGCCACTTTCAAAACTTCTTCCAGGACCTCGATGTTCTCTTCTTCGGTCTCGGACGCAATGATCGCATCGTCTACATAAATCATTAAACGACCACTCCTAATCAGGTCACGAAAAACATCGGCCACAAATCGACCGAAGCTTGCCGGACTGTTGCACAATCCGAAGGGAGTCTTCAAGAACTCGTACTGTCCTGCATGAGTCACGAAACTAGTGTACTTCTGACTCGACGCTTCCACTGGCACATGAAAAAATGAGTTCTTCAAATCGAGTGTGGTGAACACTTTCGCACTTTTGAGTTTGTCCACTTGATCTTCAATATTTCTCATCGGAAAACAATCTTTCACGACCTTCTGATTCAACTGTCGATAGTCAACACACACTCTCATTGCACCATTCTTCTTGGGAGCAAGCGTCACCGGACTTGCGTAGTCACTAACACTTTCCTTTATTATACCGGCCTTCAGCCAGTCGTCAACGGTTTTCTCCAGGATCTCTTTTTCTTTCGGTGCAAACCGTCGCGGGTTGATGTGCACTGGAACATCGTCGTTGAGAATGATTTTTGTTTCAACTCGGCTCTTAATATCACCTTTTGGTACGTAGTTTTTGATCATCCCTCTGATTGTGTCAGCATATCGCGGTGACACATCGATGTCATCAACACTTTTCTCTTCCCTCAAGATCATCATTATTTCACTTTCACCATCGCACTGATTTGCATTTTTCTTCTTGTTTATTTTTACTCCTTCTTTGTTGATCTCCGCATCCAGCCGATTCAAAGCATCCATGCCCAAAATTGCGTCGTACGACATGCTACCCACAGGCACGACGTAGAATGACATCTCCGGGTACTCCTCCGAGTCAACGCACACACCGACAACGATTTTACCACACGCTCGCGTTTTCATCGCACCAAAACCACTAAACACCATCGGGGTGTTGGTGAGCGGCGGCTCTCCAATCCGTTTGTATGCACTCTCACAAATCAAGTTGAACTGGCTACCCGTATCGAACAACGTACGCAACTCGAAGTTTTCCACAGTGATCTGGAGCACGGGCATTCTCTCTTCGGTGATAATGTTAACTTCGGGCTCTTTTTCTTTCTTCTTGCAATCCTTCGCACGATGGCCGAACTCACTACATACAAAACACTTCGGCCCACGCGATTTCATTTCGCAATCGTTGGCGTAGTGCCCACGGTTTCCACAGTTGTAACATCGTACATCCTCAGCTGTCGACTCGGTGGCGTCGCTTTTGCTGGTACTTTTCGTGTTCTTTTTAACTTTCTCTTTCTCGGTTTTCACGGTGGGTTTCACACTACTACGGACACAATCGCGAATCTGATTCTTCATTTTCTCGTATTGCTTTACGCGGTCTTTTAGCTCTCTCATATTTTTCGCTCCGAATAAGCACACTTTATTTACCGGGTCGTCGATTATACCACGAACAACATAATCACATACAGCCTCCTCTTCAATACCACCGCGTTTTGCGATATTTTGCATGTGGTAAATGTACTGTAGGAAGGATTCATCGTTCTTCTTTTTACGATTACGCAGCAGCTCGTGAATTTCCGCACTGGTCACTTTATCTTCAAACTCATCTTCAAGGGCTTCCCTTAATTCATCCCAGCTGTTAAGCCCGGATGAGCTACTCACAAACAGCTTTGCAGTGCCTTTTAGCAGCCGTCGTCCATAAACAAACTTTTGCACATCGTTCCAACCGAAATTCTCACACGTTTTTTCAAAATCATCCAACCACTCACGCACATTACGGTCGGAACATTCCCCGGAAAACTTCTCGAGCGAATCACCGATGTCGTGGAAAGTAAATTGCGGCGGGCGCGTATTTTCTTCACCGTCACTCGAATTCATGTCGCCCTCTTGTCTCGTATTCACTGGGGTCGAAGTCGAAGCTTTATGATTAGCAATATTAATCACAGTTTCATCCTCGGTCACACTGTTCGCTAACAATCTTCGCACAAGATTCAGTTTTTTGCCACTGGCTGATAAATTTCTCTCTGCACACAACTCTCGTAGCTGCTTGTTTGTTAGTTTTTCAAGATGTTTTTCACTTTCGGACATTTTGCCACAATCTCGTTTCTCGATCACACAAACACTACGTTGTTCTCACAGACGTATGTTCTCACAGAAGAAGTTACCCTCCCTCCAGCCACGTCACTCTCAGTGGTGGGGAAGTTTCGCTTCGTTCACACAGCTCGCAGTGTGGAGATTTCTCTCTCATCTCACAATACTCGTAATTGTGGAGATTTTTATGCCTCAGGTCACACAATATGGCGTCGCAACTATCCGATTATGCTTTACGGATAAAAATCACGTTTTGCCTACTCTAAACACTAGGAGGCAATCCCGGTTGAAGAAGCCCCCATGTCAAGAAAAAACACGACTTATTGATTTTTCAGTATTTAATATCCAATGATTGCCAATTTAGTGTTAGAGAAATATGTAACTTAAAACACTTGCCCGAATTATTACGCAGCGATCGCAAAAACACTCTTGATCTCACGGTAGACCACAGCTCACTGAGGCGTTCGGCTTCTATGGGGATTACTACTCTGTATCGTCTGGCTCTCTCACTCAAGGAAAAAAGGAGAAAGTTTGTGTTTTAATATTGGGTTATGAGGAAAAAAGATTGGAAAAAGAGTGGTTTTTTAATACTTTTGTTTTATACTACTCAGATACAATCCACTTGATACGACGACACTATACCATGATTGCTACATACACCACGTCTCAACAGATCATGTTTCACTTGGATCATATCAGATAAATCGGTTCAAATTTCAAAACGCAGATGCACCAGTGTATCTGAACTAATTTACAAATATTGAGGAGTAGCAGATAGAACGCATGTGAATTCCTTTTCGTCATTGATGAATAAAACTTCCTAGATTATTTCTTATTACTCGTGTATTAAGAATACAAGTAGCAAAAATTCAGCACAAACAGCTTGCTTACAATTGCAACTTACGTCGGTTTGTAAAGGTATGCTTGATTTTCCTGTTTGGATAAAACAGAGATATTAATTAAACTGAAGGTAAGTTAAGAGGACACAAACCATAAGCTATAAATCACCAAAACTCAAAATGTATGTTTGTAAAAAGCTAACCACTTATTATTTGAACAACTATTAAAAAAAACTCGATTGAGACGGTGTGAGCACGATGAGTAAAAAAACGGTGTTTTGGCGGTGCTGCCTTGTATTGACATATAAAAATTGATATGCACTGAAAATTTATTTTCGTGAATTAGATTTCCCTCGTTTCGTAAACATGGATTTTGTACAAAGAACAGATGTCTCATAAATTATATGATACATTCTTAATGCTTGTCATCTGGTGAAATGCTATCATTACACCTTTTTGTACAATGCACAAAATGAATTTCGTGAAGACCAACCAATTGCTGCTTCTCTTCAATCGTACTCATACATGTTGGTTTTGCTGCTTGGGTGGGCTGGAATCATTGATTTATCCCAAAATAAAAATTAAAGCGCTATCGAGAGTTATAAGTTCATACTCATTAATCAAGTAACTTCTAACGAGTCACCATGGCTTAGTGAGATCAACCACGGATTCAATAACAAGTCTTCCCAAAAATACAGGTTCGAACCTCATGTCAGACATATAAAAAAAATTTGAAGAACTCCTCGTGGTTTGCGCTTTTTTCAATTACATACTGCGTCGATATAAAAGTTCGGTCAGTCAATCATGCAACCACCTAAGAGACGTTTCTTTTTTATTGATAACAAAATATTCGTAGCATTTTGTATTGTTTTCGTAAAATGAACGAGTGTTTTTCCTGTGTCAACCAATGCTTCGTGCTTTTAACAGTTATGTAACAGCATTGTGGCATTTAATACGAAGGTAGTTTCTTGAAAAGTACAAATCAATTTCGTTGCAGAAAACAACGAATAGATTTGTTAGCACTCCATTCGATTTCGTAATAAAAACGAAATATAATTTTCAGTGTGGGTGAGCGGGTCGCGAGGAAAAGTACATTTTCAGTAAAAATTGTTAACAAACTCTATGGTTGTCGTATACAAAAATCCAACATGACTGTAAAATGAATATTTCGACACATTACAGTACCCGTTAGATTTCAGCATGGTTCCTATTTAATGGGGTTTGATTTTGAAACACGGGGAAAATCGAGGGTTTTTAAAATCTTTTTTTTTTTCATTACAGATAAAGTCTAGAATAGTTTAATCTTGATGCCAAAATCGAATGGGTATTGTAAAATACTTTGGGTGAAAGTAGAAAAGTTAATACACCCGTCGTTCAGGCGGATTGTCACAAACTGAGGGCTCGATTCCCGCTCCAGCCGATGGAACTCGATAATGTCCCTACTATATGGGTCCACCCGGCGTTGTGTTGTCCGTTGTATAATGTTAAGTGTTCAGTCTGTGCAGCAGCTGGCTGGAGACGCTATCATTATCTCTCTCTCTCTCTCTCTCTCTCTCTCTCTCTCTCTCTCTCTCTCTCTCTCTCTCTCTCTCCCTGTCTTTAAAAAAAAGCTTGCCCTCCCCTATTCGAAATCCTGGCTACGCCTATGGATAGGACTCGTTCACTTTCACGACTTGAAAATCGATCAACTGCCATTTGCTTAGTTGTCAGATGTTGTCTTATTTTTTAAATTTTAACGCGACCGCATCCAAAACCATCTAACGAAATGAATAAATTAATCGACTGATAAAATAATATATTTATTCATAAATATACTTATGAAAACATGGTTTTTCACCAAATAATCTTAGATCCAATTGAAGTAAACAGTCCTAGTACAATTCTAGTTCAATGGCGGACTTCAAGTGTCCTTCAACCAACTGCCAGTATTTGAAATGAACCGCTAGCTATTTTGACATATCAAGTCCATCGGTTGTAACACCTCGTTGCAATTGAAGTACCAGCAACTATGCTCCGCTATTTGGGTTACCTTGCTTTCTCATTGAAAAACCAGCATCATACTTTTTGAGTGACCCTAACAGCATTCTTACTGTTTATTTTATTTATTTTACTCGACGTCGCGTGAATTCAGCTTATCGTGACATGAACCCAGCTGCCACCCAATCCTGTTACCCAACATCCCAGTACTTTCTCGAGGAAGTGTAGAGGTGTTCTTGGTTTCCAATAAATCGAGTGTCACGCCAACACACTTCTACCCATTCCTTATTTGACCTGCATTCGGGGGAGGCCGGCGCCAGCGCCGGTATTGCCTTAGTTTTCGATCACCGGTTTTTACACATTGAGGATGTATGTTAGTCCCAAGCATCATCTGTTGGTTCTCTGTGTAATTACAGTTGATCTGGAAATAACGGAGTAACAACTTCGGGCAATCAATTACGGCAAAACAGCGTGAAAGTTGAATTAAGACACAAACAATCCCTCTAACGAGCTCAAAATTAATATCTGCTAGCAAAAGCTGTAAAAGCGTTTTTTTTATTCACTCTTGAACTCTTCTACACTTTCCTAAGGTAATAACAATTCGATAAGGTCAGTAATGTTTTATAAACTTCAGAAAAAGCTGAGGAACTTGAAGAAAACTGGAAACTGTTACTCTCCGAGAATTTACACCTGACAATTTAAAAAATATAGAGGACATCTCTAGTGTACGATTAAATTTTGAATATTGACTTTTTGGAGACTCTCTTTGGATAGATTTCACATTGTATGGATTGTAAGAGCTAGTACTCAGTTCATATAGTAAGAGATCGGTCCTTACTGCGCGATTATTCAAAAATTAAAGTTAAAAAAAAGTTATATTTGAAGTAGAAGCCTGTTTCTTTGCTGAGAAGATCAGAAATAAAGGTCAGCTGTGGTCTTCGGTGGAAATCACTTTAAAAACTCACAAAATTGGGTGCTCAATCGGGATGCGCGATACACATGACAACAGTGATCGGATTGGCGAGTGATCAGCAAAGTAGAAGATAAATTGATAGAGTGTAAACCTAGGCTTAAGAATCAAATTGGAGTCGAGTTGAGTGAAGGTCATATGAAGGTCGAAGAAAACATGTGATCTTGGCAATTAATTATCGGTTTGCAAACAATAGAAGATTGAGCTCAGAGAGTCTACCCGTGGATTAGTTGTGTGATTTTCCGTAGAAGAGAGAACTTTGCGTTCTATGGAAACAAATACTACTGTAGCTAATACCAATAACAAATAATCTACACACCAGGGAACTAATTTCATGCAAGCTATTCTGGATCAACAATAGAAAAGGGCCTATCAACATTTGTAAACAAACTCTTCTGAGCCGTTTTTCTCGCAAGCTGTTGGCTGTACACGCAAACTTACAAAATCGTCGTATAGGGGAAACTTTCCCCTACATGATGGTGGTATTGGTTTGCGTGGGTGGCCTACGCTTTGCGAGGAAATAGGCTCAGAAGTGTATGTTTACAAATGTTGATAGGCCCTTTTCTATTGTTGATCCAGTATTGTGAACTACCAAAAATAAATCTTTCGCAGAACGGTTTTACTCCTCCTCTTTCTTCCCCTCCTTGTGTGTGCGAACAGCATTCAAACCTCAATGATAATGCATTTGCGCGACTGGTGGACCAGATTACTATAATTTCTGCAATATGACGCTGGCAAACGTTACTACCCAGTTAGAAGAAATGTGAGGTGAAGTGAACATGCTACGAGCAGAGAACTATAGACTCAACAGCGTAATCGGCGAACTTCGTGCTTACCCGCCACAAGTGTCGAGCACACCGCATCGGAACGTCCCTAGTAGCAGTGACCCCATGCGTGATTATCGGCAAGGCGAAACCGAGGACAATTTCGACGGTTATAATAAACGGGGTTCGATTACGCCACATCGTAGTGTCCTTCCGCGCGGCGACGGACATGTTCGTCGGTACAAAGAAAACAAAGAAAATTTGTACCAAGATTTGTACGGTTTAGCGAACATGGGTCAGAGAATAGTCGGTTAATTTAATGAGAACTGCTAACTTGACTATTTTGGAAGTTGAATCTGCGTTTAACGAGTTTTCTCCAACTTTCCAACTTTCATCTAATTCTAAAGTGGATTCAAGATTTCGAGGAAATGGCCGAGTCAATGTCGGATTTGCGAAAGTATGTCGTGGCGAAAATAAAACTGAGAGGTCTAGCAAAATCATCGTTGAATACAGTGCATTGCGTAACGAACTGGAACGCACTGAAGGATTTTCTTGTGGAAGAGTTACATTGTCGTGAGAACCGTGTGGTGATATACGAACAGCTTAGAAGTCGTAAGAAAGGTGCTACAGCAACCTTTTATTTAGTATTATTTGGTGATGAGGGGGCTCGGTGCAAAAGCCGATCTGCAAGCAGAAGCGATTATATCGCACACAGTGAACGGCATATCAGATGGAAGCGCCGAAAAAACAGTGTTATACGGCGCTAAAACAGTAAAAGTTTTTCTACAACTGAATTGGACCGGAGCCACAGTAGATTTGGAGCTCGTGATGGTGCATATCGCCCAAGGAGTGGTGCGGCAGAAGTCAGATGCCCCGTTTGCTACAAATTTCAGGAATTAGGGCATATTATGCGGGACTGCCCGAACAATAAGCGATCAGTTAAATTGTGCAATGCAAAGTCTGTTGTGAATGGGGGAACATTTTTGCCTGATATGGTCAGTACTGAGCCTAAGCATGTGGTTTTTGATTGCGCTGCTGCAGTTTCCTTGATTCGTGTGGACAATCACGAAAGGCTGAATCTATCATTGAATGAAGATGAAAAGCAGGAGTTACACACAATTAGCAGTCCCGTCTGGACTTTGAGGACGACCGTGCTGCAATTTCAGTTCGCTGAAACTGTAATGCCACTGACATTTTGTGTAATGTCAATAGAGTACATGACCATGGAATTGCTGCTTGGACGCAATTTGCTACTTTATGGTGATCTGAAGGTTTCGGTAGCAGGATCGAGATTCTTCGCTAAAGGGGATAACTTTGTGCATTGTATAGAGACTACGCCTGTAACTCCATATGACGCGTTTTCGCACATAGTAGATCCGTCGATTCACAAACACTGCATCTGATAAGCAGGTATAACCCTTGCATGTCGGGGACATCGGACGTTAAATTGTATATCGTCGATACAACAAACACTGAATCTGGTAAGCAGGTATAACCCTTGCATGTCGGGGACATCGGACGTTAAATTGTAGATCGCATTGAAAGATGAGATCCAACAAGTCCCGTGACGGTTAGCACCATTGAAGAAGGAAATCGTTCAGAAGCAGGTAGATCAGTGGCTGAACGACGGCATCATCCAACCAAGCTCATCGGAGTTCAGCAGCCCCATTGTGCTAGTCCACATGAAATATGGATCGAGAAGACTTTGTGTCGATTACCGACGGTTGAATGAAGTTATAATTCCTGATCAGTACCCTCTACCGCTAATCGAGGATATCTTGGATGACTTACATGAAGCTAGGGTGTTCTCAACATTGGATCTGGGGAATAGCTCTTTCCACGTTCCGGTAGACGAAAGTAGTCGTGTATTTAAGTCTTTTGAAACCCCTTCTGGACACTACGAGTTCCAAGCTACACCATTCGGACTAAGTACCTTTCTGACCGTGTTCCAGCGGATCATAAACGATATTTTTTGGGATCTGATCAAAAGGAAGGTGGTTGTTGTCTACATTCATGACCTTCTAATTCTTGTAAGAGACGAACAAGATGCGTTGGAAAAGTGGTCGATGGTGTTAGCAGTAGCACAGCATCATGGGTTGAAAATAAAGTGGTTGAAATGTCAGTTTCTCATGCGAGAAATAGAGCACCTGGGCTATTAAGTCGAAGATGGGTCGATAAAACCAACGGCAGATAAGACTACTATAGTTAAAAATTTCCCAGATCCTAAAACTTTCAAGGAAATTCAATGCTCCCTGGGGCTGGATACTTCAGGAAGTTCATACAAAACTATTCTACCATCGCAAAACCATTGACCCGTTTGCTGATAAACGATGCTGTTTGGTCGAGTTAAGTCAAGAGCAAAAAAGATCTATGGGAGAGGCTCTATCGAATAGACCAGCATTAGCGTTGTTTCATCCGCAAGCGGTGACGGAATTGCACACGGATGCTAGCAAGATCGGGTATGGCTCAATTTTATTGCAGAAAAGAGTGGTAGATGATAACTTTTATTCAATCTACTACTACAGCAGAAAAATATTGTCTGCAGAAGCGAACTACCCGAGCACTGAACTCGAGGTACTAGCAATTGTATCAGTTTTGGAAAAAAAAATCGGGTCTACCTACTTGGAGCATCGTTCAAGATCGTGACTGATTGCTCCGCGTTTAAAATGACGATGGAGAAAAAATATATTGCTCCAAGAATCACAGGGTGGGCACTTTATTGGAAGAGTATGACTACACACTAGAGTATCACCCAGGTGTGCGTATGAACCATGTGGACGCTTTAAGTAACAGCCCAGCGGTCCACCTTCTTCAGAGCAATGTGATTGAGCAAGTGAAAGCAAACCAACGCAACGATCAAAGATTAGATTAGATGAGAACTTATTCAGCGCGAGAACTGAATCGAAGGTTTGGAAACGAAATTGGAACGGTTCACCAAAACTGCATCCCATACATTTTAGCGGCTCGAAAGGCTGGGAGAAAAAAGGACTGCTTCACCCTATCCCTAAAGATGATTTTCCTCTATCAACATATCATCTTGGTCCACTTACGGCATCCAAGAAAAACTATCCTTACTTGTTAACTATTG
Organism: Aedes koreicus; assembly: GCA_024533555.2. Lineage (NCBI taxonomy): Eukaryota > Metazoa > Arthropoda > Insecta > Diptera > Culicidae > Aedes > Aedes koreicus. The sequence goes on from JAHHFK020003686.1 coordinate 108,457, forward strand.
TGGATGCATTCACCAAGTTCGTCTGGATTTACCAGGTGAAATCAACATTTGAACGGTGAAAAGGTCCTACAGAAGTTTGAATTGCAAGAAGGTTGCTTTGGAAATCCCGCTAGGATCATTTCCGATCGAGGAGCAGCTTTTACTTCGCCATGTTTCAGGAGTACTATGAACGTGAAGAGATCCAGCATATTCTAACTACTACTGGGGCTCCCCGCGGGAACGGACAGGTTGAAAGAGCCCATGGTATTATTGTTCTAGCCTTAGTAAAACTGTCGATCGAGAACCCGGAGAACTTGTACCGTCACGTAGGATGCTTGCAGCGCTATTTAAACAACTCTTATTCACGCTCTTTTGACCGGAGCTCATTCCAGTTGCTTTTCAAGGTTAAATGAGATGCCCAGAGGTTGTGCGGTTGTCCGAAGTAGTATCGCAATAAACTGTGCAGTTGTTCGACGAAGAACGAGAGAAGCAGCGTGCTGTGACTTAAGATATTGGAGGAGCAGAAGCGGTAGTTCACTCGCAAGCGTAGGAGAGCCAACATCTACGAAGTTGGCGATTTGGTCGCCATCAGCAGGACTCAATGTGGTAGCCATTTAAAGATAGCCAAAAAGTTCTTCGGGCTTTACCGTGTAACAAACCAGAAACGAAACGACCGCTATGATGTCGAAAAAGTCGGCCTTCATGAAAGGCCGAACCGGACCTCAACGTGTGTGGAGTACATGAAACGATTTGTTCCTGGTGACAATGACGAATATATCGAGGACACCGTGATGATTCATATAACGGATGTCGAAGCAGCTGGAGGTGGTATGGACTTGATGGCTTCATTCAGGTTGGATGACGGTCAGGGTGGCCGTATATCGAATGAAAAAATAAAGCCGACAAAATATCCCTAGTGTACGATTAAGTTTTGAATATAGACTATTTGGAGACTCTCTTTGGATAGATCTCACATTGTATGGTTTATAAGAGTTAGTACTCAGCTGATATGGCAAGAGATTGATCCTTACTGCGTGATTATTGGAAAATTAAAGTTGATGTTATGTGAAGTAGAAGCCTGTTATTTTTGCTGAGTAGATCAGAAATAGTGGTCAGCTGTGGTCTGCTGAGGGAAATCCCTTTAAAAACTCACATTCATAGGTTCAACAACATGCATTTCTTAGCTCAACTAACGTAATTGATTCATCATTTTTTTTACTTACCACTTTAAGCACTTTTTTTAATTTAGCGCTGTATTGAAATGGTACTGTACAATGTATCTCTTTCCCAAGAGCTCAGCAATGAAAATTAAAAAAAAAATCCGTGAAAAAACTAGGCCGAATGAGTGTAAAATATATTAGTTATTTCCTTCTTCTTGTTTAGACTCGCACTCCGATGTAAGACCTTAATAATACTGTATACAATTGGGGCCTCAAATAGTTCAGTCGGTAAGCGCTCGGTTTACCAAGCCGGATGCGGCGGGACTTATTCCCGGTCTAATCGTGGGAATCTTCCGGGTTGGAAATTTTCTTGACTTCTCGGACATATTGTAAATATCATAGCGCTTGCCACACATATATTTAAGCTCTCAATTAAAAACTGAGGAAGTGCTTCTAAAAATATTGAGTTGTGAGCAGGTAAAAGCTCGTTAAAATAAGCGCCAAACCCAAATAAAAGAGAAGGAATACAAATGGAAATGACTTCTGGATTGTGGCATTATATTAAGGAAATTAAAATGTATAAGACTTTATTGCGCAAAAAAAGTTATGAAATCCTTGAAGCTTCTGAAATAAATTATTTTTTCCATGTCAAATTACTTAAAAATACATGCAACTGTTTTTTACCCTTCTTACACCAAAAGAAGGGTATTAAGATCGCTTGAAAACTCGACTTTTTATCCGAGGCCCAGAGGACCGAGTGTCATATACCATTCGACTCAGCTCGACGAACTGAGGACATGTCTGTGTGTATGTGCGTGCGCGCGTGTGTGTGTGTGTGTGTGTGTGTGTGTGTGTGTGTGTGTGTGTGTGTGTGTGTGTGTGTGTGTGTGTGTGTGTGTGTGTGTGTGCGTTACAAATAATGTCACATCGGTTTCTCAGCCGTTTGTGAACCGATTTCAGTTCTGTTGACGGCAAATGAAAGCTACGCTAGTGAATTTTTCATTTGGACAGTTCGTTACGAAGATATGAACGAAACAGTACTTTACGGCATATTATAATAGTAATCTAACAGTTTAGTCTCCGATTATATATTGAGCTATTTGTGTACTGATTTTAGTTTTGTTGATATCAAATCTTCAAATAACTGGTCAAAATTTCATTATGAATGGATAATTCTTTATGGAGATATGACCAAAACAATACCTGAGAGCACATAATTGTGAGATGAAAATATACTCGTTGCAGCTCAAAACCGAACAAGACCACTCACCCCAATCGATGCCGCTTGCATTCTATTGTTCCGCATCTGGTGCGTTGTATAGCACATACAGCGGACTAGCCACATTATGCGACTCTATAGAATTAGTCCAGCATCGATTGGCTCGAGTGGTCTGGTTTTGAACTGCAGCGAGTGTATTCGAAAATTACACAAAGTCTCCATTTACTAAAGCTACACAATTTATATTTCAACGAACATGTACTTATTTAGCATCTTGAATCCATATCGATGATCAAAACTGTCGCATAGGATTGTCTAATAATTCATTCTATGGACTGATTATGTGAAATTTCTAATATTTATGTAATTTCCCCTTTTATATAACTAACATAAACAGATCGTTAAGGACTACTAATGGCAATATTTTAATCACCTCCATGAACAATACGTTCAGGATTGACAATAAGTTCATTTTATAAACTGTATGTTTGACAAATCGAATATTCCTGGTTCCTCTTGGAATTTCTGATGAAAATATGTATCCAGTACCAAATTGGCCACATTTGCGTTCGTAGTTCTAGTGAAGTGTAAGAAGGGTTCAGTCTCACCATCGGTGGATTATTTCGGGGTTTTCACTTAAACTTTGATGTTTAAATATTTCTAGCATTAACATAAACTGATCGTCGAACACTATTAATGTCATTTTTCATTATATCGATGAAGAATACGTTCGGGCTTGTCTAATAGTTTTTTTTATTAATTGAATATCTGAAGTATTGAATATCTTCGGAACTTCTGTTTTTTTTTTCAGTTTGATTTTGCCATATTTTGTACTTGTGTGTTTACTAGTGAAATGTTTTATTTATAGAATACTTACATACAGATTTATATCACGGACATGCAACGATCTCTGGAGAAAAGTTCGTGAGTGGCTCAAAGACGCCAACTTTACGAGCTTTCTTTTTTTCGTTTCATTTGAAACCCGGATTGACATTAGATGAAAACCACTTGCGACATTAGATTTTACTCACATGTTAAAACATCGGATTGTTGCGGGCTCATTGTTTCCAAAAATTAACGAATTCATAATCCTGTGTTAACATATCGACAGTGATTTATTTTTATAACAATGAATTTATGACAATGAATGAGATTTCTTCATATCATTACAATACATTGAAACAATTAACCATATCTCTTTATACGCATTGCTTTTCTTACCTTTATGTTACTTGTGTTCCGAAGGCAACCTTTTCCTTTTGCCTCTGTTTTTAAACTTCTTTCATCTGTTTATTTCGTTTTTTTAACCTTGATTTTCACTTTTTATTGTTTAAAAACCTTTGAATTTCCGTCTCACAGTGTTCAATGTTCTTGATAATTTTAACACTCTTTTTAACTTTTTTCATTTATCTTTTTTTTATTTATCACTTTTTCTCTTGTCTTGGAATCTTTTATTTCGTCTTCCATGCATATTACATATATTTAAACCCCATGCTCACTTTTTAACGTATTATGTAAGGCTTGCTTCATTTAGAATTGGAACAAACTTTTGCTCATATTGTGGCGCTCCTGGTGGACGGATTTGGAAGTTCTTGGCGCCCACGTGTCGCAGAGAATGCAGAAAAAGGGGTCCAGGTTGTTCCGAAAAACTTTAACCCACCCAACTGCCCCCAGTTCCGCCCTATTGAGAAATACTGGGCAATCATGAAGAGGAGACTCAAGGCAAAGGGAAAGGTTGTCAAAGACATCAATCAGATGAAGACCTGGTGGAATAAGATAGCTAAAACGATGGACGAAGAAGGTGTGCGCCGCCTAATGAGCCGTGTTACAGGAAAAATTCGAGAATTCCTTCGAAACCGTGACGAATAATTTTAACCGTATTTTTTCTTAAAAGTATGAAGAAAACGCTACATTTGTATAAAAAAAGATCTTGAATTCAATAATAAATAACTGAAATACAGGCAATTGTTTTTGTTCCAATTCTATCTGAAGCAAGCTTTATGCTACTATGTTGAAATAAACTTAAATTTACTCTTCTTTCTACGTAAACTTTCGTGTTTTTCGAGCTTAACATCCACGGTTTAACTTCACCGTAACTATACCAGTCTTAAATATGGTTTATACTTTGTTACTATTGGATCTTCTTCCTTTTTCTTCTTTCTATCTGTTATATGATCGATGTCACTCTTGTTCAACATGGGTCTATGGTACTATGGCAATACACCAACACCCAGAAATATCTATCATAGCTGCGACTTTAAACATCAAACCCATCAATACATGGGTTGAGACTTATGGTTTTCACTGATAAGAGATTTCTTTTTTAGAAAATTCCGACGACTGGTATTGAAACAAGACTAAGTGTGTTAAGACGCAACTCCGCTTATCACTACACCACTGACACCATGAAATCTATTTCATACGATATGAATAACGTACGAATCGAGGCCAATTTATCAGTAAAATGAAGGAATATAACGATTGTGCCTTTTTTTTATCATTAAATTTATTTTTTTATGAGTTAAGTTCAGTTAAATATTTCACATGATGCATTAAAAAAATGAAAAAGGCTCTTGAAAAAACACTCAAATGATCCATAAAATCCCATCGAAAGTCCCTAAAAATATCTGAATGATCCATAAAACATATCAATATGATCCATATTTATTGCCGAATTGAGCGGCACTATTCCACAAAAGTACCGCAGTATTTCTGATCAAAAAGCCATAAAATTGTATGAACCATCTCTGAACATATTATAAATGATCCAAACAACATACGATAATGAAACTTAAACTAACGAAATTGATCCACACTAAACCCCATTTGCACTTTGAAAAACTTTGATATGATCCATTATTACGGCATGAATTGCCCATAAATTAATGCATATGAACCATAAATGGGTCTTAATAGGTCGGTATAAATGTTCGAAATGTGTTCTAAGTTTAATGTTTTGTCCTATAATTAATATAAATCTGCGCACTATAAAATGTGGTTTTGATCCACAGTATACAATCGATTTATACCTAAAGAATAAATAATGCTCCATACTATGGATTCAACACCACAAGAAAAGAAAAGGTTCTTTGGTGGACCCCCCGGAAGTTCTCCATAAAGATAACAAAATGATCCCTAAAAAAATGGCATATGATCATTAACCATATTCCCTAAGATCCATGATACAATGGTGAAGTATTCTTAAAAATGAGTAAATAGTACCTAGAACTAACAAAAAGATCCCTTGTACATGGCATGATTTAAAAAAAACTGGAAACCCTATTGCGATAAGAATGAATGAGAGATAAATTGTTTATAGCCGTATCTACTTTTGTAAAGAATGAGTCATACGTCATTTTGCCAAAAACAATTTCTCAATTTCTTTGACCTTTTCACCTTCCGTTTATCAACTAAGTTCACCGATCTTCTCATGGGAAATTGTTCATCAAGACTCAAGACTTCTGCAAACTAGGATTATGTTCAGAATGTGGCACCTTGAATGTGTCCATCGGTTCTCAACGTCGTATTAGGTTGGACAAAGAACTATTTCGGCAGTGAACTAAATTTTGTTTTGCATCGGTTGTTGGTTGTTGAACATCCTTGTACCATAATAGGAATTTCTGATTTCGGACGTAATTTCTTAAAAACTGTGAAAATGTATAGGACATTCTATATCGTCTTTTAAGCTGAGAACCGTTACGGTAATTGTCACTAGCGAGGTTAGGTTTAACCTATACTTTAGGAGAAAAATCGAATGTTTCCAACTTAGCTGACCATATTATCGTCACGCTAGAAAACCGGAATAAACCTCAGAATAAGTTTTACACCCTATTCTACACGGTAAACCTAATCAAGAACCTAACTGCGGACATAGTGCGCTGTATAGCAGATCTGATGCGCTATACAGCGCACTATGTCCGACGTTAGGTTTACTGTATTTATTAGTAGTAAAGCTCATTGTGGGGTGTAGTTTATTCCGGTTTTCAAGTGCGATAATAATACTTCTCAACGAACAGTTCTATTCACAATAGCGGAACTTCTTGCTTCACTGCTTTTGCCATCTCTGCTGATCAACGAAACGCCAGTTTAAAGACTGGTTTACCGTTTGGACACAGTACACACTACTAGGTATGTGTAAATTAAATTCAAAGCAGTCGAGTAGTGTACAATTACTGTATCTTATGGTAAACAACAGTAACAGACGTAATACATTTAAAAAAATCGAACTATCAACCTGCCTTTACTTCTGCCAGAGGTTTATTTCACAATGTTGGCAAATCATGCACGAATATGGATTTCCGGAAAAACTGACGCGGTTGATCAAAGCAACGATGGATCGAGTGATGTGTGTCGTCCGAGTATCAGGGACGCTCTCGAGTCCCTTCGAATCTCGGAGATGGTTACGGAAAGGTGATGGATTGTCGTGTTTGTTGTTTAACATTGCATTGGAGGGTGTGATTCGAAGAGCTGGGATAGACACGAGTGGCACGATCTTCAGAAAGTCTGTCCAACTATTTGGCTTCACCGACGACGTTGATATCGTAGCATGTTACTTTGAGAGGATGGCGGAAACGTACATCAGACTTAAGGCTGAAGCTGGTAGGATTGGGCTTGTGATTAATGCGTTAAAAACAAAATACATGAAGGGAAGAGGCTCACGGGAAGAAAATGTTAGCCTCCTAGCACAAGTTCAGATCGACGGTGATGAAATCGAGGTAGTAGACGAATTTGTGTATCTGGGCTCATTGGTGACCGCCGATAACGACACCAGCAGAGAAATACAAAGGCGCATTATGGCTGGCAATCGTGTCTACTTTGAACTCCGAAGGACGCTAAGATCGAACAAAGTTCGCCGAACCACAAAGTTGACCATCTACAAGACATTAATTAGACCGGTAGTTCTCTACGGCCACGAAACATGGACATTGCTAGTGGAGGACCAACGTGCCCTTGGAGTCTTTGAACGGAAGGTGCTGCGTACGATCTACGGTGGAGTGCAGATGGAAGACGGAACGTGGAGGAGGCGAATGAACCACGAATTGCACCAGTTGCTGGGAGAACCTCCCATCGTACACATCGCAAAAATCGGTCGACTACGATGGGCTGGGCATGTCGTAAGAATGTCGGACGACAGCCCTGTGAAAATGGTTCTCGAAAACGAACCAACAGGTACAAGAAGAAGAGGCGCGCAACGAGCAAGGTGGATTGATCAAGTAGAAAGCGACCTGCGGACCCTCCGCAGACAGCGAGGCTGGCGAGGTACAGCCATGGACCGATTACAATGGAAACAACTTCTGTGTACAGCAGAGGCCACACCGGCCTTAGTCTGATTGGTAAGGTAAGGCTATTTCACAATGTGAATGGACACCTAAATATCAGTTCTCCAGGACACTCAAGCTAAGGGGCAGTGCATGGATTTTTCACAATTTTTAATAATATGTGTAACTCATGAAATAGAACGAACATATTTTTTTTTGTTATTTTCCAGACTCTGATGGTAACGATAGTAATATGGCAATGGAAACGATAATAGTAAAAATCAGCTTTAGCAGCAGCAGTAAAAAGAAAATAAGAATTTCGGGCAACCACAGGACTTCTAGAGAGCAACATCAGCAGCAACAGCAACGACAACAACAACATTAGTAGCAGTAATTACGGCGATTAATCCTTGAAAAGTGCCTTCGATATGAATTTTGGGCGACCACCGGACTTCTTTGTGCTTAAAAGAGCAGTATTGGCTTCTGTACGCAACGTGTAATTGTTTCTCTGGACTCAACTGTTTGTTTTGAAATAATGCGTGCATGTGCACGTCCAGGTAATGCATCTGTTGCCGTTTACGTCCACTCGATGGATCTGCCCGAGTTTTTCAGCATATTCTTCAAGATTGGAATAGACCGGGTTCTCAAAGTTCGCTATATCCATCAACGAAACGTCAGTTTTTCCTCGGCCTGGTATATACACATACTGAGTCGGATTTGTGTTAACTGTACGCAACTTCTTTGGGCCTTTCAGTGTGTCGAACGCCTTTCGTTCATCGGATAAGTTCACCGATCTTTCCAAATAAACTTCTCTGTCTGGACTGCTATAAGCTTTGATTATGCTTAGCTTTGTGCCTTGAACGTGCCCAGCGGTTCTTTATGGCGTTTCAAGTAATTGTACTTGATCGATTTGCTTATGGCCTCCAAGGCATTATTGGTGGCTGGTACGCCGGGCTGAGCAGCCTCGAACCACATCGAGAACTTCTCATTTCTGGCGTATTTTGCAAAGAACTGTGAGAAGGCCGGATAAATGTTGTACTTCTCAACAAACAGTTCCAGAGCAACTGAAAAATGCGGTTTCGTGGGTGCTACTTGCAACAGCGAGACTTCTCGCTTGACCTGCTCTTGCACTTCTTTCGGCATCTCCGCTGATTTTTTGAAGTGCTTCACCAAGTTTTGCTTTATATGAAAATAGCAGTTGAGTAACAGCACTGAATGGCCAAAAACATTGCGTGCGGCATTTTTCAAAGCGTGCTCTCCATCTGAGGAATGACGTTATAGTAATTCTACCACCTTGGTTCGTAGCTGCTACATACAGTGATTGAAATACGACTTGGTAGTCGGTGTGGTCCTGATTGGAGATGCACGCAAAAGCCGCAGGATGGGCTTTTCGCATTGTATCGATCACACAAACAACCAACAGTGGATAACCCTGTAACGTTGTTTTAAAGGTGCAATCTGCAGCTAATGTTTTGAATTGTGGTAGAAGCGAGAGTAGCCGTTTCGAGTAGATGGTGATTCTGAATCTTTCATTTTCGTGATCGATATCACTACCAACCACAAACGCTTCGTGGTCATCATCCGGTACAGCGGATTTCAATGCCACCCACTGTTCAAGCTCACCTGAAAAAGTTTATTTGAAAAATTTCATTAGTTTAATCATTTGAAAATGTTTAATCATTTTTTTTAAATAAAACTAAATAAGCCTATTTTTACTAAATTACTAAATAAGCCTATTCTTACTAAATTCTTACTGAATTATTTAGTTCAAAATAAACTAAATAAGCCTATTCAAACTAAATAGGCCAAGACAAGGTTCATTGAGTTCATTCTCGATACACTTGTTTCACCAGTTCGCATTGGTGGCATCACAGTTGATGATCTATTTAAAATTTAGCTGTGTCTTCAAAATGTATCTACAGGTTTGCTGCTAAGAAGCGAACATTGGGTTTTTTTTTTCGTCCTTTTTAACTTTCGGAGGGGCTTTTTTTGCGGACGGCTTTTTTTTTTTGATATATTTTTTTTTTCGGCTTTTTCTTTTGTTTACCCCGGGTGTTCCAAAACAATTATTCATTTCAAATAACCCACACAGTTTGATTATAGAAAATTTTTTTTCGCGGGCCAGAGATTGGGGAATAAATTGGGGGGGGTGTAAGGGGGGGTATTTATAAAAGAGAGAGAATAGTGGGAGAGTTCGGGTTTGACCACGGTGGAGTGCAGTTGACTGCTTGCGATCGAGTAATTTATTTTACGCTTGCAAAGTGTCCAATTACACACCTGTCGTGCCGGTAAAGTGAATCGTCATCAGCCATCAGGGGCTAACAACCGCGGAGTGCTAAGTCTCGACCAAAGAAAATAGCTCGAGTAGTAACGGACAATATACAGCATAGTGGTTCTTAGAAAAGTAGAAAAATGAACAGTTCTAGTTTCCCCCGGTTGGGGGAAACCTCGGGAGGCATATCCAGAGAAAAAGTGATGGTTATGGAAAGGGGAGAGGAAGGTAAAAACTTCCATGGTGTCTCCCCTTTCCTCGTGGAAAAAGTTATCCAGAGTTATTGTGGTGAGGTAGCTGATGTAAAAAAATCAAAAGACGGGAAAATCCTTGTAACAGTGAAAAACGAGAAACAGGGTAAAAACCTTGAAAAAATCTCGGAGTATGGAATTACTGACGGAATCTCCGTTAAAGTGTACGAGCATAAGACTCTGAACTATAGCAAAGTCATCGTGTTCTCCCATGACCTGAAGAATGAAAACGACGCTGAGTTAAGTGGAAAGCTGGTAAATCAAGGGGTTGTTGAAGTTAACCAAATTCGAAAAGGTAGAGACAAAGATTCGACACCAACAGGAATCTTTATTCTTAAAGTGCGCGGAATGATTCCACCTAAGAAAGTGAAAATCGGTTATCTCGTATTAGAAACAAGACCGTGGTATCCAAACCCCTTGAGGTGTTTTGTGTGCCTGAAGTTCGGGCACATTGGAAAAAACTGTACCAGTAAAAAAAAGTGCAGTAAATGTGGTGATAAATACCATGAGACATGTGATAATGCAGAAAAATGTGTCAACTGCGGAAGCTCTCACTGTGCTTTTTTTAAAGGTTGCCCAGTACTAATAAAAGAGAAGGCTGTAAACAAGATTAAAGTTGACCAAAAAATCTCATTTTGGGAAGCTAGAAAAGTTGTAGAAGGAAACAATATGGTTTCCTACGCGAGTGCCACAGGATCTGGGACAAATAAACTTGTCGAAGAAAGAATTAAACAACTCGATGAGGAAAAGAAGACCTACGCTCAAATGCTGAAAACGCAAATGGAGAACCAGTTAGAAGAGAAACTCAAAATATTCAGAGAAGAGTTTAATAAAACCTTACAGGAAAACGAGAAAAAGATGCATTACATTGAAAGTCAATATGAGGAATTGAAAGGTAAATGTAACCAGCTTAATCAGGCTTACCACGATGAAAAACAAAGAAGGAAAACGGCCGAGAAGGAATTGGAAACTCTCCAAAAGAAGTACGCCAAAATCCAAGCAACGCTAAACCTGTATACCAATAGTGCAAAGTCGGCAGTTAAACACTCCAGAACTCATGAGGCTGCCCCAGCATCCCCCCCAAGAAAAAAAGGAAATAAAATGACCCCTATAAGCGAGGACGTGGAATATATACACTCGGAGCAAGAAGATTCGGATGATGAAATGGTACCATGAAACTACCCTCTTAAAAACAGACTTAAAAACACAACAAAATCACACCCGCAATGGATAACCATATAGTATCATGGAATGTAAGAGGCCTAAGGAAGAGAAGAACCGATTTAAATCTACTCCTGAGTTTAAACAACCCCATAGCAGTATGTCTTCAAGAAACCATGTGCCAGAATGACAATCAATCGAGCATCAGAGGATTTACAACATATCATCGCCCGAGAACAAATGGATCAAGAGCAGCAGGCGGTGTAATGACCGCAATTAAAAGTGACATTGACAGCAACATTATAGACATAAATACCGACTTAGAAGCAATTGCAGTAAACGTAGGAGCACCATTAAATGCTAACATATTGAATGTATACTTCCCCCCTGGATCGCAGATCAAGAAAGAGGAAATCATGGAGCTAATTGCGCAAATCCCTGAACCCTTCATACTTGTAGGGGACTTCAACGCTCATCATCCACTCTGGGGGTCTGATGAGGTTAATACGAGAGGGAAAATAATTGAATCAGTTATAAGTGAAGGAAACTTGGTGGTACTCAATAATGGGGAAAGAACCTATATAAATAGTGCAACGGGAACTGGATCCTGTATTGACATCGGTTGCTGCACCACCCAGCTTGCAGGTATTCTGGATTTAACTGTCTCAGAGGACTCGCACGGGAGTGACCATTTCCCGTTAATCATATCGATGATGTCAACGTCTCAACAAAATGAAGGTAGCCCAAGATGGAAAATCGAAGAAGCGGATTGGGAAAAATACCAAAACATAATTGAAATAGCGAAGAGGGATGACATAATTGAACAAATTGAGGAGATTACTCATAAAATAATATTAGCTGCAGAGCAGTCCATACCAAAAACCAAAGGAACCATTGCTGGGAAACGTGTACCATGGTGGAATGATGAAGTTGCTTCCGTTATCAAAGATAGAAGAAAAGCTCTCCGTAAGTGGAAAAATAACAAAAATAATGAACTCAACTCTCAATTAGCAAATGAATACCAAGAAGCCAACAATAAAGCGCAAAAAATTATCAATGAAGCAAAAAACTTCTCTTGGAAAGAATTCGTCAAAAAATTTAATGTGCATACTCCGGCTAAAGAAATGTAGAATAACTTTAGAAAAATTCAAGGGAAAAACAAGCCCTCAACCATCAGAGAAATAATATACAATGGCCAACGCATAAATACAAACAAGGAAATAGCCGACAGCTTAGCTGAGCATTTTGGAACAATATCTAGTGATAAAAGTTACACGCAGGACTTCATGTCACATAAAACCAGGATAGAAGAAACCCCCCTCAAAATTGTTAATGAGGAGGAAGCAGAGTATAATAAACCATTTACAAAAAATGAGCTTGGCGAAGCAACGGAAGGACTGAAGGGATCATCCCCTGGTCCAGATAACATTCATTATGCAATGATCACCAACCTGCCAATCGAATACAGGAATCTCTTATTGGAATCATACAATAAACTGTGGAAGGACTCCATCTACCCAGAAAGCTGGACAAAATCCATTGTAGCGCCTATCTTCAAAGGAAAAGGAGATAGAAACTGCCCCGGAAATTATAGACCCATATACCTAAACAGCTGCCTGGGTAAGATCCTGGAGAGAATGGTCAACAACCGGTTAATGTACATCATGTACATTTCGAAAAGGCAAATCAACAACTGACTACCTGGGGCATCTTGAAAACACAGTGAGAGAAGCAATGCATAAAAAGCGGCTAACACAAGCAGTTTTCCTGGACATTAAAAAGGCCTACGACACTACTTGGCGCAGGTTGATTTTAAACAGAATGAGCTAGTGGAAAATTGGAGGAAACCTTACAAAATATATTCAACAGATGCTGGGGAAAAGAACCTTTAGAGTGAAGGCGAACGGGGCACTCTCTTCAGAAACACTCATGGAAAATGGGTTGTGCCAAGGCTCAGTGATAAGCGTTACTCTGTTTTTGATAGCAATCGACACTATATGTTCTAATCTTCCGCCTGGTATCCAAGTCTTACTCTTTGCTGATGATGTAGCCTTAATATCCAGTGATGGCAACCATAAAAAACTTGCCAAAAGACTCCAAGCGGCCCTAAAAGCAATAGAAACATGGCAAAAACTTACTGGATTCCAAATCTCAACTGAAAAATGTGCAACTGTTATCTTCAAAAAGCTACACAAATGCCATTTTAACAGTTCCAGGACATGCACGTTATTTAGTAATAACCACTGCAACAATAAATACAACTCGACTATATAGTTTAGATATGTTGTATTTATATGTACTAGAGCGATACTTTGAACGCTTTGAAAAATTTAATGTTCGGAAGATTTGTCTGCTAATATTTTTTACATCACCATTTCTATACGTGTTGATACCCATGTTGACAGGGTTTTCTTCAAAATATGTGCATGGCCACTCTAGGCCTTCCGGGAACCTGTTCCGGAATAACCGGTTCGGGGACAAGTCGGTTTACGCTCTACAATGGAATAGAAATGTTTTATAGGAATTATTTTAAAAAAAATTGACTTCCATTTCCGGAATTTCAATTCCCAAATAGTGTCGGCACCGGATCACAATCACAATACGGACACCCGTATTTCCAGGAGCCATACGAATCCAAAAAGACATGAATGGTAATGTCCTTAAAGTGGATGAGTTTCCTAATCTAACGGTGAAAGCAGAACTGAAATCGGTCAATAACCGGCCGAGTAACAAATTTTTGAATTCGGTGGGTACCCTGCCGACTACTTAAGGGGTAAAACCCGGGTACCCTGTCGAATACATAAGGGGTAAAACCAATCTAAACCCCCCGCTTCGGTCCCCCTTGCTACTTTACAAAACGTTTCTTTCTAGTAATTACTAAGATGTCACTGAATTTCAGCTTCCTGTTTGAATATAAACTATGAAATTTCGTAATGTTAAACCTGAAAAGGTACCCGGGTACCCTGTCGATCACATAAGGCTTAAGCAGACATTTGTTTTAAAATCATGGAAAAATCCTGTTCAATGGTATTGTCCCACAACGCTTTTTTAAAGAAAACTGAATAAATTAATTTCATCGCATCGATATCAATTGTTTTTAACTGATGTGTAGGAAAACGAAAACTTGGCTCTGTAAAGTTGATTCGATTGAGCCTGAGCATCTGTACAATTATATCATTTCATTGAGAAATAAGCAGAACAACTACAAAACACTACCCAGCCACAGTACTTCTAGCGTTTAGGCGCGTCAAAACACCACTCGGGCTGCTTCGACGCGGATCGCACCGCATCGCATCGCGTTGACTATATCGGGTTCACGCGATACGCATATATTTTCATCAAAAGTGTTTTGACGCGAACGCGTTCGCTCGCGTGAACGCTTCCAATCTCTTTCAGTATGTCATCGGCCAAAGGCCTAAGACAAAATTTGCATACCGCCCTAACTACTTTTGTTAACAAAAATGCTATCGTTAATTTAAACGCTTAACTTCTAACGCAAACCAATAAATAACCGATTGAATTTTTGTTTGCAAAAGCGGTAGGGGCGATACAACAATTGGGTCTTGAGCACATGTTTAAAAAAGGGAAACATCTATATTGAAGGTATTAGATGCTTGCGCCTTCAAATCTAAATTTTCCCGTTATCTATGCACGAGCTTTTCCTTCGAGCTATGATTTCGAAAATTAAACTTTTAAAACATGAGCTGTTGTTTCGAATTACTCTGTTCAATTAATTCTTGTTGCACCAGAAAGTAAAGCTTTTGATGGAGTTTTTAATTATGAGCTATTCATGCCAGTTATATTGTTGAAATGGTTATTTGAGTTTGGAGACTTATACGTTCAATAGAAATGTTCACTTCTATTTACTAAGTGCTATTATTTCAAGTTGTTTTGTTGAATTGTTCCATATCGACATATCGTTGACGACCGTTTCCGTTATTGTTTCGAAAATCCTTCTTATAGTTGAAAACTATTAACTAACATTCTTCGGTATATTTTTAGCAATATGTGAAATGGGAGAACGACAAATAAAAAAAAAAGCTGAATATTTGGATTATTCTGTAACTACAAAAATATGTGATTCTCACGAGCACAAGTATCTCTCAACTTTAAGGAAAACAGTTTGGAATGTACGTAGACAAATAAAATAATCCTTCAATGAGAGCATCAATCACCCATATTCTCGTTCTCGAGTGAACCGTATTTGTCATACAAAAGAGAAAAAAAAAGTATGACAAATATGCTCCTATCGAAACCGAGAACAAGGGTGAATATGAGTTAATGTTGAGTATATACGGTGAAACCTAGCTAAAATTATTCCATAACATATATTGTGATAATACATCTTTCATCAAATATGCGGTATATATACTAGGTATATAGAAAATTGTCTTTTTTGATGGAAAAAAAAAACTTTAAATCCGCCCATTTGAAATACATTTATCAGAGTGTCTTTAACAACCAATCTAATCTTAGCGTGATTAGGACGGAAAGGATCGTTAAATTTATATTTAGATTATAATACTAATCTCCCGCATAATGAAGAACAATTTGCTATACAATCAAAACTATATTTATTATTTGAGATGTATTATCACAAACTATGTACTTGTTATGAAACATTTTTAGCTCGATTTCACCGTTTCTACTCTGCATGAACACGTATGGTTAATATGTGCCATATTGTAATTGAAAACCAACATGTTTGCATAATGTAGAGCGAAACATTTGTATGTGAATATAACTCCAATGGCTCAATTTCCTAGCAAATCAAGGTTATGGGACTCACTTTGACTTCGCTGATAGCTTTTTCCGGAAGCTGGATTTACATATTTTGTACATGAGGTACATCTAGCGCTTGATTAACTCAGGAACTTCCTCTCAGAATGTATTGCTCTAACTCTGATGTCTACGGTGTGAAAGCGCATTTTTACCGTGATTTTTGCGAGAATATCGCCACGATAATCTCTCAAAAATCATGTTGATAATAAGCTTTCACGCCGCAGATAGTAGAGTTGGAGCAATAAATTCTGAGAAAAAGTTGTTGTCACTTCAAACTCTACTATTCATTTACTTTGAAATATTACAACAAATAACTGTTTTGATAAAGCATGCCGGTCTTACCCCCATGGGGTGCCGGTCTTACCCGCACTCTTTGGGATTTGGGAGTATCGTTTATATAGGTATTTTTTGTAATGATCGGTAATTCCGGTCATTATTAATCGGTTACCCCCACTTCCCCTATATACATGCAACTTACCAAGAGACAACTTTCTGGTGCCGAAAAGCTTTTCCTTCGATGATTTTACCGCATATTGCAATGCCCCTTTGGTGAGGTTACCATCGGCTATCTTGAGATGGGTTTTAACGACCTTTGATGGTATACCTGATCCGAGCAGGCGATCGATCAGTTCGGTGTGGTCGGTGGTCAACCTAGACCGTGCCATGTTTTGCTGTGGTGCGTCCTGGCAGGTGTGTTTACCTCTAGCACTTATCGTAGCAACACCCGACGTATTGGGAATAAAAACCAATATATGTCTAGCGCACTGTGGCTTCGGTCGGACCTTTATCTTAGCACAGTTATAATAGTGCATTCGACCTTTGGACGGCGTATTTTCAGTCTTCAGTCGGTATCCAAACTCATGGCTCGCCACGAAATGATCCACTGCTTCCAACGATACCCCCTCCATCTCCATCTACATACATACGTACATACATACATACATACTGCATCTGCCGCAGTAAAAAAAAACATAATTTTTGGGTTCCTTTCAACTTCTGTTATAAAACATTGAAAAGCGTTCTTTGTCTAATCAGGTAGTATGAAGAACAGTACATTGAACTGCAACAAACTGCCTTTTAGTTTTAGAAAGCATGAATTTTCCATCAAATAATAATTATTGGTGCTCTTGTTCGTCTTAGCCCACGTTGAATTTTGAAAGTCCACACAAATACTCGATCCCATATTGCCGAACATAGACAAAAATCTCTGTTCAACCGGTTGTATTATTTCGATGAAACGAGGGATTGGTTCGATTTCCAGAAGTAATTTCATGATTTTGGCACAGATTGGAAGTATTTTGTTTCCCAGCCTTCGAAAAATGTCTCCGGCATGCCAGAGACGACTGTAAGCAAAGTTTCCCTGTATAAACCGTCCTCCTGCAAACCACTAGTTTTCCGGCACATGAACTAAACAAAAAACAGCATGATTGGATCCGAGATCTTAAAAGCATCCTTGACGAAAACTTTCCGCAATAGTACAACCTGACACACAGTATCGATCGCAGATCGTTGTACTAATGCCGGTTGAAATGAGTGAAAATGTGCGATTTCGTTGGCAGGACTTGATTTAACTGCCTTTGTTCGCATATCAGTCCCATAGTCATTTTTATTATTGAAAAAAATACGTACATACATTGTACTTTATCATAAATCTAGACACATCCCTGAAAAGAATAGTTTAAGTAATATAATAATAATAACTTTTGTGTTACATGCTGTTAAAACTTTGTGTGGTACTGTTATACAAATAATGTTCGAAGCAATTATATAATTCTGGAATATTTTCACCTATTTTATCACTTTCCTAAACCAACGTTAATCAGAAACAATCGGTATGCGATATGCGAAAACAAATATGGTAGTCCCTTAGGACGGAGAAAGTTTGCTGTTTGTCCTTTATGATTTGTGCTGCGTGAGAACGCAGACTGTCCTCATTGATAACGAAAGGTTGTGTCTAGCAGGTTTGATCATGATGAAATCAAAGTACTTAGACAAACAGTAGGTCTGTCTACTTATCGTTGGATGCTGGCCGAGAATACAATGTTTCTTTATAACACATCAGCAAGGGTTCAAAATACTGCTCTTCGACGGTTGCTTCTGGAACGGCCTGCTATTAAATTTTGAATAGACCCTGGTTCCGAAAACAAAAAAACAATCGATTTATTTAGTCAATTTTTGCAGCTTACTTTATATATTCTCCCGAACGACCATGCACAGGTATCTCTCGCAATCAAACTCTGGTCGATCTACGATCAACTAATCCACCAATAATCGATTTAAATTGGTGGATTTGATATCGCTGTTGATAAACTCCGATCACGATCGTCGAACTCCATTTTATCGCCGGCAAATTGAAGTTTTTTTTTTTGCCAGGACAGGAACAAGGAACTGAAGAAACAAAATTTTATCGAGTTGCAACTGAACTTTCTGTGCTGACTTTGTTTTGGCTATACATACCATTTGTTTTCAAGTTTAACGTGTGACAAGATGACAAGTCCGGAGCACTTTGCGATTAGGGCGTACATGCAAAATGTAAACAAACGGAGAATGATGATTGTTATATTGCAAGTAGAATTTGAAATCGCAGTTTACAAAATAACGTATAAATTCTAATGCAATCTTGCATACAGGCAGAGAACAAAGCTAGCTTCTTATTCATCTATCAGTATTGATGAAAATTCGTTCGTTTTTCATTGACATTTGCTCAAGTTTAATATTCGCCTGTCAATGTTAGTATGTTTGATTACACCATTTCCAATGTTAGCCTCACATGCACCGGAAAAAAAGGTATCGCCCTTTACTATTCGCCGTTGTTTTGATTATTTCGTCGGAATCGCCTAATACTTTTCGCCTTGTTTATGTTTTGATTTAAATTGCACCTTTCACTTCTCGCCGTTGTTTTGATTAGTTCGAAGGTATCGCCTTTTACTCTTCGTCATGTTTATGTTTTGATCTGAATTCCGGAGCACTTCGCGATTAGGGCGTACATGCAAAATGTAAACAAACTGTTTTTTTTTCAATGCAACGCATATACTTACCACTAAATAAAGAGTTTTGACATTGTGGTCCTGATTGTGCTCTTATTTTCTTAATTAAATAGGGTATGTGTCCCTTGACTCAGCCTAATATGCAACAATCGATTACATTTTTTCCTATAACTCATAAAGTATTTGAGCTGGAAGCGATATTTAACTAGTTATACACTTGCTTAGATATGTTCAATATGGCATTTGGTTGTATGTATCACGAAAAGTTACACAACTCATTTTATAAAGTCAGAAACTTTCGAGGGATATGGATGTAATGTCGGTCTATAAGCGCCAAACTGTGTCTATTCATGGATGCAAGTTCGTCCCATTTGACAGATTTGTTATTAAATGTTGTCTTTGTAAGATTTTTTTTTCTGATTTTCTGATTCAATGCGTTTCTAGCTGTATTGGCTCTACCCAACAAACAATTTCATAAATCAAACTATACTAAAACTGCTAAGAAACACTTAAGTGATTTTCACATATGATTTAGCGACCATTTGATAATAAAAACATTATAATTCACTCTTCACAGATTTTGTTCCTTTAGTTTGTGTTAAGGTGAGCCATATGGAAAACTTTCAACCGAAACTCAGACATTTTTATTGTAAATTTTACCAATAACAACATTTTTACTACGCTTTCCATGCAACAGGCCATAGTTGGAAACAAAGAAAAAAATATGTTCCTAACATTGGGTCTATGGTTTTCTTCTTAAATCATTGTTATTTTACCTATGTGACCTGTTAGTTTACACCGTGTGACTATTTTCTGAACATCTTGGCTGTATTATTAGGTTTAATTTCTGCCAATTAAGAACATTCGAAGATCGTGTAGATAATCTGTTCAGCTTAACCAGTAAAGTCATGTTGTCTTTAAAGTTGAGGAAATCGAAAATTACGCGGAAGCGAAGAACTATTAATTCATCAATAATGTCTCAATTGCTTTGAAATCAATCGGTCATCCTGATAGGAACATAATTTTGTTGATTATCAGCGAATTAATGATATTTTTGGTACATAGGCCGAATGAAGGAGCTAGGCTGACATTACATCCCGTTACCCTAGTATTTTAGCAAAGGGCGTAGTGTTATTTTCTTATCAAAACAGTAATGCACTGAACAATTTACGCCATACTGATTGTTGACAAAGTGAAAGGGAGCTTTTGCCTGCTACTCAACTTAGTGTTCAATTGCACTTCCACACTTATTAAGTGAAAGCTTTCTATGCCAACACCAATGCATGAATTCGTATATTGCGAGGCAGGCACAATTATACTCCTATGCCCAGGGAAGTCGAGAAATTTTCCCACCCGAAAAATTCCTAGACCAGTTGGGAATCGAACCCGCCGCCTCCGGCTTGGTAGACCGTGCGCTTACCGACTGCGCTAACTGAGGCCCCATGCCCCTCATTCCCTTATTTACAGTGTTCATCAACATGTTACCAAAAGTGTATCTACAGAATTCCACTCACCTTTGCCTCATTTGAAGCGTTTTCAGCATGCGGTGTTTCTTCTTGGCTCTGTTCCGCCGCTGTTTCGGATCCCGATCCCAGATTTTCGTTTTTCGGTTGATTGCCAGATACGCACGCAACAGGCCTTTTCCATCCTAGGTCGTGATTCACAGTATTAGATGTGGTCGAATTTTCACTACTGCGAAAATAGCTACTGTCCGTAGGTCCAGTTAGCAGATTATTGTCCTCGTTTGCCCCAGCTGCTATTTTAATCGACTTTTTCGTACGATTTCGGATTTTCTTACGTTTTTGATTCGATCCTGCCACTGCCGGTATGCTGATATCGTCCTAGACCATTCGAGAAATAAAAACGAAAGATAGTATAAAACATACGATAGGTCTTGGTAGAGCTGGAATAATGGCGAATTCGAATTAATCGATTCTGTTCATCGACATTCTCATTCGTGAATGAGCCTGTGCACGCTATGAAGAAAAGAAATTGACTTTTACTGTGAGCCATGTTTTCAAGCTTCTTGTAGGTGTGAGTGAGACAACACCAAAACACGGCTCACAGCAAAAGTCAAAAAGACAAAAGAACTATAGGCTTATAAGGATGCCCCCAGGATGGATGCGTTGGAAATCACGTAAGAAATAATAATAAACAAGGAAGTTATATGGTCGCGTCGCGTAATCGTGTCCACTCTGAAGGTACCCTAATTCACCTGCAAAAACAATTCCGATTGTGTTTCACGATTTGGACGATAGATTAGTACTTCCTCTATTGATCTGTGTAACAAAAATATCACAAACTCTTTTTGCACAACCGTGCTTGCCAAAAGAGAAACTCGATAAAGTGAATCGATCAATTGCGAAGCAGATTTCTCAGTGACGATTACACACATTGCTTGCACGCTCGAAGGTGCCTCTCTTCCATTTGTATTATTGTCTCTTTTTTCTCACGGAAAAGTTACTCAATTTTCATAAAAAGCGGATCTACTCAGTACATGAGTAGAATTGCTTTTTATGAAAAATGAGTAACTTTTCCGTGAGAAAAAAAGGGACAGTAATACAAATGAAAGAGAGATGGCCTGCCCTGGATTTGATGGTATTCCGGGTTCTTCGTGCTTGAAATGGTTGGCAGTTGCGCAAATTGCTGGGTCTACTGTACCTGTGCCATGACCGGTAATAAGCTCAACCATGCTTGCGTCTGATGCATCATAAATGACCGTAGCATCCATAGCGGTTATCGGTGGCGGAATGGGCTGGGTTAGATTTGGCGTCGTTCTTTTTCGGGCCTGTTAGAAAAAAAAAGAATTATTTAGATTTACCGTTTAGAATTGTGGACGAAAAGTTCTATTTCAGGCAGGGGGAAAGTCACTCTGCCACGTTGTGTTTGTGTTGACCGTGTTTCGGGGAGTTGGAAGGTGGCAGAAGGTGTTTCTGTGCTTCAACATATCTGTCAAAGCTACACTTGAAAATTTATGCTTACTGGCAACCATAGTTGTTTTGAACGTTTAATCCACGCACACATATACATCATCTGAATCACATCAGTGCAAGCGAGAGGAAAACCAAACAGTGTGAAAACAAACAGTGTGAAAACAAACATTCGATTCATGACAAAGGTGCCAGAAATGATTTTATTCTTTCATGTTGCGGCGAGGTGCTTGAAGTGTGGCGGATTGTGTCAGATTGTGTTTTTGAGGGTTTCAACACATGGTGGCCGAGTGACTTGCCCCCTGATTTCAGGAGCAAGTTCTGAAAAGGGTGATACTGCATTTTTAACAAACACTTCAATCGTCGACGTCTTTCGAATTATAGCTCAATTTTGAAAACAAATAGCCCAATCTGGTATTTGAACGGTATCTCTGTCGGATTTTGCCTTGAGTTTTCAAAATCGAACTAAAATTCACGAGTGCTCGACGATTGAAGCGTCAGTTTTAAAATGCAGTATCGCCCCTCTCACAAAATGCTCCGGTAAGTAAAATTGTTAAAATTACAATCGAAAATGAAAGGCAAATGATAATCAAACGATATACCTACTTACCTTAAGCTTAGTTGCAGAACATTCGAACTTCGACTGGCAAGCTTTCGAATGCTCCGGTGCAGGACCAAGTCCGGAGGGAGGCGAAGAGGACATTCGCTTCGCGATTTGGCTGATTGATGATTTTCTTCTTTTCTTCATCTTTGGGCCCTGCGGGTAATTAGACAAACCATTACAGTTACAATTAAATATTGGAAATACGGATTCATCTACGGAAATGGGTTGACTGCAATTGTAAACAAACACAAGGCGATTGACGTAAATTTTTCGCGAAACTAAGAGCACAAGTCGGTAGAGGAACAGTTCCTCTACCAGATTGTGCTACATATTAGTTTTTGAAATCGAGCTATAATTCGCGAGAAATTGACGAATGGAGCGTTTATGTACAAAATTTGTACATAAACGCTCCATTCGTCAATTTCTCGCGAAGAATCTCGAATTGCCGGATTAATTTGCTAGAAGAACGACACTATATTTAATGTAGTGTCGTTCTTCTAGCAAATTGTTCCGGCAACTCGAGATTCTACGTGAAGTATCCAGATAAAATTTGAGGTTATGTTAAACAATACCCACGAATATGGGGCGCAGCTCTACAACATGGGAGTATACAGAGGAGCAGAGCTTCGAGTTTTCTCTAACTAGAAAATTTTCCACTTACCTGGAGAAATCCTTTCTTCTTGAGGAATGCTTGCTTGGCCAGTTTCGTGCGCTGCAGCTCTTCTTTTGTCATGCCGGCAGCAAAAAAATATATTCAGCACTCAAGCAGCATTGTGCTATCGAAAAAGCAAAATGGCAGTTGAATTTTTTCGCGCTTTTATTCACACGAGACAGAAAAGTTACTCAACACGCTACTAAAAAGCTACTCGAATTTTAAGATTTGGACATTTGAGTAAGAGCTACACTCTCGCTTCATTTTACTCAATTTTTTATTACAATTGTATACTATCTGTTTTTCTCGCACGGAAATGTTACTAAATTTTTGTTAAAAAGTGGATCTACTCAATTTATGAGAAATTGCACCTGAAGACTACGATTTCCTTTGGCTAATTCTTCCTGAGAATCTTTCAATCCTTTGGACAAACCAGCTTCTGCTTCTGCAATATATTCCACTAAGTATGTGGCAACTGCGTATTCATCCACAATAAATTGAAGATCAGCATTTGATTCGGCCAAATTTAATACATTGCGATTATATGTATTGATGTCCCCAAGTAACACCACTTGTCATATTCATATAATAATACACGTTTTAGACCAAGCTCGTGTTTTTCTTTTAACGACAATAACTTAATTTCATACACGCATAAGACCGAAAAAGCGCAATAAATGTGGCATTTTTGAACATCTTTTAGGTCATACCAGATGTTTTGTAGAATTTTTTTGAATGGCGAAACGATATCGTAGCTAATGGTATTTTACGCGTTAAAGATGATTGTTTATTACTTTTTCAAATAGGAAATGAAGAGTGCTTTACGCATAGAAGTTGTATCAAAATTGTATGTGCGGCTCAAGGTTAGCAGTGCAACTTTCCGTTTTACCTTCCCTAATTGCATGCGCCATTGATTGGATTAAAAAACGTAGAAGGTACCCCGAATAAATTATTGAATTTTAGTGAGATTTCTTTGTGGTATTCACAAAAACCAACATGGCGATTTTCCAAGTCTACAGTCCTACAGTACAAGTCTACAGTACGGGTAAAAACATTAGTAACACATTTGATTTTCAAATGTTTGTTTTTTTTCTTTTCTGCGTTTTTTGTTGTGAAATTGAACCGAGTAATGTCAGTATGAATGAAAATACAAACACAATTTTTCTATTATGTTGTGCGTAGGTACATTTCAAAAGACTCCCCAACAAATTAAGCGTAACAATTTATAAAAATAACCAAACAATCTCCCAAACTTTTGTTTTATGTTACATATTAATAAAAAACTATGCCCCATTTTGGCTTCTATTTGAATCAGTGAGTGGCATCACAATCTTACATTTAGGTAGTGTTTTTTTATTCCAGTATTTCAAATAAACATATTTTCAGCCGTCACTGTATTGGATTCACTATCTATTCTGAATTATTTCACTATTGCATGAGGATGTTAGAAACATGTTTAAAATTCATCTTGAATGCAACCTATCAACATATTTACAAACATCTAGCATACACGCTATTTCCAAACAATCCAAAATGAAGTACGTTTGACTCAAATCAGTCAAAAGTATGGATACTCAAAAGTGAGTAAACATAGTTCGTAGTGGTAAGATGACAAACAGTCACCGATGTTTTCAAGAAGTAAAATTTAAGTTGATTGAACAAAAATAGAACAAAAATGTGTTCGCTGTTCTGGTACCACGTTTGAACCGAATATGTGTGGAAAAACATCCTCAAAACTTTTTCAAGACCAGACATGTTTGGTTTTTCATCCTCACGACTTTTTTACAACAAACTTCTTATATTCTTGTCAAAGAAGATGTTCTGGTGTTACTTGGGTCTACATCACAACTTCGGCGTTTATAAAATATTGCCAGTTTTTTGATAGAACATCTTATTGCAGTTATATAGGTTTCGATAGTCATACCTAACTCTTCTAAAATCGCGTCAAATTCTTTGTGTACTCGTTCTTTTCTTTTATAGAACAATTCCATTAAATTCTTAATTTTCATTAAATTTTCCTTTACTTCTATTGCTTTTTCAGTATCAGACAATGATTCCAAGAGCATTGTTTCCGGCATAACAAACTTTGGGAAATGGAATCTGCAAGATTGTTTGTTTTTCCGACCTTTGCTGCATGTATCAGAATGTTTGTGCCGTGTGTATTTGCAGTATGGATTACGGTCATCATGTGACATGTGATGAACTTATCTGCAAACTCTATCACCCTACCGAAAGAACTTGGATCATCTGGATCAAGAATTGGTGCATCTTTTAGGAACAATAAAATATGATCATGAGGAGATCCTCGTTGTTGAAGTTCACGTGTTCGATAAAAATCTGTCACTTGATAAGGCGCAAGTAATCTTGATGGGTGGTTTATGACTTGCAGTAATATTTTTATTCGATAATCATAGTATCGAGTAGTAAAAATCTGGATCTTCTTTAACCAATTTGTACTTTTCGTTAGACGGTAAGTTCATTGCGGCCGTCAAGCCGATTTTTTTTATTAGTTTTTTTTTATATAAACTAGTCCTTGAATCAACTTGGGCCAGTTGGTTTCGACAGCAGAAACTGTCAAAAGGAATACAGGTCTGCCAAGTTACCTTATCATTGCAAAGACCTTTTTCTTTTGAGCAGCTCAATAACTTGGGGAATTGGTTATATTGCTCAGAAACTTTCGGCCTTCATTGTGCTGCAGTAGTTCAGAGATAAACCCAGGATTGAATGCTTACAATGCTGTGACTGCTTTTGCATTTACCTTTTTCTTCATGGTTATTTGCACCGAATGTAATACATCTTGTTCTAATTTTATTTTTGCCAGGTACAATAGCTGATGAACAGTTGTCTCTGATTTTAAATATCTAATTTCCCATTTTATAGAATCGGTCATTGAAACATTTTTGTTGGCTATTTTTCTAGATTTCCCACCAAATATTTTTGGAAAACTGAGATATTCAATATTTTGATCCATATGAACTGATACTGGGTAACGATTCCGTCCGGGAGCCATGACCAGCTTCGCATTCGTTGCAGTTTGTTCATTGAAGTCAAACACGACACATTCATCGTCACTTTCATAAAAATCATCATCGTCATCAAAATTTCTTTCAGATCCATCAACTGCATCTTGTTTCTGATTCATTACCGGAGACGAGTTGTCTGAATTGTTTTGTAGTTTAAGTAGAAAATCTTCATCGATTTCTATTCCGTACTTTCTATAGAGTTCGGTACCCATCAAATAGTTCATCGCTTCAATAATGAAAGTGGGACGAACTAATCCTTGCAAATAGCACTTTTTATATTCCATCCTGCATTTCCAATCCACTGGTATTGCAACTATGTTAAGATTATCGAAGTTTCTTGGAATAGATATGACCATTTCGTTCACATCTACTGGAATATGAATCACACTGCCTTTCATGCCATATTGAAGATTCGATGCGCGGTTAGCAAGAGTTCGAATGTCCATAAACGGAACATATGGAGGAATCATCCGTTCTTCCAAATCGCTCAGACGACTCACACAAGTAGGTACTGGAGGTAGCTTGAATCCCCAACTACTTGCCAGTTTTGGAACCTCGCGCTTGCAAATGTATTTGTAACAGGTGTGGCAAACAAAGTTTTCGGATTCATCGTCATAATGATTGAGAACTCGGGAATCTATCACAGCTTCATCAAACCTATTTTTGCTAAGCTTGCTTTTTGACAACTTTTGTATGATACTCCTACGCGTGATGGAAAGCACTCCATTTTGAAAAAATGCTCCTTCACAACTAGAGCAAACAAAACTCGGAAGATGTTTTCTTTGGCAAAAGAATGAAAAAAACAATTCCGACTGAGAATCTAGTTTGTCTTCCAGAAGTGTGTTCCGCAACGTATCTCTAAAATGCAAAATTTCTAACGCTCGTTCTTTGCGTTTGACCAGTCTATATTTGCATTTTTGGTCATTCCGGTATGACTCTATTTCTCTTAAACTTTGCATTCGAATTCGGTTCGTTATTGTTTCATTTTGGGAGTATTGCATGGTGTTTCTAAGTTTGTTTTTATACTTATTCATTAGCTAGCTTCTCCCAATATTGGTAATCAGTATCCAACCTTTTGCGTTTCACTCGCTCAGCATTAGCTCCCATCTCACGATTGTGGTAATCTGCTCGTGTCCTGATTTCCCGTATCCGGTCAATATTGGCTATTATCTCCTGACTACGGTAATCTTCGCGTGTTCTGAGTTCCCTTATGCGCGCAACATTTGCTGCCATTTTTTGATTGCGGTAATCTTCATGTGTCTTGATTTCCCGCATCCGCTGAACATTAGCGCTCATCTCACGACTGTGGTAATCTTCTCTTGTCCTGATTTCCTGCATCCGCTCAGCATTAGCTCCCATCTCACGACTGTGGTAATCTTCTCGTGTCTTGATTTCCCGCAACCGGTCAGTATTGGCTATTATCTCCTGACTGCGGTAATCTTCGCGTGTTCTGAATTCCCTTATGCGCGCAATATTTGCTGCCATTTCTTGATCGCGGTAATCGTCATGTGTCCTGATTTCCCTCATAATCGTCGTGTGCTCGTATTTCTTTCATTCGAGCTTTTGTCTTGAGCCTCTCAGTCCCTCTGTATCCCTCGCTTTCGCAAGTTTTTCTCAATCGAATTGCCAGTTTCTTTTTACTGGACAAATCTCTCTGATCAGCAAATTAATCTTTTTCGGATATCGGTTGATGGTTCACTTCCTCAGCCTTTTCGCCTACGATCATATTCGCGCCTGTTTTTTGCTTTTTGCAACACAGAGCTTTTCTTCGTTTTCGGCGGTTCCAAAATGTAAAACATAATTTTGGAAACCAAAACAAAGAGATGCTATCACTCACTACAAAATATTATTCATTGCGTGAAATTGTGTGAAAACGCTTGAAGCAGTGTGCCATTACGTAAAATTGTATTTTGTTCTACGAAAAGTGCAAAAATTAAAATTAAAATAACACGCAAAAGACATTAAAACGATTCAATGTAATGGCACACTTCTACAAGTGTTTTCGCACAACTAGCACGAGATACTTTTTCGTAACGTGCAGTGTAATGAAAAAATGAGAATCTTGACCAAAGCAAATGTGTAGTCTTCATACTTTTGGTCAATAAGAATTTTGAATGGTGTTCGAGTATCCAACGCATCACGAAATGATTGGTTTCGCGTACCATCCTGTTGACTTTGGTAAACATTTTTGCAAAATTGGTCAACCTTTCATCCGTTTATTAAAAATCTGTGATTGAAATTTGTATGTGAATAAAAATTTAAATATATAGAGGATAGTGGTTTCACAGTTTCGCTCAAAGATCTCCAAGTTTGAGATACAAGGAAGGAATAAGGATAAGGAATTGTATGTCAAATAAGTTTGTTGGAAATCAAATAACGATCTGATTTGTAGAAGTGACCGAAGTTGCCAACGGTCCCGGCGCATTACATACAAATCTTCTTAACAGATTTGAATGTACACAGAAAAAAATGATGACTTTTAACAGACGCGAAGAATTTTCCATCGTTTAAGTCCATGCCAAAGCAAGAATAAATAACAAAATTATTTGCAATCTTTCATACAACAGACCTGATTCTAGTTATATCTGGCTTAACCTTCGAGCACTCGCGCTGTTGTACCATAGACTAACTCTAAGACGAGTAGGTACCGAACAAATACGATTTTTTTCTTGGCTCAGCCAGTACGGGCACATCGGTCCAAAGCTCGGTCCCAAGCTTAAAAATACGCCCCTAATAATGAACTCACACGAACACACACTCGAATATTCTGTCAAAATAACACAGCAAATCAAAACAAAGGCGCAAATATGTATAGCAAGGTGCTGGCTTCAAGGTGTACTTCGGACCAAGGGGTTCTACAACAGTGAACCAATTTCAAATCGCTAGTTGCATATTGATTGTTGGTAGTACTTTGGACAAAATATGTAGATTTTTCTTTACCATTTTGATGTAGAAGCACATATAGATATAAAACCAATGTGTAACCAACGTGAAACTCGTTCTGGAACAAACTGCATATAACTTGTGTACTAGACGTGTCCGCGTAAAACATTCACATTTTTCGTTTGGCTGCCAGCCAGCACTCTTATCTTGCGATCTGTGTAAAAAAAATCAATCCATGGTTTTAAAATGGCGCTGTAATTAATGAAAGAGAACCAGGCAAAAGAGAATCTCTCAATTGTACATTCGCCCTAATGAATAAAAACTGTAGAATTTTTCATCTTGACGTTATACCTGAGTGAATGCATTGCCACTGAACGCAAGCGATTTGAATACACTGAACGAGAGTATTTTTATTCAGTGAATGCAATCAGCTGGAATGATCAGAGCAGAGATACGGCTTAAAATGACGCTTTATGTTGTTATGTTGCATTATATTACTTAACATCCTGTTAGACCATTACTTGAAATGTTAAATTATGTTTCAGGTATGATTTCAAGAAATGAGTGTGATTCAATCGATCTTGCTCAGCTGAATCAGCATGCATTCGTTAACGATTCAGCGGGTAAAATATAGGTACTGAAAAATCGTCAACATTGCTACAGTTCGATTCAATCACTATATGATCAGTTGCCAGTTTTGCTCCATTTTGTTTTCTACGAATACAATGAAAGCAGAATGGTAATTAACAGAATCGGAATAACTCGCTCACTTCTGACGGTTGATGCGTATGAGTGAGAAATGAGTGCAGAGTGAACCGATTTTTCCCATACTTGACAAGGCCTTAAATTTGCTGAAGATAGTAACATTCTAAGTGAGCGGTATCACGAGATATTCCGGGAAGGAATGTGTTGTACAAAATACAACGCGTGAGTACTCGTGTTACGAAAATTGGCGTGAGTGCTGAGAGGTTAAATTTACCTGTAATATCCCATTAATTTCTGCCAAATTTAGCATTCTCTTTACGTGCATTAAATAACGTAGAATAAATTTTAATCAATTAAATGCAAATAATTTTTTTTTCCAGATAAACGCTGATTGTTTTTTGTCCAACAAAATTGTTGGATACATTGTCAATTTCGTATTGGATGTTTCTTCATATAATTTGATGTTTTTCGCATACAATCTTCAACCTGTTTGAGAAATATGATCATGTGTCTAATGTGTTTTCGACTCTCAGGTGGCACAATGAACAATTTTGTGATGCGAGGGGAGTATTTTTGACGTAAGACTTACGTCTCTCTTTTCTATTCCTGTACAGGGGCGCCGTTCTATAATCGCAAGCGTTACGCGGGTTTGGAGACTTTGAACGATAATATCTCCTCTCTGGCCCACAGAAATTTTACGATAAGTATTTCATTCGCAAGGTAGAACATCAAAGCTGAATCCCTGTTGCAAACTTAATTCATAATGTTTGTTTAAACTAATTAAAATGTACTATAAAGAAAAATGTCTAAAAGCACAACGCTATTGGTCGAAAATGACATCATATTTGCGCCTCGCTCTGATTCGTTCATACTGCCACAGTTACCGTGCCAGCGATTATCGAACATGTGGGGACTACCGACCAATCATCAGTTCTCGCTGTGCATCCGCATGCGACAGACGTGTTTTCGGAGCACGTTGGTAGAAAACGCCGCCCGTGAACACAAGAAGAACCACGTCACCTGCGTCCGCAATGACGAGGAGCTGAACAAACTTTTCTCCGGTGTGACCATTTCACAGAGTGGTGTCCTGCAGCCCAAGAAGACTGAAGAAAATTTCAATCGCGAACCGTGTAAACAACTAAAATCCGTCCTTTTCAGGACGATCAAATCAAGTTGCCAACTAAAGAGTTTGATATGAAATTTATCTTGAGCTCATCGATATTTTCATTACCACGCACCGGCTCAATATGGCGTTGAAAAAGCCGCGTCCCGGAGAAAATGGCCAAACCAATCGCCCACATCATCTTCGTGGTCAAGTGGTTAGCGGCGTCACCCGTCGGTCATTGCCATGAAGTGAGGGTTCGATTCCCGGTGCAGCCTGTGGAACTTTTTGCAAAACGAAAATGTCCAAACTGGTCCACTTAATGTTAGGTTAAGTTATTCGTTGTAATTCGCTCTATGGTCAATGTTCAGTCTGTACACTCTCGAGTGGAAGACGTTGCAAATGTCAATTTTTATCGTAGTATTACGTGCTGCCAAACACTCAGGCCATCCTGCTGCCCAAGAAGACCGAGAAGAAAATTTCAATCGCGAACCATGTTCCCTCCGTTAACAACTAAAACCTGGTCTTCTCAGGACGAACAAATAAATTTGCCAACTAAAGAGTATGTTTGATTGAAATTTCTCTTGAGCTCGTGGAATTTTCATTACCACGCACCGGCTCAACATGGCATTGCTTGAAAAGCCGCGTTCTGGAGAAAATGAGCAACATTTTTTATTAATATCCAAATATAAATCTCCATTTGCCATGTTAAAACTAGCAAGCACGTTGTACATTCAACAAACGAAATATTAACAGTTAATTTGAGCCGAACTGCAACACGGCAGACCAATTATGTGTTTCACATATTCAGTGTAGGGGGTAGGTTAGCTTCATTGTAGTTCTTGTTGTACATAGGTTCATAGTGGATTAGGTGCAGATAATAGATTAGGTTAGTTGCAGGTAGTTTTAAAATGTTAGTTATAATTTTTCTGGCCAATATTTACAAACTATTGTTTGTATTGTTACTATTGTTATGCAGTTTCAGAAGCAAGTGTGTCTAAATCTCAACTCTCTTGGGATAGGGTTCTGAGGCCCTGACAAGGGCCGTTTTTCTGTTGCCTGAGTAGAAAAGATGCGAATTTAACCTCGGAAACCCCTGTCGCTCTAATGAAAACTAATGATATCATTTCCACGCTGGTGTCTGGCGTAACAACTGAGGCCCGTCCACTTTTGTAAAATTTGATTAGCATTGCCTTCGATGAGAACCCCCTGCCTGTCATGTAATGGTATATAATATGCCATTACAGGCACGGCATGGCGAACAGTTATCATTCGTTATTGGACTAGACGTTATGTATCCCGGTTCAGACGTGTGCATCCCGCTCTCGTGATAAAAAAAGAGTATTTCGCTGCTGGAGATCGAGTAGACGCCGCCTGATGTGGCTGGTACGTCCGCTAGACGAGGCAAGCGGAAGAAGCCCGACGTCGACGCTGACGTAAATCATCCCTCCGTAAACAACTAAAATCTGTCCTTTTCAGGACGACCAAATCAATTTGCCAACTAAAGAGTATGTTTGATTGAAATTTCTCTTGAGCTCATCGAAATGTTTATTAGCACGCACCGGCTCAACATGGCGTTGCTTAAACTGCCGCGTCCCGAAGAAAAAGGCCAAATCAATCGCCCACATCAACTTCGTGGTCAAGTGGTTAGCGGCGCGCCCGTCCTTCAAGCAGATGTCATGAAGTTGGGGGTTCGATTCTCGCTCCAGCCAGTGGAACTTTTTGCAAAACGAAAATGTCCAAACTGATCTACTTGGGGTTAGGTTAAGTTGTTCGTAATTCGCTCTACCCCCTAACTAAGAAAGTAAGATTGTAATACAATTTCGCTTGATTTTGTTCCATTCTTGCTATTGATCGTAAGTTGGATGAAAAATCTAACATTAGTTTTGGGCATAAAAGCAACAGCAATTCGCAATGAAAAATTGAACGTGTGCGTGGCGTGATGTTGTGCGCAGTGATATTTAGTTGATGAGCAAGAGATGAGTGTTCGAAAGTCCGATGGCTCACAAAAATAAAATGTGACATTCAAGAGATCGGAATTCGAACTGAGACCGTCAGCGCGGCGGCTTTTGATGGCAACCATTTAGCCACTTTGACAAGGTAAGATAGACTTAAAACCCTACAGATAGTTCACTTGGTGAGGAATTCAGCGTACAGAAATGAATCAAATGGATATATTTTCCACCAAGCTATGTGCAACCTGTCGCTAACATACTTGCATGGCATTGTTTATTTCATAAAACGCTTTGTCGATGATCAGTGAGAACAAAAATAGAACACTTGACGGCGGCAATACAACAGTGGCCAATAGCGTTGCGGGATTTTGTGATATCGACTCATCCATATTGTATATTGATATGTTGGTGATGATTGAATAAGGATCCTACAGCGATAAATTTATGTCGAGCTATTTTTGCTTGCCAGTCGCATGCACACACTTGCATGGCTTCATTTGTACCATAAAACGCTTTGTGGATCAAAATGGGCAAAATAGCAATTTCTGAATCATGCGGATTTCTCAAGAAATGATTGCAAAACTGCAATTGCATTGTTTGCCATCTTTTCAACTTTTGGGTGTATGTTCAATCTTCAGTCTGTACAATCTCGAGTTGAGGACGATGTAAATGCCTATTTTTATCGTAGTATCACGTGCCGCCAAACACTCAGGCTGTCCTGCAGCCCAAGAAAACTGATAAGAACATTTCAATCGCGAACCATGTTCCCTCCATAAACACAGGATCCATTTCACACTTACAAGCACGTTGGACATTTCAGCGCCAACATTTGATTAGGGCGAATCTGCTTTTGTGAACAAACACTTTGTCTGCTAATTTATTGGAAGTTGAATACAATTTCTTCAAATTGAATATATCAGCGGATAGAAATAAAGCTGATCTTCCTTAAAGAGTGCTTAATTTGTATTTGTGACCTTTTGTTCAAGAGCAAATGACTACGAAAGCCATTGTTTACAAAAGCAAATTAGGGCGAATTAATGTTGGCGCTGATTTAACAAACAATACAAACAAACAGTCAATTCGAGCCGAACTGCAGTTTCTATAAATTTTCGTGGAGAACCAATAGCGGAAGAAGAACCGGAGCCTCACACACCAATAGCATAGGGTTTCATGGTTCTATAGACTGAATAAAATATAGTAGAAATTTATTAATTCGTGACATCAATTTCTTCACATCAACAAGCAGTCCTACGTCATCTTTGCAGTTATGACACTGACATAACTCACCCTTTAGTTTTTTGTCCTCCCCCATATTATGTTATATAAACAAAAAATATAATTTTTAAATTTTAAAAATTTTTAAAAAAAAAAGGTGAAAGGGATACCCAAAGTAAATTTAAATAATCCTTTTAAAAAGGGGAAAAAAAGGGGGGGGAGAGAAAGAGGAGAGATGGGGAAATATTTTTTTTCTTTTTTTTTTTAAGAAAAAAAAAAAAAATGGGGGGGGGGGTATATTTTTAATTCTCAATAAATTGACAGAAAAAATTATATTAGTTGCATCGGCTTGCACGAATCTGATATGTTTGATACGAGCAAAACACGGATCATGTTCCATCTTACAAGCCTTTCCTTTATATATACAAATTTTTAATTCATTTTTTAATCATTTTTCGAATTGAATTAAATTTTTAAATAAATTTTCAATGTCAAAAATAAAGAAAAAAATTACAAACACAAAATTTGAATTGTCTTTAATTTTTCCAATAACGTCGAATTGATCAGGCAAACTATCAGGCAAAATGGTATGTCTCTTCTCAAACAACGTTTATGCGAAATTTTAACCGATTCAAAATATACAAAAAAAAATCGATCTCCTTACGCACAATTCCGCTTACCTTGCCTCACTGTTGCCCGTGTGTCTTACACCTTTGTGAAAGGATAAACGATCCTTCAATTTCGACGTCTTCCACGTTTTTTTTTCACTACCGTTTCTCTCTTCGCTAGCTATTCTTCACTCCTGCTATCTTCTCTGTATTTTTCTCTTTCACGTTCTTCTTCTCTTGCTTAACACTTTCTCACGCAAGAAAAAACTTTTCCTTCCTATTTTAAATAATTGAGAAACACTCACTTTTCAAATTTTTAACCCGTTCGCACTTCAACCTATGTCACATGATATAGCCTGTCTTGATATCTGCATTCCTATACAGACTGACCAAAACAGTAACTAATGCTGCTCACCACTGAAATATTAGTGAAGGTTGTTGAAATGGACACTAATGGAAAAGCAAAATTGAACTAGGAACAATAGACCTATTTTCAATAGTGTACAACTGTTATACACTACGTATTTAACACCGTCGTGCGGGGTGACATTGGCCCTAGAAGTTATTTAGAGCTATTGAGCATTTCTCTGCCAAATGAGCAAATGACTGAACTCGACCCTCTCCGATTTGGATGAAATTTTGCACATGTCTTCGAAATTGGTGACGATGGATTTTCCGCGGGTTAAGGGAATTTTTTGACTCAAGACAATTTTTTCAAAAGGGCGTATGTGTTTTGTCATGCGTATTTTTCAGAAAATCATAACTCGAAAACCGTTGGTTGTAATAAAATTGCGTCTTAGAAGAAGTTATAGTTAATTAATTTGACTTTATAAAAAAAATATGTACACTGTAAAAAAAATTTTTTTCTTCAAAAAATATCAAAAATTAAACTTAAAAATCAATTAGCAAATCTGTCCAACGTACGATTTTTATAGTTTTTTTTTTCAAAAAGGCTTTGAGTCATAAAAAAAAATAAAAGTTGTTTTACGATGGAGCAACTTAAGATAAAAAAGTTCTTAGAAGTAAGAAAAATTAATTTTTTTTCTAATTTGTTGTTTTTGCATAAATAACCATATTTTAATAATATAATACGATTCTTCTAGTGATTTTAAACAAAAATGCTCTTTGTAAGCAACATTCTAAATGTATCCGTTTTCGAGATAATTTGAAATTAATGTCTAAAAAATGGCTTTTTACATGAAAATATCCCTTTTTTAAAATTTATTGGGGGTATTCCACAGCGAAAAAAAAATTTTTCCAAAAGTAAATAAAAATTTTTTCAAAAAAACCTTTTTTACCGGGGAAAACAAACCAAAATAACTGATATTTACTGTAGGCAACACGACAAAATTTGCTGCTTTTACTTACAGTATATTATGAAAACCTAACCCGAAACAAAAATAATTAGTATTCATGTTAGTGTTCAAGCGTATTTTGTTCAGGTAGAAACATAATGTATTTGATTAGTTTAACTGTTCATACCAGAAAGAATACAATTGTTACGCCCATTTATACCTATTCATGCATTCCCTTTGGTGTTGACAGAAAATATAATTTACATGCATACCCCTGCACATACCAATTTTTCAAAAAAAGTACCTAAAGTGCGTACCTAGTACGTATAAAAAGGATTACATTACAAAGTCATGACATCAGTTTAACAGTGTCTTTCATAAGTAGCGTAAAGTGTAAAACGATTTGAAATGGAACTCGAAACAAAGCATTGTTGTAAACCTTTTCGTGAAATCGGGAGACGGTGTTCGCCTAAACTTAGAAATTTAACTGACAAGTTAATTGAAAAACTTTTATCCATGCAGTGTACGGTCCATTTGGACACGTCATTAAGAATTTGTGATTCATGTCGGTTATATTCGTATCGTCGTAATCCTGTCGAAAGAGTGGAGCAACCATAAAACGGTGGACATTACGAAGCACCAACCACATCACGGAACGATTTGGAGGAAATACCATCGGCAGCTTCAATTACCTCGGCATCTTCTCAGGACAGTGACCTACCGGATTATTCCAGGATACACAACATTGAGTTATTCAATAATGGAATTGTAGGAATAAATGTGTCTCCAATATCCATTAGAGAATTTAAAAACGATAAATACCGTCGGCAAAAATTTGCCGAAATTGTAGCAGGTATTAGAAAATATCTATTCAGCTTACCACCACAAGAAGAAGTCGAAGAGTTGAAAACAAAGGTTGTGGAATATGATGAAATTATTTCCAAATTGAAAGAAAAATTCATAGAACCAGATTGTTCGAGAATAGATAAAATACGTATATTAACAGTTTTGCCTAATTCGTGGACGATTCAGCAGATAACGAGCAAATTTGAAACAAACAAATACCTTGCATTACAAGCAAAAGAATTGGCAGCCGAAAATGGAGTATTGGCTACCCCCAACGACAGATCGGGGAATCGTTTGAATCTGGATATAAAGAATCAAGTGATACAATTTTTTGACGGGGACGACATCAGCAGAGCCATGCCGGGACAAAGAGATTATGTCTCTGTAAACACTAATGGTAAGCGTCAACAAATTAAAAAACGGTTATTACTTTCATCACTTAGAGAAACTTTCACTCGATTTAAAGAAGTCAGTGAACATAAAATTGGATTTAGTACTTTTGCAGCATTACGACCAATACATTGTAAATTGCTAAATGCTTCAGGTTCTCACAACGTTTGTGTTTGCGCAATTCACGAAAATATTGATATAATGCTTCACAGTTTAAAAAAATATTTATTCAACACTGATTGTAATCAACATTTTGAGAAGTTATTGTGTAATTCATCATCAAGATCAAAATATTGTTACCTCCGTGAATGCGAAAATTGTCCCACGCTGTCAGAATTTGAGATAAGATTTTTAAAAGAACTTGAGAAACATAACTTGTCTGAGATATCGTTCGAACAATGGATTACAACTGATAGATGTAATTTAGAAACGCTATTAAAACCTGTCGATGAATTTGTTGAATATTTTAGCGAGAAATTAGAAAAACTATTAACTCATGATTATATAAAAACAAAGCAATCTAAATTTTTAAAAGATACAAAGTCTTCATTAATAGAAGGAGAAGTAGTTATTATTTGAGATTTTGCAGAGAATTATTCATTTGTACTTCAGGATGCTGTTCAAAGTCATCATTGGAACAATGATCAGGCTACAATTCATCCATTTGTTATTTATTATATGGAGTCAGGAATGCTTAAAAATCTAAGTTTTGTTGTAATATCAGAAGTTCTAAGACATGATACAATTGCGGTACAAGTATTTATTTCTAAATTACTAACGTATTTAAATCAACTAATGAATATAAAAATGGCTATTTTTATGTCTGATGGGGCTGCTTCCCAATACAAAAATAGAAAAATTTTTGCAAGCCTCGGCAAGTTTAAAGAGAAATACAACATTGATTCTGAGTGGCATTTTTCGCAACTTCACATGGTAAGGGACCATGCGATGCAATTGGCGTGCCGTTGAAACGAATGGCAACAAGAGCAAGCTTGGCCAAACAACATGAACATCCAATAACAAGTGCGAAAACTTTGTATGATTGGGCTATTAAGAGAAATCAAGAAAATTTCACAAAAATATCATTTTGCTATGTTTCACAAGAAGACTATGAAGAGGGAGCTGCAGAATGGGGTGGTAGTAATCAGCAAACAAAAGTGATTCCTGGTACATAGAAATATCACTCCTTCATTCCAGTTGAAGATAACAAAATCGCTGCGAAAATATTTTCAACTGACGAAATACTGAGTTTTTCTTATTTGGTAATTAAGATTTGTTAATTTCGTAAATAAAGAAGATGTTCAATCTTCTTAGTGTCAACAAGATAGTTGTTGAAAATTTTATGTACAATTTGAAAAAAATACTTTTGAAGATGGACAATCACGACTAACTTTTGAAAAAGGGATATTTTCATGGAAAAAGCCATTTTTTCGACATTACTTTCAAATTATCTCGAAAACGGGTACTTATAGAATGTTGCTCATAAAGAGCATTTTTGTTTAAAATCACTGGACAAATCGTATTATATTATTAAAATATGGTTATTTATGCAAAAACAACAAATAAGAAAAAAAATTAATTTTTCTTACTTCTAAGAACTTCTTTATCTTAAGTTGCTTCATCGTAGAACAACTTTTATTCTTTTTTTTATAACTTAAAGTACTTTCGGAAGAAAAATTATTAAAATCGTACGTTGGACAGATTTGATAATTGATTTTTAAGTATAATTTTTGATTTTTTTGAAGAAATTTTTTTTTTTTTACAGTGTAATATTTTTTTCATAAAGTCAAATTAATTAATTACAACTTCTTCTCAGATGCAATTTTATTACAACCAACGGGTTTCGAGTTATAATTTTTTGAAAAATACGCATGACAAAACACATACGCCCTTTTGAAAAAAATGTCTTGAGTCAAAAAATTCCCTTCACCCGCGGAAAATCCATCATCACCAATTCCAAAGACATGTGCAATGTTTCATCCAAATCGGAGAGGGTAGTGCAAGATTTTGACTTTTTCCGGCTGATTTCATCTGGAAACGCTCTATTAATCCTATGGTTAGCACAAGGGGTGCCATTTTATCTTAGATGCAGCAAAATGCTCGTTCTGCTTGTGTGCACGCTAAGTAAGCTGAAATAAGATTGATGAAAATTTACATGATTTAATGCAATAAAATCGAAACCGATGCAAGTTGATGTATTCAGCACATAATTTGATAGACCAAACTATGAATGGCATATATATAATGGAATTTACTCAAACGCGCGCATTACTTGTTGAGTCGATCACAAGCATTATATTCTTGCACTTATTGAACCCAAAATCATCATCTTTTATGCAGATACGCATCAATTCAAAAGTCAAGTAATGAAGCGTTAGATTAGCTATGAGAATATATTGATGCATTACCAATGCAATAATGCTTATTATGTCTTATGATATTATAAAAGATATGGCATTAATTCGATCTTAGTGGGGAATGCATCTTAGAACGTAATGCATATGCCCTATATATGCATGCAAGAATAGCCTCGTGGTGACTTGGGTCTGAACCAAGGAACACGTTTGCATTTTTAAACTATTCTTTTTTATGTTGTCTGTTTCCTTCGAGCAAAACTGCCATTTGTGTGTGTGTGTGTGTGTGTGTGTGTGTGTGTGTGTGTGTGTGTGTGTGTGTGTGTGTGTGTGTGTGTGTGTGTGTGTGTGTGTGTGTGTGTGTGTGGTGTTTTTTTTTCGATTTCAGTTTTGTTGATGGCTAGTGAAAGCTACAACATTCCCATAGAACGCTATTGAACTTGTTTTCATTCGGACATGTCTTTACGGAGATATGAACGAAACAGTACTTTACGGCATATTATATAAGTAATCAAACAGTTGAGTCTCCGATTACATACTGAGCTATTTGTGTACCGATTTTAGTTTCGCCAAATCAAAGTTATACAATCCTCCAATAACTGGTCAAAATTGCATTATGATTGGATAATCCTTCATGGAGATATGACCAAAACAATACCTGAGAGCACATAATTGTGAGATGAAAATATACTCGTTGCAGCTCAAAACCGAACAAGACCACTCACCCCAATCGATGCCGCTTGCATTCTATTGTTCCGCATCTGGTGCGTTGTATAGCACATACAGCGGACTGTCCACACTATGCGACTCTATAGAATTACTCCAGCATCGATTGGCTCGAGTGGTCTGGTTTTGAACTGCAACGAGTGTATTCGAAAATTACACAAATTCTCCATTTACTTACTATAACTACACAATTTTCAACGAACATGTACTTATTAAGCATCTTGAATCCATATCGATGATCAAAATTGACGCTCAGGATTGTCTAATAATTCATTGCCCATAGAATTGATGATTATATGGAATTTCTAATATTTATGTAATTTCCCCTTTTATATAACTAACATAAACAGGTCGCTAAGCACTATTAATGGCAATATTTTAATCACATCGATGAACAATGCTTTCAGGGTTGTCAAATAGTTCTTTTTATAAACTGAAAATATGACATATCGAATATTCCTGGATCTTCCTGGAATTTCTGGTGAAAATATGTATTCAGTACCATATTGGCCACATTCGAGTTCGTAATTCTGGTTAAGTGTAAGAAGGGTTCAGTCTCACCATCGGTGGATTAATTCGGGTTTTTAAATCAAAAATTGCCTTTGGGGCTTATGCCAACAAAATGGTTTGGCTTCCTCACAGTGCCCATAAATATTGATTGTGTTATAATACTTTATTCAATATAAAATTAGCTCTGCAAGCTAAAAATTAGCTTATTCAGCTATTAATTAACCCAAATTGTTTGTTGGGTAGTTTTCATTCAAACTTCAAAGAACCAGTTCTGTACCAGATCGTAGCCCATTGAGGTCAAATTTTAATAGAAACAAATCAGGAGACAAATTTACAGCTACTTAGGGGGTTGTAGCTGAATTAATATTTATAATTAAGTACACTAATAGAAATATTACTGTTTCAAGTCAAAGGTGCCGATTTCAAAAGTAGCAACACATATTGTCCCAGAACTCGCTGACTAGGTAGAAGTTCTACATTAAACATTATCCCGAAATCAATAATTTATGCAGATGCTCAATCATCTTATTTCAAACTTTGCCATGGGTATTGTTCGGTTCACTCTTCAGTTTGATAAATTTCCATTCACTCATGGCAGAACATGCTATTTTTCTAATCCAAAGTGTCGCATTGGCAAACCGTATATTGTTGTTCAAAGTCGCTGTCTGCGGAAAAGTTGGTCTGTCTATTTCTCCCTCATTCTCGCTGCAACCTCATTAGCGACAGCTGGCTTGTTCTACTATAGTATGGTTGGGGGTGGAATTGCTATATTTGGATTAGTAGGTATATTGTCTTCACTCAACCGTTGAAATGAGAACGAACGAGTAGGCTTTTGTTGAGTGTTTATTGCAAATGACTTTTCCGCATTTGAACACGCATTTGAAAGATCAACGATTTGTCGTTCGTATGGAAATCATAAAAACATGAACAAAGTTTTCTTGAAAACCATCTGTCATTTGAAGGAAATTGTAGAAAGTTTTCTTTGAATTTCATTCCAAATGTTGGTTTTGATTTCGCTGTTAAATGCTGCTACAGTACACGATTGCCATCGAATAACTATACGCTACCCAACGATAGCCATTGTAGATTTGAAATCATAATCTCGCAACATGTTTTGACAAGTCGGAAATTAAAATGACTTACACGACATTTGAATTTCACTTAGCAATCAATCACTTTCTCCACATGCATAAACACGAGCATAGCCGTTGGTCGCCTTAGTCATCTGACCCGGTGTTGTGATTCACACGTGGTTAAAATGGTAAATCGCTGCCAGTTTAACCCCGACGACCATTTGTTTCCCACTCAGTTTCCCTGCACCCCTCTCGTACAATGGACTACCTATTAGTATTTTACCACAGAGAAGACCACAAGCTAAAGCGCTAAAACCTGTGAATTTAATTAATCACACCATGACGGGGGAAATAATTTAAAATTCTGCTAGATTTTATCGAGTGTCGGTTAGGTTATTTACGTTCGGGTCACCACCAAGTGTTGAACCATATATCGGGTAGGTTATCTTGATTTGAGAGCCACTACTCAGGTTGTACATATGTATTTGCAAAATTATCCATTGTACTAGTGGTAACGGCATTCGCAAGGCAATTTAAACATCTTTATGCAGTTATGGAATGCATTTGAAATGGTACACTGAGTGGAATTTCATAGTCAAAACTGCCATACATTCATGGTTAAATTGATTGTTGTATTTTATTGTTGTGCTAACCCTCAAAATGGCTTAATTTACCACCCGGATTTTTTTTACCATGACCCAAAGAATTTGGTGCTCACAATCATGGTAACGGGAACAATTACCCGTCCAAATAATACTAAAACACGAGAAAAATTCCGTCGTTTGTTTTTTGGGTCAGTCGTTTATTGTTTGGTTTAATCTTTAGATACTAGCGTTCCATTTTTATGAGGTAATCTAGTTCATTACCGTTCAATCAGGATATTTTTGTTAGTATTTCCCTGGATCTAAATGAAAGTTGATATGCTATTACCTAATCAATTGCATGAATTCCATTTTTTATTTGTAATTTCAACTTTTGAAGTGAATTGCAATATGTTGTGCAGCGGTGCGTGATCTAAGGCGAAGAGAGTCAGCTAACAGTATCATATAACATACCGATGCCCTGCTAAATGCCAACGAAAGCGGAATGTAAACGAAAATCAAATTATCTCTTAATTTTCGGAGAAATATCTACACTCTTAGAAAAAATCATATAGATTTTAGTCTACTTGGAGCGGCCCGTTAAATAGAACTTTGTGTCTGTTCTTAAATTTACCAGATCATAAACACTCAAAAACACAAAGAGAAGAGTAAACACTCAAAATGAAAACTTACATCTTCTTCTCTTAGCATTTCAAGCATATTGCTTACACAATATGCTTATTGCTTGCTCTCAACTTAGTGCTCTAAATGCACTTCCACAGTTATTAATTGACAGCTTCCGATGCTAGGTGCCATTTTTGCATT
This sequence comes from Aedes koreicus, assembly GCA_024533555.2. NCBI lineage: Eukaryota > Metazoa > Arthropoda > Insecta > Diptera > Culicidae > Aedes > Aedes koreicus. The sequence continues at coordinate 151,803 of JAHHFK020003686.1, forward strand.
AGTATGATTATGTGGCAAGTACACTATGCCCAGGGAGTCAAGAAATTTTCCTTAAAGAAAAATTCCTAGACCAGACCGGGAATCGAACCCAGTCACCTCCAGCATGGTTTTGCTTTGTAGCTTCGCCTTTATCGACTGAGCTAAATAAGGGAGGACCCAGTATGAAAACTTACATGGCTTGACGTATAAATAAGTCGAGGAATACAAAATATCATTTTTCAAATGTTGCTGCTGTTAATACATACTTGTTCTTGATGCCAGTTTTGAGTAGTGGTAGTAAGTAGTAGTAAGTATTAAAAAAATGCTTATCGAGTGAAAACATGCATGATAGGATTCATTTTATCTCCAAAAGTTTGTAAATATTTAAATTGAATCAAAGTTAAACTATTTCGTTTTTCTCCTTTACAGGGTGTTTAATAAGTTCGAATACAACTTGTCATCGTTGTTTAGGTGCGCACCATGTGCATTCTGTTTATTTGTATTGGTGTCAGCTTTAGCCTCATATACAGGCTCACTCCGCGAGTAGTACCCAGCGACATATTCCGGCGGTTGAAATCCCACGGGGTGAAGCAGAATTTTATCTACATCACCATCCGTCGGTACCGGGAGACAGGCTCCGGAAGACCACTGCTGACCTGGAGGTGTCGATTGGGACTGCCCACTCCATCATGACGAAGGACCTGGGATACAAACCGTACAAGAAACGCAAGGTTCACGGTGTAACGGAGGCTACAAAGAAGAAGAGGCTGGACAGAGCCAAACTGATACTTTCGTGGCACGTGGGTCAGGAGTTCGTATTTTCTGATGAGAAACTCTTTGTCTTGCAACAGCCGCACCATGTGCGCCATAGGCGTAGCCAAGGGGGGGGCAGGGGAGGGCCGTTGCCCCCCCCCCTAACTTTTGATTTTATTTTTAAATTTTTTATGTGTGTTTCAATTGTATATTATTTATTTTTAATGTTTGTGTTATTCCCCCTTTGCCTAAATGAAAAAACGCGAAGTCCCCTCGATTTTGCGATAAGTTATAGCAAAAAAGCGCCAAAAGTGGACATCCATGAGCTATATTTTTAAAAAGGAAAGGCTACCAATTTTATTACAGTTTTTTTTCCTCTAATCAAGAACCCTAGCAAACCTAACGTATAAAAAAATTATCTCTAACCTGTTATTAGGCAAGCATTTATTGCTTTTTTTTTCCACGAGCCGATAGTTTAAAAAGCTATGCCCAATTCAACTTTCAGTTCTTGGCAATCAAAAAACTTAATATTTAAACCAATGTTACAGCTTTCGGAAGCCAAATAATACCAGATTAAAAAACACAGTTTATAGCTAGAAAGTGTATCAACGAAAAATGGTTATGTGAACTATCAATGATATGGGCAAACCTGACCCGTTTTACGGTACTGTAGTTTCGTATTATTGAGAATATATGTTAGTCATATCTTACATGCAAGACACGAGCATGATTGAAGGGCCGAGATTGCTACTCCGTTGCTGTCAGATCAGCTGTTATTACACAGAGAACTAACAGATGATGTTTAGCATACATCCTCAATGTGTAAAAACTGGTGATCCCAAACTAAGGCAATAACCAGCACCTGCCTCGCCCTCATGCAGGTCAAATAAGTAAAAAGTAGGAATGTGTGAGACTCGTTTGATTGAAAGCCGAGACCGCCTCTGCCTTTCCACGAGAAATCGCTGGGATATTGGATAACAGGATTGGGTGGCAGCAGGGTTCTTTTTAGTAAACGATAAGCTGAATTCAAGCGGCTTTTTGTAAAACATTTAAATATTAGTACCGATTTCTGATTTGAACCTATTTATACTAACAGTAAGGATGCTATTGGAATCACTCACAATATGAGATAACTTACAAACATCAGCGTCGAATAACCGCTTGTTCAAACACGTTTGAAGAAGTTATTCAGGTTTCTAGAAGAAATAGGAGAACAACTTCTCCAAATTTGTCTGAACAAATAGCTATCCAGCTAGTGATTTATTTGCTCTGGGATATGGTGGCACGGCGAGCTTGCAAACCAATATTATGGATCACAATTAATTGTGATCCCAACCGCCGATCCACCACCCTGTCGAACCACCACATCTCACCAGGAAACATTTTTGTTTTCTTTTTCTGTGCTCACTCGATCACTCGCATCGCCGAATTATAAATAACTGAAACAATACAAAACGCGCTATGCCTGATAGCAAAATAGTGCGTAATAAAGCATCGGCATAACCTTTCACTGCCAATGCTCGAAACAAACACTTTCTTCGTAAACTTTCATTTTTTACAACTGTATCAATCAAGTAGAAACTTCTTAAGAACAATCAATGTGAATCCAGTGTTCCTAGATGCCTTTCGTGCCTTCTGGCAACTTTATCCTTCTATTGATATACAAGCTCATCTGTTTTAGGATATATTGGACGGATTATTATAATTTGAAATATCTCAGTGCTGACATACCTCATAGCAAGATGCTTAGAGGCTATCAAAAACTGAGCTACCTCAAAACTGTTTTCCGTTTCTGTGGGAGAAAAACGCTGAAACCGCCGAATTTATGTGCGATGGTTCGGCGCGTATTCATGAATAAAAGAATGCTTGTAACAAAACGGATCACCAGATAACATACATACATTACTGTTTAGCATGACAATTGCAGAAAACATGTATAAGTTATATAGGTTCAGGAATTTCCACCAATCAAATACATTCCACAACAAGTCGAGAACATACGTATGAACCAAGAAGAAAGCTTCTATCAATGTAAATGCTCATTACTTTTCATTCTAAATTTGTTTCGAAAAAGCTACTCCGCTAGTAAATTTAGAGCACATTGTGTGAATTGCGCAATGTTTTTTTTTTTAAATATTGGCAGTTTAAAGCAGTTCTTTGATTCTGTGTTATTTAATAGTACCATACCATCGAAAGTTTTTTTTTAAAAGTAATTAAGTAAGATATTATTCCAGCATGTAATTAAAAGAAACAAACGAACGAAACTAAATGAATGATCTTGTTGCCAAAATCGGCCGGATATTGTAAAATACTTTGGGTTAGAGTTGAGAAGAAAGGTAATCCTCTCTCTCTCTCTCTCTCTCTCTCTCTCTCTCTCTCTCTCTCTCTATTAAAAATATAAGCTTGCCCTCCCCTACTTCAACTCCTGGCTACGCCTATGATGTGCGCCGACGTTGGCCAGCATCCTTTCGTCCCACATAAACATCGCCGCGTCAGTGATGGTTTGGGGGGCCGTATCCAGCCGTGGGAAGCTTCCACTGGTGTGTGTTTATCGAGAAAAACGTGAAAATCAATGCCGCGTACTATAAGACCGAGGTTCTGGAGAAAGTTGTGGCCCCGGCTCTTAGGGATCTCTACGGGAAGGATCATTACGTCTTTCAACAGGACAGCGCACCGGCCCACACGGCAAATATCGTCCAACCGTGGTGTCGGGAGAATTTGACTGATTTTTCTCGAGAAGACTTTATGGCCTCCCAGCTCCCGGACCTCTTAGCATCCCCTGGACTATTGTGTATGGTCATACATGCTGGGCAAGCAGAGCAAACATCAAGTTCGCACTATGGACCAATATAAGAAACTCATTTCCAAGATCGGGGACTAGATGTCGATAGACCAGGTGCGTGCCGCGTGCGATTCTTTTGAGAAGCGTCTCAAGCTCGCATATAGAACAAAGGGGGGGGGGGGGGGGCGCCGGGGTATTTTGGGGTAGGTTCCCCCCCACAACAATTTTTTTTTATAAAAATAAATTTAAAAAAAAATTTTTTTTTTTTTTTTTTTTTTTTTTTATTTTTTTTTTATTTTTTTTTTTTTTTTTTTCTCTTTTTTTTTTTTTTTTTTTTTTTTTTATTTTTTCTTTTTTTTTTTTTTGTGTGTTTTTTTTTATTAGTAATAATTTTTTTTTTTTTTTTAAAGGGTGTCCACGATGAAATTGCCACACACAAAATTGATTCGCAAAATTCGAGTTTTCATCCGATTGCCATCAAATTTTCAGGGATTGAGAAATAACTATTAAACTTCATTTTACCATTTTACTCGTATTTTATTTACAGTCCATACGCAAATGCCCGCACCTTGGCCTTAACCCCGGCCATAAGATTCTGCACAACCTGTGAATCAACCGTTTTTTGCATGTAAACCCATACTTTCTTCAGTTCCTCGACTGTCTTCACTACCTTAGGTCGTTTAAGAAGGTGCTGCTTCATAATCGCCCAGTACTTCTCGATGGGGCGGAGCTCCGGAGTGTTGGGAGAGTTGAACATTTTCTGCACGAAATTGACCTTATTGTCAGCATACCACTTCAGCACGTCCTTGGAGTAGTGGCATGAGGCCAAATCCGGCCAGAAGATTGTTGGGACGTTGTGGGCCTTCAGGAGAGGAAGCAGCCGCTTCTGGAGGCACTCTTTTATGTACACCTGTCCGTTCATCGTGTCCTGGGTCACGAAAGGTGCACTCCGCTTCCCGCACGTGCAGATGGCTTGCCAAACCAGGAATTTCTTCGCAAATTTGGACATGCTCCGGAACGCTGAACTTATCCTTGGCCGTGAAAAACAGGTTGCCGGGGATCTGTTTGAAGTCGGCTTTCACATATGTTTCGTCGTCCATGATGCAGCATTCAACTTTCGTCAGCATGTTGAGGTACAACTTCCTGGCACGGGTTTTGGCGGACTTGTTCTGCTTCTCGTCGCGATTAGGGGTCTTTTGTACCTTGAACGTTCGAAGCCCAGCCTTAGTTTTGGCCTTCTGGACAAAACTTCAGCTTAGGTGCAGCCTCTTAGCACCATCCCGAAAGGAGGCGTTCGGATTTCAGTTGAAGGCCCCAACTACGCGGTTGTGATTTTTGGTGTTGTACGGAATACTTTTTCCTTCACTTCTGGGCTTCCGATCGGTGGTCAACCGTTCCTCGAACCGCTTAATCACTCGCGACACCGTGGAATTCGCGATTCCCAACGTTTTAGCGATGGAACGATGCGAGAGATCCTTGTTCTCGTGATGAATGCGCAAGATTTTATCACGCACGAGCTGTTCTTTCGACTCCATTTCCGCGAGTTTTGATCACAGGACTTGAAAAAAAAACTTGCAGGATGTAAATAATGCAGTATGAACTAAATCCACCCAAATTTTCATTAAATTCTACCCAACGGTTAAAAAGTTAGAGCAATTTCATAGTGTGGCAATTTCATCGTGGACACCCTTTATTTAATAAACATGAAGTGATCATTCCATTATTTATCTCGGAAGAGAACGAATTGACACTTGTAATATGACGTGACGCGTGGAACCGACTGCGTTGAAAATAGGTATGATCTCGTTAAACATAGGTTGGGGGGGGGGTGGGGGGCATGAGCCAGGGGGGGTTTTTTTTTTTTTTTCTAATTTTTTTTCTCTTTTTCCAAAAAATTAAAAAATTTTTTTTTTTTTTTTTTTCCCCATTTATGTAGTTTTTTTTAAGGGGTTATTTTCGGGGTGTGGTGTGGGGACCTTTTTTTGGGGGGGGGGAAAAAAAAAAAAAAAAAAGGGGGGGGGCAAGAAAAAAGAGCGGGAGGAAGAGGGGGGGTGTGGGGGGGGGGGGGTTGGTGTTGGGGGGGCGATAGTGTTTAAAATATGTTAAAGTTTTCGCGATTCTAAAACCATTGTATATCAATGGGGACTAGGGCTGTATTGCTGGCGATCGAAATGAATATTGCGGTGCTTTCGTAGAAGTGGTTGCAGAAAAAAATTAACAAAACACAAAAATGCAAAGAACAATAGAGGGAAGGGGGGGGGGGAGAGGGAGAGAGAGAGAGAGAGAGAGAGAGAGAGAGAGAGAGAGAGAGAGAGAGAGAGAGAGAGAGAGAGAGAGAGAGAGAGAGAGAGAGATTTTGTGACGGTGCGTCCTGTTTCTCTATTCAGAAAGCGATTAATGGTGCTATAACCATAAGCCATCAAAGGCTAGAATAAGAGCTAGTGCTCATGTTTCAACCGACAGACAAGCTCTCACACTAGAAAAGGCTCTATCTTGGCATTGGACTCTGGATACAAATAGGACACGTCCGTGTTCCAGCCGAGAAAATCGGACAACAAAGGAGTGCATTAACTTTCTTTGCTCCGTCTCTCCCAACGACCTATATACATATAAATATATATACATATAAAAGCTTCCCGCACAATCCCATTCAACTTCTAACTACAGATGGCCATGCAGGTGGCATGAGTTCTCAGCATCTCCTTAAGTAGACATCAAATCAACACTTCCCTCCCATCCCTTGCTGATCATAAGGACCTGGCCAGGTGTTGTGAAAAGAGATCGATGGATGAAGAGCCTGTCATACCCTAGGCAGCTTTTCTGGCGCTTCCATCGTCTCTATAACAGTCAACCCAGGATTGTGGATGCTCCGAAAATGCTATGATACGCTATGCTAAGATCTCGTTAAACATAGGTTGACAAAAACCAAAAACAACGATCATGTAAATTTAAGGATTTTAAATTCCAGTATTTAGTGTAGTGGCTATTTTTCATCGCATTACTGACTTAGATTTGTGGTTATCAAATTTATTCTAGAAGCAGTTATGACTTTGAGTAAGGCGGTTCTTTTTTTGTTTGGGATTCAACTAAAATTTTTACAATACATCATATAGAGCATACAATTGAGTTAAATTTATTTTTGAGTCTGTATGCAGCAAGGATTACATCTTATGCCCTTACACGTCAATAAAATGAAATGAAATGAAATGCAATATGAAATGCAATAACAAAATGTTGTAGCAACAATCCAAGAAATCAGATACGTTTTCTTTCATCACCCGTTCTTCTACTTTCAGACATTCTTCTCTTTTCAGAGAGCGAGTAATGGCGCTATAGCCATAAGCCATATAGGGCTAGGACTTTGGTGAATGCTAAGATTCCAACCGTTTGAAAAGAAATGGAGCATCACTTAACCTTCTTAGACTAGATGCTCCCAACGACCATTTTTAATTTTTTATTTATTTTTTTAATTTTTACTTTGTACACTAAACATGGCATTCTTTTTTAACTATTTCTCCGACTATTTATTTCCCTTTTCTTTCGATATCTACTTTATTCTTTATTCTTTATGTGGAGCAGGGAAAAGCCCGTTTGAGTAGAGCTGCAGATGCCAGCTCTTTCTCAAATAGGCGCAAAAAACCTCCTCTTCTTTTCATATCAACAGAATTTACATAGCTTCCAAATGATACAATGATTCCTTAAATCTACTTAATGGGCTAAACATAACAAAAAACTAACTTGAGCTAAAAAAAATCTAACGTGTGTTTTTTTGTGGAGCTGCGAGTACTTTGTAAAATCTTTTTCGAAGAGTGGAACGCGGAACATCGAAGTCAAATTCGTTGAAACAGCGGTTAAAGGATCGACACATACTAGAAAATGGCTCGTTATGCCCGTAATTTTTTCTAGCACCATGTAGAAAAAGGAACGAATTCGAGCAAAGCTGACGATAGGGAATATTTATGTTGAGAAGCGACAACAGTCGAGGACAATCAATTTTCGATTGAAGAAGGTCAGAGACAAAGAGCGTTTTTAAACATCACGACGTATACTCAGTAACTCTAGACCTATAAGTTCACATCGTGCATCATAGCTGGGCAAATTTATTGGATCATTCCATGGAAGGTGTCTTAAAGCGAAGCGCAGAAATTTGCGCTGAACCGCCTCGATAAGTTAGATGCTATTCTGATAGTACGGTGCCCAAACGACAGATGGGTATCTACTGAAGACTAAGTGGGTTCTCCGTGTCTTCTTAAGGTAGATACCAAATCCTCCCTATCTTCAAAAGTTGCATGGATGTGGCCAGGTGAGCGATCGAAGAGTGTCTTCATGGAGATTACTTTGTGAAGAAACGTTTTAGTTGTCCGTTTTATGGTGACATGCAATATCTTCAACGAATTATTCCTCATCGTAGCCCCATCCACGAGGTGTGCAAACATCAATGCTAATGCTAATGCTATATGCAACAAGGATTACATCTCTCGTAATATTCATTATTTTTTTAGAGTGTAGTAATTTTCCAGAACTGCTTGCTGTGATTTCACCTCCCGAGTGATCTGCATGAGTAATTGTCCGTTAAATCCTGACACTGCAGGGGAAAATGGTAGTACCATCGGGAATGGCGTATCTGGAATGGCTATGCGGAATGAACAACACCGAAGCTCATATCGACTTCTTGGATCAGAGCGAACAGAAACATGATACTCAACTGATGCTACAGTAGGAATGAACCTCCTTATTCTACGCCTTATTGAAGTAAGGTGACTTGCTTTCAGTAACGAGGTGATTATACTGCCGTTATGAGCATAACTATTCCATGTTTATAGGGATTCTCGTTGAACATGGGACAAATATGCGTATAACTATAGTATTGTCACCCCAAGTGAGACGACTGTCCATTCGATTTGCACAATCGCTGCGAATGAAGTGACTATTTATCACCTCACTTTTGACAGGGAGTCATCTCATTTAATTCACAGAGTGATATCAGGGGGAAAGTATATTTTCCAATTGGTAGAGCAAACTTAAACGACCTTCAACGGCAAAGTTCACCCAACGATAGCAACGCATTGCAGCCTATCGGTGCGATTCGGTGGGCGATAAAACGCATGACTACCAGAGCAAGTTTAGCCAAAGAACGCGAACACCCGATAAAGACTGCAAGAGAGTTGTTTAATTGGGCAAACAAACGAAAAGAAGAAGAACTTACAAAGTTGTCATTTTGTTATTCTACTACAGAAGAATACGAAAATATGTCTTTGCAGCTAAATAATCAATATAATAATGCAAAAACAATTCAAGGAACTCAAAAATTTTAGTTTTTGGATGATACCATCCGTGAGATATCGCAGCTCTTTCGAACACTGAATGTCTTTGAATGGGCGAATACATCTAATTTTACTCATTTTGTAATCTGTAACATAGAAAATATTTTCCAATTGTTAGTTTTGTACGAAAATATCACAAAACATATAATTAAAATGTGTATTTAAAACTTACCTTTGCACCAAAACGTGTTACACTTTCCTTTGCAATTATTATGTTATCAAACAACACTGGATCTCGTTCAAAAACACAGGATTATGAGCTGAAATTACTATAATCACTATGCTACTAGCAACCTTTCTGCATTTACTGTTTGGTAGATACTGGATGAATTCAGAACCGAGTCAGACATTATTATACAGCTCACGGGTAGAAATCATAGAAAGCTGGGTAAAGACTGTTGGAAGATAGGTAGAGTTGAACGCTCAGGTATCGTCGAACCTTCAGGTACGAGTTTGGAGAGTTGGAGCGAGGTAGATTTGCTGGCGTAGGTATATTGTTATTGAAGAAGATTGTAAATTGTATATACCTGGAAAGAATAAAGAGTGCGGCGGTTGTTGATTGAGGTATCAGTCGGCAGCCGTCTAGTTTGATGGAAGGTGACTAAGACTGCGTTCTTTTTATTTATTATTAAGAACCGGTCATCGACGGAGCTAGCCTCGTTATGGCCAGCGTGGCCATGGTGGACTAGTTCCAACAAAGACCATGTTTACAATCACCAACTGTACGTAGTACAGCTAACTGGTATCTAATTACCTGTATCTAATACTTGTTAGCACGTTTTCAGCACAACGCACCAAAAATCACTTGAAGAAATCATTGTTCCTGATAGTGGGATTTTGTAACTTGTTTTTCAAAATACTTTTAAGGCAGAGAATTTCACTCGAATCTTTAAGCTGTCAGTGTCATTCTCCAGAACAACCCACTGTGCACTAGATAGCATTTTCAGTCAGCTATAACATAAGGATAATTAAAAAATTATTGACATGTAACTTTTAAGGGAAAATCTATATTTTAGTTCAAAACACAAAAACCAAACTTTTTTTTACCGTGCATATTTTCTCCATATAGCACCAACAATTGTCTAAAACTTCGCCGAAGACACCAAACCAATCGGACAAACTGTTTCCGAGATTTTTTGAAGATATCATGTGCATTTTTCATAGGCCCTTCTCATAAGTAAGGATAGATTCAAAATGGCGAACCAAGTATGCAAAACGGCGTTTTTCTTCCCCAAAAACTTGTATGCAAGGTTTCATGCAAATCAAAAAATACAAAAAATAAAAACTGGAAAAATTTCCCACTTGTTCGTGGAATCGCTCAGCAGCGGAAGCCGGGAAGCGAACGTCCGCGCTTTGCACGCACGCCGAACGTGATCAAATCGGTCCGTGCAAAAATTGCTCGCAACCCGGTGCGTTCCATAAGAAAACTTGCAAAGGAAGCCAATATTTCGGAGAAATCCATGCGGAGAATCATTAAAGAAGACCTGCATGCATCTTCCAGAGCCAGAGTGAAACGCCACTTGATTACGGACCGGGTCAAGGAACTACGAGTGACTCGTTTCAAGAGATTGCTTTCCTTGATGAAGAAGGAAAAAATGATAATCCTGTTCTCCGACGAAAAGCTTTTCAGCATCGATGCTGTAGCCAACAGTCGCACGGACCGGTTCATTTCTCCGCAGAAAATGAAGAACGTTCCGGAAAAAGTGAAATTCAAATTTCAAACCAAACATCCGGCTGGTGTCATGATGTTTGGCTTGGTGGCGTCCAACGGTTTGAAAATACTGCCTGTTCTCATTGATGCTGGAGTTAAAATCAATACCGAAGTGTATATCGGTATTTTAAAGGACCAAGTGCTTCCCTGGGTGAAGGCCAATTTCTCCGAGGACCAAAACGTTGTTCTAAAGCAGGATGGAGCGCCGTGTCACACGTCCAATCGAACCCAACAATGGTTGAACGATAACATGAAGTTTTGGCCCCCTAGCAGTCCAGATCTTAATCCGTTGGATTATTCGATTTGGACATATGTTGAAGCACGAGCCTGCAAAACATCACATCCTAGTGTCAAAACCCTGAAGTCAACCATAACACGCACATGGCAGTCAATGTCGGAGGACTACGTCCAAAAGGCATGCTCTGGCTTCCGGCGTCGGCTCGAGGATGTTATTAATAAAAATGGAGGACACATTGAATAAATTTATTTAAAAGGACTTTATAAAGATAACTGCACTCGAAAATGTTGATATTATTGCTTGGATTAGTTGAAAATGGGAATTTGAAGGAAATAGAACAATTTTTCGCATTATTTTCTGCCGCACCCTGTATATACACCTAATGTATACTCCTATGTGAAATCGTTAATTTGCATTTTGAGGGCTCGGTTGGAAAATTGTTGTAAATTGCTTTGAATTTCTCAATTAGTTCCACTCATGTTATTTATTTTCAAGTCATTTAATTAGCTTAGGAGGAGAATATTGAAGTCTTTTTTATTATAACCTTACCAATTTTAGTAAAACATGTTTTTAATGATTCATCATGTTTGCTTTAAGGGCATTTTTCAAAGTTGTATACATACAATCTTCCCGCACGTATACATTTTCTTAGATAGGGTTATCAACTTTACCTTAAAAAAGAAATTTTAATTTATTTTTTTCAATACCATGCAGTGTACCAAACCCCATAACTCAAGCATATAGTTTGATTATGCTTTGTGCCTTCCTTTTTTTAAAGAATTGCATTCGCATGCATAATTAGCTATTCCGAAATTATAATCGAAGAAAGTTGGTAGAATTAGCTTGAACAAGCAATGTTTTTGAAAATATAGATGTTGATTAACATATTATCATCATCGAAATTATTTTATTCCGGAATTATTTTTATGTTGTATGATTTGTCTGCGTAAATAATTTGATATCGAATGAACCCTGTACTAGTTTCCAATTAAGAACTAATTGAATAACATGAAAGCATATCAGAGCAGCGAACGCTCAGTTCACCGATCTAGGAAACATAAATTGATTGTACATGAAGCCACAAAACCATCGAAACTATTTGGCTTTGTGGGCGTTAGTACATTTTCGTTAATCACAAACAGGTGCACCGAGCACCGTGGAAAGTTACAAGCGATATAGAGCTTCAACATGGCACTAATTGTTGGTTGTCACCATGGTACTATTACCCTTCTCGATCTCGTCATATTTGAGGTTTCACTCAAATCCTAGTTGTTGTTAAGATTGATTCATGGTTTCTTGTGCGCCACTACAACAGAGAAAATCGACAAACATGTACGGTTGATGGGAAAAATACTAATTAACATCCTTAATTAGCAGTAGAATAGTTTTGCAAAAGCTAGATCAAAATAGATGGGGTATTCATATTGCGGGTCCATTGAAGTTTGATAAAACATTATGCATTTACAAAAGTGTGTGACTGTGTGTGTGTGTGTGTGTGTGTGTGTGTGTGTGTGTGTGTGTGTGTGTGTGTGTGTGTGTGTGTGTGTGTGTGTGTGGAGAGAGAGAGAGAGAGAGAGAGAGAGAGAGAGAGAGAGAGAGAGAGTTTTTAATGTAGAAACGCGAATGAAATGAAATGAATATTATTCCTAGGGACTGTAAAACAAGTCTATCTTACTATGTTTTTTACTCGAGTTACTGTTGACAGACAGTTGACGAGCATTTCCGACATCTTTGCGACAATTTTCTTGAAAGTTGAAAACTAACGGTCTCCTGTATTGTTTCAACAACATTAAAGATAATAAAAGGAACTATAAAGCAACCGCAATTTCAACGAACAAAAGTTTTTTTCGTTATTTTTTATCGAAATTATGCTTCATCTTATTGTTTTGATAAAACTATATCAGTAAAATATTTAAAATATGATGTAAAATTGCTTTCTCTTTTTGTATACGGAGCACTTTTCGATATCAAGTTTTTATGTGCTTTTTATGTGAAAGCAGGTTTTAGTTTCAATGTTTAGAAGAATGTAACGATTAACGGAGTTCTGGTGTAATGGATATATTGTCGGTTAAAAATTCGCGTCCTCGATTCTCTGTATTCCCATTTATTTGGAAAATAATAATGTTGTTGTTCGTTATAAAAGCTTTCTAGAATTGTATTACTTTGTTTATTGAAATAAATTTGGGACTCGTCAAACTATTTAAAACATCTTGTAGATCATTTTGATTGCAGCAATAAACATTGGAGAAGCATAAGAAATGATACTATATTTACCGATGTAAGTGATAACTTGATAGTGGTTTCTTCACTCAAATTCAATGGGCTCAAAGGATGCGTTATGATGATTAAATAAATGGTTGTGTTTACAATTTTTTTGAATAATTATGATTGTAGTGATGATGGGCTGCAAAATGGTGAGTAGGCAACTGGGATGGAGCGTGCGTCCCCGCAACATAGCACTGGTCCTCACAAGTTCCTACTTCATGCTTCCATGGGTCAAGAGATGACAAAGACCGCCAGCTAAGGGTTGCGTACTTAGCTGGTAGTGCAGCCTGGGCACTGTTGTCCTTCTGACTTCAGCTAGATTGAGGAGGTGCGTTCCGAGCGTCTGCCCACCAAGGAGGTGCAGCTCAAACAGCGTCTGTCCTGGCATCCAGCGGTTGAGTAATAAACGCTGTATCGCGTCAGCTATACCTTAGGAAGCAGTCCCACCAACGCGATGTAGGAAGGTGGCATGCTGAAATCTTACCCTACCACAAAAAATGGAAGTATTCTTTATACAACTATCCTGAAAAAAAGTGCGCTGAAATCGTCGAAGGTGTACGAAGAAATCTTTTTAAATTAGACGCTAAAACAGAAAAAGCAAACGAGTTTGATGAAGTCATAGAAAATATGAAAATTAAATTTTTAAATTCAGCCACAAGGCAAGGAAAACTATCAATTTTATCATTGTTACCAAAATCATGGTCAGTACAAAAAAATGTAGACGAATTTAAAACCAGTAGAAATATGGCATCAGATGCAAGAAAGGAAAGAGATAATGTATTTGATTCATCTCAAGGTTCAAGCTCTGGAAAAGCTTTGAGTAATGAAACAAAAGAACTGGTTTTGAATTTTTTTGAGGACGATGATATAAGCCGTGCAATGCCAGGCCAAAGAGATTTTGTTAGCGTAAAGACAGGAAATAAGAGATTAGCTGTTCAGAAAAGATTGTTAATGATGACATTGAGAGAAGCTTTTAATCGCTTTAATGAAATGTACGTCAATGTAAAAATAGGGTTTTCATCATTTGCAAGCCTCCGGCCAAGGCAATGTAAACTATTGACTATCACAGGAACACATAATGTTTGCGTTTGCACTACGCATGAAAATGTCAATTTAATTCTACATAGCTTAAAAAAATACAATGTCTTGAATGATCTAAAAACATTAACGAATAGATTACTTTGCGAAAATAAGACAACTCATTGCCATCTACGAAGATGTAAAAACTGCCCAGATACCTCAGTTTTAGAAGACAGTTTATTGAAACAACTGGAAGAAAACTTTGTTGAAAAGCTTTCATTCGAACAATGGGTTACCACTGACAGATGTGATTTAGAAACTATTGTAAAGCAAACCGATGAGTTTGTTTCATTTTTCAGCTCAAAATTAGAAAGTTTGATTCCGCATGATTTTGTAAAAACCGAACAATCCAATTTTTTGAAAACTACAAAACAAAACTTGCAAGATGGTGAATTTTTAGCTATTTGTGACTTTTCTGAAAATTACAGCTTCATTTTGCAGGATGAAGTTCAATCACACCATTGGAACGTGGAACAGGCCACAATCCATCCTTTCGTAATATATTATACTGAAAATATGCAAATTAAACATTTTAGCTTCATTATAATTTCTGAAGAACTAAGACATGATTCAGTCGCTGTTAATTTGTTTATTGATAAAATGATAAACTTTTTACAAATTGATCAAAATAAAAACATAAAAACAATTTGTTTTATGTCAGATGGTGCTGCTTCACAGTATAAAAACCGAAAAAACTTTTCTAGCCTTTGTAAATTTAAGTCAAAGTATGGTATTGACGCTGAATGGCATTTCTTCGCAACATCGCACGGAAAAGGTCCATGCGATGCTATTGGAGGTACGATAAAACGCATGGCTACCAGAGCAAGTTTAGCCAAAGAACGCGAATATTCGATAAAGACTGCAAGAGAGTTGTTTAATTGGGCAAACAAACGAAAAGAAGAAGAACTTACAAAGTTGTCATTTTGTTATTCTACTACAGAAGAATACGAAAATATGTCTTTGCAGCTAAATAATCAATATAATAATGCAAAAACAATTCAAGGAACTCAAAAATTCCACTCATTTCTTCCTCTATCAGAAAATACAATAAAGGCAAAGCTTTATTCAAACTGTCCTGACAATGATGCCAAAATATTCGATATTGTTAAGAAAGTTGTGTAAACAATAATTTTATAAAAATACAGGAATAAAAATAAACTGATGATATCCAACATATAATGTTATTTTTTACTGCGCACAATCACCATTTCGAAAAATAAGCTTAATTCGCTCTTTTGAATCTTGCTAATTGAGGAGCTTGCATTTGCAGTTCTCAAAAAGGTGTATCTCGAAATCGAGTTGTCTCATCGGTTTGATGTCTGTGGCGATGTTCGGCAATAGAGAGAAAATATGCACAGTATAAACACATCCAGTTTAAATGGATTAAACTGTTAGGCGATATGCAAGAGTTGAATGCACATTTTCAACACAATACACCAAAAATAACTGGAAGAAGTCATTGTTCCTGATAGTGGGATTTTGTAACTTGTTTTTCAAAATACTTTTAAGGAAGAGAATTTCACTCGAATCTTTAAGCTGTCAGTGTCATTTTAACTCAAAATCTTTCAATCTTTCCGAAAAAAATACTTTTGAAACTGGAAAAACACGCAGTACATCCGAAAAGGGCCAAAACTTATTAAGTTATCAAAAAAATCAATATTAAATCAGTAATATCTTCTAAACGGTGCATCTTAGAAAAATGTTACCGATGTACTTTTTGCTTGCAAATTTGATGTACTTTCATAAAATTAGGATGACAAACTTTTTTGACTTTTCTTAATAGCTTTTTTGAAAATTGTTTTTTTTTTCATTGTAACCTATTTTTCTCCAGAACAACCCACTGTGCACTAGATAGCATTTTCAATCAGCTATAACATAAGGATAATTAAAAAATTATTGACATGTAACTTTTAAGGGAAAATCTATATTTTAGTTCAAAACACAAAAACCAAACTTTTTTTTACCGTGCATATTTTCTTCATATAAAGGGCGATACGGTCAAAATTTGGTCAATATCAACTTGACGTATTTCTTTCAATTTTGCATTTAAAAAACCTGAACACCCCTCATTTTGAAGGTGTGTGTGTGTAGAATGTTGCTCCTATTTTGATTTTGGAATTCACTCTTCAGTTGTCAAAATGCCGTCCAAGCAAGAAGAGCAGCGTATCAAAATTTTGCTCGCGCATCGCGAAAATCCGAGCTACTCGCACGCAAAGTTGGCAAAATCGCTAAAAGTTGCCAAATCAACCGTTACAAATGTAATTAAAGTGTTTGGGGAACGTTTGTCGACAGCCAGGAAGTCTGGATCGGGGGGAAATCGAAAACCGGAAGCCGCTGAGACGTCAAAGAGAGTTGCCGGTAGTTTCAAGCGAAACCCTAACCTATCCCTCCGAGATGCCGCAAATAAGCTGGGTGTATCGTCTACAACCGTGCATCGAGCCAAAAAACGAGCCGGACTATCGACTTACAAGAAGGTAGTGACTCCAAATCGCGATGATAAACAAAATACGACGGCCAAAGCGCGATCCCGGAGGCTGTACACGACGATGCTGACGAAGTTTGACTGCGTGGTAATGGACGACGAAACCTACGTCAAAGCCGACTACAAGCAGCTTCCGGGACAGGAGTTTTATACGGCAAAAGGAAGTGGAAAGGTAGCAGATATTTTCAAGCACACGAAACTGTCAAAGTTCGCAAAGAAATATCTGGTTTGGCAAGCCATCTGTACCTGTGGCTTGAAAAGCAGCATTTTCATAGCTTCCGGGACTGTCAACCAAGAAATTTACGTGAAAGAGTGTTTGAATAAACGTCTGCTGCCTTTCCTGAAGAAACACGGTTGTTCCGTACTGTTTTGGCCGGATTTGGCATCTTGCCATTACGGTAAAAAGGCCATGGAGTGGTACGCCGCCAACAACGTGCAGGTGGTTCCCAAGGACAAGAACCCTCCCAACACGCCAGAGCTCCGCCCAATTGAGAAATACTGGGCTATTGTCAAGCGGAACCTAAAGAAGACCAAAAAAACTGCTAAGGACGAGCAGCAGTTCAAGGCAAACTGGCTTTCTGCGGCGAAGAAGGTGGACAAGGTGGCTGTACAAAATCTGATGGCAGGGGTCAAGCGTAAGGCCCGGCAATTCGGATTTGGAAAAGCGGAAGCCTAACTGAATATTTTTCCTGAATTTTATACTAATTGAACTTGAAAAAGAAATTTAATTTGATTTTTTAAATAAACGATTTCACCGATTTACACGCGTTTTCCCTTGACCAAATTTTGACCGTATCACCCTTTAGCACCAACAATTGTCTAAAACTTCGCCGAAGACACCAAACCAATCGGACAAACTGTTTCCGAGATACAATTTTTTGAAGATATCATGTGCATTTTTCATAGGCCCTTCTCATAAGTAAGGCTAGATTCAAAATGGCGGACCAAGTATGCAAAACGGCGTTTTTCTTCCCCAAAAACTTGTATGCAAGGTTTCATGCAAATCAAAAAATACAAAAAATAAAAACTGGAAAAATTTCCCACTTGTTCGTGGAATCGATCTATTACAACATCGTATTATTTTCATCATATCATCATTATATACATAAGTATAATCATGTTAAAAATATTTACTTAAAGATTAATAATAATAATTTAATTTCATTTGCTTCAAGGTTGCAAGAAAATAGATTCCAGATAGTACAGATATTTTATTTCATTGTATCTTAAGGTGTTTTTCTATGAATTTAAATCATTGAATTTTTTTAAAATTAATAAATGCTCTTCAATTCTGCTGATCATGAAAATCTATATGTTTTGAATACATATTAATTGGTTTTATTTTATTTAATTGCAACAAGACCTTTACATTCCAGAGTTATATTCATTTGCCACTGATTGAGCTGTAAAGATGCACCAAGCTGCATATGATTATCATATGCCTATTGTTACTGTTTTAACTAATTCATCATACTATTTTATTTATAACCAAATTTAAATTACAGGATGACGAATTCCAACCATGGCATATTTTAATTAAATATTATAGTCTATTTCATTGCTCTATTACTTACTGCATATATTGCATATTATGACATATTATGTACATTATATATAATAAATACTGGGTTGGGAGGGAGCATCAGGGTATCATTCAAGCTGAAATTGGACGATGGTTTGATTGACTGCCTGAGTCTAGGAGGGAACGAGCATTATCATTTTCTTTATCCTACCGATTCGATTGTGATGCTGCAAATTCTACTCTAACAGTTTCAGTGAGAGTGACGCGCCCTTCTTAACAAGCCATCCTGTAGAAAGCTTAATAAGTATTGCGAATTGGGTTATTCGAATTGTTGGATCGTATCGTTGGAAGGAGATTCTTAATTTCCCGTGGATTTCGCGTGAGTGTCTCTGCTTACGGGTCCACCCCTCCGTTTTTGGCCCTTCATACAGCAAAATTGTGAATTCAGATCGGTGGCTCAATTTGATCTTGCTATTAAGTGGAGCTGCATCCAAGCCAAGGGCATGAAGGGATGGTGGCTACCATACATACATACATACATACAATTATGATTGTAGTGATGATGTAATTGATTCAATCACCACTATAACAAATATTTACAATTGTTTACAAGGACATTGTCCCAAATCTAAAAGTCGGTCTTAAATCTAAACAAGTCCCTTGGCTTAACTATAACACATGGCAATGGATAAAGGCTAGATCGTTTAGAAATGGGGCACTCATTTTAGAGATAGCGGTGCTCCAAAAGGTCGGATATGCCCGTTTTTCACAGCGTTTTATTGTTGGTAAACAACTCGGCTCGGTCTATTTTTTCACAGTTTAAAATTAACGTGGATCCAAGATATTAATCATGCCAGAAGAGAGAAGACAAATAATTGTACAAAGTTGATGATGTGATGTGATGTGATAAGAGCCCACCATCAGTGCAAGGATTACCTATGTCTGCAGGAGTATCTTCAGCCGGTTGCCCCGAGAAAATAGCCTACGTGGTGGCTTGTTGCAACAGAACCAGTCGATCTCAATGAGGACCTTCGGAAAACTACGGCCAGAAAGCCGCATGTCTTCACATGACAAGGGACTGGCGACTCCACGAAACCTTGTTCATTTAACAAATCCTTCGACTGCCTTAGGCTACCCCTCAATCCCAGTTATATAGTTTATTTATAAATTTTATTTATTTATTGATTCGTCAACAAATAAAAATGATTATCCCGAAAACAATAAGATTAAACTGAATTATCTACAATAACTAACACAAACATCTTCGGAAACCACGCTTATTTACATCACGGGATACATTAAAATTAAACGCGTTATAGTAGCTGTTGAAAACGCGACACATGCTTAGAATAGGTTCGTGTTTGCCGTAGTTGGTCCTTGAGTGCCGGTTTATAAAGAAAGATTGTAAACGTAGGTTTCGTCGTCGAGTATTGATGTTCAAGAGACCAAGTAAAGTGGAATAGCCGATGTTTCCCTGAAGGAGGTCACCAACGAAACATGCTTTGGCCACCATACGCCTCCCTTCCAACAATTCCAGATTGACTTTCATAACTTGGCAAACTGCGAGGGTCTTGCCAACAAAGATGTCGCAGAGCAAGGCGTATAAACCTTCGCAGAACTGTTTCGATCCTCTGGACTGCATTTTGGTAGAAAGGGGACCAAACGACAGCACAGTAATCCAAAAAAGGACGAACCAAAGAGCAGTAAATTGCCTTCAGACAATAAACGTCTTTGACGTTTTTTGCGAAGCGGAAGATAAATCCTAATAGGCAATGTGGTTCTCGAATGACAGTTTGAAGTCCAGAATTATTCCCAGATCCTTGACTGTTGTTTCACGTTTCAAGCGTGTTCCTCGAAGGATCTAGTCGTGAAGAAACATCGCACGTTTTCGGCCAAACGAGAAAGCCGAGCATTTGGATACATTTAGGGACATTCTGTTGATCCGGCACCAGTCGTCGAACACTTGTAGTTCCTGCTGAAGAAAATCGGCGTCTTCTGGACATTTTATGACGTAGTACAGCTTTAGATCGTCCGCGTAGGATAATTTCAGGCATCTGAGGACCAAGTTCACGTTGTTCATAAATAACAGGAAAAGGAATGGACCAAGGTGGCTGCCTTGCGGAACGCCGGATGTTATTGAGAAGCTGGACGAGGCATAATCTGAGATCTTCACAGACATAGTCCTACCAGTCAGGTATGAGCGGAACCAGTTCAACAATTGATCGTGAACCCCCATTTTGTCGTTTTTGGAAATTGCAAGCTGATGGTTCATTTTATCGAAGGCCGCAGAGAGATCTGTGTATATGGCGTCTATTTGATGACCGCGTTCCATTTTACGGATGACGAACGATGTAAATACGGTAAGTTTGGTCGCCATCAAACGCTTGGGCATAAAACCGTGTTGTTCAGGAGAAATAGTATGTGAATAGTCATGGATCAGCCTTTGGAGAACAATTAGTTCGAATAGCTTGGATACCGCACTTAGTGCAGCAATCCCACGATAGTTGGTGGCGGATCTTTCGCATCCCTTTTTGTGTATTGGGAAAGTAGCAGTAGCAGCTTCGAGGCCCTCGGCATCCAGAATTTTGTCACAAAGGACACTACTGAACTGATTATGGAACAAGTTGGCGATATCCGCGGCAGAGTCAGTTTCATGAGTGCCGTCAGTTATAGTGGAGGGTAAATCGGTTTTCTTCCGCTGTTCATTCACGGACCGCCAAAAGCTGTTCGGTTTCGTTTTGAGACGGCTGTGCAATTGGGACTGATGAGAGTTGTATAAGCTGTTATTGAGGTATTTGTAGTCGTCGTTGGCGCGTGCGTAAATTGTCTTCGTAGAATCGGTGCGATATTTGCTGTGTTTCCTCAGAGCTGCCCTTTTAACTCGTTTCAAATGTTTGAGGTCGAAATTAGACCAAGCAGGTTTGGGAGGCTTACGGTTGAGTTTCTTAGGCACAAATTGATCAACAACGTACAGCAAAATGTTACACAAAGTCGAGGCAGCAGAATTCGCATCCCCGTTTGTGACACGATCCAATACAAAGAACGAGCGTGCTTTTCTATAAGGCTGCTGTCGCTAACACGATCGGGGGAATATAGACCACACCGGTTTTAGTGGATAAAGCCACCCAAAGATGTTCAACCGTTGAGTCTTCTGGAGGCTTCAGAAGTCGAGATTTGAATTTTGAGCGCATGGCAAGAAGAACTCCATTACCAGATTTCTTGTTGCTATTGAGCGACGATCGGTCTAGCCGGTAGACATTATACGTGTCGTCAAACATTTGCTTCGATAATGTGTTTATATTAAGCCAGGTTTCCGTGAAGGCGTAGACATCGTAGCATGCGTCACTGCATGCCAACTGGTACTCGGCGAGCGAACTGTTGATACCACCTACGTTCTAGTAGTACAGAAGGGCTGTCAATGAGGGGGCAGAGGATTCGGCAGGCAGCGATCGAAAATGAGGCAGCATCAGCCCGAGCAACGTCATTAGATGAAGGATACTTGCCAAAGATGGCAGCTTGGAGAGCCCTGTCTCCATCACTAGACCCAGGGCCGGGACGACTTTGACGGCTGGAACTAGCAAGTAGAACATCGTTGAGACCGGGCTAGGAGGGTCCAGGGCTTCCATACTGCTTTGTGACGAGCGTCCCAAACCGGTTGAAGTTACGATCGATGTATGTTGATGACGAGCATGGGTGAGATGACAGGTGTGTAGCGGATTGGCAGGCTTTGATAACGGCGGTCTAGTGGAAGCATCAGCAGGAGAAAGAAGGCTGGAATTGGAAGATTAATCAGGAATAGTACGTTCTACAAATTGCGGGTACTTGCCTGAATTCGCAGTTTGGAGAACCTCTTCGTCAGAAGCAACATCAGACCGCGACGACTACGATGCACGACGACAGCAAAAGGCGGGACTGTGTCGAACTGAGAAGAGGTCTCCACTAGTCTTAGAACCTCCACATTGTCGGTGCCATGGCGATTCGTTGCTAAACCTCGTTCCTGCTCGACGGTTACATCGCGGGAAATTCGTGAAGGTGTTATAGGGACAGTGGAAATGTTTAGCAAGAATGATGATTTATAAAAAATGTTAAGATACAAAATGTAAGAAACTTCATGTTTATATGGAAGGTTAGATTCAATTAACTAATTTATTTTAGATTTTATTTGTGCTTGTGAATGTGCTGAGCTATTGAAAATTTCTACTGTTCCTAGTAAAACAGTTGTTTAAAATTTAAATAACTTACCATAAAAGCATACCAGAATCTATGTGGTATCATATATTCAAAGAATAAAACTTTCAAGGTCATCTTTCACTGCTTGTTATTCGTATAGGACTCATATGCTTTAATATGCTGATCAAATATGAAATGAATCAAAAACAGAAATACATATACTGTACTCGTTCTTTACAAGGTCAAACTTGTCTCACACAAAAAATTAAGATATCGTAAAAAAACAAAAATGCTATTTACAAAAATTTCAAACTTGATTGATGTACATGAAATTCTACGACACAATTTTAACTACTTGACCATGTAAAAATCGGCGTTAGAAAGTCAATACGAGAACATAAAATGCGTATGTATAAATTATATCCGAAATTCACTGGATTGCTACTGAAAAAAATAAAAATTAGATGTGTATTAATATCTTCCTAGTCCTGGAAAAGCTGGAAACAGAAGAGATCATTCTAATGGTTAAAGATAAAATTTCAATAAAAGATATTATTTTATAAGACATGTTGTTAAATTTTCTTAATACTGTTCTAGTTAAATTTCAAAGATACGAATTGGAGTGATCGAAGTGCATGGTTTGATGATTTCTGAAATAAATGGCTCATCTTATCATAATACCACTAAACAAAATATTTAAATATAATCCTATACTGCTTACAAGCGCATGCCAGACTTTTATAAACATAGTAGTTAAAGTTCAGAAGTGCAATTTTAAAGTAAATGTTATGCTGAAGTGCTGAAAAAAAAATGGAGCCTTTGATGCTTGTCATGTTACTCCAGGATCTTAAATGGTTTTGGAATGCAAAGATGATTTCAAAGCGTGATGGTATTATTAATTAAATGAGAATGGAAAATAATATGATATTATTTAGTTTGGGTAAACACAATGATTTACAGGTACACGATCCTATGTCGCACAACATTGCCCAGGCTACGCCAACCAGCATCTCTATGTTTCAGCTGGCAGTCTTTTGTGGTCATATGACTCGTGGAGGCGTGAGGAAAGAACTTGTGAGGACCAGAGGTCGGTCGCACCCTCCTTCGAAGTTGGCAGCTCACCATTTGAAGCCTGACAAATAATTGCGCACAGTTACCTGCAAACTTCATCTGCGTCAACTGGGGAGCTGGTAAAATTTCTTGATTATCCTAAGTGGAACCGATGATCGAGCGGTTGAATTTTCTGAAGTTGTCACGTTTATTCGGCTCCTCGCATGTGCGGTTATACAAAACTGAAAAAAGTGATTTTATAACTGATAGTTTTATTATGGTAGGGTATTGAGAAGAACGCGGTTTTAAGTGAGGCGAAATGTAACTATTGCAGAAGAACTAGAATCGTGAATGATGAGGTTGGACTTTAAAAAAGAGAGTTTTCTTGGAACTATGAGTGCAAACTAAATGTGGCTTGAGAATGAAAAAACACAGCGACAAAAAGCGTAAATTTAAACTTAGAGGGTGGTATTATGGTTTGAGGCTCGGGACGTGTAGTATGACCGACTTATTGTTTTGAATTATTTGGCAAAAAAAAATTAAATGCCGACCGTTGAACTGTGTCGTGAATCCGTCTCCGAGATGGTTATAAGATTGTTATGTTGTCCGTAATTTGTACGACCTGACCTGAGTTTCTGACGAAACTTGATGAATGTCTCTTGATCGATGATGAAACATATGCTAAAGCAGATTTTAAACAAATCGCAGAGCTCAAGTTACTCAAAACTCCTGCTCGCGGCATGCTTCCAGGCAGATTCAAGTTTATTTTCGCGAAAAAATTCATTATTTGGCAAGGTGGTTCCTGTTGCAAGAAAACCAAAGTTTTTGTGACGGATAAAACAATGAACTCTGAAGTTTTCAAAAAATAGGGCCTCAACAAGCGGATTTTACCCTTCGTTAAGTCACATGATGGTCCAGTTTCGTTTTGGCCAGATCAAGTCAGCTGCCATCACAGCAAGGAAGTGCTACAATGGTTCAACGATAATGGGGTCCAGTTCATCCCAAAAGAGCTGAATCCACAAAATTGTCCTCAGTTCCGTAGTTGGGCGTATTGGGCGATAATTAAGTGGAAACTGAATATGAAGAGAGCAGTCACCAATGACGATGGCCGGATGAAGAATTTGTGGAATCAGCTAGCCAAAACCATGACAGAAGAAGGTGTGCACCGGCTGATGATCAGCATCAACAGAATCAAGGCAGCGTTCCGTGGAACGGTTTCTCGAGTCGACCGAAGAGGAAAAAGTCGCAGAGACCTTTGGGATGAATCCGGTGGTTGCTGAATGGTATTCGGTTTTGGAAATCATGTCATGAACAGATCCAAATTAATTTCGATCTGCTCTGCCAGCTCAATTTGTGGTCTATGGGCATCCATTATTTGACTTTGGTGACGTTTTCGTCGGTTTTCGATGTCGATGGTTTACCACTTTTCTCATCATCGTTCACGGACACAAGGCCACTTCTGAAAACGTTCGTGCCACTGATAAACGGCTTTTTTCTTCAGAGTTTCGTTGCCGAGACACTTTTCTAACATTTTCAATGTTGTCGCACCATTGAAACCGTTTTTAATGCATTTAATACAGGGGATGATCAAAAAGGAGAAGACTAGCAAAATTTTTTCCAGATTCAGAGCTTTTTTCTTCAGAGTTTCGTTGCCGAGACACTTTTCTAACATTTTCAATGTCGTCGCACCATTGAAACCGTTTTTAATGCATTTAATACAGGGGATGATCAAAAAGGAGAAGACTAGCAAAATTTTGTCCAGATTCAAAGTGATACAGTTCGGTGAATAATTAACCGATTTTGATGAAACTAGAAGCGTTCGACTTTTATCAGGCGATGTTTTTCCATGTTTTTTATATTCCGACATTATCCGGCAAACTGTGGCCCTGGCAACACCAACCGGTTTGCATGTTTCAGCGATCGAAGCACCGGCTTCTCGAGCACCGACTATACGGCCCCGTTGAAATTCCGTAAGCTCTAATGGCATTTCGAACTGCACACTTCAGCACTTAACCTTGATTTGTCCCATGCGCAAGCACTCAATCCTGTCACCTTTTGTCTTCTTCTATGCAAACATGTACACGGATAAAAAATAATACCCAATTTGAGTTCTATTCCGCCAGGTCGATGGTTCCGTACGCCAAATTTATTTTGAGTTATTTTTCAATTAATTTTGAGTTATTAATTTTGAGTTATTTTTAGTTTAGGTATTGTTTTGTATAATCATGAAGTTTGATGTGTCGCAAGCCAGGGTTTGACATCATTCGAAATCTGGCCACTTCCCTGGGGGAACCCGGAATCCGGAACGTCACCAGGTGTGGCCAATGTGAAAGAATACTCTCAGGTTGACTACCAGTGGTATTGGTTTGTAAAATCATGAAGTTTGATGTGTCGCAAGCCAGGTTTGATACAGTTCTAACTCTGGCCATTACACTGGTAGGGTACTTCCTTCACGATTCCCGATAATGAATCCGGAACTACGGAAAATAACGAAATGTCCGCTACTCTTCCAAAAACTAGGATAAATTTGTGATCGTATGGAAAAAGTTGCATCTAATTTGGTTAAGGGTACGCAGAGTTACAGATAAATTAAAAAGGAGTTTTTCAACATAAAAAGTGTCAGGCAATAGGGTAAAAAACTACATTTTACGGAAATAGCCATATCTCGGTTGTCTATGGGCCGATTCACAATTTTTAACCACTGACAGACTTTTTATGAATTTTAGTTTCTGAAAAAAATATAATATTACCGATTTTCAAGTAACATAAAAAATAACGAGCTGCAGAAAATTAGCACATTTGACATAACCTCAAAGTATCCGTGATATCTCCGGTGTTTGGAAATCAAATCAAATTTTAAATAAAAATGCTTAAACTAGAATAAATTCCCCGTCGAACGCTTCTAGTTTCATCAAAATCGGTTAATTATTCACCGAACTGTATCACTTTTAATCTGGACAAAATTTTGCTAGTCTTCTCCTTTTTGATCCTCCCCTGTACAATTTAATACAAACTCGTTGTTACAAATTAAATTCCATTTTGAAAATTGTTCAAAATCGAGTACACACACCATCGCAGATGTACTCAATACGGCGTTACTTTCACAAATGTCAAACTATCAAGCTAAAAAATTCAAAGAACGTCAATGTTAGATGTGTCAACCTAAAAACAAAAGGACAACTCAAATCGGGTGACTGCGAGCGCCACACGGTTGTGACTTCTAATAGTTTTTGAGCAAGGTGGTAAAGCATATTCAAACAAAACTTTCATCTCTTTGTGGCTTAATGTACCGTGTTAGGCCTTTTGTTCCCCGAAATGCACTTTTTAAGTTTTACTTTGGGTGTATACATTCGCATTTGCAGTACCTTATCATTGTCTGGGTTCATGCCGGAAAATCCAAACTATAAAATCTACAAGTTTTGCCAAACAGATGTTCAAAAGTTATTCATTCATTACCACAATCATTCTGGACGCTTCAACTCTACACTAACTTCATGCACAATGCTTTGCCATTATGAGGGTTATGTGAGTTACTACAGTCATGTTTGTTTTTCTAAGATATTGTAAAAAATCCAAACTTGTATCAAAATCTTGCTCTACCTGTTGAAATTTATGACTACCTATTAAAACTCAATAGAAGAGTTAGAAGGTTTGCAAACAATTTAATGAGATCTAAAGCTTCTTGCAGTCTTGATCAAATGCAAATGTCTTTCTTTTGTCCTTTAGTATACAACATTATTCCAGAGCGATTTAAATTGATATACAACCGGAATTTATTTAAAGTAACTCTAATACACCACTACAGATCGAAAATCAATACATCCATTATCCAAATTCGTATCAACTGTCAACAAAATAGTACAATCACGAGTAATTAGATACTTATTTAAAATTAGTTTAAATTAACTTACAATAATTATTTGCAAGGTTTTTCTCTTATCTCTCTCTCTCTCTCTCTCTCTCTCTCTCTCTCTCTCTCTCTTTTCTCTCTCTCTCTCTGTCTTCTCTTTTTTCCCTTAAACAGAACATTAACAACAATAAAGAATTCGGTAATTTGTTTGAATTGTTTGTATACTTATATATGTTTTAGTCTTAGATAAGGCCACTAACAAGGGGCTCGTGAAAAGAACTTTTTGGTTTGAGGTTTGATGGTTTGATGCCATTAAAAATAATAGTAAAAAAAAGTATTGCTGAATTGAAAATACTTTTATTCTATCAACAATACTGCCGGTAACGGCAAGTTAGTCCCATCGGTAAAAAGTAGGCATTGAGAAAATATACATTGAAGTTTAAGGACTCGATTTTCTTACATACGTCGTGTAAATTTAAGTCTACCTGGAGGCTCATAAAAGGAGCAGCACAATAGACAGAAAATTGCGTCTTTTCTTAAATTTACAAGACCATAGAAATTCAAAATTGTTACATACGTAAAAATAAGGTGAAGAACACAAAATGAAATTTTCTTAACGCTGCTACTATTAAAGCAAATACAAATGCTGCATAATGCCAATATTAATCTCAAGTACGTACACACTTAGAAATTATGAATTTTACACTAGACATAATTCATGTTTGTAAAAAGTCGGAAAACGTAAAGAAAGATTTCGTGTAAAATCATGTGTCCTGAAACTGCCACATACGCAATTCGACGAAAGATGTGTTTGATTGAATTTATTTTCGCATCTCTTTCAACTCATTCTTATATGCTAAAGGATGCTTGCCTGTGTCGGTCTCAGGGGACGAGGGACGAGAGAAATTTAAATGACATTTTGGTAGTGTGTAGTTATAGTTACTGTCAGAAAAATTCAAGATATGATAATCAAATAAAAATTAAAAATCCCATGGATTGTAGTGGTGTAGCTCAATCTTAACATGTTGGTTCATTTTGTTCCTTTAGCTACACGGGTAAAAATCCACCATACCATACATAGTGGTTACTTGTACACATAGGAAGACTGTGTGGTTACAAATAGGTATCATTTGTTGCTCAAATTGCAAAAAATCATGTGTGGGATACATAGATATTATCATTGTTTTTGATCAGTGTACAAATGCTTGTCAAAATTTAAAATAAAATAGTGCCAAACGCAGCTGTTGGCCTTCGCCAACAAATATTTCAAGAATGCTAGAAGTTGTCGCGGTGTTCAGATTAAGACATATTATAAGCAAATGAACCTCGTATGTCACGCTGCGTAACCATGTATCACTGAAAAAATAATTTGAAAACATTTCCTTTTTTCCTATACCACAAATTTTACTTCATTTCAAAGCTGCACCTAATTCAAGGCTGCAGCTTCAATTTGCGAGCATTACTTTTACGAGTAATGAAATCCGATCTGTTATGCATATTATGCAACGGAAATATTGTAATCTATTACGGAAGACGACGAATTTGAACTTGTTACCTGTCGTGGTGCGTGGAACTGACTGCGTCTATAGTAGCTCGGATGTTGTTATAATGCCAAAGAAAAGGATCACTTATATATTGAAAATATGTTTATGGTACACTAATGTCTTATTGCGAACATCGATGATTCCAAACGATTTTTCGTGAAATGTTCTAACACAGACATCGCTATTCCACCGAAAGGAGCTCTCAGTCTCGTTCCAAGCAGCAAAGCGAATGTATCAATTGTTAATATTCGCTGCTTGTTCCTGACTGTGGATTAATTTGGGCGAATTAATTAGATCTTAAGAATGAGAATTTATCTGTCTTCGGCATTCTAAGCAACAAGCCAATATCAATACAATTTTTCAACAAAAGAGCTTGTGTAACTGACATTTTTATGTACTAACATGAACTACCATTACATATTCCAGCAAATTCTAGATTGGTTTAGGCATTCAGTCGAGAGTGATAAGTTGTTTTTTTTTCCAGAAAATTGCTTAAAAACTCAGTTTGCTAGGTCGCCAATCTCAAGCAAGAGAGTGCATACTCTGGTGTTCAGTCTTTCAAGGTCGGTATTTATGATAATTCGTCTAACATTTATTTCTCATAGCGTTCTCTCTTTTATTGAAATCCGTCAACTGGTGCCGAAGATAGCTCAGAAATACGATCCGGCAAATATGGCCCAGTAGCCGATCAGATTTGAAATTGATTCACCCATTACTTCATTCGTTATAACCTAAGCACTCAAAATTGGTCATATTCTCACCAAGTTCCCGTAACAGCCGAAGAAGTGGGCTGTGATATAACGCTAGGAAAGGACCGAAAATAGATTAGTGTAAGGAGGCTCAAGACACTCCACTAGTGGATTACTTTAGATTGTTCTGTGTGCGATTGAATATTTTTCTTTTGAAATCACTGATTGTGGAGAACGTACTGGTACTTGTACTGTACTCATTCCGTTACAGATTTTTCAACTTAATTAGACAAATTAACTTTATTTAAAACAAAAATAGGACTGACATGCCAAATAGGTATAAGTCAATGATCTAAACCATGAACCAATCAATCCTCAGTACGCTCATTGTTGGAAATCATATATTAGCCTCCGTAAGCTTTTTTTGGCATACCGGTAGGGACCGGATACAACAAAATCGTGTCGAGTTTTCCGCAATCGTTCCAGAGAATGAACATAGTCGACATACTGAGGCGCATGAGTAGTAGCAAGAATATTTTCGTAAAAAGGGGAAAATGAATATCCTGTGGTCGGTGATACTCGTTGTCGCAACGAAACATTTCCGATCCGTTCGGTTCTGAAGTAACAAAACATTATTGTTTAGAACTTTTTTATTCAGTGTCCTATAGCAGGCCGTGGAAGAACTGTACTTGCGTGCAGTCTGCCAAGAAAAGTAGATGATTGCGTGTTTGTGAATGAATTCTACCTCCGTTACGGGATTCCGGCTACGTGGAAGTGGAAACAATAAGAACAACAGTGCCGAGAGGATATTTTTTGTATCCGTCGCCATAAGTGATATTTATTCAGTCGCAAGCCACACGCGGCCAACGTTCTAAAGGAGAGTAAAACGTAATCACATGTTTTCTGGCCTAGTATATCTAATAATGCATAGGGATAAGAAACAGACGGAGCTGACGTTCGGATCGTGATCGGGGGAGAAAGGATTGGAAGTAACCCAAAATCCGGTTACCGCCGAGCAAAATGAGATATATGGGAACCTCTTCGAGCATCCAAGATAAGCACTGCAGGATCGTAAGTAGAAAATGAATGACATGTTAAGAAATTTCGCCTTTTTTTGTTTTCTGTCGCCGACGGTCTGTTCGAGAAAAGGTAGAGGTGGGGATGGGGAATGTTTGAATAAAATATTACGCTGTAATTGATATCATCATTAGTCCTGCCAGAGGTGCTGGGCAAAACAGAGTAATTGTACGTCTCGCTTTCTGCCCATCTCCATCTCTCTTATATGGATTCTGGAAGCGGTTGTCGAAGAAGGGGCATTAAATAATTGAATGATGAAGTGATTTGTGCTACAGATTACAAAGCTCTCAGTCGAGACTGCAGTTAGGATATCAAGTATCTCATGCCGTTGGTCTTCAGGGGTGGTGAAGAATAATGCATAACAAACATGCAGGGATCAAAACAAATTTATGATCTTTCAAACATTTTATCTTTGCGAGTTAATTGAAAGAACGCTTCTATGTATGTATACATCAACAAAGATTTTTCATTAGGGCCTAACTGACAAACGTAGACAATGGCTTCTTCCGTAAATATCTCGTGGCGCAAAGGCTCCTCATTGAGACCTCCAATTCTATGGGATAGATGAACTCTTCCTCTTCAAAATGACCGTGGTGGATTGATTAGGCGAGGAGATATTCGCGGAAAAAGCCATTGTTTACGTTTGTCAGTTAGGCCCTAATGAAAAATCTTTGTCGATATACAGTATACATACTTCATCGAAGAATAATTCTCTGGAGGATGTACGCCGGGTAACTGAACGATTTGGTTAATTTGGATGATTTATGATAATTTAATTCATGGACTCAAATTGATAAATGAGGATGGATTAAGTTTCAATAAATTGCAGTTGCTGATTTCGTCATATTCACAACGACACTAGACACCTACAGGTATGGACGATTCGCTGGTTTTGGTGAGTAGTGGTGTTCTCATCGGTATCAACAGCAAGGTTTTATGATGATGTGATGATGATGTAATGCTACCATCTATTGCAGCAAGGAAACTTTCCATAGCAGTGGAATAATCTGAAAAACGATTTGATCAGGATTCTATTATTGTTTGTGATCATCAAGCTCCTGTATGAAGGGCCAAAAACGTTTGGGCGGGCCCGTAAGCAGAAACACTTACGCGAAACCCGCGAATATAGGGAAGAGAATCTCCTTCCAAAAGCAAGTTCACACTCACAGCACTAGAATCGAGCCCTCGATTGACAGAATAAACCCAATAGATGAGGTCGAAGAGCCCGCCCTCGTTCCACAAAATGTTAACAATAGGGAGGAGGCAGTCCCATGCTCCCTATCCAAATCGTTTTACTTGGGTGCCCTGATGGTCCCTCCCTTTCCCCGTTATATGTTATTTAATATATAATATATTTTGTACACAACAAATTAAGATACCATTATAGACAAAAATGCTAATTTATTCAAATTTCAAACTTGAATGGAAAATAAATAAAAGTTAGATATGTATCAATATCCTACTAGTCCTGGGAAAGCTGAAAACAGAATAGATCATTCGAAATATATAAGATAAAATTTCAATAAAAGATATTATTTTATAAAACATTGTAATATTTGTAATATTTTTCTTTATACTGTTCTAGCAACATTTCAAAGATAGATTGAACGAAGAGTCCGGTGGGATATTTTCTGAATGAAATGGCTTATCTTACCATAATACCACAAACACAACATTAAAATATAATCCTACATTACGTATAAGCACATGCTAGCCTTTTATGAATATAATAGTTGAAGTTTGGATGTGCAATTTTAAATAAATGGTATGCTGAAATGCTGAGATACAAATTGAGCCTTTGATGCCTGGCATGTTGCTCCAGGCTCCTACATAGTTTTAGAATGCAAAGATGATTCCAAAGCGTGCTGAAATTATTAATAAAATGAGAAAAGAAAATATACAATATGATTTAAAGGTATAAGATCTTCGGTCGCACCCCCTCACTTCGCTATTGTCAGATTGACAACATTGCCCAGGCTACGCCAACCAGCGTCTCCATGTTTCAGCTGGCAGTCTTTTGTGATCATATGACTCGTGGAGGCGTGAGGTAGGAACTTGTGAGGACGAGAGGTCGGTTGCACCCTCCTTCGAAGTTGTCAACTCACCATTTGAAGCCCCGGTATCAACAGCAAGGTTTTATCAGAAGATACTCACTAGATGTATTGTACAGTAATGTTGTGCAAATAGTTGTTTATACAACAAATTGCAAAAACAAGATTTTTCGGCACAAGTCTTATTGGACAGCGTAAACAACACAGCAAACAAAAGTTGTTTGATATTACACTTGAACAAATGCACATAAGTTATTTCAACAATTGTTGAACGATGTACACAGCAATAACAAACAAATGTACATCGATGGATGTGTTATTGTACTTGGTTCTTGCTGTATGTATCTTGAAATGACGTTGATGAATAGTTCGATATTTTTTCTGATCATGCAGTGTTTAATAACATTTGATAGGGTAAACACTCCTATAATTGCGGTACGTTAGAAGAGTTAGTGTTCCAACAGTTGGATATGGAGGCTCCATACACAAGTATTGGTACACTAACATTTCTAATGCACCGCAACTATAGGAGTGTTTACTGTATGTTAATCATTATAGAATATACCACACTAATTTTTTTTTTCAGTACATCAGTTGAATTTTTTCTTAGGTAATCGGAAAATAATGGAAGGCGAATGAAATACAGTCATACCTCGATATAACGTAACCTCGATATAACGTAACCTCGATATAACGTAACTCGATATAACGTAACTTTTACCTCGATATAACGTAACTTTTTTTTGCCCTTATTTTTGGCAGTTTAAATTATAAACGTGATTTATCTATCTCTCTATAAATACAAAAATAAATTCATGTCTGTCCGTTTGTCTGTCCGGCCCTTACAGGCTCGGAAACTACTGATCCAATCGGCGTGAAAATTTGTATGCAGGAGTTTTTGGGGCCGGGGAAGGTTCTTATGATGGATCAAAACCCCTCCCTCATCTGGAAGAGGGCGAAATCTCTTATACAAATGAAACACAAATTTCTCGCAAATCAGCTCACACGATTGCACTAATACCATCATACTGACTCGACTCTGGATCCGTTTTCGTTCGGTAATTGCGAGTCAGAGTCAGACCTGACCCAGGTTTAAAACCGAAAACGACATAAAAGATTGCTGCAACCCAGATAGGCTTCGTTCTCCTTCACGACTTGAAAATCGATCAAGTGTCATTTGCTGAGTTGTCAGAATTTGTCTTCTTTTTTTTTAATTTTAATGTTTTGTTTTCAACTGGTTCAGCGTTTGACGCAACCGCACCAATGACATCTAACGAAATGGGCGCAGAAGTCGAATTTTGTCGCTTGCGGAATTGCAGGTTCTCGATCTGAACGAACTGATAAAAAAAACGCCGTGAAGTGGATGTCTTTTGTCTTGTGTATTTGTTTGTCTTATTTTTCAACAAATCCATTTGATCCGGTCCATTTGAACCAAACAGTCTTAGTACAATTATATTTCATAGATGGACTTCAAGTGTCCTTCAACCTATTGCCAAAATTTAAAATGAAAGGCTAGCTATTTTGACATTTCAAGTCCATCGGTTGTAACATCTAAAGTGCATTTGAAGTACGATTGTACTAGGACGAGAAGTAAGATTGAAGTAGGAAAAGGGACTTGGCTGATTCAATTGTACTAAGCTCCGCTATCTGGGAAGGTTTAGTGTAAAGTTGCTTGCGGTGTTGCGTGCAATGCTTCAACATGGTTTGTATATGCCGTCAAACATCTGTTTTCTGTGGATTATTTGTTTTTGTGTATGTAGTAGGAAGCTAGCTGTTAAAACTTTTTTATTATTACACAACTCATAATTCAAGAAGGTCGACTAAGTCGGAGGTTTTTTGAAAAATGGATCGTGTGTCGCGTAAACAAGACAAAAAACATAACCGTGTGGGTTTACTACTAGCGGATAAAATAAAAATTATTCAAAATCTTGGAAATGGTGTTTCGATGAATGAAATAATGAAGAAGTACAAAGTTCGGTCTACATCTACCATCTATGCCATGAAATATGCAAAGGACATGTGTATGAAACTTAAATGATATTTCGTGAAAACAATTTAACATGTTTTGTTTTTAGCAAAACGAAAGCGTTTCAAGAATCCTCCATACCCACAGGTTGACAAAGCTCTCTACATCTGGTTTTTGCAAAAAAGCTTCAATGCTGACGAAAGTGGGCTCTTTTTCAAGAAATCTCCAACATGAACATATGTTGAGAGAGACACCAAATCAAAAAAATCGGATCACGTTCATGCCTTGATGCACCAAATTACCGTTAATGTTGATTGGAAAGTCTCACAGACCTCGAGCACTTAAAAATCTTAAGGAGTTGCCTGTATACTACAGGGCATCCAAGAGCGCTTGGACGATGGAAAAGGAGCTCCTTAAAGTGTGTTTTTTTTTTTGAATCCGTCCTGAAAGTGATCGCCTACCTCAATTCAAAAGGACTTCCTCTAAGAGCCGCCCTTGTGTTGGACAATTGCATAGCTCATTACAATGCAGATGAGCTAAGAACTGTCGATGGATCAATTTTTTCCATCTTTCTCCCTGCAAACACCACCGCCATTCTTCAACCGATGGATCAAAATATCATTCTGATGATTAAGCCGCGCTTCAGGAATCTGATGGTGCAGGAAATTCAAATTCGTGGAGGAGAGTTTGACGAGTGCGTGAAAAAGAACAACATAAAGGACGTCATCTTTTTGGGTTGCTCAAGCGAGGGAGGTAGTTCCAGCGGACTCGATTCGAAAATCTTGGAACATGCTTTAAAATGCCCGTGAAATCGAGGATGAGGATGATGTACCGCTGTCCGTCATAAGAGACACGCCGAGAAGCATTGGTGAGAAGATAGCACAGACCGAAGAAATCGACGAGGAGGATGCCGGATTCGAAAAGCTGGACGATGATGAGATCATCCCAAGTGTTCTTCACAAAGATGCTGACGAAGGCATTTCTATGCCGGTGACGACACAATGCAGTCAATGTCAACGCAGGAAGAAGCATCACAATCTGTGAGTTTTGGAGATGATGACGAATATGTAAACGTGTTGGATGAAGCAGAACCTAAATGGGTTCGATCTGGTAATCAGATACGCGGAAGAGAACAATTGGCCACTGACTACACAGTTCTCGCTGCGCTAGATACGTACTAATGTCATGGACATCGTAATTCACAAACAGCAGTAAGAAGGCTTCAGAGTAGGAATATTGTTTTGCTATTTTGTACTGGTTTGTGAATTGTTGGGAATTTGAGTTCTAGTTTTATGTATAAAGAATGTTAATATCAGGAAATTAGTCACTCTGCCACCTTGTGTATGTGTTTCAGGGTGTCGGAAGGTGTCATAACTACAATCGAAAATTTATCCTTACAACCATGGACCATTTTGACTTTTAATTCACCCACATTCAAACATCATCTGAATCACATCCGTACAAGCGAGAGGGAAACAAACAGTGCAAAAACAAATAATCAATTTGCGTAAGTGAGGCCAGAAATAAATATACCTATCTTCCATGTGGTGAGGAGTGCGATTGAAGTGTGTCGGATTGTGTTTTTGAGGGTGTTAACACATGGTGGCGGAGCTACAAAGCAACACCATGCTAGAGGTGGCTGGGTTCGATTCCCGGTCTAGTCTAGGAATTTTTCTCCACTCCCTGAGCATAGGGTATGTAGCATCATCATTATCAACTTTGTCGCACCATCCATCCGTGCGACATCCACAGTATCTAACGAAAATGCTATATATGCGACCGATAGGTCATCCACCACAAAAGAAGGAATAATAAAAGTATCTCCAGAAATCTCTCCGCTGAGAACACACCACACACTATTGTACCACTTTCCATCCACACTGACAATAGAAACAATTGTACCCAGAAAATAAATTTAATAAAACCAGACTCTTCAATATTAGCTTACAAGTTAATCGGTGCACATAATTTTCTTCAATTGAGAAGCCCCGTGAAATTGATTGTACGCTAAAGGTATGATTGTACTCGCCAGGCAAGCATACTGATGCAAAAATGGTACGCGGCATCGGAAGCTTCCAATTAATAACTGTGAAAGTGAATTTAGAACACTAAGTTGAGATCAAAAAATAAGCTAATTGTGAAAGCAATAAGCTTGAAACGCTAAGAAAGAAGTAGAAAATAATGGAACACAGGTCCATGTCTAGAAATTGATGAAATTGATTGAATCAAAGATATTAGGAAATCATGGAATAACAATTTCTCACGATTGTCCGTAGTTTTGACGTAGGACTTACGCCTCTCTGTTCTATTCTTGCATAGGGGCGCCGTTCTAATTTTTTTGAAATCGATACCGTTACGCGGGTTTGGAGACTATGAACGATAATATCTCCTCTCTGGCCCACAGACATTTTATGATACGTATTTCAATCGAAAGGTAGAAAATCAAAGCTGAATTCCTGATGCTAACTTAATTCATTACAATTGTTTAAACTAGCTAAAAAGTACTTATAAGAAAAATGTCTAAACGCACATAGCTATTGGTCAAAAATGACATATCATATTTGCGCCACGCTCTGATTGGTTCATACTGCAACAGTTACCGTGCCAGCGATTATCAAACATGTGGGGACGACCGACCAATCATCAGTTCTCGCTGTGCATCCACATGCGACAGACGTGTTTGCGGAGCACGTTGGTAGAAAACGCCGCCCGTGAAAACAAGAAGACCAGAATCATCCCACGTCACCTGCAGCTGGCCATCCGCAACGAAAAGGAGCTGAAAAAAACTTTTCTCCGGTGTGATAATTTCACAGAGTGGTGTCCTGCAGCCCAAGAAGACTGATAATTTCAATCGCGAACCATGTTCCCTCCGTAAGCAACTAAAATACGTCCTTTTCAGGACGATCAAATCAATTTATCGACTAAAGAGTATGTTTGATTGAAATTTATTTTGAGCTGTTTGACATTTTCATTACCACGCACCGGCTGAACATGGCGTTACTTAAAAAGTCGCGTCCCGGAGAAAATTGCCAAATCAATCGGCCACGTCATCTTCGTGGTCAAGTGGTTAGCGGCGTCCACCGTCGTTCAAGCGATGGCGATCAAGTGAGGGTGCAATTCCCGTTCCAGCCAGTGGAACTTTTCGCAAAACGAAAATGTCCATACTGGTCCACTGGGTGTTAGGATAAGTTGTTCGTTGTAATTTGCTCTATGTTCAATGTTCAGTCTATACAACCTCGAGTTGAAGACAGTGTTAATGTCTATTTATATCGTAGTATTACGTGCTGCCCAAGAATATTGAGAAGAAAATTTCAATCGCGAACCATGTTCCCTCCGTAAGCATCTAAAATCCGTCCTTTTCAGGACGATCATATCAATTTATCGACTAAAGAGTATGTTTGATTGAAATTTCTTTTGAGCTGTTCGACATTATCATTACCACGCACCGGCTGAACATGGCGTTGCTTGAAAAGCCGCGTCCCGGAGAAAATGGTCAAATTTTTTATTAGTATCCATATATAAATATCTATTCGCCATGTTAACACTAGCAAGCACGTTGGACATTCAATAAACGAAATATTAATTCGAGCCGAACTGCAACACGGCAGACCGACCATGTGTACACATATTCACATATTCAGTGTAGGGGGTGGGTCAGGTTCGTTGTAGTTCCTAGTTGTACATAGGTACATAGTGGATTTGGTGCAGATAATAGATTAGGTTAGTTGCTGGTAGTTATCAAATGTGAGCTCTAATTTTATTGACCAATATTTACTAACTCTAATTGTTTTGCAGTTTCAGAAGCAAGTGTGTCCATACCTCAACTCTCTTTGGACGGGGTTTAAGGCCCTGACAAGGGCCGTTTTTCTGTTGCCTGAGTTGACAAGATGCGAATTTAACCTCTGAAAACCCTGTCGCTCTAATGAAAACTAATGATTTCATTTCCACGCTGATGTCTGGCGTAAAAACTGAGGCCCGTCGCCTTTTGTAAAATTTGATTCGCATTGCCTTCGTTGTTAACCCTTTCTTGTCATGTAATGGTACCCGATGCCATTTTATAAAACGGGCCATGCATGGCGAGCAGCTATCAGTGATACATATCAGCTCTAAGCTGCAGCACATTCTACCACCAAGAAGCAGGAGTGTGATAATAAGAAGACCACAATCAACCCACGTCACTTGCAGCTAGCCCTCCGCAACGACGAGAAGCTGAACAAACTTTTCTCTGGTGTGACTTTCACATAGTGGTGTCCTGTCAAACGCTCTACAGCCCAAGAAGACTGAGAAGAAAATTTCAATCGCGAACCATGTTCCCTCCGTAAACAATTAAAATCCGTCCTTTTCAGGACGATCAAATCGATTTACCGACTAAAGAGTATGTTTGAATGAAATTTCTCTTGAGTTTATCGAAATTGTCATTACCACGCACCGGTTCAACATGCCGGTGCTTAAAAAGCCGCGTCCCGGAGAAAATTTCCAATTCAATCGCCCACGTCATCTTCGTGGCCAAGTGGTTTGCAGCGTCACTCGTCGTTCAAGCGATTGACATGTGAAGTAAGGGTTCGATTCCCGCTCCAGCCGGAGGAACTTTTTGCATAACGAAAATATCCATACTGTCCCACTGGGCGTTAGGATAGGTTGGTCGTTGTAATTCGCTCTATGTTCAATGTTCAGTCTGTACAATCTCGAGTTGAAGACACGGTGTAAATATCTATTTTTATCGTAGTATTACGTGCTGCCAAACACCCAAGATGACCGAGAAGAAAATTTCAATCGCGAACCATGTTCCCTCTGTAAACAACTAAAATCCATCCTTTTCAGGACGACCAAATCAATTTGCCAACTAAAGAAGAATATGTTTGATTGAAATTTCTCTAGAGCTTATCGAGATTTTCATTACCACGCACCGGTTCAACATGGCGTTGTTTAAAAAGGCGCGTCCCGGAGAAAATGGCCAAATCAATCACCCACGTCATCTTCGTGGTCAAGTGGTTAGCGGCGTCAACCGTCGTTGAAGCAATGGCGATGAAGTGAGGGCTCGATTCCCGTTCCAGCCAGTGGAATTTTTGGCAAAACGAAAATGTCCATACTGGTCCACTGGGTGTTAGGTTACGTTGTTCGTTGTAATTCGCTCACAGGATCCATTTAACACTTATAAGCACATTGGACATTCAACAAACAAAATATCATAAACAGTTTATTCGACCCGAACTGCAGTTTCTATAGATTTTCTTGGAGAACCAATAGTAAAGCCTCACATTAAAAGCATAGGGTTTTATGGTTCTTTAGACTGAATAAAGTATAGTAGAAATTTATTGATCATCGATGACATCAATTTTTTCACATCAACAAGTCCTACGTCAACTGACGGTTTTATCTAGCATGTTAAAATTAATTAGATAAATTTTATTAATGGTGATCTCGTGCGTTAAAATGTGCTGTGATTTTGTTCAACTATCAATTATGGAGGAAGTGTGTGGAGTAAATATTACCCGTGCAGTATTCAGCTGGTGGCGATGGGTATTGCTCGTTGCTGGTGGCCTGGTCGGGCTTTTTGGATCGGATACGGGACTAAATGGAATCCTGCTAAGTATTTTTTCTCTTTTTTGATAGTTTTAGCTCCCGTAGCAAATGTTGTGCAATGGGGAATTTCCTTTAATCGCACATAAAGTTATTTGCAAACCATGAATATATGTACTTGTGCGTGTATGTTTGTGGACTAAATCTTAATACCGAAACAAATAAGCTATAGATCTCCACTAAATATGGATAAATAACGTGCTTAATTTATTTATTTATTATTTATTTTGCGTACAATTCATTCTTCACTAGAGGTCAGGTTCACATTTTGTGAATGGCCCAATCGTAAAGATGCAGATGGTGGTGATGGTGATTCGTGTATTCTAGTATCAAAGAAAATCCCACTTCCCCGTGAACCGTGACGCCGTTCTTCGCCAAGTAAACTAAAGAACCTTCGAAACATATATATGTAGCGTGGTTTGCTAACCATAGGCCTTATTCGTTTGGATATGTACGCAGGGTTTTTGACTCCAGCCAACCAAGGTCAACTACGAAATGTGCGGTCATCTAAGCGCATGCTCAAGTTCATAGATGATGCATCATTTTTCAATCGTACTGTCACAAACTAGATGCGATTACACCGTAAAAAAAAATCAGATTGAATTTGTTATTATAAAATCAATCATTTCAATTGTAAATCCACTCGATTAAGACGGAGCTGAAGTTTGCATGTGTGTCAAGCGTGCTTTTGCATTTAATGCGTTTTATTTTCTAGTTCTCTACCCCAAAAACAATTATCAAAAAACGTTTTCCGGTTCTCTGAGTTAGAATTGCCGGCTTAAATATATTACTTTTTACAGAGATGTGGCCTTCTTTCAAACTTAAGCTATCCTTAACAATTATAATTTTATCAGCTGGGCGTATAATGTTTGAATGTTTATGAGCATACATCGAGCTCTATATGACGGTAAAGGAAACAAAGTCCAACCCGTCCAACCATATATGCGGAGCGCGTATTACATTTTTTTTTGTACTGACTCTATGGTGTGATTAAAAAGGGTGACCAGACTATACTGCAATATTCTAGTAGTGACCTGACATAAGCAATGTACAATGTTTTTATAGTGTACGGGTCATTAAAATTATAACAGAAACGTTTTATAAAGCCTAACATACTATTAGATCTGTTTATAATTGTGTTGTAATACTCAATGAATGTAAGTTTCGAGTCTAAAATAACACCTAGATCCCTTTATCTTTATCACATCTTTCTACTTTTTGATTGCCTAAAGCAATTGCAAAATTGGAAATGTTTCGTTTTCTACTGAAGGAGATCAAGTTGCATTTCTTAACAAATAGTTGCAGCAGGCCTTTGTTACACTTAGTATGGAATAACAGTATCTCAGTTTTGAATATGCTGATGTCTTCAGCATTTTTTATTTCCAGATAAAGTTTAATGTCGTCAGCGTTAATTAAAATTTTTAGATCCTTAAGGATAAAGGATAAGCCGTTAACAAATAAAATGAATAACAGTGGTCCTAAATTAGAGCTTTGTGGGACTCCTGAAGTGGCATGAATAGGAGTTGAGTGCTTTCCTTTAAATTTGACAATTTGATCGCGTTTGGTCAGGTATGATTCAAGCCATTTGAGGAGTTTTGGCTTCCGTTATCCATTGCTTCCATAGAATAATTATCAAATTCTAGTAAATTTGTGGTAGTTGAACGACCATTGAAAAAGCCATGATGATTAGTCGTTATTTTTTTTTTTTACTTGGTAACATATTTTTTTATGCACAATCGCCTCAAAAAGTTTCGGAATGCAAGATGTAACCCAACAAACATCGGTGTTGAATTAGAGCTTGTTCAAACAAATTTGGAGAAGCTATTCAGCTATTCTAGAAGAAAAAGCTGAATAGCTTCTCCAAATTTGCTTGAACAAACTCTAATTCAACACCGATGTTTGTTGGGAAGGGCTATACCACGATAATTACAAACGTTAGATTTTTACCTGACTTAAAAATAGGCACTAGAAATGAGTTTTTCCATTATTGTGGAAATTCTCCGGATTCCAGTGACATATTAAAAAACCAAAATAAAGGAGAAGTAAGCTCTATAGCCAAAGTGATGTGATGTGATGTGATAAAAACCCACCATCAGTGCAAGGATTACCTATGTCTGCAGGACTATCCTCAGCAGGTTGCCCCGAGAGCCTAGCAGGGCCAGTCGATCTCAATGAGGACCTTTGGAAGACCATGGCAGGAAGGCCGCGTGTCTTAACATGACAAGGGACTGGCGACTCCACGAACTCTTGTCCAATCAACAAATCCTTCGACTGCCTTAGGCTACCTGAGCTTGTATATGCTTCTTGAAAAATCTTAGCAAATAAGTTACATATTTCTTCTGAGTTATTGCTTTCAGTGTCATCAAAATACATTCTGGATGGAAAATTGTCCGACTTCAGTTTGGTATTGACATAATTAAAACAGTTTTTTAAGCAAGATTTAATTTCACGTTCGGTTTTTAAATTATGCTCCTCAAAAGCGATATTTATGACCAAATTAAGTTAATCACAAATATTCAAACAGTGTTCCAAATTTTCGGGACTGTTACAATTTTTATAAATTTTATGTACTTTTTGCATACGAGTTCTTAAGTTTTTAACTTGCCTGTTGAACCATACTGGATTTTTTGAAAACACTCTACGTCTACGTCGTTTAATTGGTACTTCTTCTTCTATTATTTTAGTCAGTTTATTGAAGAACACTTTCGACATTAACTTCTTTTTTTATGTCTGTTTGCCAATCAATTAAGTTTTGTTTATTCCTAATGCTTTCATAATTTGCTTATTTGTAGTCAAAGACATCCTCAAATTCGCAGTCGACAGGCATTTCACCTTCATGCACAAACAGGGAATAATCAATCACTGTATGAAATGCTTCTCCGTATTGGATTTAATGATTCACTCACACAGAAGTCTTCGTAAACATTGGTTAATAGAAAATCTAAACAACAATTTTGTTGATTTTTTATATGGTGTGTTTGATGAAGTCCTAGGTTTGCAATTTTGTCAAATATGAAATGAAGAGTTTCATGAGAGATCGCAGCAAGCCGTGCTTTGAAAATGACGTGTTTTGCTTTTGCTGCGTCGTTTTCGCGGAAATAAAATTACAAGACATTCCTTCATTCAACTAAAAGAAATGGTGAAATTATAGTTTTTCCAAGTGCTTTGCG
Organism: Aedes koreicus; assembly: GCA_024533555.2. Taxonomy (NCBI): domain Eukaryota; kingdom Metazoa; phylum Arthropoda; class Insecta; order Diptera; family Culicidae; genus Aedes; species Aedes koreicus. The sequence continues at coordinate 195,086 of JAHHFK020003686.1, forward strand.
TAGGACGTTGTTGTAGTGAGTTATAGTCATGTTTCTTGAAATCGATTGTTTTTCCCATTTTTTGTGTTTTTAGTGACCCGCTCCCGAAAAGGAACATTGGTGAGGTAGTTTTATATTATCAAAAATATACCTTAACTATATACACGTCAAGATCAAGAATTTCCATTTTTGATTCTGGAAGTGTGAAAAATCTTCACATATCCATTTGATGTGTGAAGATTTTCATGCGGGGCTTATTGTACATGAAGATGACCTCATAATGTACGTGTATGAACAGGCATTCTTGAAATGGGTTGTTGGATTTTCAATAGAGCTGTCACCTTCAATCTCCAGGGCTAAAAATGTTTGCACATCGTGATAACATATAAATCTACGAAGAAATTCAGACAAGTTTCTTCCATAAAAGCACTGCCGGTCAGTGGGAGATTGATTGTTAAGACACAGACACAGATATGAAATGAAGAGTTTATCATTGTCGGAAATGAAGTCGACATTGGGTTTTTTTTACTCTTTATTTATTCCAAATTTTACATTATTTTACATTCATGTATTAACCTAGGTGCTCCTGCTCAATAATTAACATTTCAACCTTATATGTTATCATTTATATCTAATTATGTTAATGTTATTTTTACGTTGTCTATTCAGTGTTTTTAACAGGTTTTTTTTTTGCCTGCGTGTAAGAATAATTATTGATTTCTTAAAACTAGTTCTTATCTATAGAGAGAATTGATCATTGCAATTGAAGATTGCAATGATTTTTGTCTAAAATTATGAATTATTTTATTGGACATTTCTTCTAGAGTCTCAACGTTTGAAATTCTTTGTCATTCAATAGTACTGAACCAGGGTGGCTGCTTCAAAATCATTTTCAGAACTTTGTTCTGACTCCTTTGAAGTGCTTTTATCCTAGTAGCACAACAACTAGACCATATTGGCACAGCATAAAGCATGGCCGGTCTAAACATTTGTTTGAATATTAGAAGTTTGTTCTTCAAACAAAGTTTGGATTTTCTGTTTATAAGAGGATATAAACATTTTATATATTTATTACATTTGGCTTGAATGCTCTCAATGTGATCTTTAAAAGTTAATTTTTGATCAAGTGTCAGTCCAAGATATTTTACTTGATTTGACCAAGAAATTGAAACTCCGTTCATAGTGATCATATGACTATTACTTGGTTTGTGTGGGAATATTATAGGTTGAGTTTTGGAAACTTCCATTTTTGAAAATAGTCTGTAAAAATGTCCAAGCTTTTTTGTAGCCTCCTGGATATAACACGAAGACTTTTTCCTTTAGCGGAAACGCCTGTGCCATCAGCAAAGCAAGATTTTTGACAGCTTTGAGGTAAATCAGGGAGATCTGAAGTGAAAATGTTAGAAAGTATTGGCCCAAGATTGCTACCTTCAGGAACACCAGCTCTAACGGCCAATTGATCAGGATCAGTTTTAGAATTCTGATAATTTACTTGCAAAGTTCTATCAGTTAAGTAGTTTTGAACTAATTTCATGATATAAAGCGGAAAATTGAACTTTTTCAGTTTCGCAATCAAACCTTCATGCCAAACACTGTCGAATGCTCTTCTATTGTTGATTTTTGATATGGTTTGTTTGATGAAGTCCAAGGTCTGTAATTTTGTCAAATATGAAATGAAGAGTTTCATTTTCCAAAATTATCGGAACTTGGAAAAGAAGTCGACATTGCGTTGATTGAAGTCACCATATATATGTACTTTTACTTCAGGGGACAAACCAGACATAATTTCTTCGACATTATTAAAGAACTTCTTATGTATAGCTTTACGGGCATTATTTGAAGGAAAGTACACCGACACAAAAATGTGCGTTTCATTTCCCACACAAACCTTTGCCCAAACATGTTTAAACTCCTTGAATTTTGTTGTCATAATAATTTCAGAATTGAAATTGGTCAAAACAGCAACTAAAGCATCACCTTCTGACTTTTAGTCTGACCATTGATAATTGCGATCATCTCTATAAACAATATAACTATTGCCAAAGACCTATTCACTTCTTACACTCTCATCCCAACTAGTTTCATTCGCCAGGATCACGGTATAAGAACAACTCAACACCTTTGGATCTGGTTAATCTTGGCCACACTTTTCATCCGATTGAATTTTTGACAATATACTGCAATTTCAATCGTGGTATGAGGTGTTGGCGCCAACGCCAATGTAACAGGATCAAACATGTTTGATTGTGCTCGCAGCGTGCCTGCGCGATGCTTATTTGTATCTGCCACTGGAATGAATGTGTGTGTGTGTGATTACAATATCCGCTGTGTATGAATGATTGGTATGTATGTGATTGCGCATCCCCTGAGAATTGACGCAAAGCGGAGAAGCAACAAAAGTCTCACCCATCTTTGCTATTATTTTGTGTTGCACAATATCACGGCAGGTATATAAGCCCGACAGTAGAAACAGTCAGTATCAGTTTATGTTTATACCTAGAAGAGGAAACAAGAAATAAAGAGAAGAAACCAAGCAGCAAAAGTGTTCTTTCTGCATTCTGAATAAGGATGTCCACCCAAGAAGTCCGCCAGGCAATCCACTCAAAGAAGAAGAGGCGTTCCAACCAAGACAGTCCATCCAAGATAAAACTTTCACCTCAAAGCTGTGTTGTACCTTGTTTTGGCTTGCGTGGAACTATTCGTCCTTTTCAGGGAACTGTGAGTTGATTTTTTCCACAAGATAGCCACCACCCGCTCTTGCGAGAGCATCCTAAAAAAGTTGAATTGCGACACAGTTTTGAGGCCGAAAAGTTACCTTCCCCACGAGAGCCGGGCGAGCGCTCCATCATGGTCCTTCGAGCCGGATGTGCCAGCAACGAACGCCGGAAATTTGCCTTTGGTCTGAATGCTTAAAGAACAGTGAAGAGTAAAGAAAAGTGAAGTAGTGCAAAGTTAAAGCCGCCAGCCGAATAGTGTGTGAAGCGTCGGTCAATACCGGCTGAGCAGTGAATAAGCCATTTGTCTGGCTGAGCGTAGTGAAAAAACAGAACAGATGGTATCCAAAGTGATTGAAGTGAAAAATGCCTATCGAACACACGCCGAAGAAGCAGCGTCATCCGGATTTTGAAGAACTGAAGATGTTGGACCACCAAAGAGGGCAAATTATTGGCAAAGTGACGAATATCAATGGCACTCTAGAAGACGGAGAAGATCATCCTACAAAAGTGAGCAAATCATTGCTAAAAGTGTTAACAAAGAAGCTCGAGATGCATTACACCGAATACATTTCGTTACACCGTGAAGTGCTTGCCGCCACACCATCGACAAAGGTCGAAGAACAAGACAAGAAGCTCGATGAGTTCGATCGACTTCACACCGAAGCTCTCGATCGAGTCGAGCGACTGATGGAATTTTTTACCAAGTCACACCACCCAACAGAAGTTCATGCTGACAGATCAGCACCACAAGTGATAGTGCAGCAACAATCCCTGAGAGCACCTATACCAACCTTCGACGGCAAGACGAAGAATTGGCCTAAACTCAAGGCCATGTTTGAAGATCTAGTCGTCCGAAGCCGCAACATCATGTTTCAACAAGTGTGGAAACAAATCACCGATCAGTTCGAGAATCAACGAGTCATCGTGGATACCCACATCGACGGTTTGATCCAGCTCAAGCCGGTAGTGAAGGAAAACCTCAAGGATCTCGTGTCACTGACGAAGGCCTGCAACCGCCATGTCGCTGGATTGGAGTACCAGGGTTTGGTCATGGACAAACTTTCTGGTCTTATGATAACTAAGCTATTTTTGAAAAATGAGTGCCAAATACTTGATCTATGTAATAATTCCGGTGTCGCTAGCTCTACGAAGGAGCCTATCACCAAGTCATCAACCCCAAAACCGTCTCTCAAATCTCACATCGCATCATCTATGAAAGATACCAAAACTTGTTTAATTTATAGGGAAGACGATCGCCACTTTGAATGCTCAAAATTTCACGCAATGACCGCTGCTGAGCGCAATGCTAAGGTTAAGGAGTTGAAAATTTGTTTCAACTGCCCCCGACCCGGTCACCGAGTTGCTGACTGTTCCGATTGTTCGATCCCTTAGGCTTGTTATCGCCAGTGATAGTCCTTGCCAAAATGTATATGCAGAAACTGTGAAATGCTGAACCTGATTGGGATTCGAAAATCGAGGGAGATCTTCTTGCATCATGGTTACAATTCCGTAGCGCTCTTCCCAGGATTGGCAAAATTACCATACCACGTTGTGTTTTCTTTCCTTCAACAATCGCCGTTGAAATCCATGGATTCTCCGATGCCTCTATTCTGGCTTACGGAGCATTCTATCGTAGCATTCTATCCGATGGTTCTGCTCGTCTCCGCATTGTTTGCAGTAAGTCAAGAGTCGCATCGATTAAAAAAGAACACACCATACCTCGCAAAGAGCTTCTCGCAGCTAGATTGCTGTCACGGTTGCTCTTGAGAGCTCTGGAGGATTTAAAGGTTAACGTCGATGAAGTTGTTCTTTGGTCCGATAGTCAGATTGTCCTTGCCTGGCTAAAGAAACCATTAGCCAATCTCGATGTATTTGTTCGGAATAGGGTAGCTGCTATTGTGAATGAAACCGAAGATTTCACCTGGAAGTATGTTAGGTCGAACGATTATCTGGCAGATATCGTGTAAAGGGGACAGCTACCTGGTGTTCTTAAGTCCAATACTGAATGGTGGGAGGGTCCACCTTTCTTGAGAAAAGTTAAATATTCTGAGGAACCACTCAGAGATATCCCAGATGATAACCTACCCGAATTGAAAGTACAACCAATTGTTGCCGCTCCTGTTTACAATGAAGATCAGCTCCCGATATTTTCAAGTACTAGTTCGTTCCGAAGGTTGCAGCGTGTATTGGCGTACGTGCAACGGTTCATCAGTAATTGTCGTCAGAAAGATCCATCTCTCCGGGTTTTGACAATCAACCTAACTATTCCTGAGTTGCGAAATTCATTGGAGTTGATCGTTAAGGTCGTTCAGCACGATAAACTATGTTACGAAATCCAGCGGGTTCAGAACAACGAACCGTGCAAGCTTATTGCAGATTTAAATCCATTTTTGCTTGATGGAGTCCTTCGAGGAGGAGGAAGGCTCATGCACTCATCGTTGTTGTACCATTCCAAGTACCCGTATATTCTACCAAAACATCCAGTTGTTGATCTGTTGATTCGCAAATACTACATTGAAGAAATGCATGAAGGTCCGAAAAGTTTACTGGCCGCTCTAAGAACTCGATTTTGGTTGTTGAATGGAAGGTCGTCGGTCCGAAAAATTACCCAGAATTGCATTACGTGTTTCCGATCTCGCCCTAAGCTCGCTAGTCAGTTGATGGGTAATTTACCTTCATGTCGTGTCACGCCAGCTCTTCCGTTTGAGATATCAGGTGTTGATTTCGCAGGTCCGGTGTATGTAAAGGAGGGTCGATATAAGCCCAAACTAGTGAAGGCTTATATATCAGTTTTTGTTTGTATGGTAACCAGAGCCATACATTTAGAACTCGTTTCCGATTTGAGTACCGAATCCTTTTTAGCCGCATTGAAACGTTTTGTTGGTCGAAGAGGGAATCCGAAAGAGATACATTCGGATAATGGATCTAATTTTCGTGGGGCCAAACACGCATTACATGAATTATATGAACTCTTAAAATCTCAATCAACGTTCGATGGTATCTCCTCTTTCTGTCAGCCTTGAGAAATAAGTTGGTCGTTCATTCCTCCAGAGGCTCCCAATTTTGGTGGATTATGGGAGGCTGCGGTAAAAAGTACTAAATTTCACCTAAAGAGAACCCTTAAGGACGCAAAATTAACATTTGAGGAATACCAAACGGTTTTGACTCAGGTGGAAGGAATTTTGAATTCACGTCCCCTCTATGCTCTTTCATCAAATCCGAATGACTCAGAGTAGTTTGGTTAAAGTGTCAGAGAATTCATCTCAGCCCGGCGGGTGTATGTTGGCGCCAACGCCAATGTAACAGGATCAAACATGTTTGATTGTGCTCGCAGCGTGCCTGCGCGATGCTTATTTGTATCTGCCACTGGAATGAATGTGTGTGTGTGTGTGTGATTACAATATCCGCTGTGTATGAATGATTGGTATGTATGTGATTGCGCATCCCCTGAGAATTGACGCAAAGTGGAGAAGCAACAAAAGTCTCACCCATCTTTGCTATTATTTTGTGTTGCACAATATCACGGCAGGTATATAAGCCCGACAGTAGAAACAGTCAGTATCAGTTTATGTTTATACCTAGAAGAGGAAACAAGAAATAAAGAGAAGCAGCAAAAGTGTTCTTTCTGCATTCTGAATGAGGCAGTCCACCCGAGAAGTCCGCCAGGCAATCCACTCAAAGAAGAAGAGGCGTTCCAACCAAGACAGTCCATCCAAGATAAAACTTTCACCTCAAAGCTGTGTTGTACCTTGTTTTGGCTTGCGTGGAACTATTCGTCCTTTTCAGGGAACTGTGAGTTGATTTTTTTCACAAGATAGCCACCACCCGCTCTTGCAAGAGCATCCTAAAAAAGTTGAATTGCGACACAGTTTTGAGGCCGAAAAGTTACCTTTCCCACTGGAGCCGGGCGAGCGCTCCAACATGAGGGTTGAATGAAAAGTTTGAATAAATATGTCCAATTGAAACATTAGAATCATTTCCATTAAAAATATTTATCATTCCAGAAAACTGTCTGGAATTCGTAACGTCTTGAAAAATGCTGCAATCTTCGGGATCCGTTACCGCATCGTCAAATCGTTCCTCGGAGAAATTCGTCAATTGTGTCGAAAACACAAATGTTGAGCATCGCACGCTTCGCATAATGTAGTGGGATTGGAAGAGCATCCAGGTTGGTTTGATGCCAAAAGTAGAACGTGGAAACTCAGCAAGAGCCGGGTAGGGGTTCAAAATTTCGCCCCTCTGGAACTGTATTGGCCGGTGGGTCAGTGCGTCGAATGAGGTAAACCTTGGTGGTTTGGAAAATCTTTCTTTTGCAGCCGCAAGAAGTATTCTATCTTGAGGCAGTAAGCCGTTACCACTGTGACGTCTCATAAAGTTGAGATTGGTGTGATTTAAGTAACTTTTATCCGTAGTATTGCCATGATTGGTGTGACTACTGTTATGTTGAGGGATATTACTGCTGTGATTTCGTGCCTTTTTTACGCCTTCTTGCATTATCGGCCTGTTTCTGTTGTTTTAAACGATGCAACATAAGTTTATCAAAATCGGCCCAGTCAGCTTATCATACTTTCCTTGTTCCAAGAAGTAGCCAACCTGACCAATCAGCCGGCTGAGTGTTATTGCTATAATTTAATTCGTCATCTAAGGTGACAACAGAATCTGCAGAGCTGCCAATCAGTTTTGAATCAATTGCACTGATGTTCGCTGATAAGCATTTCAGCTCGTCCATTATATCAATCCCTTACATAGGGTTGCTGTGAATTATAATACCAGAAGCTATGTCCACAGTTATAGCGTTAATTTGTTTAATTTCGTCTTTCATGCATTTAATATCATTCGCAATACCGGACGTCATTGATTGCATTAAAGTAGACAGATTTTCCTTCGATTTTTGCATAGCAATATCACACACCGTTGTAATATGGTTTTTTTGTGCCAGCAGAACCGCTTCTTCTGATAGCCGTCTGCTCTTTTTGTATGTCAATGAGCATACTCTCAAGTCGATCGATTCCATCATGCACAAGTGAAAGATTATTTAGCTTGTTGCGCGATGAGTAACCTCAGTGTTTTTATTTACATTTTCGGCTAGCTCTGCCTGTTGTTTTGTAAGCAATTGAACTTCGAAATTGAGTGTGATAAGCGCTTGGCATGAAGTACAGAATGGCAAGACATACGACTGAGCATCAAGTTTCTCGTCCTTTTTCCTGAGAGAACTGCGCTGGACAGGTACTCCCACGCAGGCGGCATGAAAGGTTCGCGGACAACCGACGCAGCTCCATAATACCGTATCGACGGTGGAGTCATGCGAGCAAATTTCACAGCTCATGATGAATAAGCACAGAATGAAACGTATACAAAAAATGAAACGCGAAGAACGTACGCGGCGAGGAGTGGATTACAATGCTTCCAAACTGATTGACGATCAGTTATACAATGAAGCTTCACTTTGCCACCAAAAGGTGAATCTTATAACTGACCACGACTCAAATACTTATTGTTAGGCTGCACATGGATAGAAGACTTTGAAGCGATTAAACGACTTAAAGATTAATATTAGACAAATAAAAAGGAGGCAATGAACTGTCAAGTAAACTTAAACTTTTCTTCAATGACTATAGAATTCAACTGAATAACGCAGAAGACAAGAACTGGCATAGGCGGAAAATGTGATAGGTCAATCAAAAGAGGTAAGACGAGGTATGTACCGATGATTTTCAGCGCACAGAAGAACTAGACTGAATAAGTTATCAAATGCCCTCTTGAACTTATAAACGTAACACTGACTGAATAACACAGTGTACCAGTGATTCTGAACTCTTGAAGTGACATAGTAGAGATTGTTTATCTGGTCGAACATAACATAAAACCGTGTTCTAAATGTGGGGACAAAAAACCCAAAACCGTGTTCGAAGTGTGTTACAAACACCCTAAAAATGTTTATTTTGTTCGGGAACTACTTGCCTTTTCGCTGGGCAGGTGTGACTTTTCGATGGGTTATTTTCGATGGGTAATGTTATTTTCGATGGGTCAAGCAAAGGTACGACGCGAAAGGGGATTTGTTTTCGGACTGGCAAAAAAAGAGTTTGATCTGAAATATATTTCTCCTGTTAGGTACAAATACTGTAGTGATGATCGAGTATGAGAGGTGTTGTGTGTGATTGAGTTCTATTACGAGTATGCGGTTTACAATATGTTTTAAGGTAAGTGTTCTATTATGGTAAGTATGTTAAATATTTGTTTGTATTCACATGTTTTGCGTTTTGTAATTTTCTCTTTCGTTTCAGGTATCCATGATCAGGCGTAAACATGCCAGCCCCCGTTGAAACGTCCAGTTTCAACAAAAATCCTGGTTATTTTCGCTGGCTTCTTCATCTGGCTCGGTTGGAAGGACTGACACTTCAGTGACGGCCCGCTTGTAACGACCCGTTGCTGTCTTCACGACGACAACCCGGACTCGTCCGTCCTTACCTGGAATGGTCTCGACGATGCGCCCCAAAGGCCAGTGGAGCGGTGGTGTATTCTCTTTCAAGATAACTAGTTGACCTGGTTGAAGATCGATCAGTTGCTTCTTCTATTTCACCCGTTGGTGAAGCTGACTCACATAGTCACGTGACCAACGAGTCCAAAGGTCTTGCAGCGTCTTCTTCATGTCTTGCAGGCGACTCAAGCGCCCATGATTGATTACGATGAGGGGTTCCCCAACCAGAAAATGTCCTGGCGTCAGGACGGTCAGAACATCGGGAGATTCAGTCATTGGTGACAGTGGGCAAAAATTGAGAACAGCCTCAACTTGTGTGACGACGGTGTGGAACTGATCCACCGAGAATAGTTGAACCTGCCTCCCAAATGCCACCGAAATGTGGCGAACGTGTGGGGATAAATTGAAACTTTATCCCGTTGTCCAAGCAATAGTTCCACCAGTCATCGCCTTTAAACTGCTGCAAGAACTCTTTCCGTGACGCGACGAGCTCACGATCCGCCCCGATGAAAGTGGTCGCGTTATCGTAAGTGTAGCTCAACGATACGACCCCGGCGCACGACTACGCGTTTGATGGCATTGATACACGACGCGGCAGATAGATCGGGGACGATTTCGATATGCACGGCCTTCACCACCAAACATACGAAGAGCGAGACGTACATTTTTACCGACGCACCCCTCCCATTTAGCGGACGAACGTAGAACGGCCCACAGTAATCCACTCCCGAATACAAAAATGGACGTGCTGGTGTAAGCCGTACGGCTGGTAGAGGTGCCATAATTTGCGTTGTTGGTTTCGGCCGACATCGGAAGCATGTTACGCAGCGACGAGTGATTTTACGAGCTAGATTGCGTCCCTGGAGCGGCCAATAACGTTGCCGCATCGTGGAAAGGAGAAGTGATGGTCCACCGTGTTTTGAGATGCGTTGCTCGTGCAATCAATAGACTAAGCTTGTGGTTAGACGGTAGCAGTATCGGAAAACGAGTATCGAATGGGGCGTTAAAGTTGCGCAGACGACTATCGATCCTCAATAGTCCAAAGCTGTCCATGAATAGGTTGAGATTGCGCAATGGCGATTTCGGGCCAAGATGCGGTGTAGTAGATGAATTCCTTGCAAGTGTATAACTTTTCACTTCTGTTGGAAAAGCCGAACGTTGTGCTACGCGAATCACATCCTTAAGCGCCAACTCGCATTCTTCTGGTGACAGTTGTCCTTCCGAACGTTGACCTTTCGCTAATTTACAGTTGTTGCGAAATCTATAGCAATAGGCGACGAATTTCAACAGCTTTGCGAGTTCAGAAAAATGTTCGAACAGCGTAGCTTCGCCTTCGCTAACATGTAGTGCCACAACGCATCGAGCTTCCTCCTTCACTTGTTGCTCTTCTGGTACTGGAATCAGCTGCTCAGGCCACTGGTCCATCGGATATAGCAAAAATCTAGGACCATGCCACCATAGTTCATCGTTTATGATCTGACTTGCCATAGTTCCTCGTGAAATCCGGTCGGCCGGGTTCAAGTCAGTGGGGACGTGTCTCCATTCGAGTCCTTTGGTCAACCGTTGAATTTCTGCGATGCGGTTGGATACGAAGACCTTCCAACTGTTGGACTTGGACCCGATCCAGTGCAGAACGATTGTTGAATCGGTCCACATAACTGCAGGTTCCGTAAACTCTGTCGTCTTGTGCAGCGTATCGACAAGCTGACTTCGAAGTAGGGCAGCGCAGAGTTCCAGTCGAGGAATGGTTTGGCCACGAAGCGGTGCGACACGAGACTTCGAAGTAAGTAAGTGGCTGTGTAGCCTTCCGGTTTCGTCTTCCGAAACCACATAGACGCAACAACCGTAGCCCTTTGCAGAAGCGTCACAGTAGCAGTGTAGACTGTAACGACGAAAAGAATTGGCCAGAATCCTTCTCGGCACTTGTTGAGACCATAACAGCTCGATTTCACGGCGGTAGATCAACCACCAATCCTGAAGGTTCTTGGGAAGCTCCATATCCCATGATACCTTTTCCGCCCAAAGGGTCTGCACGAACATCTTGGCGTTGACGACGACGGGACCAAGAAGTCCAATGGGATCAAATAGGCGCGACATCTCGGATACCACCGATCGTTTAGTGATGACGTTTGGCTCATGCAGAGCTGGAAACTTAAACATGAACATGTCAGATTTGGGATACCACAGTAGGCCAAGGGTTTTGACGGCCATTGAGCGATCGATCTCCAGTGTGTTGGAGGTTTCCCACAGCTCTCTAGGGACGCCATCCAATGCTGCAATTTCGTTGGTAGCCCACTTTCGCAGCACGAGCCCTGCGCCCGCGAGCAAAGAAATTAGTTGTCTACAGGTTTTCTGCAACGTGTGAAGATCGTCGTGCCCAGTCAGAACGTCGTCGACGTATGTTCCCTTCCGAATGACTGGCACTGCGAGGGGGTAACCTGCACCGTCATCAGAAGCCACTTGATCAAGAACTCGAGTGGCGTGGAACGGAGAGCTTGCAAGGCCGTACGTTACGGTTTTAAGTTGGTAAACACGAATTGGTTCCGACGGATCATTCCTCCACAGAATTTGTTGAAAACGGCGATCCTCTGAATGAACCCATATCTGTCGAAACATCTTTTCTGCATCACAGGTGACAACGAAGCGTGGCATGCGGAAGTTGACGACAGTTGAGAACAAGAAAGGTTGTGCGGATGGACCGACGAGAAGAGCATCGTTGATCGACAAATTGCCAGAACCACGACATGATCCGTCGAATACCACTCTTATCTTCGTTGATGTGCTGTCTGGACGGAAGATGGCATGATGGGGAAGGAAAAACTGCGGACCGGTTAATACGCGCGAACTCACCTCCATGTGCCCTAGCCTCTCGTACTCCTCCATGAACTTACTGTATTCAGCGTGAACGTTTTCATTGGCAGCAAACTTCTTTTCCGTGGACAGGAAACGACGAAGAGCAGCAGTGTAGGAATCACCAATCTTAGACACCAGTTCCTTGCGCAATGGTAGGCGGACGATGTAGCGACCGTCATTATCCCTCTCCACGGTCTGACGAAAATGGTCTTCACAAGACTGCTCATCCGCAGTGAAATCTTTGTGGTCATCTAGGTTCTCGATTTCCCAGAATCGTTCCATTTGAGAGTCGAGAGAATCGTCTGAACAAAAATGACTAGAAAGTGCGACGTTCCTAGGTTCTGTTTCTGAAATCTTGCCACATACCACGTAACCGAGAACTGTTTTTTGGAGAAGGGGATACCCAGTATCAAGGCTGATCTGCTCTTGTTCCAAAAGCGACAAGAACAGCTCAGCACCTATGATAACATCAACCCCCAGGCTGATGTTGAATTGCGGATCTGCTAAAGGAAGGTAACGTGGAATCCGCCAACGAGTAATATAGATGTCATGACTGGGTAGGGCGACGGTGAGTTTCGGCAACACAAGGCATTCGAGGCACGTATTGAAAGTTCCAAAGCGAGAAGCGATCGGAAGAGTTACGCCGTAACGAACGTTGACCATGGACTGCCCGATGCCGCTAACTGGAGAGTTTAGTTTCGACCGCTTGAGACCTAACCTTTGACACAAGACTTCCGAAAAGAAGCTGGGCTGAGATCCACTATCCAAAAGTGCTCTGGCTAGTCGGAACTGATTGTCCGCACCTCGGACCTTAATCACCGGGGTGGATAAGAGCACTGTAGTGTAGGTGTGAACCATCTCAGAACTTTGAAAGGCACTTGGAGGTGGATTTAGTTCGAACGAAACAACCGACGGCGTGGGAGGAGTGAAACCGACAGTAGACGACGATACGCAGAACGGCGATACTAGTGGTGAGGCATCCGGGAGCTCAACCGACCGAGAGCTTTCTATCGTTTCGACCGAACCGATTTGCGACATGTGAATATTTGGCGAGTGATTCGATTCCACAAAAGCACTTTGTTGCACCGGCTGTAACAGGCGGCCGCTGGTTCCGGCTGGAGATGTTGTTAGCGATGGTAAATGTAAGAGCGTGTGGTGTTTTTTGCCGCAAGCTTTACATGTACCACTGGCGCAATCTTTCGCGAAATGAACCCCCTTAAAACAATTGATGCAAAGGCTGTGTTTCTTGGCTAGCTCAAACCGTTCGCGTGGCGTGAGTTGTTGAAACTGGTTACACAAGAAAAGCAAATGTGGTTGCTTGCAACAAATGCACTTTGTAGTGCTCAAAGTGCTCACGTGCGCCGAAGATACACGAGGTTTGGGCTTGCTTTCAATTTGAGAACTGCTATTAGGTTGGGAGAGCTTTAGGGTTTGCAGAATGCGCGATCTTTGTTGGATGAATTCGAGAATCTGATCGTATGTTGGCCTGGCATTACCCACCGATTGAGTTTCCCATTCACGGAGTGAGATGGGATCAAGACAGTTACTCAACCGTTCGACTAAAAATGTATTCCAGTGCTCTTCAACGTTCTCGAGTTTGACCAGAAGTTGGACATGGCGGTTGAACTCATCTGCCAAATCCAGTAGACCCACCGGTGTTTCTTTCTTAAGGGGGGAAATTGAAAGCAATCCAGCCATATGCCTTTTAATCAGCATATGCTTGTTCTAGAACCGGTTTTTCAACAAGTTCCATGCAACCCGATAATTATTTGCGGTGAGATCAAGGGATGAAATCATTCGAGCAGCTTCACCAGTGACTAAAGCTCTCAGGTAGTACAGCTTTTGTACCATGGTTAGTTGTTGATTTTAATCGATCAATGAAACAAAAAGGGCATTAAACGATTCCCACTCGTCGAAATTTCCAGAAAACTCCTTAATTTTTATTTCTGGTAGGCGGAGATTCGGCATTGTCTGTGGCAGGGGGGGATTTCTAACCGCTGGTGGTGGCAACGGAGGTGGAATCGGGAGAATCTTGCTTGTTAGGGATGCCTTCAGCACATAATATTGATTCTGGAAAACTCGCCTATCCTCACAAAAGTCCTCCTCTGGCTCTTCTATGTCCTCGATCTGATCTTGGATCGATTGAAAATCCCGCCATAATTCATCCAAATGTTGGAGTCTAACTTCAAGTTGGTAAGCTTGATCCAGAACATAAAGAATGTGCACACCAAAAAGTAGTCGTCGGAAATGCCCTAATGCAGTCTTCTCCGTGTACGCTTTGCTAATCCGATCACTACTACATGAATATTAATGTATGTGTGCTATGATGAAGACGTCGTTTGGCTACAGTAACCTTTATTCAGTAAAATGGCGTCGAATCAAGAACGCGTGCGCGAAGCAATTTTGCACAAAAGAGTGGAAAATCCAGATATGTCGCACGGCGATATTGCCAAGTCATTAAAAATCGCAAAATCGACGGTTACTAAAGTGCTAAAAAACTTTCAGCAGCGCTTAACTTTAAAGAGAAAGGTCGGTTCCGGAGGTAACCATGATTCTCGTTTCGTCGCGGAGAGGAAGAAAGTGATTAAAGAATTTAAGTAGAAACCGAATATCTCCGTTCGTGATGTGGCGAAAAAAGTGAAAATGTCTCCATCGTTCGTCCAGAAAGTGAAGAAAAGTGCAGGCTTGAAATCATTCAAAGTAGGTGTTGCTCCAAATCGTAACGACAGCCAGAACAAGAGCGCAAAATCTCGATCGAGAAAATTATATGACACTATGCTGAAGGAATACGACTGCATAATATTGGACGACGAAACATATTGCAAAGCTGACTTTAAGCAGATACCGGGACTACAGTTTTATACCTCGTTGCAAAGAGGAAATGTTGCTGATCGTTTTAAGCAAAAAAAATTGTCGAAGTTTCCAAAAATACCTCGTATAGCAGGCAATATGTGGATGCGGTCTCAGAAGCGACATCTTCATCACGACTGGCACTCTAAATGGACAAATTTACGTAAAAGAGTGTCTGAATAAACGACTGTTGCCGTTCATTCGGGAACACAACGGTTCGGTGCTGTTCTGGCCTGACCTGGCATCTTGCCACTATGGAAAACTGGCTAAGGATTGGTACATTGCTAATGGTGTAAATATTGTCCCAAATTATTGCAATCCGCCAAATTCGCCAGAACTCCGTCCGATCGAAAAGTATTGGGCTCTGGTCAAGAGGAATCTTCGAAAAACGAATAGCGTAGCAATTGATGAGAAAAGCTTCAGGCGTAACTGACAGAAAGCTGCAAAATTGGTGACGGATGACACTGTGCAAAAACTGATGGAAGGTGTCAAACGAAAGGTGCGGGCATTTGGATATAACAGGTCAAATTGACTTAACTGTATATGTTTTATATTTGTATTTTTATGAAGTCTTAAATAAATGATTTACTTTTGATTTTCTCATATTTTCCATTTAATACCACTAATTTCCCGTTGACTACTTTTTGGTGTGCACATTCTTTAGTCATTATCAAAGGTCTGGATCAGCTCTGCCGAGTTGATTATGTTCGAACGTCGACGGTAAAGAATCTTTTATTTTGCCGCTTTACTCTCTTTCTTGGGCGGGGCCCTGTTTCCCCAAAAAAAAAAAGGAAAATTATTACCTTATGGCGGCTTTTTACGTGCCGTGATGATGATTTCTGCGACGACAATCACGAGGTTCTACACCGATAATCGATTCCTGTACACCGATGCACAGCAGCAGCCAAACGCACTCGTATCACCGATAGTCTCCGACTTATCAATGGTCCGTATGGAAACCACAAACTCCACACAGCAACAGCAACAGTAACAGCAGCAGCGAATAGATGTATCCAGCGAGTCGACGGGAATGTTGAAACAGAGGCAATAAACTAAAATCTCCACACTGACAACGATGCACTGTGTGAAAATGATCTCCAACCACCGAAAACAGCTAATGTCATTAACTAATCGAACGATCGATCATATGTTAACCGCACTAGGCCTTACACAATAGTCTTCTGTGAGATTGTTAGGTTCACTATTGTTGGCCTATTTTCAATAGGCTTTTGTGTAGCACACTTTACCGTATTGAACGGCTTGCATACGCAACGATGATTGTACTATTGCGGTGCACTTGCGGACACGGTCCTATGCACCACCAACGCGAGATACCGGGACCACTTTCCCGGGTTTCGGCACCAAAAAATGTTCGGAAACTATTTGCCTTTTCGCGGGGCAAGTCACACCGATAACCTTGTCTTCGATGGGTCAAGCGAAATACGACGCGATAGGGGAATTGTGTTTCGGACTGGCAAAAAAAGCGTTTGATCGTTTTGCTGGTCGGTCACTTACGAACTGATATTTATTTCTCCTGTTAGGTACAATACTGTAGAGATGATCGAGTATGAGAGGTATTGTGATTGAGAGTGAGTTCTATTGCGAGTATGTGGTTACAATATGTGTTAAGGTAAGTGTTCTATTATGGTCAAATATTTGTTTGTATTCACATGTTGTGCATTTTGTAATTTTCTCTTTCGTTTCAGGTATCCATGATCAGGCGTGAACACTTGTTTAGGTTAAATTTTTGAGGATTGTGTGCATCGGTGTGTGATTGTGGTTGTGTGTGTGAGTTAGTGATTTTTTTTAATTGAAAACGTTCAGTTAAAAAATTGTAATTTGAAATTTTAGATATAAAAAAACCATTGTTCCTTATGCTTTGTTTAAAATTTCCACCGCAAGTTTTCCATCGATAAAATTGTAATTCCTATTAACCTCAAGACGGCCGCGAGTAACCCTTAACCTTAGTTCTAAGATAACTGATGTATATAAACATGAAAACTTGGCTCTGTAAAGTTGATTCGATTGAGCCTGTACAAATAAATGAATTCATAAAAAAAAACTCTGTATCTCTGAAAAGAGCTAGGGGTTTGACGCTGCTGCGAACCAAAGGATGAGTGCGGTGAAATCCAAACGGCGACGACTACGCTAGTCACAAAAAGTTTATTTTCTCTTGATTCTCTACTTGACAACTTGCTTGCTGCTGCTGATGTTCGCTGGGTGATGGTAGAATGAAAACTGGTGATGAGCACTTCGGTCCATGCCCGTTATATAGGTGCACCTTTTACGCTACATGATGTGGATGGCTCTGATTGGCTGTAGTTTATTTGTTACACGGTGGTCTTCTTGGGGGTGTACTTTCTCGCACGAAAGTGGCGTGGGTTATCGTACGTTTTAATGTGACGCTTCCGACAGTAGACGGAACAGATAAGAAGTAAGCAGAGGGAATAATGTCCGAATATTGGCAATTCTAATTATAGATTAGATACAGCGTCATAAAAAATCCCAGGTGATGCATAACACTGGTCCACAAAATCAGAAAAAAAGTCTTGAGACCCAGAGCTCCATGCCAGTTTCCGTTAGTTTGGGTCCCAAAAACACCGAATATCGTATTTTGACCACATGCGTTTTGCATTTTTCTTCGAAATTGGCATCAAAAATTCAAATCTTGGTATATTTTGAGAACCACTCAAACAACTGCCTCAGCTTAAATGTAAATGCTCAGGAAGCATTTTAGCATTTTAACTCCTCAGACTTAAACAAATAACTTTGCAGAAGAAAGTGTGTCAATCCGACTTCACCAGAAAAAGTTATGACCGTTGAAAGGCATTTTCGCATTTTAGCAAAACATCAAAGTACAGTAAACCTCCCGACATGCGCGGAATCCCTTGATGGTAGTCTCAAATGATATATTGGCATTGACCATTGTTGTTTCATCAGAAAATATCTCGTGATTCCTCGTATATAGGAAGTTAATTCCTTCAGCAAAGTTGTTCAGTAGATCAAGGTCTTCAGGATGGCAAACTTAAAAGTTCAGAATTATCTCACTACGCGGCACTAGTATCCATGTGAAGCTCGATTTAAAGTAAATCTGGACGCACGGTTTAATACACCACCGCGTCCCTGGTGGTTGGAACAAAAAACGTTTGACAGGCATTTGTTGATGTTTTATTGACGAAGAAATTGGTGACAAGTTTTTCTCGATTGATCGACGCATCTCGAAATTACGGATCATGGAATTCTTGAGAAAAGAATATTAATTGTGCGCAAACATCTAGAGAATCCTTCGTGGTCTGCCTCAAAGATAGCAAAAGTGTTAAAATTCCCAAAGTCCACGGTGTGTCTTGTAATCAAATGTTACAAGGATACTCTGAGTGTGGATAGAGCACAGCGCATTTATCATAAAAGTGGCACTAGGGACAAAAAGCTGAGGAGAAAGGTACGTGAAAGGCAGCCCAGGTGTCTCCATACGTGATTTGCCAAATAAATATGATCCCAACTTTTCCACCGTGCGTAACATCTTTTCAAGAGAAGGATATAAGTCTTTTTGTGCCAGTAAACATTCGAATCGCTCTTTGAAACAAAATTTAGTGGCCAAAAAACGAGCACGATTACTATACGAACAAGTTTTGTCGAAATTTGATGGCTGAATTTTAATGGATGACGAATCATATGTCAAAATGGAACATGAACAAATCCCCGGACGAAAATTTTACCTGGCAACTGGTCGTGGGGATGCCCCTTCCAGGTATAAATTTGTTTTTGGTGATAAGCTCGCTCGGAAACTAATGATTTGGCAAGGAATCTGCAGTTGTGGCCTTAAAACCAAGGTTGTCATCACACACAATGACGTCGAAGGTTTAAATTAAAGAGTGTCTGAAAAAGCGGATTTTACCCTTTATTCGGCAACACAAGACCAACGTTATGATTTGGCCGGATCAAGCCAGCCGCCACTACTCTAAGGAGGTACTAGAATGGTATGCTGCAAACAATGTTAATTTCGTCGCCAAAGAGATTAATCCTCCGAATTGCCCTGAGTTCAGACAGGGAAATATAAAAAAAAATTGGGCAATTGTCAAGCGAAAACTTCGAGGATGCGGTAAAGAAATGACAAATGCACAACAAATGCGTTTAAAGTGAAATAAGTTCGCCGGTACAGTGTCATCAGCGACTGTGCAGATTATGATGGCATCGATCACAAGTAAAGTGCGACAGTTCGTTCGAAAGGGTAAAATGTAATAACTTGTTATGTATCGTTTGAAAGAATAAATACCCTTTTGTTTGACGTTTTGATCAACCGTGTATCTTGTTTAATTCTTAAATATTGTTTAATCACTTGAATGCGTCCAAATTTACTTTGAATCGGGCTTTAAACTTACTTTATAAGATGAATCTCGAGATCCTTGACATATGGCAAGTTGGCGACTTAGACAAAGATATTTAGGCCTTTCGGATGGTGTTAACTTTAATTCGGAACTCTTCGGCTACGTGGCACTAGTGTTCATGTGAACTTTGTGCATAACCTGCATTTTGATATAAAGAGCATGTATGATTTGATTGTTTTCAGGAAATTTATTCGCGTAATCATGGTCTTCCAGAGGATCAACTTCGTGGTTCAGAATAATTTCATTGCGTGGTGCAGGTCTGCCTATGAACTTTGAGATACAAGTTTATCGCTAATGCACATACGAGGCTGATTACCCCAATATAGTTTTTTTTGGTACGTTCTTCTGACAACTTCGGGTTAGTCTTTCCTAGATGTTTTTCACAAAACTTCGGGTAAGTCCACCAGAAAACATCACGGAAGTTCTTAAGAGAACCCCAGGGAAGTTCTTAAAAGAACTTCGTGGAAAATCTTCAGAGAACGTAACGGGAGTTTTTCAGAGAACATCATGGAAGTTCACTAGAGCACTTCAGGGAAGCTCTGTAGAGAACTTCAGGCAAGTTCTTCAGAGAACTTCAGAGAAAACTCTTCAGAGAACTTCAAGGAAATTCTTCAGAACACTTCAGGAATGATCTTCAGAGAACTTCAGAGAAAACTCTTCAGAGAACTTTGGACAGAAAACTTCTGGAAAGCTGTTTAGAGAACTTCAGGGAATTTTTTCATAGAACTTTTGAGAAGTTCTTCACAAAACTTCTGATGAGTTCTTCAGAGACCTTCATGGAAGTTCTGCAATGAAGTTCAGGGAAGATGTGCAGAGAACTCCAAGGATGTTCTGCAGAGAACTTCAGAGAAATCTTTCAGAGAACTTCAGGGATGTTTTGCTGAGAACATCAGGGAAGTTCTGCAGTGAACTTCAGGAAAGTTCTTCAAAGAACTTCATGAAAGTTTTTCAGATAACTTCATGGAAGTTCTTCAGATAACTTATTGAAATATCTTCAGAGAACTCGATGGAAGTTCTGCGGAGAACTTCATGGAATTCTTTCAAAGAACATTCTGGAAGTTCTTCAGTGAACATCATGAAAGTACTGCGGTGAACTTCAGGAAAGTTCTACAGAGCACTTCAAGCTAGTTCTTCAGAGAAATTCATGGAAGTTCTTCAGAAAACTTCAGGAAAGTTCTTCAAACAAATTCTGAGAAAATCTGCAGAGAACTTTAGGAAGTTCTGCATAGAACTGCAAGGAATTTCTTCAGAGAACTTCAGGAAAGTTCTTCAAAGAACTTCATGGAAGTTCTTCAGATAACTTAATGGAATTTCTTCAGAGAACTCCATGGAAGTCCTTAAGAGAACTTCTTGGAAGTTCTTCAGAGAAATTTATGGAACTTCTTCAGTGAACTTCATGGAAGTTCTGCAGAGAACATCAGAGAAGTTGTGCAGAGAACTTCAGTTCCCTGAAGTTCTCGGCACAGCTTCCCTGAAGTTCTATACAGAACTTCACTGATGTTCTCTTAAAAACGTCCTTGAACTTCTCTGGAAAACTTTGTTGAAGTTCTCTGAAGAACTTCCCTTAAGATCTCGGCAGAACTTCCCTGAAGTTCTCTGCAGAACTTTCCTGAAGTTCTCTGCAGAACTATCCAGAAGTTCTCAGAAGAAATATCCAGAAGTTCTCTGCAGAACTTCCATGAAGTTCTCTGAAGAACTTCTATGCAGTTTTAAGAAAAAACCTTCCCTGAAGTTCTCTGAAGGACAGCTTTAAAGTTCTCAAAAGAACTTCCACGAAATTCACTGAAGAACTTCCCTGAAGTTCTCTGAAGAACTTCCTTGAAGTTCTCTGAAGAACTTCCCTGAAATTCTCTGAAAAACTTCCCTTAAGATCTCTGCAGCATTTTCCTGAAATTCTCTGAAGAACTTATCTGAAGTTCTCTGACGAACTTGCTTGAAGTTCTCTGACAAACCTACTTGAAGTTCTCTGAATAACTTCCATGAAGTTCTGCGAAGAACTTCCATGGGGTTCTCTGAAGAACAACCCTGATGTTTTCTGCAGAATTTCCCTGAAGTTCTCTGCAGAACTTCCATAAAGTTCACTGACGAACTTTCGTGAAGTTTACTGCAGAACTTCTTGGAAGTTCTCTGAAGAACCTCCCTGAAGTTCTCTGAAGAACTACCCTGAACCTCTCTGAAGAACTTCCTTGATGTTTTATGCAGAATTTTTCTGAAGTTCTCTTAAGAACTTCCTTGAAAGGACTTCCCTGAAATTCTCTGAAGAACTTTCATGCAGTTCTCTTAAGAACTTCCATGAAGTTCTCTAATGAACTTCCATAAAGTTCTCTGCAAAACTTCCCTGTAGTTCTCTGAAGAACTTCCCTGAAGTTCTCTGCAGAACTTCCCTGAAGTTCTCTGAAGAACTACCCTGAAGTTCTCTGAAGAACTTCCCTGATGTTTTTGCAGAATTTTACTGAAGGTCTCTTATGAACATCCTTGAAGCTCTCTGCAGAACTACCCTGAAGTTCTCTGAAGAACTTTCATGCAGTTCTCTGAAGAACGTCCCTGAAGTTATCTGCAGAACTTCCCTGTAGTGTTCTGAAGAACTTCCCTGAAGGTCTCTGCAGAACTTCCTAGAAGTTCTCTGAAGATCTTTCATGAAGTGTTCTGAAGAACTTCCATCTCTGAAGAAATTGCCTGAAGTTCTCTGCAGAACTTCCCTGAAGTGATCTGGTAAACTTCTATGGAGTTCTTTGAAGAACTTCCATTAAGTTTTCTGAAGAACTTCCACTAAGTTCTTTGAAGAACTTTCTTGGAGTTCTCAGAAGAAATTCCATGATGTTCTCTGATGGACTTATCCAAAGTTTTGTGAAGAACTTCTCTAAAGTTCTATGAAAAAAATCCCTGAAGTTATCTGAAGAACTTTCCACAAGTTCTCTGAAGTTCTCTGAAGATCTTTCACGAAGTGTTCTAAAGAACTTCCTTGAAGTTCTCTGCAGGACTTCCCTGAAGTTCTCTTCAGGACTTCCCTGAAGCTCTCTGAAGAACTGCTATGCAGTTCTCTAAACAACTTCCTTGAAGTTCTCTGCAGAACTTCCCTGTAGTTCTCTGAAGAACTTCCCTGAAGTACTCTGCAGAATTTCCCTGAAGTTCTCTGCAGAACTTCGCTGAAGTGCTCTGGTGAACTGAATTATTGATAACACCATCCGAAAGGCCTCAATCAACTTAACATCTTTGTTCACGCCCACTAGCTATATGTCAAGGATCTCGAGATTCAGCTCATAACGTAAGTTTACATGGAGACTAGCGCCACGTAGTGAGATACTTCTGAACTTTTTAGTTTACCATCCTGAAGGACTACTGAACAACTTTGCTGAAGGAAGTAACTTCCTATATATGTTTTTTTGCTTAACTTTTTCTGGTGAAGTCGGATCGACACACTTTCTTCTGTAAAGTTGTTTGTTAAAGTCTAAGGAGTTAAAATGCTAAAATGCTTCCTGAGCATTTACATTTAAGCCAACGCAGTTGTTTGTGTGGTTTCAAAATGTACCAAGATTTGAATTTTTGATGCCTATTTGTGAAGAAAAATGCAAAGCGCAGGAGGTCAAAATACGATATTCGGTGGTTTTGGGACCCAAACTAACGGAAACTGGCATCTGGGCTCTGGGTCTAAAAATCTCTGTCGACCATTGTAATCTGCTTAAAAGGGTGCGACCCGTTCCCCATTTTAATAATATTTTATTATAATTAAAATATTGTTAATTTTGTTCCACTTATTGTCTTGCAATTCGTAGTGGGATTTTTGTGCGCATTTTATAAGCATTAAAGAAAAACCCGAATTAATCCACCGATGGTGAGACTGAACCCTTCCTACGATTCAGCAGGATTTCGAACTCAAAAATGGATAATATGGTATTGGATATTTATTTTCATCAATAATAAAAGGAAATTCCAGAAATATTTGAAATTCCATAAATTCAGTTTAGGAAATGAACTATTAGAAAATCCTGAACAAATGGTGTCTCACATGGATACCATCAATATGATTTGATGACTTAGATTTAAGTCTCTGCAAATCGAAATGCATCAGCTTGACAGAAAATGCGCAGCTGCTGAATCGAGCAACATAAAACTTTGCTTTCCTTCAACTAAAATGTCAAATCGGTGCAACTGACGTAATGAGTGTGTTGATATTGATCAAAAGAACCGAATCGGAAACATTTTGCTGTGAATTGACTGCAAATCGATTGAAATTTGCTGCGCTCGATTCCAGTGAGACACCCTTCGACCTTGAATGTATTGTTCGGCGATGTGATGAAAATATAGGCAACAATAGTGTTTAACGATCTGTTTGTGTAAGTGCTGGAAATGGAAAATTACATAAATATTAGAAATTTCATATACACTAAGATATTTTTTTACACGGTTTGTTTTTGGCGATAACTCAAGAATAGACCACTTATCGGCCTTATTCGAATAACATGTTTCGTTTTGGGCAAAAAGTATATGGCAGTTTTTCAAAAAAAAACACAATTTTTGGTGTAAATACTCAAAATTTTAAAAACTGAATTTTGACCGTTGCCCGAAGAGGTAACACATGCAAATAAAATCGAAGCAATTTAAAATGTTCATGCAAGTGAATCGATCAACTCTATTTAGTCTTTTTTTACGCGCTTTCATAGCAATAGTAGAACATATCCCCCGTGTTAAAAAATACCACTTTTCGCAGGGACGGTCATGAATCCGTCATCGATGTTACCTTCTGTAGTCCGTCGCTGATGACAAATATGAACTGGAGAGTGTGTGAGGAGTATATCCATAGCGATCATCTGGCGATCCGGTATAGCATCGGCCAGCGAAATACTGTCACAATACGAAGGACAAATAGTTGCGAGCGGAAGTGGAAGACGAAGTTCTTCGACAAGGAACTCTTTGTTGAGGCACTTCGGTGCGACAACGAACTCTCGAACCAAAACGCGGACGAGCTGACGAATACGTTAACAAGGGCATGCGACGCAACCATGCCAAGGAAACTGGAGCCAAGGAACAAGCGGCGCCCAGCTTACTGGTGGAATGAGCAACTCAGCATGCTTCGCGCAAGACGAACTGCTACAAGGAGCTGTGCCGAGCCGCTGATGTTAACCCCTGGGGTGACGCGTACCGTATTGTCATGGCGAAGATCAAAGGCCCATCAATGGCTGCAGAGCCGTGTCCAGCAAAACTGACTATTATCGTAGATGGACTTTTCCCGACGCACGATCCAACGACGTGGCCACGTACACCGTACGGCGAGAAAGAGAGAAGTTATGTTAAGAGCATGCAAGTCTCGAACGAGGAGCTCGTGGCAGTGGCGAAAGGGCTTAAGGTGAGGAAGGCACCCGGACCGGATGGAATCTATAACGTGGATCAGAAAGTGGCGATCCAGGCATTCCCGGAAATGTTCAGGGATGTGCTACAGAAATGTCTATAGGAATGCCATTTCCCGGACAGGTAGAAAATACAGATATTAGTGTTGTTGCCGAGGCCAGAAAAGCCTCCAGGGGATCCAGCATCGTATAGGCCAATATGCCTATTGGATACGCTTGGGAAACCCCTGGAGAGAATCATCCTCAACAGGCTGACGAAATTTACTGAGAGCGAGCACGGGCTATCGAGGATGCAATTCGGTTTCCGGAAAGGGAAGTCTACGGTGGATGCCATTCGGGCAGTGGTCGAGACAGCCGTAAAAACGTCCAAACAGAAGCGGAAAGGCAATCGATATTGCGCTGTTGTAACAATCGACGTTAAGAACGCCTTCAATAGTGCCAGGTGGCAACTGCCGAGTCGCTGCACAGAATGAAAACTGGATACAGGGGACGAAGCTGCAGATAGCCCACCACAAAACGAAGGTGCTGATGGTCAGCAACTGCAAAGCGGTACAGCGAGCAAAAATCGTCATCGGAGGGCTTGCCATGGCCGCGTGCTGAAGTATCTGGGTGTGATGATCAACGACCGGCTAAATTTCAACAACCACGTAGATCATGCCTGTGGGAAGGCGGCGAAGACCATCAATGCGGTAGCCAGAATCATGCCGAATAGCTATGGACCTAGCAGTAGAAAGCGGCGTATACTGGCTAGTGTATCATCATTGATACTGAGATACGGATGTCCAGCCTGGATCGCAGCGCTGGAAACCAAGCGAAACCGTCCGAAGTTGAACAGTACGTTTAGGCTCATTGTTTGCGGGGCATTGTTTGCTCCGATTGTGTAACAAGGAAACGGGTTTTAGTGGGATCAGAAGCCGGCCTTTTCTCAAAGGTCGACCCTGACCACAATCTCACACAGTGCACGATGACCCAGTGCAGGCCTCTGTGTTAGGTCAGTCCATGAGGATTTCCCTCGAAAAAAACACACACACACACACACACACACACACACACACACACACACACACAAACGCGCGCGCGCGCGTAAATAATGGTAGCCTCGGATATAAAGTAGAGTATTCAAGAGTTTTCTCAATACCCTTCCTTTGGTGTAACAAGGGTAAAAAGGGTTTCTGGAACAATGTATTTTTTCCTAACATTGCAAGCAATGTTAAACATATTCCCACAACAAAAATAAAATCACCAAAAATCGATAGTAAAATAGTCTGCAAGATGGCACTGCAGCCTACAATTAAACAGTCTCAAAAGCTACAAAAATGTTCAGTAATAATTATGATACTAAATCCCTGGAAATATTTGTCATAAGGTTCTAAGGAAAGTAAAATATAAACCAAATTATCGTTTCAGGATTTATAACGTTGAATATGTCACCTCTAACGGACCGCTCTTACGTCCCACCTATACTTAGTTACTGGTATAGCTGCCTTTCTTTCATAACTTAACTGCCGGTGGACGCATTACTGCCCCATCTTACAAATCTCGAGTAATTCATGTTATGGGCCTAAAAGCTATTTGTAAACAATGACTTTAAATGTCGATTTCTCTTGAATCTTAAATCATTCTTGAGAAATAAAAGCAGCATTTGGTAGAAGAATGTTAGTTCTACCATATGGAGTAGCTGGATATAGTGGGATTCTCGTTATTTCGTGAGAGATCAACGTTTATGGTCATTGTTTACAAATGGCTTTTAGGCCGTAATCATGAATTACTCGAGAAATAATCAATTTCGGAAAAATGCTTAGTCGACTTGATTTTTCTAGAATTAAGAACACCTGTTTGAATTATATTTTTAAAGTACACATCAAAGTATTATGGTTGGCATAAAAAAATCAAAAATATCCAAATGTCATATGGGACAGTTATGCTTCCACCGGCAGTTAAGTAGTCTACTAATATCAATAAATAAATAAATAAAACAGTATTATATGGTGAACCCTTCTACTTGTGCAGTTTCCGTTTATTGAAAATATGACTTTGAAGAATTTTCGTGGTGTAAAAGTCCAAAACGTCGATCTGTCAAAGCAAACGGAGATGTGTTAATGAGAATAGTCGAGAAATTTGAGTTGATCCATGGCATGTTTGAAATAATTGGAACGCTTTGTTTTAATGCATCGTTAATAGAACTTTCTTGTGTTTTTGGAAGAATGTGATGTCGAATCGATAAATAAGGATTGGAAATATTTACCCGACGTTTTTTCAACTTTAAAATAGACTTAGGGTGTGGTGCTCTAAAGTTTACATGATGCGCGACACCTTTTAGCATATCAAGCTGGGATTGCAATATTTTTAATTTAGATCGCGTGTTATAATGGGAATGTTCCACATCATAAGATAAATAATTGTTTAACTTAGTAAAATTGGATTTTCCTGTAGATCGTCTGGCAGCACAAAAACATGATGAACTCGGACTTAATTTTTCATGATTACCAAAAATAAGTTATTTACCTTCTAAGTTCCTCTTGGCTGTGCGCTAGCGCTAGGGCAAAACGTTCTAACCGCATTGAGCGAGCGGTAAGCGGAGATGCTGCTCCACTAGAAACTGCATCGGCGCATGGTATTGCCTTTTCCTTACCACAATGAAAATCATCTAGGGATTTTTCCGATGAAAGGTGTGATAACTGCACCTAAAAAGAAAATATACACATATCGAACAATAAATATCGTTAGTGAACCACAGTGTATAATCAGATGCTATATGGAGAACAACTTCTAAGGTTTCGTTTGATTTTATTTATTTACTTCGCAACATCGGACATAGCTGGAAAAGTATTGCAATGCTTGTCACAAGTGTGCACACTAATTGATTCATTTTAAAATCTATATCTGATGTTTAAAGGCTAGTTGAGTGCCATCATGGGGGAAGCCCATATGGCATAAGATCATTTGGCATAAGGTCGTTTGGCATAAAGTTATTTGGCATAACAATAACTTGAGCTAAGTGGTCATTTGGCATAAAGGCCGTTTGGCATAATGACCATTTGGCACAATGTCATTGGCATACGCTTTAATCTCTATTTTACCATATTTTTTATTTCATACATATACCTTCTTTTTAAATAAGCTGTTCTTCAAAATATGGCGTTCATAGGTTTCAGGGTTAAAATTTAAATTTGAAAGTCAAATGTTTTATTCTCTGATGTTGAACATTGAATTTTTGTATTGACTAAAAGTATGTATTGCTCAGTTATGTTTGGCATAATTTATTCGAGCCGACTGAAACGCAATTGTCACAAATAGGCCAATATGGAAAGTATTGTAATCACCCTTCTTTATTAATTAGGCCGTTCATTAAAACTGAGGTTAAAATTTCCAAAACAGCCAAATGATGGAAATCGCACACTCAAAATTATCGTCATAATGTTTCCAAGTGAGTAATTTATTAATTCAATTACGTGCTCAGATGAAAGGCAACAGAAATCTCACGTAGAAATAACGTGCCGATTACTAGGAGTAAATGGAATCCAATGCAGGATTCTCTTAATAGCAGTAGCTAAAAGGTTCATGGTTGGTAAATGATTGGACAATGCGTACCATTGGTACTTCGCGTACCTGCAGGTATATAATAGATCCTACTGCGATCCTTAGCCTCTTGTCCAGTAACTCCTACCCCTACCTCCCCGTGGTGCCGACTGGGGTATGAGTAACCATAGGAAAGATCGGGTAACCAACCCCGGTGGGACCTTGGTCATATGCTCACAGGGAAGGGGGGGCTGCCCCCTTCAAAGGGCGCAGTCTATCTGAGCGTCTGTTCTCCATGTAAGGGGCGGCTCAAAACAGCGTCTGTTCTCCATGTTAGGAGCGGCTGATCATCGTCCTCGTGCCAGCGTGGGACTCTAAACAGTGCTGTGCACGATGGTCCTCCGGCGAGACAGGGGTTGGGGAAGGCCCAACAAGCCGCCCTTAAAAAATCAATGTTACGAATAATACAGAAGTTAATACGGACCGGAACAATCGGCGAAGACCTAGGCGACGAATTAAGGACTACGATTGGAAACTCGGAACATGGAACTGTAAATCGCTCTGCTTCCCTGGCTGCGATAGGATAATCTACGACGAACTTCAACCTTGTAATTTCGAAGTCGTAGCACTGCAGGAAGTTTGCTGGACAGGACAGAAGGTATGGAAAAGGGGGCATCGAGCGGCTACTTTTTACCAGAGCTGTGGTACCACAAACGAGCTGGGCTACGGCTTTGAAGTGCTGGGCAAAATGCGTCAACGCGTGATTGGATGGTTTCCGATCAACGCTAGAATGTGCAAGCTGAGGATCAAGGGTTGATTCTTCAACTAGCATCATCAACGTACACTGTCCACACGACGGGAGACCCGATGACGAAAAAGAAGCGTTCTACGCGCAGCTAGAGGTGTATGATGGCTGCCCGCAGCGGGACGTACAAGTCGTCATTGGTGACATGAACGCTCAGGTAGGACGGGAGGCAATGTACAGACCGGTAATAGGGCCTAACAGCATGCATACCGTATCGAACGATAATGGCCAACGATGCGTGAACTTTGCGGCCTCCCGTGGTTTAGTAGTCCGAAGTACCTTCTTCCCCCGTAAAGACATCCACAAAGCCACTTGGAGATGACCTGACCAACGAACAGAGAATCAAATCGACCATGTTCTAATCGACGGGAAATTCTTCTCCGATATCATCAACGTTCGCACTTACCGCAGCGCGAATATAGACTCGGACCACTACCTTGTTGCAGTATGAATGCGCTCAAAACTCTCGACGGTGTACAACACGCGTCGATTTCGGACGCCACGACTTAACATTGAGCTACTACGGGAAACCGAAGTTGTCCAGGAATACGCGCAACAGCTAGAAGCAGCCCTACCAACGGAAGAGCAGCTTGGCGCAGCTGCTCTTGAGGATGGCTGGAGAAATATTCGAACCGCCATTGGTAGCACTGCATAACTGACACTAGGTACTTCTGCACCGAATCGAAAAAATGACTGGTTTGATGCCGAATGCAAGCAGTTAGCAGAGGAGAAGAATGCAGCACGGGCGAGAATGCAGCACGGGCGAGAATGCTGCAACACCGTACGAGAGCGAATGTGGATCGGTATAGACAGGCACGGAACAGACAAAATTCTATTCTTCGAAGGAAAAAGCGCCAGAGGGAAGATCGAGACCGCGAAGAAATGGAAGCACTGTACCGTGCTAACGACACACGCAAATTCTACGAGAAGTTAAACAGCTCGCGCAATGGCTACGTACCACAAGCTGATATTTGCAGAGACCTGGATGGCAACCTTCTCACAGGAGAGTGTGAGGTGATTGAAAGGTGGAAGCAGTACTTCGACGAGCACCTAAACGGTAATGTTACAGCGAACGAAAGTGGCACGGTAATAAATCTAGGAACACGCACAGACGCCACTGGTGTTGACCAACTCCCAAGCGAGCTATTAAAATACGGTGGTGAAGCACTGGCCAGAGCACTGCACTGGGTAATTACCAAGATTTGGGAGGAGGAATGTTTACCGGAGGATTGGATGGAAGGAATAGTGTGTCCCATCTATAAAAAGGGCGAAAAGCTGGATTGCTGCAATTATCGTGCGATCACGCTACTGAGCGCCGCCTACAAGTTGCTCTCCCAAATGTTATGCCACCGCCTGTCACCAATTGCAAAGGAGTTTGTGGGGCAATACCAAGCGGGATTCATGGGTGCCCGCGCTACTACGGACCAGATTTTCGCGATTCGGCAAGTACTGCAGAAATGTCGCGAATACAACGTGCCCACACATCATCTTTACATCGACTTCAAATCAGCGTATGATACAATCGATCGAGACCAGCTATGGCAAATCATGCACGAATATGGATTTCCGGAAAAACTGACGCGGTTGATCAAAGCAACGATGGATCGAGTGATGTGTGTCGTCCGAGTATCAGGGACGCTCTCGAGTCCCTTCGAATCTCGGAGAGGGTTATGGCAAGGTGATGGATTGTCGTGTTTGTTCTTGTTGGAGGGTGTGATTCGAAGAGCTGGGATAGACACGAGTGGCACGATCTTCAGGAAGTCTGTCCAACTATTTGGCTTCGCAGACGACGTTGATATCGTAGCACGTAACTTTGAGACGATGGCGGAAACGTACATCAGACTTAAGGCTGAAGCTGATAGGATTGGGCTTGTGATTAATGCGTTAAAAACAAAATACATGAAGGGAAGAGGCTCACGAGAAGACAATGTTAGGCTCCTAGCACGAGTTCAGATCGACGGTGATGAAATCGAGGTAGTAGACGAATTTGTGTATCTGGGCTCATTGGTGACCGCCGATAACGAGAAATACAAAGGCGCATTATGGCTGGCAATCGTGCCTTTGGACTTTGGACTCCGAAGGACGCTAAGATCGAACAAAGTTCGCCGAACCACAAAGTTGACCATCTACAAGACATTAATTAGACCGGTAGTTCTCTAGGGCCACGAAACATGGACATTGCTAGTGGAGGACCAACGCGCCCTTGGAGTCTTTGAACGGAAGGTGCTGCGTACGATCTACGGTGGAGTGCAGATGGAAGACGGAACGTGGAGGAGGCGAATGAACCCCGAATTGCACCAGTTGCTGGGAGAACCTCCCATCGTACACATCGCAAAAATCGGTCGACTACGATGGGCTGGGCATGTTGTAAGAATGTCGGACGACAGCCCTGTGAAAATGGTTCTCGAAAACGTACCGACAGGTACAAGAAGAAGAGGCGCGCAACGAGCAAGGTGGATCGATCAAGTAGAAGGCGACCTGCGGACCCTCCGCAGACAGCGAGGCTGGCGAGGAACAGCCATGGACCGATTACAATGGAAACAACTTCTGTGTACAGCAGAGGCCACACCGCCCTTAGTCTGATTGGTAAGGTAAGTAAAAGGTTCATGGTGATGGTGAACTTAAGAGCTGCCGACATGATTCTTGATTTTTGCACGATGAGATACCAGAAAAAAAAATATTTTTGGATTTTTTTTTTTATAAAAGGGATTATTTTTTAGGAGGCTCCGACAATAATTGTTCTCTTTTATTTTTTTTTTTGTTGTTTGTTTTTTGTAAAAAAATAGGTAATAAAAAAAAACAAGAGGGGGGGAGGGGGTTTTTTTTAAAAAAAGGGGGCGGGGTGTTTTTTTTTGTTTTTTTGTATAAAATATTGTTTATTTAGTTTGAGTTTAAATAAAATATTATACTAGACAATCAATCAACTAGCCTCAAAATGAAGTCCAGTTCGCCAACATCGATTCTATTATTAACATTGAAATTAACAAAGCTGATGTATTTAATAAACATTTTAAGAATTTCAGCTTTCCTCGCTGGTGCTATGTTTCCCAAAATGGGTCGCAGAAGATCGTCGAAGGTTAGCTGCTGCCACCCGCCAAGAATCATCGTCACCTTTCGTTGGATGTGTGCCCATGCTGCAGCTACTCGAGGGCACTCGCTGAATTTGTGTTGTAGAGATTCGACAATCGGCACCTGACAAAACTGGCAATAAGGATCGCTTGCACGGCTGATTTTATTGAGCAACCTACGATGATCCGTTTTCTCATTAATTAATAAATACAGGTCCATGCGCAGGTTGGACGGTAGCTTTCGTGACGATATGTCCATCCAGATCTTCTTCCACTCGATGCCTGGATGGTTTCTTTCCACTCTGGGTAGCTCTGTTTGTTCCAGATAGAACTGGTGTATGAGATCACTGGAGGGGTTTTGTTGGATGTTGATAGGAAGTAAGGGAATTTGCTGGGAGAGGAGTTTGAGGCAAGGAAGATCGGCGGGGGGAGGAATATTTTGGGTGAGGGAATTGATCTCTTGAAGGTGCCGGTTGATAAGAAGCGCTTTGCACTTGATTGCTGGCAGTTGCAGCTTCAGTCCTCCATGCTCCTTGCTACGCGCTAATTGCTGCATAGGGACGCATGCAGCTATTCCACGAAACAGGAAGGTCCTCATCGTCGATGTTAGCTTTGCTGTGTGGATGCATTGCGGTGGTAATATTGACGACAGGTACCACACCTTCGCCGTGATGAACGTGTTCAGCAGGATAATCTTCTGCTGCAGGGAAAGGGAGCGCATGTTGTGCAGGAATATCATCTGCCGAATTTTACCCACTAGTGTGTCCCAGTATAGCTTTGCCATCAACCGCACTGAGTTGGCAAAAATAACGCCCAGCACCTTCACCTCTTCAGCAGTATGAAGCCCTGGTATCGACAGTGGAGCTCCATCGGTGGATCCAACGTCGATCGCTACTGTTTTGTGCCGATTGAGTTTTGCCCCGGCTACCATCTCGAAGCAGTCAAACAGCTGGAAAACTCGTTCGGCCGTTTGTGATGAGGTTGCAATCACCGTGATGTCGTCAGCATATGCAACGCAAAGATCACCACCACACACACGCTCCTCACGTGATAAGAGGGGATGGAGATAGAGCACGAAAAGCAGTATCGACATTGGATCTCCCTGCCGAACGGATCGTTCGATACGGAACGGCTGTGAGAGGTGCCCATTCACAAGCAGTCGGGACGAAGAGGTAGCAGCCACCCGAGAAAGCCAGCAGACGAAATCCTGGTTGATACCAAGAGAGAGCAAGGTCCGATGCAGGAACTCATGAACCCGATCGAACGCAGGAACCCGATCGAACGCGTGGTCGAGATCGAACGAGATTAACTTCCCCTTCTGCTTTCTCGCAATAAGCTGAGCCACACGATCCTTGAGCGAGAGTGTAGCTTGAAAAATCGATCGGTCGGTGTTGGCGCATTTTTGTGCGTCACTCAAAACTCGATGTGATCGAAGTACACGTTCCAGCCGGGCTTTCATCACACGGGAGAGAATCTTGTAGTCGATGTTGAGCAAGCTGATGGGACGGTATGCTCTCGCAGTTCCATCGCCACCTCTCTTTTTAACCAACACTATGGTACCATCGGTGAATGCTGTGGGGAGCTCATCCGTCGCGGCTTCATTCATGACGAAGTAAAGCTCCCGATAGATGATGTCGAATGTACGGTAGTAAAATTCCACCGGCAAGCCATCGATGCCCGGAGACTTTCGTTTTTGCGATGTTCGGATGGAATTTTTCGTCTACACTGATCTCTGCCATTAGAGCTGCATTTGCTTCGTCGTTCTCCGGCACGACTCTCTCGGTTCCGAACGTTTCTTCCCCGTTTCGCCTTGTCTCTTCCGCCGCGTATAGGTCCCTAAAGTATCGAAACATGTGCTGTTCGATCTCTCGGGAGCCTTGAATCTGTTCTCCTTGCTCAGTTTGCAGTCCTGTTATCAATGTTTTTTTCCGCCGTCGGTCGCCAAGCTGAAAAGTAGATATACTCTCCCCCGCAACGAACGTTTCATTGAGGCGGATGAAGTTTTGCGCAAACTGTCGCTGCAGCGTTAGCATTTGCGCTTTTATGCGGTTGATGGTTACCAGCATTGAGCGATTCTGGAAATAGCCATCATACGCGTGACGTAGTTGTTCGTAGAGCTGTTGTTGCTCCGCGTGGAAAATCCTGAGGGCTTCGCTTGACTTCCAACGGAAAAAGGATTTAATTTTTGGTTTCGCGCATGAGATCCACCATGCCATCCAGGATGGGAAATTTCTTCGCTGGCGGGTCCAAAACTGCCACCGGACTTGTAATTCCTCTAGATTTTCTGTCGTTAGGAGGTGAGGGCGGAGAGACCAGAATCCGCGTCCTTGTTCACGGCCACGGTGTGGGAGGCAAATACGTACCGTCAGAGCTTTGTGGTCGGTGAATGAGCATACGTGCGTGGCTGCGCATCGCAGGTGGTCGCATAGCCCCGTGCTGATGTACATGCGATCGAGCCTGGATGCCGCGTTGTGTGTGACGTACGTGGGTGCGGGAGTAGTGGGGTGCAGTTTCAGCCACACATCATGCAGCTGCAGCTGCCGAACGGTCGCTTGGAGAGCTGGGCTTGTATTTGCACTCGTGGAGTCGCTCGGACGAAGCACACAGTTAAAATCGCCAGCGAGGATGGCATGTTGCGTATTATACCGAAGGTAGTATGCGATCGTGCCGTTGAAAAATCTTTCCCTCTCCGCACGGAAAGCTGACCCCGATGGCGCATACACATTGCACAGCGTCGTGTTTTGTATCCTCACAGCGATGAGGCGACCATCCAGGCTCTTCTCTACATGCGAGAATTGGATGTGGTCTTTTAGCGCGATTGCCGTTCCCCGCCTTGCATGATCAACGTTGCAGAAAACGTTGAATCCAGGCAGAGAGAGCAGCTCGTTCTCTACCTCCTGGAGAAAAACGATATCCAGCTCCATCGTTCGAATAAAGGTTCGGAGTGCGTCGATTTTCGTTGCGTTCGTGATGTTGTTGATGTTGATCGTAGCGAGGTTATAGCTGGAGAACTCAGCCATTACGACGGTTGTTTACTCCCATCTTGCATACCATCGTCGTCCTCTACGCGAGGCTTCTTGCCTGGTGGGCGATTACGGAGCTGCCTTCTGGAGCTGGTGTTTGAGCCGACTGACGAATCGGTTTCGTTACCATCGGACTTGCTACTAGCAGTTTTGCGTTCCACTCCGCTTCTAGCAGGGGGCTGTTGACCTGTAGAGGGGGCCAACGACCCGCTGCCCGATGGGTGAGTCGAAGCCGAGATGGAGGCTAACGGGGGGAAATTTTGTTCGGTCACGAGTGGTACTGGCAGCAGCTTCTGTTGCCGGTGGGGAATTGGTTTCGGCGGCGGCATGGTCGTTTTCGCCGAGTGTGTTTCGAACCGAGGCTGAGCAGCTTGGTTCGAGGTTGTTTTTGTTTCGTTCGCACCGTGTGCGGCCTGGATCGGAGTCGGAACTTGAGCCGTTTTTTGCGACGGCGTCTGCTTTGCAGCATCGGCGTACGACTTTTGTACGAGCAGTTTTTTATTCTGCACGCACGTAGCCCCGATGTGGATGTATTCGCGGCAGTGTCGGCAAGTTTGACGCTGCCCGTAATACGCTACTTGTGTCATCTCGCCATCGATGGTGACCCACGACTCGATGTTTCGTTCCACGCTCATTTTGGCTAAGCGGACACCAGTCGAGATGCCAGGGAAATTGACATCGGCTCCGTTTCGTTGCTCGCGTATTGCGATGACGTCACCGTACCTTCCTAAGAAATCGGTGATTTTTTGGTCCGACACGTCTTCGGACAGATCGAAGAGCCTCACCTCCACTGCTCCATCCTCCAGGGTGATTCTCAACGGATACTTCTTCCCGTCGACAGTGATGTCGTGCTTGCCATCGTGTTCCTCACAAGTGCCTTGCGCCAACGCCAGATCGATGACTTTCACGAATGAAACTCCGAGGGTTCTGCTGTTCTGAATCCGGAGCACTTCACCTTGCTTCAGACCCAGCACGGTCGCACAAAAACTATGCACTTTAGCATTGTCCGGTTTCTTCGGCACGTTGGCAAAATCTATTCGAAAGGTGTTTTCTCGACGGCCCATCGCGGAGTCGTTTGGACGCGAAGCAACACTGAACGGCCCAACGATGAGCAAGAAGAGAGAAAGAGAAAAAAAAGTAGTTTATGTTCGACTTCCACAGAGCAGTAAAGAAAAACGCGTGTATTCAGCTCGGAAGTTGAGCGCTCACTGAGGTGTTCACAAACTGATGCTGATGCTGATGACTGATTTTTCTGAATAATTTGATTCTATATTTTAAACATCATATGTATGCAGTACTAAGCCAGCAATCAACGAAAATTTGAGTGACATAAATCTATGTCGCAACTTTTTTTCAAACCACCTGCAGGTAGCAGCACGAATGTTTTGGCGTCAGTAGAAAGCATTACAAAAATGTTATGACACTTTCTCCCATGTCAGTTCACTTTTGCGTGTGTTCAATAATGTCGTAATTAAAAATGTAAAATTTTATGTAAATAATGTCCAAATATAATACAATTACAACCACTGGCCTGTGCATACCTCATTTGGCATTGTGGCACTGAGTCATTGTTTTTTGTTCTTTCTCATGCATTTCTCATAATCTAAAGCTAGGTGACGCTGCTAGTTCATTGGTTATTTTTTTTTTAATTATTATCGAGATTTTCAGCCTCGGGCTGGTTCATCTCCCATCGTAGTAACATAAACACCTTTTGGGTATTTTTTGTGACTTTTCCGGGGGTGAGATTTCAACTCGTAATTTTGGCGTGAGAGGTTTAAATGTTATCCACTACGTCGGAGTCGCCCCCAGCTCACTGGATTATTGTTTTCACTTTGCACTACAGCCCCGACAGTGTGTGATGGCTTTTCCTACAGCAACCATGTCAGGAACAGGGACTGTGACAAGTGGAAGTTGACATTTCCATGCTTTCTGTTTACCAAGCTAGACTGATTGGTATACTTGTCCGATTACCTACCGTTCTCCAACAAGTTGCACTCATAACCATTTTTTATTCTTCATTATAACCGTGACGTGAAATAGATCACTAAACGTAAGAAGATTCTGCTTTATATAAAGATCACTTGGCGTTAATGAGATAAGATGCCCGTTATGTGACTATTAACCGTACTTTTCCGTAACGCAATATAAGCGTAAAAATATATACGTAATAAGTATTTTGTTATTGTAATCCAAAAAATTATGCCAATTCAACATACCTGACTAGATGGAAGCGATTCAGACAGCTGTCCCTGGTTAAGCGATATGGCATATTGATGTAAATGAGCTGGTGACATGGAAGCTGGTGCCTGTAACGTAGAAACTTGATCATTCAGAGCAGTTTGCAGTATATATTCATATAGAGTTGAATTTAAACAATAATTGCTAAATAACTGTCTACTTGTTAAACTAACATCTACTTCTGAAAACAATATTCACAAGGTACATTAATGTATTGTTTCTGGAAAGAACACAACTTTTCAAATAGCCTGAACTTCGTCGTCTGTCAATTGTATGCGTTTTCATCCCTGCTTGCTTGTACAATTTATTGATTCGTTCGTTGGCTTCTGTTGGTGAATCATTTTCGTTTCCTGATTCCATTGAGTGCTAGTGCTCGAAACTTCCGATCGGATCACTTGATAAATGTGTGGTGCCGCTTTCGAAGCAAAGATGAATCGGAAGCCGAAAAGCACAGTGTAGCCAGTAAATACAGCGGTAAAAACAGAAAATATGTAGCAACTAAACGCCAAATGATAATATAAGGTGACATGTGATCCTTTGGGCCAGTATTTTCTGTTTTTGGTAGATACTGAAGATGGCACAGATTACTTAGTTGGTAATGGTACGGCATTACCAACCTGGATGCAGTGGATTCACTGTCCGGTACAGAAGATTTTTCACATGTCACACAAAACAAAAATTTATGATTTCTTGGTGAAATAGAAAACAAGCGAATGCTTATTCAACCAACAATAATCGACGACATTGATATTTAACCCTCTTCAATTGAAACCTCGTTTACGATTTTTCTTACATGTTATGTGTTATAAAAATCATAAGGGGTGCTAAGCATATTGTGTGAATAGTCCTGAAAAAAATTGTCACGACTTATTGGATACGAGTGACAGGAAAATAAAATATTGTAGCATAGTCTGGTCTCTATATCAAGATACACATGTAAGCCGTATAGAGTCAGTTCAAAAACAATTTTGGTTTGGCCGGGGAAGTGGGTGGCGCTTTCCTATGCGTTGTGGTAGGGGTGTTGTTAGTGGGTGGGTTAAAAGAGAGGAGATTTGGATAGTTTTCTGGAGGGTTTGAAAAAAAAAAAAAAATTTTTGAATTTTATTTTTGTCCTCTCGCGTTGGAAGAAAGTGTTTTAAAAAAAGAAAAAGAAAAAGGGGGGGGGGGTAAGAGTGTTTATAATTATGTGGTAAGGGGAAAAAAAAAAAAGATTTTGGGGTCATTTTCATTTTCATTTTTTCATTTTGCAGCGTTTGGTGGGGCAATGAGAGCGCAAGTCAATCCAAAGCCGAGGGTTAGGGAGGGGTAATGGCGAACTGGTCTATGCGGACTACTTGAACGCCATGGGCGGTGATAAGGATTAGGTTGGGGTAAGGGGTTTGTAGTGTTTTTTGGATTGAGATGGCCGCGTTGCTACAAAATGATCTGAAATGTTTAATTTGTTTGTGATTTGAAACTAGTAGTGACTGTAATATAACTTTTTCATCTTAAGTAAGATGAATGTTTTTGATAGTTTGACAGTTTTGATTTCGCATATACTTATCTTTGTGTGCTGTCTTTGATTTTTTCGAGGATGCTTCACATGTACTTTTTCTTGAAATAGATATGATCACTTCCTTGTCAAAACCGCATGTAGCCTAGCGCTGAGTAGGTCCTTCGCACTTCAATCGATCCATTTCACAGCCGTTCTCGATCATGAAATCAATAAGAAAATAAGAGCGAAGAGGGTGTTAGTGGTTCATAATATGCAGGGCGTAGGTGAGAGATTATTGGTGATATTTTCACGACGATATTTTCGTTTCTCTGACTAAGAATTCCGAATTCCTAACCTAACAAAATTTGAACAGCATGAACCAGAAGTAATAATGTTTGAATTAAAAAGGATTTAAAAAAAAAATACTGGATTAAATTTAGACAACAACATTTTAAATTCTAGCCTAGCTTTGGATCTAGTACTCATCCCCATCCCAAACTTAACAATATTTCAAATCACTGACTAACTAATCTGACACTTGGAAAAGAACAGTTCTATTTCCTATCTAGTTTCTTTTTTTATTTATTTATTATCTGGTATGGAGGACACATGCTATAAAATGCATGGAAAGGTAACGATAAAGCTAGGACAGTTTGGATGACATAGACCATCGCAAGATTATCTTATGTACTTTTACGTCGGAAAATATTCACTGATTATGCTTGAATACTTGAAATCAAGATTGATGCAATTTTTCGAGCGTTTAAAACTATTATAATTAGAAAATGAATAAAACAGATTTAGCTAAATTTACATGCTTCATTATTTCTGCAATTGGCGTCTCTGTTTCTATCCGTCAATCTAGTTTCAATTTTCGTTTTTATACGATTTAGTAAAGGCCTTGCAAACACAGTTTTCAAAAATGGACTCCTGACAGCGATGAAGGACGCTTCATTCCTCAATAATTCTAATCTAAAGCTAGCAGATTGAAAAATGCCTAATCCAGCTGAGTCAATCCACTTTCCACATTTCCCTGCTACCTAGACCAGAGTCTACTAATGGATTACAGGAAAGCCCTCTTTCCAGCATTGGAGGAGCAAGCTTCCTCGTCTAGCTCGAGGTGGAACATGGCATTCCTCTGTTCCAGCAGGTGCTTCTTTACAGCGGAACTGTCATTTCCCATTCCCACCTTGCTGTCCTACATCTTGCAGCTATGGTGGAGAAGAGTACCCGTGTACCGTGAATCTCCTTGAACTCCTTGGGGAAACCGCCCAACCTCCCAAAGCTGGTGACAAATGACACCAATAAACACGTGTATCGAAATAAACCGCACCATTATGGCACACATATCGCCGTGTTTTACTCTCATCCGTCGCAAACTGTCAAATTGGGTTACCTACCTGCACATCACACTCTAGCACCGGGACATTTTAGTCTACGGAACCTTGATCGGCTGCACGAAGCGTTCGCTCGGATCCGGGGTACTAATGGTGGTCCTGAAAATGGGCGAAGAGAAAACGAAATTTGAAATTAGCAAAAGCTGCGTGTGACTCTTGCCCGAGCTGGATGGATGGATGGATGGATGGACGGACGGACGACGGATCCAATGTAAAGAAACGATAAATCTTCCTCTGGACGGGGCGTTATTTATGTCGGTAGTAATACCACCTCTGCTCGATGGGAATTCCACCACCAGTTGGAGAGGTGGTCGGGGTTAAAGCGAGGCAACCGGTTCCTTTCAAGAATTCACCTTCGTTCGATGCACGCAATCGATCAAATCGAAGGGGGCGCGTTTTTCACATGGTGACCACTTTCTGCCACCCCCGCCATTAGGACGGTTTTCGGTTTGCCGGTATGGGAAGCCAGGGCGGAGGTCTAATCGTCAGGTCATAATCAACGACACACATATGGCTATTGAACTGTGGCGTATACAACGGTTTTCGGTCGACCAGGGAGGTAATGGGCTGTAATGACTTTCTTTTATCCGGATGTTGTGGTTTGGCACTTTGGGGGTTAACGAAAATCGGTTCGAATTGATTTGCTGTTAAATCAGGAAGATTTCAGGTACTTCTGGTTTACCAGCTCCTCTTACCATTTCAGAATATCAAACCTTCCTCGTGTCATTCCACATACAGCCAAACCCGACGACGGAGGATCTTTATTTTGACATTAGTAAATTGCCGATGAACAACCTTTGTGTGGCACTCATCCACTGATTGCTTCGATTTTTTCTTCAACGGAAAACAATCTAACCCTGCAAACTTTTACAGCGCTTCTACTGCTGCTTGGCGTAGTTCCGCATAAAAGAGTTTGTTGCGGGTTTGTTTGTTTTTACTTATGCAGTGGGTTGAAAGCAAACGGAAAGGAAAAACTCCCCACTTTGGCCGTAGTGCTTCGACACTCTCGAAGTGCTTCCCGAAGACAGTCACGAGTGCGACGCTGCTGGCGACGGTGACGATGGGATGTAGTGCTTCTTTCAGCGGAAAAAATTGGATTAAGTTTTAACCAAGTTTTCCAAATGGTAAGCGTAACTTTGTGCTTCATCTACCTGTTCGCAGGCCGCGTTTTTCCCGCCTTCACCGTTCTGATAAACGTGTGAATCGAGTTGAAAGTAGCTTCATACCGTAAAACGCGGTGACTTCGATCACTTTTTGAACTATTTCTTGAAAATTTCTATGATAATTATCTTTAAAATTTTGTTTTACATTTTTAAAACCAGTACTGGTATCTGTAGTATAACATTACACAGACATTTAAAAAAATTTATTATGTCAGATGAACTTGTTTAATTGTTTATTGTTTGTTAAATTGTTTTATTCCCGCGGCCAATTTTCAATAATGGGGTGACTTCGATCAAAATCAATTTTATCCATTTCAAGTGCTTAAATGAATAAAAAAAACCAAATTTTTATGCAAACCGTTTGATGCAGATGTCTCCCGAATAGCACAGGGGTGGAGCATTCCTCAAAGGGAACGTTCATTAATTATGTCACGCAAAAGAAGAACCATTTTCAAAACCCTCCCCCCCTCCTTTTTATTTCTTTATTTTACGTCGGCCTATTTCCTCACATGGTGACAATCACCGACGCCAGGAAGACGACTCCACCACCTGGACCTTACCTAACGACTCACGAATATGAGCCGGGACCAACGGCTTTACTTCCCTTCGGAAGGAAGACGTGACCAGATTTTTTCGCCTCAGAAAAACCACCGACGTCGACTGGGATTGAACCCAGACCCGCAGTCACGCTTACCACTACACCACCGACGTCGGCCAACTCTCGCTCTTTGTCATGTTTTTTTATGGACCTTAAATTTTGTGTACAGATTATCACAATTGCCAAAGCTCCTTTCCATTAAAAGCATGACATAATTTATGAGCGACCCATCCATTGCTATTTTTCAGTAGTTCACCATAATATTTGACTAACAGAAATACCTCACTCATGTCGTTTTTAATTCGGTACTACATCGGTGTAAGGACGCCAACACTGCCGTGAATCGCATATCCGTCTCATATGGATAGGAAATCAAGAAAATATGGTACTGATATGCGATTCACGGCAGAATAAGTGCGAGTCATTAACAGCTAAGGAAACGATCGTTAATATCATCATATTTTTAGGGGAAAGGGGATTCTACAGACCGTGACGATGCAAAAGAACCATACAAAAAGGGTGACCAAGGTGGGGGGAGGGGCTTTGTGTAGAAAAACGAACCATTGTGCGTGGCGTAATTAATGAATTTTCAAAAACAAAACAAACCCTTTGACAGATTGGAAGGTATTGCAACACTTCGAGAAGGTTGTCGCGTTTATTCGTTTGCTCCTAATTTTCGATCAACATATTTTTTTTATTCATTAATTTGTTTATGTATAAAAAAAAAATATTTTTCGATAAGCTTAGAGAGACGAATGATTAAGTAATCTGAAAATGTGGTTGTCGATTTTTTTAAAAATCTGTTTATTGCTTGAATATGTGATTGTTGTTGGGCTTGGTAAAAAGTATCATAAGGAGCATTTTTTTAAAAATATTTTTTTATAGCGAAGGAAATAGAGAAATGCTAAAAACAAAATGCATTTATCTTTCTCAATAAATGCTGAATATATATGGTTCAAAGCCTTAAAAATTCAGGCACTTGGAGAAGGATAATTTTAAATTGAATAAATATCGGACTTGGCGGTCGAAGTCACTCCGGAGCAAAGGATTATACCAAATTGATAACAAGTTCTAATACCAGGTTATCATTTTTTGATCACTGAATATGTTATCATTGAGGCTGAATAAACAGCCAAAATAACAGAATGAATAATATAAAAATACTCGTTGAATATCATAATAATAACTTATTTTGTTATCACTGCGAACAACTTGATAACAAATCCTGTATTGTAAGCAAATTTATTGAAATAGTTTCAAATTATGTTATCAATTTGAAATCAAATTCTCATGCTAATAACTGAAAAAATATTTTGATTAAAAGCAAAATTTCTTGTTCAAATATGATGGAAATATTTATACTTTTACAATTCAACTTATAACTTTCATAAAAATTAGGGTATTCAAAATGATAACATATGATAACAAAATTTGCCAATGGTGATAACTAAATTTGTTATGCGATAACAGCGGAAATCATTAACCTTCTTTAGGTATCGGGGTCAATATGACCCGGAATGGATTTTAAAAATGCTATAACTTTCCAAAATAAGCATCTAGACGTTTGAATTTTCTTGACTTTTCCCAAATCATAGAAGAGTATGTTTCTGCATTGAACACGAATTTGTTTGACATTTCTGAAGGGCTGTTAAAAAAAAGTTACGAATAAGGTGTTTCGGGTCATATTGACCCGGATTTCAAACGCACATTGTGGAAACAACACATGAGGATATTTTAAAGTCTTT
Organism: Aedes koreicus; assembly: GCA_024533555.2. Taxonomy (NCBI): domain Eukaryota; kingdom Metazoa; phylum Arthropoda; class Insecta; order Diptera; family Culicidae; genus Aedes; species Aedes koreicus. Next base: position 238,723 of record JAHHFK020003686.1, read on the forward strand.
GCACTCAAGATGCTCATAAGAGTCCTAATTTTCAGTTTCCGATGAGAACTGCCTTTTTTGACCCGATTGGCCACAGGGAATCTGTGCCGGAAGATGGCATGTTTTGCCACGGTCCGTGAGGCGGCGTCAGATACAAATTTTCATCGGAACATGCTTTTTGAGGACTCAAACCTCATGATTTTTCATGAACAGTCTTCTTCTAGCCTTGAAATGGATCAATGACTCTGTTGGCCATTCCGGGACAATCCGGATGCACCGGGGGAACCGTTTAAGAGGGGACAAATACAAATTCTCGCCGAATCATGCCTTTCGACGGCTCAAACTTCATGATTTTTGTTGAATGGTCTACATCTAACCTTGAAATGGATCAATGACCATATTGGCCATTTTGAAACAACTCGGATGCCCGGAAGAACCCTTTGGGGAGAACAAATACGGATTTTCGCCGAAATATGCCTTTCGACGGCTCGAACTTCATGATTTTTTATGAATAGTCTACTTCTAGCCTTGAAGTAGATCAATGGCCATATTGGCCATTCTGGAACAACCCGGATGCCCGGAAGAACTCTTTAGGAGGGGACAAAAACAAATTTTCGCCGAAACATGCCTTTCAATGGCTCAAACTTCATGATTTTTCATGAATAGTCTACTTATAGCCTTGAAATGGACCAATCCGCCATTTTGAGACATATTTGCCATTTTGAGACAATCTGGATACTACGGAGGAACCCTTCAGGAGGAGACAAATGCGGATTTTCACCGAAGCATGCCTTTCGACGTTTCAAACTTCATTATTTTGTTTGAGTAGTCTACTTCTAGCCTAAAAAAAGGCCCAATGACTATATTGACCATTTCGGGACAGTCTGGATGCCCCGGGGGAACCGTTTAGGAGGGGGAAATAAAGATTTTTGCCGAAACATGCCTTTCGACGTTTCAAACTTCATGATTTTTGTTAAGTAGTCTACTTCTAGCCTTGAAATTGATCAATGACCAAATGAGCCATTCTGAGACAATCCGAATGCCCTGGATGTAAACAAACACTTCAATTTTAGTTTTTGCTATCAAAAAAATTATAATAATAATATCATAAACAACTCCAGCAAGTAATACAGAAAACAGTCCTCAATCTGATTAAGCTGTTAGTTTTCGAGATTCAGTTTCTGTTAGCGTCTTTCGCCATACAGCCTTATTTCATCAATAAACACCAGCAAGCGATGAAGCGATTGAGGTTAGGAAAAAATAAACGGATTGGAAGCCCAATCAGTAATCGTCTGGAAAGGTGATAAAATCCGCCTTCCAGTAATCTCATGCCCAGTGGTTGCTCAAAATAGTAGTAGTGGGCGCAGCAAATAAAGGACAAACGGCAAATCCCTAGATCGATTGTTTTGCGGCAAATATAGACCTCTCCAATTTGAGGAGAAAAGCAATTAGCATTCGGAGGACTTAGCCAAATTGTTATGTTGGCGTTGCTAATAGCGGCATTAATCTATTTTGTTTGCTTCTTTGCATGAATGCGTCGGAGGATTTGAACCAACACTAATGGCATTCCGCGGCCAATGTCGGTTACCATGATTTTTTTAAGGCTTGTTCGCGACAAAATCTGGACAGATTAAATTTGAACGAAACAATTGGCTGTTATTTCATTCCAAGATGCATTTTTATTCACATAATTGTGCATTATTAGCCATCTTAAAACTAATTACAGTTACTTAATTGGGCTGCATGAAGAAACTACGAACTTTTGAGTTTACTCAGCTATAAGTGGCCTGTGGTGACTTCTTGGCAACCGATTGAGCGCATTTGTCCAAGATTTTCGAAATTTTTCTATGTGTGGTTGTAGCTTGTTGTTTATATTGAGATATTTTTCTCTTCAAGATTCGATGGTCGCAACTCCAGGTAGTTAGGTGGATTCGCCTCCTTCGGTATTTAACGCAGACTCCATTCGCTTTATACCATTTCAAAACATCTTTGGCGTTTGATGCCAAAGATGCCAATCAAAACCAGAATAACGAAGAAGTGTCTTTTAGCGTTTTGGTTATGACGGCTGACTTGCTCGACCACAGTTGCATATTGCCTATGCCAAACCAAATATTTTTTGGGAAACTTGGCCTTTTTCTTCGTCCTGAAATGCTCCTCTACGCCGATCCATTGCATGAATGTATAATAAGACATTCCGGGAAGCTGCTTTAAATCTTCCAGCACATAAAGTTCATCGTCCATTATCATGCAGGAAAACTTGCGAGCTTGAGTTTTAGCCGCCACATTCTGTTTTTCCGTTTTTGCAAGCCTTCCTGGCTGTTATCAAACGTGTATCGAAAGATTTAAGAACATTAAGGACAGTGCTTGCAGGAAAACCAAGCTTTTTTGCAAGTTTTCTTACTGACAGATCCGGATTTTCATTGCGACTGCACACAATTGCTTTTCGCACTTGCTCTTCTTTCGACGCCATCTTCGATCTAAAAGCTTGTAGTATCACCAAAAATTGATTTTACACAATGAACAGACATACGTTCATCAGTCTGCGAAATATTTCACGTGTTGAAATTTCCAAAGATATACGTATTTAGGGGTGTCCAGATTTTGTCGCGAACAAGCTATGCCCACTTTTGTTCTGCTGGGTCTCAATTCCGTGTTCCTGTCCAATAGATGTCGCTCCTCTAGTAGTGGCTAAACCAGATGCAGGGCTGGTAGCGGTTATCTGATAGTGGTGACTTTAGTGACCAAAATGTTAAAAGTAGTGACCAAATAATGACTCAGAGACAGTAAAAAAGTGACCAAATAATGTCCTTGGGATAGTTAAAAATTAATTAAAAATTTTCTGAATATTTGCTATTTGTTCGGTTTCCTCTCAAAGAAACCTGTGATAAGACGATATCTCTTTTAGATCGACGATTTTAAGTTATTCATTTGTTTGCTTATTTTTAATTACTCCTTCCTTCCTTGCTTTCTCCTTCCGTTTTCTTCTCTTTTTTCCTATTTTTTTCCATTTTTGATCTTACAAATGTTCCTTATAATAAGCATATGCTTTGATAGCCATCATGAGCAGATCTAAATGGGAACTAGATGCGGCTAATTTCCGAATGACTTCAATGTGGCTTTAAAGCCATGTCCATTTAGAATTCGGAACAATAAAATCATCTGTATCCCGGTAACGGATTGACGTACAAATAAGTTTACTACATCAAAACAAAGGTAATTCACTGTACTTTAAGGAAAAAATATCAATACAAATCATTTCTCTTCGTTTCTAATAAAACTTCGCATCTTCTTCTTTATTCCTCCCATCAAACGCCGCACACCTCCGGAGTCAACTCCCTTGGCACATTTGTTCCACATTTTGGTCATCTGAGTCGCGTCCCGAGCCGTTTTTCCACTTTTCTTAAGCTTCCGCTTCATTATTGCCCAAAATCTCTCGATGGACCGGAACTGCGGGCAGTTGGGTGGATTTATGTTTTTATCGATGAAATCTACGTTATTATCGCGGTACCACTGGATGACTTCCCGGCTGTAGTGGCAACTCGCCAAATCTGGCCAAAACTTCACGGGACCTTTATGGGCTTTAATGAAAGGTTGTACGCGGTTTTTGAGGCATTCTTCCTTGTACAGCTTCGAGTCCATCGTCTTATTCGTCACGAACACTTTGGTCTTTGCTCCGCAGCTGCATATCCCCTGCCAAATCATCAGTTTTTTTTTTTGGCAAATTTGTCCATAAAAGCAAACTTAAACTTCACAGGAACATCCCCTCGTGCCGTCGCCATGTAGAATTTTTGGCCAGGAAGCTGTCAGAAATCCATTTTGACGTAGGTTTCATCGTCGATGAGCAGGCATCCCTGGTTCTTCGTCAAAACCTGCTGGTTCAATTTCCGAGCTCGAGTTTTGGTGACGAAACTTTGCTTCAACGTTCTGTTTGGTTGCTTGCTGGCTCGATAAGAATGATATCCTGCTCGCAAACGAATTCTTCGAACGGTACTGCGAGCAGCAGCGTATTTTTGTGCGATTTCATTATCTGATAGTCCAGGATTTGCTCTGACGGATCTCAACACCTTCTGGTTCAGCTTGCGGTCATATGTTCCACTACGACGCTTACCTTGAGGCACTCGATCGATATCCTGCTCCCTGAAACGTTTGAGCACATCATACACGGTTGATTTGGCGATTTTCAACGTTTTTGCGATTTTTATTGCGAACCATGTTGGATTATCAACGAGGGTGTGCAGAATTTTTCTCTCCTCTCGGCTTCTATCTGGAATAACTTTGACTTACCGCACGAAACACCGTGCAATTTATACCACAGAAAGTGGACGCCTAGGTAAACAAACCGCTGTAAAAGAATTCTTGCAACGGTCACTTTCCGTGCCGCTGCAACACAATAAGTGATTCCGGATTCTAACTGGACAGAACTTTACTTAAGCACTGCACTTGAGAAATCGATGCGCCGGAAGAGGTCGTTGCCGGTCGATTTTGATTCACGATTACGACACAGCCACAGTAGACTTGGACCATGAAGAACCATCCATTCCTGCTTATGTCTCGCAGTATTCGCTTGCTGCTCAAAAGCCTGCAAACCTTTGGATATTGTGAAGGCCTTACAGCAAATTGTACAGAAAGCTTACATAATGTTGAGAATTCGCACGCCGGCAAGTTGTTGGCACGCAAAACGGCGGACATAAACGTCAGACTTTTTCGCACGTTATTTTTTGTCAACTTTTACACGTTTATTTTATATTACTCACTAGCTGAACCCGGTGCGTGCGCTGCTACGCTTGCAACTAAATGAAGGAAAATTTAATATAACTGGCACGTTTATGGTTTTTTTCGGAATGAGTTTTTTTTCTTGAATAAGCAGGGGTTCAAACTTCTATCAAAACATGCTTCTTACCCGAGAAATACACGTTTTGTGTTTAAGTAACCTGGATAATTCTCATTTTTGGTAGAAATTTGTTTTTCATTTGTATGAGAGCCCTCCCTTCCAGAGGGGGTGGTTCCTCAAACCACCATACAATCATTGCCTTCAAAACACCCCACATGCCAAATTTGGTTCCATTTGCTTGATCAGTTCTCGAAGCATCACACTGGGCTCTTCGATTATAATAAAAATTTGTGTTTCATTTGTTTCACCCCCCCTTTCAGAAAGGGGAGGGGCCTTGAACCACCATAGAAACATTCTTGCCTTCAAAACCCCCCACATGCCAAATTTGATTCGATTGGCTTGATTAGTTCTCGAGTTATGAAGAAATTTATGTCTCATTTGTATTTGAGCCCCCCTTTCTGAGAGAGTAGGGGTCTCAAACAATCATAAGAACCTTCCCCAGCCCCAAAAACCCCTTCATATAAATTTTCACGTTGGTCGATTCAGAACTGTCCGAGTATATAAGGGTCTGACAGACAGACAGACAGACAGACAGAAATTCATTTTTATGTATATAGAAATCTAGCCTCCAAAAACCCCCATTTGTTAAAAGTGGTTTCATTTACTTGATTAGTTCTCGAGTTATGCAGAAATTTGCTTTTTATTTGAATGGGAGCCCCCCACCCCCTTTAAAATGGGTAGGGGTATTGAACTGCCATAGAAACATTTCTTGCCTCAAAAATCCTCAACATGCCAAATTTGGTTTCATTTGCTTCATTGGCTCTTGAGTTATGGGTTATGTTTCATTTTTATGGGAGTCTCCCCTTCCAGAAGGCGGAGGGGTCTCAAACCATCTTAGAAACATTTCTCTCCTCCAAAAACCGCCACATGCCAAATTTGGTTCCATATGCTTGATTAGTTCTCGAGTTATGCACAAATTTGTGTTTCATTTGAATGAGAGCCCCCCTCTTACAGACGGCGGAGGGGTCTCGAGTTACCTTAGAAACATTGTTTGCCTTCAAAAACCTCTACCTGCCAAATTTGGTTCCCTTTACTTGATTAGTTCTCGAGTTATGCAGAAACTTGTGTTTCATTCGCATGGGAGCACCGCCTCCCCCCCCAACCAGAGAAGAGGAGGGGTCTCGAACTACCGTAGAAACATTTATTGCCTTTGAAATCCCCGCAAGCCAAATTTGGTTCCATTTGCTTTATTAGATCTAGAGTTATGAAGAAATTTCAGTTTCATTTGTATGACAGCACCACTTCTAAGAGCGAGGAGGGGTCTCAAACCACCATAGAAACATTTTTCGCCTCCAGAAAACCCCACATGCCAAATTTGGGCCCATTTGCTTGATTAGTTCTTGAGGTATGCAGAAACTTCTGTTTCATTTGTATGGGAGCCTCCCTTTCTAGAGAAGGGAGGGGTCTCAAACTACCATAGAAAAATTTCTTGCCTCCAAAAACTTCCGCATGCTAAATTTGGGTTCCTTTGCTTGATTAGTTTTCGAGTTTTGCAGAAATATGTGCTTCATTTGTATAGGAGCCCCCCTTTCTAGAGATGGGAGGGGTCTCTTACTATCTTAAGAACCTTCCCCGGCCCCAAAAACCCTTGCATACAAGTTTTCACGCCAATCGGTTCAGTAGTCTCCGAGCCTATTAGGGTCAGAAAGACAGACAGACAGACAAAAATCCATTTTTATATGTTTAGAAGATTATATGTATAGATTATATGTATAGATAGATTTTAGAACAAAACTTGTCAGATAGTGTTGAAATATGGTGTGTTTTCAAAGTTAATTAATTTTTTTCGTCGAAATACTCAGTGGTAGAAATGATTACTGTAAAAAAGTGACCAATTTTCGGAAAATAGTGACTTTTTAGTGACTGCCTTGAAAATAGTAACCAAGTCACTAAAAATTGACCCGCTACCAGCCCTGTGTTAGTCATTAAAGGAATATAATGTAAACATAAAATATCCAGGAAAGTGGCTAAGTAATGCTATTTTAGATTTAAAGTGAATTTCACCATACATTCAAAACCCGATTTTCCACCAGCCCAAACGATCGAAGGATGCTCGCCATCTAGAGGTGAATTTAGTCAAAAGCAGCACAAATACCCCAATTGGTCATGAGTCTTGCAGTTCAAATCGATCAATAAAAATCGTGTTGTTTTGACATAACAGTTCACAGTATACCACAGTATTTTACATATGCTGTGGTTGGTTCATAACGGGCCATCTTGATTGATCTATTGTCCGGAATCCACCGTAATTATTCAACCAAAATACCGTTATAATGGCTTATATCAATCGGAATACAGTTTAATGACCGTCCGTACCCAGAACGAACAACGTGCGAATACGATACCCAATGGCATTCAAAAACCCCAAAAATAGCCGCTGTCGGTCTATGCAGTGACGAATGCGTCACCACGAATGCAAACACTCGCCGCGCATATCGTTGCAGTAAGGATTATTTACAGTTGCAGCTCGGTAATTACTGCAACCATTTACCATAGCCCTTCCATGGGTCCCGAATGCATTCGGAAAACTAAATTTTAATCCCATGCAAATGGCAGGCAGTTCTCGAGCGGAATGAAATGGCTTCCCTCCGGTGGGAAAAGCGCAGTAGTAGGTGACGACGACGACGACGACGAGGAATCGCGAGGGAAAAGCTAACATAAAGCGTCACATTCGTCATGGCATGCTGCTGACGCTGCTGCTGCGTAACGATGATGATTGTCGGGATGGGTGCGCCTCCGTAGTCGGGGATTAGAAACCATATTTTCGGTAACATGTGTGCATATTCTGCCGCCTCGACGTTTGTCTGCCGCCCTGTGTTGGAGGCTTGCGGCAGAACATTGCCCATATGATTTGTGAAGAACCCGGAACGGAACATGGCATCAGTTTGTACCTTTCTCCCAAGCGCAAACAGGCATTGTTTCTCGAAATGGGTGACCTTGTGATTTGCCAAGACCTAGGAGAACAAGTCTAGAGTAATTTATGATAAGGGCCTAAACGCCAATTGTAACCAAATGGTAGAGCAAATATTGCTCTATCAGCTGCTGCTTTCAATTCGCAGAAGTGTTTTGAGATTAGTGAGAAATCAACGTTTAAACTCATTGTTTACAATTGGCTTTTAGGCCCCAATCATGAATTACTCGTGAAGTGCTCTTCCAGACTTTCATGGCGTTACTTTTTTTGTGTGTGTATGCAGCGTGTACGCCTCCCGTTGCTACAGCGTCTCTCAAAGGATACAAACAAACGTTTTGCTACTCGGGAAATTACGCTGTGCACGAACAATGCAGGCATACGGAAGCCATCCATACGAAGTGAATGGCGAATTTCCGTTCGTTGGATTACGCTTCCGAGTGCCGTCCTGGTGGATGATGTACCGAAGGGGATTTCTTTTCAGGTTGCATTGTAATGCGTACGCGTTTGTGTGGGCAGTTGTTAGGGGCTGAAATCACAGGCTGATATACTTTTAGGCAATAAGAATTTCTTGAAGCAATATTTTCAAGTTAGAATACTCTGTATCGTAGCGTTGGTCGTAAACACTGTAGGTTTCTATCGTTGATTTTCACAAGCAGTACGCTACACTTCAAACCAGCGTTGATGAATTTGGAATTTTATGACACCATTGCACTAAAAGATATGTATGAGGCGGACAAAAATCAGAAATCGACTTTCACCGATCCTTGTTTTGGAATTTTCTACCAATAGTACATATATGAACTAAGAGAAATCTCATGTTTCAAGCTGCTACCCGAGTAACACATCTTCATGCTTTTATGTTGAGTAAGCTTCTTTAAAACCAAATCTAGTCGTATAAAAGTATTTCCAACCGTTATAAAACTTGTGTGTTGCTTGGGTAGCTGATGTTTCGCTGAACGACACATAACTTTTAATCGATATTTTCTAATTATTATCTTCACTACACACTACCAAAATGTCATGTAAATTTCTGTCTCCCGAGACCGACACATGCAAGCGTCTTTTAGCACAAAAGAATGAGTTGAAAGAGATGAGAAAATAAATTCAATCAAACACATCTTTCGTGGAATTGCGTATTTGTCAGCTCCAGGAGACATAATTTTACACGAAATCATTCTTTACGTTCCCCGACTTTTTACAAACAGGAATTACGTTTGGTGTAAAATTAATAATTTTTAAGTGTGTACCTATAGGTTTCAATACAGCATAGCAAACCTTTTGAAAAACAGGTGTTTTTGTGAAATAGATGAAAAAAGGCATGAGAAATAATAAAAAAAAGGAGAAGAAATAAAAAAAATATATCTAGACAAAATCGTCAAAAGGTCGAAAGTAACAATTGTAAACAATGACTTAAAACGTAAATTTTCTGGAAATGCCAGGTTGCTAATATTTATATCCACTATCGAAGGGAAGGTAATAACTTCCTCTATCTGTTTCTGGTGCTATTTTGTTTGTGGAAGCAAGCAGATCCCAGAGAAACACGCTAGAAGTCATTGTTTACAAATGTTCCTTTCGACCTTTTGACTATTCTGTCTAGATATAAAACTACAATTTTCTTGACCGGCAACTTATTTGTCTCGCTTAGTCCTAGGCTAAAAACAGGTTCTAGCTCAAGTTCTATGACTACACTAACAAATTTTATAGCGATTTGCAGCAACCCCTTGCGACCAATCAAAAATGTTTTTTTTTTTTAATTTTCGGATACTGTGGAAAATTTCAAGGCCTGATCGTAGCAAGCCGTGCTTGGAAACTGACGTGTTTTGTTTTTGCTGCGTCCTAGCGGAGTGCTACTTCTGTAGAGACATAAATGCATCCTTTAGCTTCACAGGGAAGCCGTTCAAATGAAGACTGTACATCAGCAACAATTTCCGATGAGATCTATCTGATTATAACCTAATTTGAACGATACTGCTAAATACGTGCCATCCTCAAAACAATAAAATTTTACGATCGAAGTGTATACACAGTACCTATATCCATTTGATGTTTGTACTGTGTTTATGCGGGGCTTGCTGTAAGTGAAAGTGACCTCGGAATGGACGTGAGTAACCAGGCATTCTGAAATGGGTCGCTGGAACCCAACAGAGCTATCACCTTCCAACTTCCGGGCTAAAAATGTTTGTCGAATGGACAACAGTTCGTTTAAAAGCAAACATTTTTCTTCCAGAAAAACACTGCCGGAGGGTGGGCGTTGGATTGCACACACACACACACACACTGTGTAAAATTTCAAGGTCTGCAGTGTATTCTATTTTGTTTTGTTTTATTTAAGCCTTATGAGCAGCCTTTAGTAAGTTATATAACCATAGAATAATACTTAAATACATCACGACCAACTTTTGAAAAGGGCTAATTTTTGTAACAATCATACTGGTAAGAAATAGTAAAAAAAATATAGAAGAACACATTCTCAAAAGCGTATCTTTGTTCGTAAGCAAACATTTCAATTGATGATTTCGCGTCTATAACAGTATTATGTCGAAGACTTTTATATCATTTAGTTAGAGAAAGTTTTCTCTGTATGTAGTTTGGTTGTTTTTATATTATATGTGAGAAAAGCTTTTGAAATGGTCTGCAATAATTTTACCATCTCGCTAAAGAATCACAAACGCCTCCAGGATAAGCTCGTGTTCAAATACAATACAAAGTGGCAGAAAGCTACCCGCAACATACGAAGACTTGAAAAAAGTTTTCGGAGTTGGTTGGATGGAGATTTTGGCATCGAGGATCAACGAAACGAGGATGACCATCGAAACCTATTATTGAGCTTAGTGTAAGAGAAGTAAGTAAGGAGATTATTCTTGCTACGAAAAAGGAGATAGAGAAAGAGATGAGTGAGTGATCCTGTCAAAGTCGAACATTTGAATGACATGTTTATGCTTGTTAATTTCGATTTTGTATTAAGCATGATAGATGGAAAAGTCATTACTTACATAACTGGAAATACATCAATGCAGAATTGTCCAATATGTGGCGCAACACCAAATGCAATGAAAATCACTTGGAGCTGATAGGAAAACTTCAAGATGATTCATGCCGATTTTGTGACATGGATAAAGAAGACTCGGACGTGGTCAGCAATAAAAATCGCAAAAACGTTGAAAATCGCCAAATCAACCGTGTATGATGTGCTCAAACGTTTCCGGGAGCGAAAGAGCGTGGATCGAGTGCCTCAAGGTAAGCGTCGTAGTGGAACATATGACCGCAAGCTGAACCAGAAGGTGTTGAGATCCAGCAAATCCTGGACTATCAGATAATGAAATCGCACAAAAATACGCTGCTGCTCGCAGTCCCGATCGAAGAATTCGTTTGCGAGCAGGATATCGTTCTTATCGAGCCAGCAAGCAACCAAACAGAACGTTGAAGCAAAGTTTCGTCACCAAAACTCGAGCTCAGAAATTGTACCAGCAGGTTTTGACGAAGTACCAAGGATGCCTGCTCATCGACGATGAAACCTAAGTCAGAATGGATTTCGGACAGCTTCCTGGCCAAAAATTCTACGTGGCGACGGCACGAGGAGATGTTCCTGCGAAATTAAAGTTTGCTTTTATGGACAAATTTGCCAACAAACTGATGATTTGGCAGGGAATATGCAGCTGCGGAGCAAAGACCAAAGTGTTCGTGACGAATAAGACGATGGACTCGAAGCTGTACAAGGAAGAATGCCTCAAAAACCGGGTACTACCTTTCATACAAGCTCATAAAGATCCCGTGAAGTTTTGGCCAGATTTGGGAGTTTCCATTACAGCCGGGAAGTCATCCAGTGGTACCGCGATAATAACGTAGGTTTCATTGTTTAAAACATAAATCCACCCAACAGCCCGCAGCTCCGGCCCATCGAGAGATTTTGGGCAATAATGCAGCGGAAGCTTAAGAAAAGTGGAAAAACGGCTCGGGACGCGACTCAGATGACCAAAATGTGGTACAAATGTGCCAAGGAAGTTGACTCCGGAGGTGTGCAGCGTTTGATGGGAGGAATAATGAAGAGGTTAAAAAATGGGGGGAATTAGAAACGAAGAGAAATGATTTGTATTGATATTTTTTCCTTAAAGTGCAGTGAATTACCTTTGTTTTGATGTAGTAAAATTTATTTGTACGTCAATCCGTTACCGTAATACAGATGATTTTATTATTCCGGATTCTAAATGGACATAGCCCTCAACCCTCTGAGATCTGGAGAACAAACCCCAGTACGGTAGTGCACTTTATTCGGTGTGTTATACCGCCCTGGGACAACGCTTTAAGTCAAACATTGGCGATCACTTCTAGCAATAGTGATGCGTCATGCTGACAATATCTAAACCAAAAAAAGGGGAGATGTCACAATAGATCTAAAAATTGGTTGCATTGATGAAGATATCCGACATGGATTAAGGAGTGTATCGAATATAAGCTATCCACATACATTTGCGTTGTACGCATGTATTTGTGATGGTTTTTTATGCTCTGAACACGGCATGCTGTGCGTTTGACTGTCAGCTTTCTTTTGTTTACTTGTTTGTGCGGTTCAAATTCTGCGTTTTCAAAATGTCGCGTATTGAAAAGGAAGTGAAAATTAAGGTTCTGGACACATGGCTAAGTGAGAAGGGTATTACTATGCGAAAATTGGCGAAGCGGTTTGGAATTCATCATGCGAGTGTTAAAACCATCATTAATAAGTTTGAGGAACACTATTCTTTGGATGAGCTACCAGGAAGAGGCAGAAAACCCGGTTCTTCCAACCCGAAACTGGAGCAGAAAGTGGTATCTCTAATCATGAAGAACAAATCAATGTCAATACGTGATTTGGCCAAAAAAGCAGGAACGAGTGTTGGAATGATCCAGCGTATCAAGAGGCGAAACCACCTGAAGACCTACAAGAAGCAGAAAATCTCGAAACAAAGTGCAGAACAGAAGAAACGAGCAGCAACAAGGGCCCGGAAATTGTATTCGCGTCTTTTGCAGCGTCCGGATGCATGCGTTTTGGTGGACGATGAGACCTATGTAAAGGAGGACTCAAAAACCCTTCCAGGTCCACAATACTTTACTGCCGTCGTTGGGGAGGATGTGAGCGATGCGGACAGGTCGATTCAAGTGGAGAAATTCGGTCGAAAGGTACTGGTATGGCAAGCAATATGTTCCTGTGGTTTGAAGTCAACCATTTTTTACACTACCGGAACTATAAATGCGGAAATCTATCGATCTGAGTGTCTCCAGAAGAGATTGTTGCCTTTATATAAGAAGCATAGTACACCTCCAGTGTTTTGGCCGGATTTAGCGTCGGCTCACTATGCCAAAACCACTCTCAATTGGCTTGCGGAAAAGGGTATAGATTTCGTTGAGAAAAATATCAATCCACCAAATTGCCCTCAGCTTCGACCCATAGAACGTTACTGGGCAATCGTGAAGAGGGTCTTCAAGAAGACTGGTAAGGCAGCTGGGAACATGCAGGAGTTCAAAAAAATTTGGGCTCAAGCGTCCAAAAAATGCGATGCAACACTTGTCCGGAACTTGATGAAGAGCATTCGATTCGAGTTCGAAAATTCGTGAAGGAGTAACTTAAATTTCATCCGGTCTTCATTATGTTCAAGTTTAACCTCGTACAATAAAGGATCAATTTTTTGTATGAATAAAATATCGGTTTTCAACATAATTTGAAAGAAAGTTTGTGGATAGCTTATTTTCGATACACTCCTTAGCAAAAATTAAAGGCAATTGTTTGTTTTGAAAATGGTTCCCTAAAATTAAGGCACATTTCAATCAAGCATAATTTTCGTAGTTATTCGGATTATAAGGGCATAGAATCGAAACAGCTAGCATATTCATGAAGATTTTTTTTTGTTTTTCTTAATTTTCTTAATTTTTTTTCGTGTTATCTAGCTGGAGTTGCGTGACAGCTTGGTTGTCAAGACTAGATCCTTTCCCAACGTTACCTCTACTTCGACCAATACGTAGTAGTATTTAGTATTGGACCGTAGTATTTTTCTAAATTTCAGTTTCAATTTTCCCACGATGATGTTTTGTTATGCAGTCGTAGAATTACCCTATCCTAGATGTCTCGAGCTTTGTTTGATGATTTCTTATGGTTCCTAGAGATGATAATCCGGGGCAAAGTGCCGTCTAAGTTAATAGCCCCCAGTCCTGAAGTCATCTCCATGCAGTTGCAACTAGATTTCAAAAGACATGTAAATTGCCAAACAATAATTCTCAGGGACGTCATTCAGGCCATTGATGTAGTCTATGTTGACAACTAGTAGTACTGAAGTCAACCACAAGAAGTATTGCAACAAGACTATGCATAATATTTATTATTCATACAGCTAATGATATTTCTAGACAACCCTCACTTTCAATGGTGGGCCTATGTTGGCTATTTACAGCACTGCGGTATCTTCTAATAATATTCCTAAAAGTTTGAATAAGTATGTAATGAGCTTCCATTTTGAAATGTGTGTTATAAGGGTCCGTCAGTCAGGTTGTCTTATGCTAATGGCGTTAATTTTACAGCCCCGAGCTATTTAGTTTGGGGTGGAACCGAAACGGAATCGAAATGGAATTGAAATGGATGCAAAACGGATTCGAAACATCAACCCCCCCCCCCCCCTCTAAAGTAAGGCAAATACTAAACCCTCACTGAGCGGACCCTCAGCACTGTTGCTGAAATGAACTACTTGGAAAGGTTTAATCTACTGCTCGTGCTTCCTAAGCGGGCCCTCCGCGTCCTATCTCTAATATACATGCTTGTCATCGTCAGTCTAAAGTAACACTTTTTGGTGGCTATGTGCTTCATTTTGAACCGTTAGATATTTACCATGATCAAAACATTCATCCTTTTCGAAAATTTGCAATTACTTTCACTTATTATACCATGAGCAAACCAGGTATTTTGGTTATTCATTCCACAAAACAAATGGATAAACAACAACATAAGTTGCCACGAAAATGAAAAGTGTACTTTTAGTCGTTTCCCTTTGATTGATAGTAAGAAGTCTAAGAGTGAATTGCGACATAACCCGCCAGTATCACAACCGGATGTTAGTGCCTTTACATAAACGTTCTACGACGTGGCAGTGAAATAAATGTGCAGAATATGTGATACTTTCACTACGGCAAAGAATGCAATCGGAGGTATTAACCTTCTGGTTAGCGCTTGCCGCGTGTCGGGGCGGCCATCGGCTCACAATAGCGTGATAGTGTCGCGGGGGTTTATCTGTTTCTGAAACTAAGCCCCGCCAAAGCGAAGCTAAGCCTCTCCAAAAGGAAATTAGGCCCGGCCAAAAGGAAATTTTCACACTGCCAACACCCCCCCGAAGGGGCGAGCCAACCCCCCCCATACAATCTTGAAGAAACTAACCACCCGCCAAAAAACCCGCCGCGCGCTAACCAGAAGGTACATACCCCCGCGTGCCCTATACCGGGCGCACCCACCTAACGGGCCCCTTTCCAAAGTTTAAGAGGCCCTCCCCAAAAAAAATGCTGCATCCACCCGCCCCCCCCCCCCCACCCGCCTGCTCCCTCTCCCACGCATGTGTCTCGAGCGCATGACACGCGCCCTCCCCCCGGACAGTGGGCAAACTGACCCGCGCGACGAGAGATTTCTTAACTTTTATAAAAAAAAATGTACAATCGATTCCTACACGCTAAAAAAAAATATTTAAAAATTTAAAGTCAATTTGCAAACAATGGCTATCTTAGAATTGGACGAATTTTTTTTTTAAATAAATGCAATATAATTGTCTAAAAGTTCGCCATACAATTCAAGATGGGCACTTTTAAGGAAAAAAAAGTTTTTCTAACAACAAGTTTTTCATGTCAACATAACTCAAAAAGGACAAGACTAACAAAAAAGTGATGTATGCGTGACTTTTAGAAAATCGTCTGAACTTTTATGAAAAATCGATTCTTACACGCTTGAACAGACAAACTAAAGTATTATAAAACTGAATTCCTGCTTCATATCAGCTAAACAGTATGCAAAAATATCAGAAGAACTTGAGGAGTTATATAGCCACGTAAAGACAATACCTGGTACACAGGTTCATTGCTTTGTACCTATTTCAGCAAAAAGGTTTTCTGATTCAAAGGATAATCCAAAGAAGTTTACTTTGTTTGTGAAAGATTTATAAATTAAATATATGAAGCTATGTTAATTACTAATACGTGAAAATGTACATATAAAAAATAAATAAAATAAAACCCTTATCAAGCAAAAACCTATGAGTTTTCATTGACTTAAACAGTACTTCGAAAATTCATTTAACATCATATTTGAATCGTCTTTAAATGGATATGCATTTTCAAATTTGATAAGACTTGATGCATATCCATGTAAAGACGATTCAAATATGACGTCCGCTACTTTGTTAGATTGATCAGCCCCCTCCATCACAATTTTCCTATACTTTTTACACGCCCCCTCCTTCCCACCCAAAATTATACGAAGCCATATTTGAATCGCCCCTAAAAATAGGAATATCTGAACAAGCAGATCAATGTCTTTGACTTAAACGTACATGTTTGGTTCTGTTTTACTGATGTAAAGGGAAATATAATGTTTTTGACTCTTTTCAAATGTTAGTCTAGATGATTATTGTTTTTTGCAAAGATGTTCAATACATTCAATTCTTTATTATTGCTAAATTTTATTGGATTCTTTAGGGGTGTTGAAGACCATAACTAGACGAGTTGGCGTGATGCACGGTAAAAATAGGGCATGAAAAAGTGGTTGTTAGAACAACTTTTTTTTCGTTAAAAGTGCCCATCTTGCAATGTGTGGCGAACTTTTAGACAATTATATTGCCTTTATTAAGAAAAAATTTCGTCCAATTCAAAGATTTTGAATATATTTTTTTAGCGTGTATGAATTGATTTTAAATTTTTTATTTTTCATAAAAGTTAAAACGATTTTCTAGAAGTCACTCATAGGGGAAGGTGCTTGAATGTGGGTCTATGAATCTAGGATTCGGCCTATGCTTAAAATTCGAAGTAAATATTAATTCACTATTTTTACCCTGAAAATCAAAAATATACAGTAGTATTGTCTCACTGACAGATCCATATGAAAAAAAATTACAGACAGGCAATTTTTAACGATAGGCCGAATTCAAGACTTCGACTTTCCCCTACATCACTTTTTTGTAAGACTGTTTCTTTTTGAGTTATGTTGATTTAAAAAAAAGTTGATCAAAAAACTTAAGCCCTTTTCAAGTGGCAGTCTTGATAAATTAAAAAAGAAAAAAGTATGCAAAGTTGCTTGAAAAGACATAGTCTACACACCCACAAAGTTTCATTGGATTCTGAGAGGGTGCTGCCAATCACGAAGACGAGTTGGCGTGAAATTCGTCAATACATCATAAAACAGGAGTGAAAATTCGAAAATTGGTTTTTCCGTCGTCGGTCAAGTTTTTTTTCGACCGGCAGTGTACATGGTCTGCAAGTGCATCATAGTTTTCTCTACAAGTTTCATCATGTTTTGAAATTTAGCTTATTATATGAGTTACCGACAAACGAGTCAAACTCATACTGTATGAGCCATCCCATGTCTGGGCACAGCAGCAGTGCGACTTTGATTGTGGGGAAAATCTAATACGTAGCCGACCAAATATATTTCTATAAAATATTTAAACGATTTTAGCAAAACTTTCTTGACGAGCACTTTTCTTAGCTTTAAATTAGCTTGATTGAATCTTCTGCCTACTTAAAATCAGACGTCATATCATGACGAGTATATTGTTTGTGTTGGTAAAAACTCACATAACCCCTTCTCCTTCCTGGTGACATTCATCTAAATTCAATCAACTCTTTTTCTTCGGATGCTGGCTGCTGCTACTGTTAGGCGATATGCAATGATTTACTGTATCAAGTGAAATGACATTTTTTGTTTATCACTCGTGACGGCGCTGTTGTCATGGTGACTATGATTGATAACTCGATTACTGCGCTGAAGAGTACGCGAATGGAGGCACTCGCTGGAAAATATGTTAAGGGCAAATTGGATGTATGACATGCCATGACTGCTCGTCATGCGTGTTTTTCGCGCTGCCGAGATTAGGCGATTTGACTCGGTGCCCTTTTACTTCGCTTTATTTAATTCCGAGCTTCCTGGTTAAAAGGGTAAACATAAATTTCAATTTCATCTGACGTTTCAGAGCTGGGAAAAGTGGGGAATGCTGGGAGCAATATTAGCTTTGAAAGCTTCAGCTCTTACTGACACCTGACGACAGTTTATTATGGTTCCGAGATGCGCAAAATCAACTTTCACTAGCACATTTTCTGGGTAATTCCTTGAACTTTCTGATGATGTTTCTTGCATGTTGATGTTTCATCAGGACTGAACAACTGCCTCCGGGTCTTTCTTTCAACTGGACAGGGAATTTTTGCATGCTATTGAAGTTCATTTGAATTTCTTCATAACATTTTCATCTGCTTCCACTCAAACATTTCTGGGAAAAATCCTGGTCGATACATAGTTGGCATTTCAGCTCTTTCGATTGCTAAAGCTTATTCCTCCGAGCCCTCAACAATCATTACAAAAGTGGTTACTTACTAAAGACTGTATTCGATGAAATTTGGACACACGCAATTGTTCGTAACTTTTTAGCGTGTGGGTAAAAATTATTGAAATTTTAACTGAATATATTTCATTGTGTTGTGTCAATTGTGAACAATGAGTTTCGTGAAAATCGGTCGAGTGATTTCAGTGATGGCTTCGAATGAAGAAATAGTGCGCCAACAAATTTTGGGCACTCACTTCGAAAACCCAAACGCTTCTCATTGATGGATCGGAAAACAGCTCGGAATCGCACATTCAACCGTATCTCATGTGATCAAAACGTTCAAGGACCGTAAGACAACCAAGCGGAAAAATGGTAGTGGCAAAAAACGTGGCACATCAAATCCGGAGAAGGCCAGGATAGTATTGAACCAATTTAAGCGTTATCCCAACATTTCGATCAGGGATGTTGCGAAGAAGGCGAAAGTTTCAGTTTGTTTTGTGCAGAAAACAATGAAACGTTCTGGAGTACATGTGTACAAGGTCCAGAGGGCACCGAACCAGAGCGATAAACAGAACTCGGTGGCCAAAACTCGTGCAAGAAAACTGTACAGGGAGTGGCTCACAAAACCGTTCTGCATTGTGATGGACGATGAGACCTACATTAAAGCCGACACCAAACAAATGCCAGGACAGGAACACTACGTCGCCACCTCTAAGTTGGCCGTTCCGGAGAGTGTACGGAAGAAGAAACTGTCGAAATTCGCCAAAAAATTCCTTGTCTGGCAAGCGATCTGCGGATGTGGCAAAATGAGTCAGCCCTTCATCACCTCTGGGACCGTCAACGGACAAATCTACAAGGACGAATGCCTCCAAAAACGACTTCTGCCCTTCTTGAGATCTCACGATGGCCCGACACTGTTTTGGCCGGATTTGGCATCTTGCCACTATGCCCGGCCCGTCTTAGACTGGTACAAAGATAATAATGTAGTTTTTGTACCAAAAGACGTCAACCCTCCAAACACTCCGGAACTTCGCCCAATTGAAAAATTTTGGGCAATCATGAAGGCAAAGCTCGTTAAAACTCCAAAACTGATAGAAAATGAACTTGAACTAAAGAAAGTGTGGTTAAAAGTAAGTAAGCACGCCGGTCCTATCATTGCCCAAAACTTGATGAAAGGGGTCAAGGCAAAGGTGCGGGCATTTGGGTTGGGAGAAGAGGTTGAATAAACCAATGATGTTACTACAAAACTTAACCATTTAGTAGTACTTTATTTCCAGAAAGTTTGAAAAGAATCGGGCTCAAGGAAAATTTTTGGTGACCTATTTTGTGTGTCCAAATTTCATCGAATACAGTCTTTAGGTGGGGTGAAAAATAACCTCCTTGGGAATGAACAAAAAAAAATATAATGTTTTTTTTTAATTTAAGTCGCCTTTTAGCTCTATACACTTATTCCAGCGATTTTCCAACTTCTTGATCCCGCCCGAAAAGTAATTTTCTGGAAGGTCTGCAAAATACTCCTTCGCGGAGTCGATGATTTCCTCGCATGAACTGATGTTTTTTTTTTATTGATGAGCCATCTTTTGAGGTTTGGGAACAGACAATAGTCCGAGGGAGCCAAATCGGGTGAATACGGTGGTTGCGGAAGCAATTGAAGCCGTAAGTCCTTGATTTTAGCCGGGGTTGTGATGCTCTTCTGCGCCGGCGCACAGTGGCAAAAAATGGACCCAAATTCCCTAGTAAGCGAAGCCGCTGGTTTTTTAACCAAACCAAATGCATTCCTGAAGAGAATGGGCTAATAAATCGATTGGCACAGGTTTAATGTAGTGTAAAGCACGGTAAGTGGCTCGTTTTGCCCCAGCTCACCCTAAATTGCTGGTTTTTCTTCATTCTGCTCATATAGTTGCAATCTCCGCACTATATTTTGAGTGAAAATGCATATATTTTACACATATCACATTTAGAAACTTAACAGGGATAATTTCATGTTGTGTCTAGCCCGTTTTACCCCAATTCATTCCTATTATTTGATTTTTCTTGTTACTTTTCGAACAGCAGCCATCGCCACAAATTATTTTCACTGGAGAGAAGTAATTTGGAGCCACTTTGTGTGTTTTTGGGTCTTGTTGATAGCCCGTTTTGCCCTAATTTACCTTAAATTGATGGGTTTTCTTCATTCTGCTCATACACGGTGTTCAATAAGTTCGAATACAAGTTTTCATCATTGCGTAGGTATGCGCCATGTACATATTCTGCATTGGTATTGGTGTCAGCTTTAGCTTCATTCATACGCTACCGAATGTGCGCGGTGTTGACATTCTGTTAGTTGTTGTTTGTTTGTTACGCGCGATGAAAGAGTATCGGGACTTCGTAATTAAGCGTTTTTTGAACGGTGAGCGACCCGGCGATATATTCCGGCTGCTGAAATCGCATGGGGTCAAGCGGAACTTTGTCTACACGACCATCAGGCGATACCGGGAGACGTCCTCGACCAATGACCGTGCGAGATCCGGTCGGCCGCGTTCAGCGAGGACGCCACGGGTCATCAAGATCGTGAGGGAGCGAATTCGGCGCAAAAAGAACCGCTCAATCCGGAAAACGGCTGCAGATCTCAACGTTTCCATTGGAACCGCTCACACCATATTCACCAAGGACCTTGGTTACAGGCCTTACAAAAAACGTAAGGTCCATGGCGTTTCGGAGGCTACCAGCAAAAAGCGGTTGGATCGAGCTAAGAGGATCCTCTCTCGGCACGCTGGTCAGGAGTTTGTTTTTTCGGACGAGAAACTGTTCGTGCTGCAGCAGCCGCACAATGTGCAAAATGACCGGGTGTGGGCGCCATCGAGGGACAGCATTCCTGAATCCAATATAAACATCCCTCGGTTCCAAAGTGCCGCGTCGGTGATGGTTTGGGGGGCAGTATGCAAACGTGGTAAGCTACCCTTGGTGTTTATTGAAAAAAACGTCAAAATCAACGCGGCGTACTACAAAACTGAGGTTTTGGAAAGGGTTGTTGCCCCGAGTCGCGGAAGCGGCGGCGGGGATGAGACTCGTGGGGAGGGGGCGGGCCCGCGGAAGGGGTGGGGTGGGTGGGGGGGGCCTTTGGGTCTGTGGGTTCGGCGCCCCTGGCGGGTTGGTTTGTCTTGGTTTTTTGTTTGGTCGTATGTGGGGGCGGCGACGAAATGGGATTTTTGGTTCGGGAATGTGGGGGGCGGGGCGGGGCGCGGCGGGGGGGCGTGAGAGAATGAGGGGTGGGGTGGGGTTCAAGGAGGGGGTATTTGAGGAGATGGTGGAAAATTTCGTTTTCAAAAAAGTTTAAAATAAATAAAAACAAATAATTTAAATTATTTTTTTTTTTTTAAGTATTTGGTCTTTGCAGGGCTGGCAAATGTCATTTTCAATTAAAAATAACCAACGATTTTTACCGAATTTCGTCTGAAAATCTCATCGGGCGAGAAAATGATGACGAAGATTTTCTTCTAAATCTCATCGATTTTTCCGTCATGACAGCACGTGATAGTGTTTTGGTCATCGCTATTACCAGCACATTTATTGATATAATTGTAAGTTTCATCACAAAACTTCAAATAAAATTTCCACTCTATCGATTGCATATTATTACTTGGCTAATTTCAAGTAAGTTAATTAGAAATTTGTGAAACAAAACCGTATGAGAAAATATCTCATGACTGCATGATGGTGTGAGATTGACAAGAAAGCTTATGATAGTTCATTTCGTCTCGTGACAGTGAGTCGCCTGTTTTTTCATCGTCACATGATGGCCGTGAGATTTACCAGCTCTGGTTGCAATCTCCATATTATATTTTGACTGAAAGTTTTTGTTTTTTTTTCTGCATTATCGAGATTTTCAGCCTCGGGCTGGTTCATCTCCTGTCGTAGTTACTGAAACACCAATTTGGGGGTTTTTCTTAACTTGTAGGGGGGAAAGATTTGAACTCGTGTCTTTGGCGTGAGAGGTAGGGTTGTTAACATTAAGGCGGGGGCCCCCCCCTTTGTTTGAATCGTTTTTTTTTTTCCATAATATTTTTAAGAAGGTTGCAAGGGTTATTTTCTTGTTGGGTCTGGCCCGTTTTCCCCCAATTCATCTCCTTTTTTTTTTTTTTCTTGTTGCTTTTCGTGTTTAAAAAATCAGTGTATGGTTAAATAATTTTTTTTATTTTGAATCACAAAATGGCGAAATATAATTCTGTGCTATAGGCTGTATTTGCTATCAACCGAACTATCATCACTGTCGTCGATATCATGATCCGTGATGAAAGTGCTATCTCTAGAGTAAAATGCCATCTTACGAGAGAAGTCCTCGTCTTGTCTTTTACTAGGAAGCCGTTTATACTCCAGGTAAGACATCTTGGGAAAATGATTAATTCTGAAAATGAGAGACAGAGAACATAACATTCTCATGTGACCTATTATAGCACCTGAAGTACTCTACGGTCGATTATTATGCGGATTTTTCAGACGCGGTTTTTTTTAATGCGGTATATTGGGGAGATTGTGGCTATTTTGAAAGAATCTAGCAAAATAAAAAAATGTAGACTATTGAAATATGCGGATGAATTGGGGTAAAACGGGCCAGACACAACATGAAATTATCCCTGTTAAGTATCTAATGTGATAAGTGTAAAATGTATGCATTTTCACTCAAAATATATTGCGGAGATAGCAACTATATGAGCAGAATGAAGAAAACCCATCAATATAGGGTGAATTGGGGCAAAACGAACCACTTACCGTGCTCTACGCAATAGAAACCTGCGCCAATTGATTGATTAGCCCCTTTTACTTCAGCAATGCATTTGGTTTGGTTCAAAAACTAGCGGCTTCTCTTACTTGGGAATTAGGGTTAATATTTTTTTTTACTGTGGCGGCGCATTGTCATTGGCGGCGCAAAATTGTTTTTCTCTTCTTGTGAGGTCGTTTTGCAGCAATTTCGGCCTTCAATTGCTCCAATAATGCACAGTAATATTCGCTGTTGATGGTTTTATTCTTTTCGAGGTAGTCCACGAAGAGTATGCCATGACAATCCCAGAAACCCAACGCCAAAATCTTCCCGACCCATTGAGCCTCCCAAGGCCGCTTCGGAGCACTCGTGCCGGCTTCAGTCCATTGCCGGGCACTCATTCTGTTCGCTGGTGTGTAATAATGAATCCAGGTTTCATCTCCAGTTACCAATCGAGGCCAAAAATCCTTCCGATTCCGCATCAGCAAGTCTAAACACTGTTTCGAAGGGCTCCCGCGTTCGTGTTTTTGGTCAGGAGTGAGCATGCGCGGCACCCAGTGACAGGATAATTTTTTCATATGCAGAATCTCGCCCAAAATATGGCGTGTGCGCTCAGCGCTAATCTTTGTGGCATCTGCTAGCTCACGCACCTTCACTTTCCGGTCAGCCAACACCATTTCATGAACTTTTTTGACATTGTCCTCTGTAACCGCATCGGAGGGCCTGCCGCTGCGGACTTGATCGGTTACCACGAAACTCTCGAAACCAATATTTAACGGTGAAATCTGACGGAGCATTTGCCCCATAATACTTACCCAACTTCACAAAATAATGTTTTATGAGAGAACGAAAATCGTTTTTATCCATATTCAACATGATGCCAAACACGTCAACAACAATCAGCTGTCAAAACAAAACTAAGGGCAGTATCGCAGTGAAATTTGGCGTGTATGCCTACATATGAACGGACTACAATGTACTATAATCTTTTTTTGCAGTAGCATCGCATTTTGGCGGTCAAGCCAGATCGCCGCAAGCCGTGCTTCGAAACTGGCGTGTTTTGTTTTTGCTGCGTCGTTTTCGCGAAAAAAAATCAAACAATAATTCGTCATTTAACTTGAACTAACAGTGAAATCATAAAATCTTCGCGTGCATTGTGTAAGCCGTAGTGAATACAATCAATTCCCTCTCGAAATGTGTGAGTGTCGGTAGTATCTCCCCGTTTTTTTGTGCTTTGCCCCCGCACCCGGAAGAAGAGTTACACCTAGGGTTTTTTTTTCATTAGGGCGAATCTACAATTGAGAGACTCTCTCCGGGCTCGCTCTCTTTCATTCATAAATCAATCACCTTTACGTTTTTCATTCTACTATTTGTAGAGTATGCTAGCCAACACTGTTGTGTTTCGATTTGTACTAAAGAATGCTTCGAAAGTTTTATAATGCCGATGTAATGAATGAAAGAGAGCGAGCCCGGAGAGAATCTCTCAATTGTAGATTCGCCCTAATGAAAAAAAAAAAACCCTAGACATCAGCTTAGTTTTGTTTATTAGTGGTAGTATTGTAACACCCGGACATGAATTATTAAGTTAGAGTGTTTTTGCGCTTTATCGCGAGTGAATCGATGATTATTAGCAGTCTTGATGTTCGATATAGACAATAGAGTCGCCTCATAGCGGGGATTTGCATTATTGGCAGAGTGTGGAGTGAAAAAAAGAATACTAGTGCAATGTAGAGCACGGCCATTTGCTGGTCAGAAGCAGCAAACGAAAACAACGCGCATGGGCGCGTGAAAAGCTTGCACATAATTTAAGGTGCATTCACCATGTGGTGTACAGAGTTTTGTTATGCAGGTTGCATATCTACCGGATGGTTTAGCAACGTTTATTTTTGCGGTTATATAATCGCGAGTGCATGAAATTAATTACGAATCAACGTCAAAAATTTATATTTTCGATAGTGTGATAGTGTCATTGAGGAGGCGGCCTTGGGTGTGATCTATCTGATTATAACTATATAACAATAATCTTATTTTCTAATAATACTAGATACGTGCCTGGTTTGGAAATTTAAAATTTCCAAATCTGGAAGTGTGTTGCAGAGCCCTTATCCAAATGATATTGGTAATGTTTACATGCGGGGCTTATTGTATGTGAAAGTAACCTCGGAATGGGCGTGACTCTCCAGACATTCTGAAATGGGTTGCTGGATCTGCAGTAGAGCTATCACTTTCTAGCTTCCGGATTAAAGCTGCTTCCAATGGTCCCTTGAGTGATTGTTGTAAACATATTTCTTCCATAATACCATTGATGGGTGTTAGATTAGACACACACACACAGCATCGCATTTTGGCGGTCAAGAAGGTTACTTTTCACCCCACCTGCTAGAAGTTATACTCTAAACAGTTCAATCATGATTTTTGAGCACGCGTTCAAACGTGTATAATTCAATTGCAATTCATTAGTTAACTCTCTTTTTACACCTGAGCACCCATGCACGGGAAAGAATACGTCAATATTCCTGTATCTTCAAAAAAGAAGGACCTCACCTCAACTGCCGAGCCCTTCGGCAGTTTCTAATCCAATTTACCATCAAGTTCCATTAACCAATCCTTCCTAGCCATATGTATCAACTTCTGTCGCCCGTTGGAATTCCACCAGTTTGGCTCAAGAGCAACTTTCAATCGATACGGAGAACCACCCCTGAGGGGGGCAAATACTACTCAGCTCGAGAAGCGCCGGCTGGGTTGGGATAAAACTTTTCACACCCCACAACACCCTCTCCACCATCCTTCCGATATGCCATCGTTTACTGTTCTGTCGAGCCGACGATGGATATCGATTCGATGCTGCACCCCTACCGGGACTCCGGCACCATAGAAGCTCAGGTAGAGTTGAGAGAGCATTACCGGCATCTGTGGTTTCTGCGGTAGGTGTAGATTTCTTCGGCATCGACCGACAATGGAAGACGACTCACGACGGCTCCGATGAGTGGTGAGAAATCGGAATCATTTTTCGCCGGGGTCGTTTGGTCTTTTGGGACGTATTCGACGAATTCGAATTTCGTGCGTAAGCAGAATCACGAAAGTGAAATTGAAGTTCAAAAATTAAAAAAAAAACGCATCCACTTGAAAGTATTTTATGGGTTGACACCGACACCTTCAGTATAATGCAAATTACTTGAAATTATAATTGTAAACCAATTGAAGCGGTTGTATTATTCATAGGTATTATGGTTTTTCAATACCAAACATTCGGTATTACCAACTCCAGCCGAATGAATAGCCGATAATTTTATCGTATAAATTAAACTCAAGTCAGAAGCAATTAACGTTAAGTTACACAAATGGCGACTCGTGGATTTCTGATTTGTTTCGCATTTTCTCTCGCTGCTGCAATTCGTAATCCACCGAGGTTGCTGCGATTTATCAGTCGTGAAAGGCCGTGTGTGTTATTCATCCCCGTGCACTATAGTTTCTCGAGGCAGGGTGGTCTTGTCTACTGATTTCAAATGCGAGCAGCAAAATCTCCTTCGTCTGCCAATCCTGTGCTGCTGACAACGAAGAAATCCAAATCGCACGTCAAGGATTAATGAGCTGATGTGCTCGAAGCAGCGATGAGAAATCATCAGGTTTTTTGTTTCTGCCCATAGCGTAAAACGCTAGTTTAGAATTTGTGCTCTTCCGTTATACTACACTCTTAGAAAATATCATGTAATTTTTTTTAATGCCCATAAAAGGAGCACACGACAGAAATTTGCATCTGTTGTTAAGTTTACAAGACCATAAAAACTCAAACTCATAGTTTCATGACATGTGATAAAAGCTAGGACGATAGAAGTTGCCGCCATATTCAGATTAATGAATATTATTAGCAATTAACGGGCAATGAAGTTCAATCTGTAAACATTTTATTTAACATGGAGTACTCGTTTTAGCTCAGCCGGTAAAGGCGCGGCTACAAAACAACACCATGCTGGAGGTGGCTGGGTTCGATTCCCGGTTTGGTCTAGGAATTTTTCGTCTTTTTGTACTTGCCACCCCATCATACTAATGCAAACATGGTACCTGGCATCGAAAGCTCTTAATTAATAACTGTGGAAGTGCATTTAGAACACTAAGTTGAGAGCAAGCAATAAGCTTGAAACGCTAAGAAAGAAGAAGACTCGTTTTAAAATCTATCACGGAAGAGAACAACTTTTAACTTGTAACTTGTCTAGTGCAGGGCTGGTAGCGGATATCTGGATAAATAATAGTGACTTTAGTGACTAAAATAATAAAAAATAGTGACCGAACATGGACCAAATAGTGACTAAAAAGTGGTATCCAAATTTTAGTATTTTTTAATCTTTTATACATTTGTTGTTTAATAATAGTAGAAATGAACGAAGTGAACCCCCCGTTTGCAAAAATGAGTAATACTGCGGCGCAGTGTCACTTTTTGAATTATTTTTTGTTAGGAGTCTGTAATCAAGCGACTTTTGTTTCTCCACGACCTCCTGCACTTGATCCGCAGCTCGTTTTTGCGAAGCCTGTTCCTTACGCACGGTCAAAACGCCCTGTAGCATGGCCTGTGCTAGAATTGCTACTGACATATCTTGCTTCTCAATTCCTTTTTTGAGCCGTTCTTGTGTCATGCAGCTAAATCTGTCACCTGAGGGTATTTAGGCTCACCTACAGCCGTTTTCTTAGTAAACAACTGGTTCCAATACTCCTTAATTCTGTACTCTGTACTCGAGGTCAACACTGCGCATTTTAACAAGTTCCATTCATCAAGAAGAAGATCATAGTTGATCTGAATCGGAGTAACTTGTCGCTTTTCACAATATACTTGGAACTTTCAATGGATGCAACGGCTGGTGGGTTGAGGCATTGGTAATATTTTAGAAACGAGTTTTGCAAACCAGATTTTTTTATTACGTGCTTACCAGCTTACTTAACAAGTTTTGCAACATTGCAAAAAAAAAAAAAAAAAACATTCGGTTTAACAGCAGTCAAGCAAAGTCAGAATAAACTTAAATAACGGCAAAGGGTAAATGCACCCTTCTTTTTGGGGAAATGCTCCTTAAACTTTGGAAAAATGCTCCTTAGATGCGTTTGCCCGGTATAATGCAATCGGAGGTATTAACCTTCTGGTTAGTGCTTGCCGGGTGTTTTGACAGGTCTTAAGTTTCTTCAAGATTGTATAGTTTTGATGGGTTTTAAGTTTCTGAATTTAAGAGTCGTCAAAACGAAATTAAGACCCGTCCAAACGAAATTAAGACTCTTCAAAATGAAATTAGAACTCGTCAAAATGAAATTTAAATCCGTCAAAACTACCGGCAAGCGCTAACCAGATGGCTAATACCTCCGATTGAATTATACCGGGCAAACGCATCTAAGGAGCATTTTTCCAAAGTTTAAGGAGCATTTCCCCAAAAAGAAGGGTGCATTTACCCTGCTGCCCTTAAATAACTGGTGAATTATGAAGTTCAAAAATCTTCTGCATCATAAACTAAGTATATTTGTTTCAGAAATTTCCTAGAAAAAATATAAAATTTCAATGTACGAGTTTCAATGGAACTTTTATAACGCTTTTATAAACTGGTCGAATTGCACTGTATCCCGATTTCACATATGATCGAATTGTGTTCGCTTGACTTTCAGGATACGAACAATCAAATCTAGATTCAGAATGACTGAGTGAGTAACCGAAAATAAGTCCTTTATCTAATTTACAATTCGATCCCACTTTTCTCGACTATTTGGATACCAAAAGGGTAGTCCGTTTTAGAAAAAACGGAATCTAACAAAATATTTTTTAAAAAAAAAAGTGAGTGTAAATCAAAAATGACTTGATATTTTGATGTAGTTTCTTTTTAGAGCATTTTATTTGCATATTGGATAAACGTTTTGAGTTTTTTACTCATATCCCTTGAACATTTGCACAATCCAACATTTTACGAGCGCCAATGCCCGCTAAGATTGAACTTGTTTTCTGGTAGGGAGCAAAAGATTTGACTTTTGGCATAGATCGTCAAACGGCCTACGCCAAAATCAAATCGCTTGCTCCCTACCAGAAATCGTACTGAACCGAGACGGCCATATCTAAAGCCCGCGGGTTCTGTTTGGGTTGGGTTTTTTTTTAAAAAAAAAAAAAAAAAATAGTGACGGGCGAAAAGAAAAAAAACGGGGGGGGGGGGATATAAAGACTGGACTCGGAAAAAATTAGACACACAAAAATGATCACCAAAAATTCATTTTAAATCGGATACTTCTCAAATTTTCAGGGATTAAAAAACTATATATTAGCTATGTTTTGGCATAATTTATTTATTGAATTTCCTCCCCCAAGCTGAATGCTCGTACATTTCTCTTAACACTGCTCATGAGATCTTGGGCGAGGCTTTGTCCATCTTCCTTACACAATTTCTCCCAGTTTTTCTTCAAAGCTTCATACGTTTTGAATGTTTTCCGCTTTTCTTCAACTTCTTCTTGATTATCGCCCAAACATTTTCGATCGGACGAAGTTCTGGCGTATTTGGCGGGTTCGCCTCCTTCGGGACCACATTAACGCCCTTCGCTTCGTACCAATCCATTACAGGCTTGGCGTAATGGCACGAAGCGAGATCCGGCCAGAACAGCGTGGCCAGAACACGGTGAGAGCGGAGGAAGGGCAGCAAGCGCTTCTGCAAAGCATTCCTCTCGAGAAATCTGCCCGTTTATGGTGCCGGTTGTAACGAACGGCTTGCTGTATCGTCCGCACTCGCAGATCGCCTGCCACAACAGGTACTTCTTCGCGAATTTATCCATCTTTCTCTTCCGGAACTTTTCCGGAACCTCCATGCGGGACGTACCGACAAAAAACTCGAGGCCGGGGATTTGTTTGGTGTCCGCCTTGATATATGTCTCGTCGTCCATGACGAGACAGCCTGGCCACCGTTTTTTGCTTGTCATTCCGGCGAGTCAGGTTTGGCGCCTTCCTGACCTTAAAAACACGTAGCCCAGCCCGCTTCATGGTCTGCTGGACGAACCACTTCGACGAATTGACCTTTTTGTCCACGTCTCGGGTGGAAAGGTTCGGGTTATTCTTAAAGTACTGCCTTATCTTCCACGCCTTCTCTGGGTATTCCGTTTTCGGTTTTCGGCCGCTTCCAGCGCGCCGCGCGATGGTCTTCGTCTCTTAGAACATCGTCACAACGCGGGACACGGTGGAATGATGGATTTCAAGCCTTTTGCATATCCATCTGTGCGACTGACCAGGATTATCGATCACCGCGCCCAAGATTTGCTGGCGTAGCTCTTCTTGTTTCGAATGCATCTTGAAAACTACTTGACAGATCGCGATAAATTTCCAGCACTTTAAACTAGTATTACCAAAAATTTCATAAATTTTTACCCACGCGATAAAAAGTTACACTCAAAACAAAGTGTCGCATTTTTTCCGAGTCCAATCTTTATATAAATAAAAGTGAATTGATGTTTTGTATGTCACGATTTAACTCAATAACGGATGAACGGTTTACAAGATTCTTTCTACGTTCGATTCGTCATGGGCTTTACTGGGTTTATATGTATAGACATATGAAAAATTGTAATGAAATGGCTGGAAAACTATAAAAATAATGAAAGATGATGTAATATGGGACCACGTGCGTCGCATTCAAACTAATCTAGAGTGCTGTGACCACTCAGGCAAATAAACTTAAGAATTTCATAAGGTACCATCGCACTGACGAAACTACCCATGCAGTATCAATCACAGTAACCCATGAGTCAGCAGACAAAATTTGACAGCTCTATCAGCCAAACTCTAACCGTGATGGTAAAAGCAGTGAAGCAACTCCGTTCAGAAGTGAAAACGGACATCGTGCGGCACTTTGTGGACGCCGGATACGCCCGTTCCGGCATCTACAACATCTTGGCACTATTAGACAACAATCAGAGCATCGAAAGAAAGCCCGGTTCCGGACGGCCGACGACCCTGAGCGACAAGAAGCTCCAAAGGATGCTGAAGAGGAAGACCGAGGGAAAAGTGGCTACATCGCTGCGTGCGCTTGGCCGGGAGGTCGGTTCAACCGGCCAAACAGTGAAAAAGTACCTGGCAAACATGAACATACATGTCAGGAAGCGGAAGTCACGTCCACTGGTTTCGGACCTGCAGGCAATGACGCAGCGGCAGGGGCTTCAAATGGTGAGTTGACAACTTCGAAGGAGTGTGCGACCGACCTCTCGTCCTTACAAGTTCCTACCTCGCGCTTCCACGAGTCATATGATCACAAAAGACTGTCAGCTGAAACATGGAGACGCTGGTTGGCGTAGCCTGGGCAATGTTGTCAATATGACAATAGCGAAGTGAGGGGGTGCGACTGAAGATCGTGTACTTTCTCATTTTATTAACAATTTCAGCACGCTTTGGAATCATCTTTGCATTCCAAAACCATGTAAGAGCCTGGAGCAACATGACATGGTTTTCATGACAGCCAATAGGTTTTATGAAGGTTCCCAAGTGGTCATAGCATCTATCACTAGAACATTTTCAAAATCTGTATATTCTTGTAAAGGCTTTATTAAATTGTTTTCACAACCATTTATAGAGTGGGCCGCTTTGTACAAATTTTGGCTTTAAAGAAGCATAGAGGAGGTGTTGGTAGACAAAACAGTTTTGAATGCAGTTTTATCAACAAAGCCAAAGCCGGGAGGAGTGCTATACGGTTGGAATAAATCTAAAATTGTTACTTGGGTAGTTTATTCAATTGGTTATTTAGACTCTAATTATTAAACTAAATATAAGCTTTTGATAAACAAAAACATTAATACCTGACTGATTTATTAACAAAAATGTAGGGCATGTTTGAAATAGACATATTTTCATACACAGAGTTGTCAAATCCAAAAATGTTCGCATTTATTTTTAATACGGATAATTTAAAACAAACATTGACGTTACGCTAATTTTAACATGGAATACTTCTGAAACAAATTTAACATATATTTGTGGCCAGAACAAACAAAACTTTACGTTTGAATTGACTTAATATATTTGTTTTGAATAGTTTTCTTCGCGTGTAGTTTCCATAATACATTTTTGTAGCTTAAATGCCAAGTAACCTTCTGCCCTTCAAACTGCATATTCCGATAATTGGGAATGACAAACCGTATGTGATCATGACACGTTCAAGTTTGTAAATTTTCACGAAGAAATAAAATTATTCGCGTCGACCACATTCTTCTGTGCACTGCCATCAAACCACACTCAACGAAACCCCTTGCAGTAAGTATTTCCAACGCCATACCATCCATTCCATTCTGCACGTTTGTCTGAGCTGACGGCGTGACTGGGGTTGATAACAATCATACTGCATGACAGCCCCATAAAGTCAGCGCAGTAGCACGAGAAGGCTCCCATAATGCGAAACTTGCTCACCGACCGATTGATGATAGAAAGTTTAGATTGCCCGTTTCTGCGTTCAGCCGTCGCCGTCGTCCGTCTATCTTGGCAGCACACGTGATAAAACCGATGATGCACTACGAGTGGACTGCTGACAGATTGGCCAACTGTCATCAGGAACTTTGGCCATAAACAATAATTACTATGATAGGGCAAATTGTTGATGATTTAGTGCTTCAGTTGCTGGTGGGCGAACGAACTTTGACATCTGTTGGCGGACCGTCGCCACCGCTGTTACCGGCAGTCGATATTTTGGCTGTAGCACACTTCACCATAGCCATAAAATCGCACCCTGTTTTCCGAGAAAAAATAAGCCAGATGTGCCATAACGGTGACAGACAACAATGAGCGAGCGCTGCTAATAAAAACGATCAACACGAGAAATATTGGCCTACTGCTCGCTGCCGCTGTTAATCCGGTTGTGATGACACAAAAGACACTTGACGGCAAAGGTGGCTGCACTGTGTAAATAAATAATAAACAATTTCAAATTATGATATTATGACATCCAAAAGGGGGGGAGGGCGAGAAACGACGTGCATGCCGGCGAATAGTCGGATGCTGCTGCTGCAGTCGGAATCGGCAATGCGGCGAACGTATAAAGCGAAAGAAAAATGGCTGTATGTGAGAAAGTTTATGGCGTCTGTTTTTCCTTGTTCCAAATTGAGAAAGCGTCATCTTTCTGCCGCTGGGATGTTCCCGGGATGAAGGAGTTTTCCCAAATGGGCTTGTATTACTTTCTACTGCCGGAGTGGATGGCTGGAATCGTAAGGAGAACGCAAAAAAGGCGGAGGCCGAAGACAAGTGTTACATAGTTTGTCACATTCGGAAGGACAGCAATTGGTTAGTTCTTGAGTCAATTGTTTGTTTCTCGTAACGGATATCGTAAACAATTGCAAATGACAGTGAGGCTGTTCATGAAAAGAACAAACCATTGGCGTAGTGAGGTAATAGTTCTGGGGGTCTAGAGACAGTGTGCTTTTGGTTAACAAACGTTTGTTGTGTTCTGGGTTGTAAATAGTCAATTCGAGTCAGTCGGATTTATTTACCGATAAATGTTTCTGAAGTTGAATTTATTAATATGTTAATATGGTGTACGATGAAATTGGAGCACTCCACTAAGGTCGTTAACAGCCGCCGTGGTCTACTATAAATTTTTGACAGTGAAGTTGACCAAACCAAATATTTCGTTTCCATTTACATAAGGGCATCTTCAACGGTGGTCCAAATCGTGGTTTGGATATATTTTTTTTACACCAAACGTAAAAACATTGCTACACCGGTGTTATTTTGGTTTATACGGGATCTATTTTGCATCATTTTAAATCTGTTATAGGTTTTGATCTATTCTTGCAGCAATTTGGAACAAGAAAAAAACTGTTCCAAAACACTACACGCTACTTTATAATACCAATTAATGAGTAAAATTTCAACTTTTACTAAACAAACACTCAACGTTATTGAGTATATTCTAAGGTATATTTATGAGCCGAAAACAGAAAGTGGTGTTGCTCGCCTCGGAAGCTGATAATTACTTGGAATTGGAAATATTGAAAATTGGGCATGGGTAAAGTAGTACTCGAACCCAGGACGTTATCATTGCCAAACCCATGCCCTTTCGCTCAATTTTCAATACTTCGATTCGATTTCCAACTTACCGTACTCTGACGGAACTTTCAACACTTTCTCTTCATATCTTTCATTCTAGCAAACATGACTGTCTACTCTTGGTGCCTCATGGCGATGAGCGAAACATCTCCTTCTACATCATAATCGTTACTCCACGCTCGGAGAATACAAACATAACAATTAGAGGATATTCAGGCTTATCTTCTGGGGGAGAGGATACTTTTTACTATGGCAGTTTTTATAAGCTTTCTGGGGGAAATCGATGATATCTTGAAAATAGATTCAAGTCGTATTTCTCGAGGGGGAGAAGTTCGATTCTGTGCACATTTCGGCCGTTACATAATTTGGTCAGAACTTATTGAAGCTTCTAGACACTGAACGAACTCTTTGAAAATTATTTTCTGAATTATTATGAACTGTTGAAGTTGCTCCAGCTTCTCGGAAGTTGAATAAAATAATTGGAAGTTTGAAGATAATCATGAAGCTTGTTTTTTTTTCTTTTGAGAAAAGAAGTGGTGGAACTTCAGACAGTTCCACTGAATTGCCGAAAAATTCTCAACGTTTCTGAAAACTTGGTTGAACTTCCAAAATGTTTGCTGATCACCCCAAGGAATGGAAACAACTTTCTGGAAATTACCGAAACTTTGAGAAGCAAATTTAGCAGAAGTTATTTGGACTTTCAGTTGATACATCTTTCATGATAGAAATCAGAATATCACAAATATTTTAATAATTTTCGAGAAGTTGAAAATATCTGGGAAGTTAGTCGAATTACCAAACTTTTAATAAGTTGCTGGAATTTCTATGAAATGAATAGCATTTCAGAGATGTTGTTGAACCTTACAAGAACTTTTTGAATCTCCAGGATTGTGATACGGCGAAAATTCGCGAAATTGGTTGAACAAAAAAAAAGTAGTTGAATTTTTGATTCTCGTTTTGGTTCGGTGCGAAAAATTTCGAGTAGTAAGAAGTTTAAGTTCTTCTTAAAACTTAAGTACCTTGAGATTCTGGGATGTTCCCTGAGCTGTTTGGTGGGATTTTCCCTGGATGGTTTTTCGAGCTTTTGGGACGATCCCTGAAACTTCTAGCAAGGTCCCCAAAATTGTGGAAAAATCTTTGGGATCGTTCCGAAACATTTGAGAATGCTCAAAAAATTATTGCAGGTTTCCTGAATTTCTGTGATGTTTTCTGAAATTCTGAAAAGTTCCCCGATCTTTGGGGAAGTTCTCTGAAATTCTTGGAAGTTTCCGTGGACATCTGACAATTTCCTTTTTTTGTAAGCACCCTGAGCATCTGGGAAGTTCGTTGCGCTTTTGGGAAGTTCCATGAACTTCTGAGAAGTTCCCTGAACTTCTGGGAAGTTCTCTGACGTCTGATGAGCATCTGAAAAGTTTTCTGATCTTTGGGAAAGTTCCCTGATCTTTGTGGGCGTTTCCTAAAATTCTGGGAAGTTTTCTTAATTTTTGGGCAGTACCCTGAACTTCAAGGAAGGGAGATCGCAGCAAGCCGTGCTTCGAAAATGACGTGTTTTGTTTTTGTGCGTCGTTTTCGCGAGAAAAAAAATCAAACAATAATTCGTAATTTAAATTAAACTAACAGTGAAATCATAAAATCTCCGCGTGCATTATGTAAGCCGTAGTGAATAGTATTAGAATAGTAGTCGGTAGTGTTTCCTCGTTTCTTTTTGTTTTTGTGCTTCGCCCCCACACTCGGAAGAAGAGTTACATCAGCTTAGTTTTGTTCATTAGTGCTAGTATTGTGACACCCGGACATAAATTACTAAGTTAGAGTGTTTTTGCGCTTTATCGCGAGTGAATCGATGATTATTAGCAGTTTTGAAGTTCGATATAGACTATAGAGTCGCTTCATAGTGGGGATTTGCATTATTGGCAGAGTGTGGAGTTGAAAAAAAAGTAGACTAGTGCAATGTAGAGAACGGCCATTTGCTGGCCAGAAGCAGCAAACGAAAAGACACGTATGGGCGGATGAAAAGCTTGCACATAATTTAAGGTGCATTCTCCACGGGGTGTACAGAGTTTTGTTTAATCGCGAGTGCATGAAATTAATTGCGAATCAACGTCGAATTTTTTTATTTTTACGAATGAACAAGATAGTGTGATTGAGGAGGCGGACATGAGTGAGATCTATCTGATTATAAGTATATAACAATAATCTTATTTTCAAATAATACTAATACGTGCCTGGTTTAGAAATTTAAAATGTCTAAATCTGGAAGTGTGTTGCAGTGCCCTTATCCAAATGATATCGGTAATGTTTACATGCGGGGCTTATTGTATGTGAAAGTAACTCGGAATGGTCGTGACTCTCGAGACATTCTGAAATGGGTTGCTGGATCTGCAGTAGAGCTATCACTTTCTAGCCCAAGCTGCTTCCAATGGTCACTTGAATGATTGTTGTAAACAGATTTCTTCCATAATACCATTGCCGGCCAATGGGTGTTAGACAGACACATTAGACTGGACTGAGCTCTTATAGGTTCCCTGAACTTTTGAGAAGTTCCCTATACTTCTGGAAAGTTTCATGAACTTCTGAGATGTTTCCTGAATGTTGAAGAAGATCCGCAAACTTTTTAAAAGCATCATGCATTTCTGGCAACTTATGGGGTATTCTCTTATTTTCTGGAAAGTTCCCTGAACATCTTGGATAGTTCTATTAACTTCTAAGAAACACCCAAACATATCTGATAAGTTTTCTGAACTTCTGGGAAGCTCCCTGAATTCCTGGATATTTGCCAGGAAGAACCCTTAACTTCTGGGAAGTTCCCTGAACTCATGTGTAGCTCCCTGAATTAATGGAAATTCCCTGAATCTCAAGGAAATACCCTGAATTTCAGGAAAGTTGCCTGAACTTCTGGGAAGAAGCCTTAACTTCTGGGAAGTCCACTGATTTTCTGGAAAGTTCTCTGATTTTGTGAGATGTTACCTAAATATCAGGGAGAATCGCAAAACTTCTGGGAAGTTTCCTGAATTTTAACAAGTATCCGCAACTTCTGATAAGGTCTCTGAGTTTCTGGAAAGTTCGCTGAATTTATGCAATTTCTTTCGAACTTTTGGGAAGCATTTCAGTTCACCTCTTCCGGTTGTTGGGGAAATACTGCGGGCCGTAAGTCTTCAGGATAGCTTTGCAAACATTCCTCAGGGTCAGCAGGCTGGTTGACTCCAATCCTCATATTTTCGTCGAGAGAACTAGCTGAGGAACCCGAATAAAAATAACGATACAATTACTATTTAATAATATACAATAACAACAAAATCTATTGCCGACCATGTATCTTACTGTTCATTTATCAGGCAAATCCAAAATGCTCTACTATACACCCCATATGCTAGAATTTTCAACAATTGCGAAACAATACCATTAATAGTTATTCACTCAAATTTGTGTAGAAAAAAGTGATATTTTCTATTGTTAAGATATAGCACTGCAAAAATGTTCAGTCAGCATCTACCTCAAAATCTATGTTAAGTTTCGTGGTGCAGAAAGCAACTCCAGCTGCACTAAAGGTGTGGGCAGCAGAAGGAGCACTTGCGTTTCAAGCTATTTCCATTTAGAATCCGGAATAATAAAATCATCTGTATCTCGGTAACGGATTGACGTACAAATAAGTTTAATACATCAAAATAAAGGTACTTTAAGGAAAAAATATCAATACAAATCATTTCTCTTCGTTTCTAATGAAAATTCGCACTTTCTTCTTTATTCCCCCATCAAACGCTGCACACCTCCGGAGTCAACTTCCTTGGCACATTTGTTCCACATTTTGGTCATCTCAGTCGCGTCCGGAGCCGTTTTTCCACTTTTCTTAACTTTTCTTCCGCTTCATTATTGCCCAAAATCTCGCGACGGGCCGGAACTGCAGGCATTTGGGTGGATTTATGTTTTTATCGATGACATCTACGTTATTATCGTTATTACCACTGGATGACTTCCCGGCTGTAGTGACAACTCGCCAAATCTGGCCAAAACTTCACGGGACCTTTATGTGCTTTAATGGCAGGTAGTACGCGGTTTTTGAGACATTCTTCCTTGTACAGCTTCGAGTCCATCGTCTTATTCGTCACGGACACTTTGGTCTTTGCTCCGCAGCTGCATATTCCTTGCCAAATCATCAGGTTTTTTTTTGGCAAATTTGTCCATACAAGCAAACTTAAACTTCGCAGGAACATCTCCTCGTGCCGTCGCCATGTAGAATTTTTGGCCAGGAAGCTATCCGAAATCCATTTTGACGTAGGTTTCATCGTCGATGAGCAGGCATCCTTTGTACTTCGTCAAAACCTGCTGGTACAATTTCCGAGCTCGAGTTTTGGTGATGAAACTTTGCTTCAACGTTCTGTTTGGTTGCTTGCTGGCTCGATAAGAACGATATCCTGTTCGCAAACGAATTGTTCGAACTGTACTGCGAGCAGCAGCGTATTTTTGTGCCATTTCATTATCTGATAGTGCAGGGTTTGCTCTGACGGTTCTCAACACCTTCTGGTTCAGCTTGCGGTCATATGTTCCATTACGACGCTTGCCTTGAGGCACTCGAGCCACGCTCTTTCGCTCCCTGAAACGTTTGAGCACATCATACATGGTTGATTTGGCGATTTTCAACGTTTTTGCGATTTTTATTGCGAACCACGTTGGATTATCCACGTGGGTGTGCAGAATATTTTCTCTCCTCTCGGCTTCCATCTGGAATACCTTTTGACTCACTGCACAAAACACCGTGAAATTTATACCACAGAAAGTGGGCACCTAGCTAAACAAACCGCTGTAAAAGAATTCTTACAGTGGTTACTTTCCATGCCGCTGCAACACAAAAAGTGATGGCGGATTCTACCTGGACATAACATTACAGTGATGGATCATAATAGCTTCAAGTCTATGGATTGTACGCCGGCGTTATTGCGTTTGATATTCGACGATTCTGAAACTGCCAGATCAGCTGCACAATCTGCAGGACAAATTGGTGGACTTCAGCGGAGACAACACGAACACGAATTTCGGTGGCGTTAACAGACTCACTTGTTCCAAAAATTTTCAACTATTTTTCGATGTACACTGTGCGGACTGCAGAGCTGAAAGAGTTCTGCGACTTTGTAGACATCGAGTATGTGCTGTATCACAGTAAAACACGGTGGCTCAGTTTGATGCCAGCAGTTCATCGTATTTTGCAAATGTTTCCTGCTTTGAAGTTGTATTTTCTATCACAGAAACAGCCACCCAAAATCCTCGACAATTTATTTCACGATGAATTGAGTGAATGCTATCTACTTTTCAAGCACTCAGGAGCCGAACTGATACTTACTAGGGCAGTGACCAGTCATCAGACCAGTGATTACCCTTAGATCCTTTTTCCCCAAATTTAATAGAGCCCGAGCCTTTGCTGCACTGGGTTTTATGAACCTTTTTGCTTGCCGGCATTTATTCGTGGCATTCCAGTTTGATTCTACCATGGACATTTCCCAGGTTTTAAGTTTCATTCTCAACGTACACTCAGGGACACCACAAAAAGGTTCAGGACCGACGAATCTCGAAACAGAGCCTTGTCTTGCTAGTCTATCGGCGTTTTCATTTCCTTCAATTCCACAATGACCGGGCACCCAAGATAATATAACCTCGTTCCTACTAGTCAGTTGTTTCAGCGAAAGAATGCATTCCCACACTAGCTGCAATTGACACGTGAATGACTTTAGCGCATTTAACGCTGTTTGACTGTCCGAAAAAATACAGATCTTAGCAAACCTATAGTTCCTTTTGATGCATCAATAAACACATTCTATTATGGCTTGAATCTCTGCCTTAAATACAGTAGGACTCCGACCCATAAGTATGGCCTTGGTGATACAAGGGCCAAAAACTCCGGCTCCGGTATTCTCCCCCATCTTGGACCCATCCACATAAAAAAACAATAGATCCTGGACGTGTGCTAGGCCCACCAGACTCCCATACATAGCGGCTTGGTTTAACCACTTTGAAAGGAACAACGTAGTTGGTCTTCGTTGGCATCCAATCTTCGATAGTTTTCATATCTGAGTTCAAATTGAGGTTCTTCAGGATTTTCAGATGTCCTATCAGATCTCCATCTAGCATTCTATTGTAACGAATAAACAGCAGAGCACTTTTTGCTGCTTGTAATTTCACAAATTGTTGTAAAGGCAGTATATTGAGGAGGGCATCCAAAGCAATTGATGGTGTACGTTTCATTGCCCCTGTCATTGATAGACAGGCGATTCTTTGTAACTTACCTAACTTCTTTTGAGCGGTTACCTCATTTGTTTTGGGCCACCATACCAAAGAAGCATAAGTAATTTTTGGTCGGACTACACGGTGTTCAATAAGTTCGAATACAAGTTTTCATCATTGCGTAGGTATGCGCCATGTACATATTCTGCATTGGTATTGGTGTCAGCTTTAGCTTCATTCATACGCTACCGAATGTGCGCGGTGTTGACATTCTGTTAGTTGTTGTTTGTTTGTTACGCGCGATGAAAGAGTATCGGGACTTCGTAATTAAGCGTTTTTTGAACGGTGAG
This sequence comes from Aedes koreicus, assembly GCA_024533555.2. Lineage (NCBI taxonomy): Eukaryota > Metazoa > Arthropoda > Insecta > Diptera > Culicidae > Aedes > Aedes koreicus. The sequence goes on from JAHHFK020003686.1 coordinate 279,369, forward strand.
CGACCCGGCGATATATTCCGGCTGCTGAAATCGCATGGGGTCAAGCGGAACTTTGTCTACACGACCATCAGGCGATACCGGGAGACGTCCTCGACCAATGACCGTGCGAGATCCGGTCGGCCGCGTTCAGCGAGGACGCCACGGGTCATCAAGATCGTGAGGGAGCGAATTCGGCGCAAAAAGAACCGCTCAATCCGGAAAACGACTGCAGATCTCAACGTTTCCATTGGAACCGCTCACACCATACTCACCAAGGACCTTGGTTTCAGGCCTTACAAAAAACGTAAGGTCCATGGCGTTTCGGAGGCTACCAGCAAAAAGCGGTTGGATCGAGCTAAGAGGATCCTCTCTCGGCACGCTGGTCAGGAGTTTGTTTTTTCGGACGAGAAACTGTTCGTGCTGCAGCAGCCGCACAATGTGCAAAATGACCGGGTGTGGGCGCCATCGAGGGACAGCATTCCTGAATCCAATATAAACATCCCTCGGTTCCAAAGTGCCGCGTCGGTGATGGTTTGGGGGGCAGTATGCAAACGTGGTAAGCTACCCTTGGTGTTTATTGAAAAAAACGTCAAAATCAACGCGGCGTACTACAAAACTGAGGTTTTGGAAAAGGTTGTTGCCCCCAGTCTCCGAAGCCTCTACGGCGATGAGCACTACGTGTTCCAGCAGGACGGTGAACCAGCCCATACGGCAAATGTGGTTCAAGCCTGGTGTCGGGACAATTTAACCGACTTTCTGGACAAAACTTTGTGGCCTCCCAGCTCCCCGGACTTGAATCCTCTCGACTTTTTTGTTTGGTCCTATATGATGGCGAAGCTGAACGAATACAAGGTCAGCACTTTGGATCATTTCAAGACGGTAATTCTCAAAATCTGGGACGAAATGCCCATGCAGTCCGTGCGTGCCGCCTGCGACGCGTTCGAGAAACGTTTGAAGCTCGTTAAGGAGTACAAAGGGGGGTCATTCCAAGAGAAATGTTGTAAACGTTCCTTGTAAACATAGCTTTCAATAACATAAATCCAAAAAATAAAAAAACATGTTTTCATTTTTTTAACAAATTTTGAAAGTGTATCCGAACTTATTGAACACCGTGTATTGCTGTATAAATCCAGTTAAATTTTGTTGCAGACCCAAAGGGCATTTGTACCCTTGGTAATGGCCTTGTCTAGATGGGAGTTCCAGTTAAGATTTTTGTCCAAAGTTCTTCCGGGAACCGAATTTGATATCCATCCAATGAAGGCTGTGTTAGAGTAAGTTTTTTTTTCCTTTTTGTGAAAGGAACAACAACCGTTTTAGAGGGGTTTATATTTAGGCCCTCATTCCTACACCATTTAAGCGTAATATTGAGTGAAGTTTGTAACCGGATTCAAATCGTGTCATCAAACTTTCCACGTACCACAATAGCCACATCATCTGCGTATCCTAACACTTCAAAACCTTGATCGGCTAGTTTTTTAAGGAGTTTGTCTACTACTGAAGACCATAGTAATGGTGACAATACACCACCTTGAGGACAACCCTTCATTGATCTTATAGACAGTTGCGTACCTCCGAGATCAGTAGAAATTTCCCGATCTTTCAACATAGCCATTATCCATTCGATAACGTGTTCATCCAAGCCCCTTGCTACCATTGCTGTGCGTATGGAGTTGTAGGATGCATTATCAAAAGCTCGCTGAATATCAAGAAAAGCTACCACGGCTATTTCTTTGGCCTGAAGCGATTTCTCGATGTTACTTACCAGCGACTGTAATGCCGTGATCGTAGATTTACCTGCTTGATAGGCGGATTGAAATTTGCTAAGAGGTAACCTTACTAAACTAGTATATTTTATAAAGTCATCAACAATTTTTCCATAGTCTTTAACAGAACAGAGGAAAGGCGTATGGGTCTAAAGAATGTGCACACCAAAAAGCAGTCGTCGGAAATGCCCTAATGCAGTCTTCTCCGTGTACGCTTTGCTAATCCGATCACTAATACATGAATATTAATGTATGTGTGCTATGATGAAGACGTCGTTTGGCTACAGTAACCTTTATTCAGTAAAATGGCGTCGAATCAAGAACGCTTGCGCGAAGCAATTTTGTACAAAAGAGTGGAAAATCCAGATATGTCGCACGGCGATATTGCCAAGTCATTAAAAATCGCAAAATCGACGGTTACTAAAGTGCTAACAAACTTTCAGCAGCGCTTAACTTTAAAGAGAAAGGTCGGTTCCGGAGGTAACCATGATTCTCGTTTCGTCGCGGAGAGGAAGAAAGTGATTAAAGAATATAAGAAGAAACCGAATATCTCCGTTCGTGATGTGGCGAAAATGTCTCCATCGTTCGTCCAGAAAGTGAAGAAAAGTGCAGGCTTGAAATCATTCAAAGTAGGTGTTGCTCCAAATCGTATCGACAGCCAGAACAAGAGCGCAAAATCTCGATCGAGAAAATTATATGACACTATGCTGAAGGAATAGGACTGCATAATATTGGACGACGAAACATATTGCAAAGCTGACTTTAAGCAGATACCGGGACTACAGTTTTATACCTCGTTGCAAAGAGGAAATGTTGCTGATCGTTTTAAGCAAAAAAAATTGTCGAAGTTCCCAAAAAAATACCTCGTATGGCAGGCAATATGTGGATGCGGTCTCAGAAGCGACATCTTCATCACGACTGGCACTCTAAATGGACAAATTTACGTAAAAGAGTGACTGTTGCCGTTCATTCGGGAACACAACGGTTCGGTGCTGTTCTGGCCTGACCTGGCATCTTGCCACTATGGAAAACTGGCTAAGGATTGGTACATTGCTAATGGTGTAAATATTGTCCCAAATTATTGCAATCCGCCAAATTCGCCAGAACTCCGTCCGATCGAAAAGTATTGGGCTCTGGTCAAGAGGAATCTTCGAAAAACGAATAGCGTAGCAATTGATGAGAAAAGCTTCAGGCGTAACTGGCAGAAAGCTGCAAAATTGGTGACGGATGACACTGTGCAAAAACTGATGGAAGGTGTCAAACGAAAGGTGCGGGCATTTGGATATAACAGGTCAAATTGACTTAACTGTATATGTTTTATGTTTGTATTTTTATGAAGTCTTAAATAAATGATTTACTTTTGATTTTCTCATATTTTCCATTTAATACCACTAATTTCCCGTTGACTACTTTTTGGTGTGCACATTCTTTATAGGCTTTTGCAGTCGTTTTATCCCTTTTTCCAGCTTTTGGAATAAAGACAACTCGAACCTGTCTCCATGCTTCAGGTATATAGCGCATAGTAATGCTGGCTCTGAAAATTTCACTTAGGAGTGGGCAGAGCGCTTCTTTTCCTTGTTGGAGTAAAGCTGGGAAAATTTCATCTTTCCCGGCGGATTTGAAAGGCTGAAAAGAACCCAATGCCCATTCAATCTTTGACGGTATGAAGCTTTCACAAGTTTTTTGATAGGCATCTATAGACCATGCATGTCGTGCCTCATCTAAGTCCTGTTTTTCTTTCAAAAAAGGGATCGATCCTGGAAAGTGAGTTCTCATCATTTCTTCCAATGTTTCAGTAGAATCTACAGTGAAACTACCATCTTGCTTTTTGAGATTACCAAGACCATTCGAATGATCCTTCGAAAGGACTTTATGAAGCCTTGCAGCTGAGGGAGCGTTATTGATATCTTCGCATGCCCGTCTCCAGTCCTTGCGTTGGGCTAGTCTCAATTCTCTATTATATTCAGTTAGGGCCTTTTTTGTAATGTACCCAATCGGAAGATAGCTTTGCTCTATTGAACAGTCGTCTAGCTTTCTTCCTCAATTCTGCTAGCCTATCATTCCACCATGGAACATCCCTGTTGGAGTTTCTATGTTGGATAGATAGGGCAGCTAGCATGATATGATGAGATCATTTTGATAATAATCTCATCAGAAGTGCTTTCCAATTGTGATAAAGTTGTAATTGGTTCGCATTTATTTGAATATTCATTCATTAAGTGAAAACGTTAAGGATTCCAGTTAGTTTTCCTTGGGTTTCTATAGTTTGTTACGATTGGGAGTTAGTTTTGGATACAACATGGCGGCAAGTTGGCCGGTCTATTACTTGAGTGTCTATAGTAATTATACGTTTTACAATTGGATGCTATGCCCAGGGGGTGTCAAATATCCCATCGAACTAGTTTTATACACGATGAGCTTGGCCCAATGGTTGTTTTTTGTGTCGGTTGCTTTAGGTTCAGTTGATTTGGTTGCCAAAAGTTCGATAATGGGTTTCCCTTTGCTGAGATATCAATTCTACTTACAATTTTTACGTTGGAGCCACCTAACAATCTTTCAATGCACCAAAGTTATATCTTGATAATGTTGGAACTCTAATGGGATCTTGGCAAAGATCAATAACTGGACAAATAAAGCTAGGGTTCATCATCATCGAACAATGTACAGTGCTTCAATCTTTAAGTTGTTTGCAGTGACCTGAACACGGTGTGCAATCAACCAGTGAAAACTGCTACTATGCTCATCTTTATCATTTTGGTTAACATCGTATTTGTAATATATTCCAACATAATTCCTAAACTAATAGATTTCTTTATCAAAAAGCGAAGCAAGTTGATGCTTATAATTGCAGTGAAATTTTATTAAACTCTGAACTCCAGTGCCTTCGTGGCTTTCGCAAGGGTGGTGTTCCTCACAGTTCTCGAAAAAAGCTCTTCCTCACACAGATAGTTTCAAGCTAACATTCTTCAATTCAAAACCACAGACCAACACCGTTGAACTGCGTATGTCACCGTTTCAAGTTTTCCATCATCCACCGCAGCAACCCGGTGCTAATTAGATTAACTTTCTCGCCACCTCACTGCCGATAACTACGACCAAACTGCATTTAGTGATCGCTGAGAAATTCCCGAAGCGTACCCACTATGCCACTATGAACGCCAAAGTTCCCGTTCGGTAGAATCGGTCAGTTTCGAAAACTGCCACACTCACCTGGACTACTGGACTGCTGTTGCCTGTTTCGCGATTTCGGTCAACCGTTGATGGTGTCACGCATGCACACACCGCACAAACACACGTGTACCAACACAGAAATCAGCAGCGGTACCAGGGGCACTGATTCTCTTGCTCTTTTATGGCTCTGCTCCGGTTCTATTCCCTAGCTAAGGTTGTCTCTGTGTGCTGTGAGTGTGTTTTCGGACAGTCCTCCGTGATGGATCCTTGTTGCCTTGTACCAGCGATTCTGCGGTTGGCGACTACTTGTCGTCCTTCGCTCGATTGTGGGATCCCAATGCGATTGTATGAGTGCTTTCGCTCAACTCTCACCTGTCTCTGCTTTTCCCGTCGGCGATGACGGCGGGTGATCAGTGAACTACCTACTTGGACGTGTTTTCTTTCGCTCGCTCTCCGAGTTTTCTCCACGGCGACTGACGGTTTTCCACTAGCACTCGCATGCACGCACACACATACCCTCAAACACTCGCAATCGGCCAGAGGTTGATGTTATCTTATTGCCAAATTTTCCCAGTGACTTCTTCTTCCTTTATTTTTCTCATGCACTGCACTCCACTTTATTTTTCTTCTTCTTGGAGCTCCACTAGATGTGTCAAAATCGCATCAGCATCTTTTTTTTCCTGCCAGGGTTATTGAAAATTCAAATCGCTTAGCTTTTGCACTTGTCACCGACCACCGTCGCCCTAAAGAAAACACCTAAAATTCCTACACCAACAGGAAATCGTCGTAGTGGGAGGATTTCTAAAAATAATTTAAAAATATACACACAATTAGATTCGGTGGGCTGCTCTTTCGCTGGTTTCCAATGCGTCGATCCATGAAGGCACCACCGATGAAATCACAGCTGTCTGAACAATAAACAAACTATATTTTCTGTTGTCGGGGAAAACTTTCTTGCCCATATAGATATTCCCGAGTACTTCTTTCTTGGAAACTTTCTTTTCCCGCTCCCCTCGCTTTTGCCTTTGTTTCCCCAAAGGCGCTGCTGCGGCTGCTTTTTTGGAAATCCGATTTTTCCTACCAGGTCGGTAGCTCTCCCTCTCCCAGATGGCACATCTTTTTCTCACAGGTTTCTCTTTCGTAGCAGGCTTCAGTGTCTATGTGTTCTGTTGCCGCGGTTCTGAAGAAGGAAAATTTTCCTTTTTCGCCCGCTCGCTCGATTTCGGTCCGTCTCGTTTCCTCCCGTTGTTGGTCAACTCTTGCAATTCGCTCCTCAATTTTTCACAGCCGTCGATTCTTTTCCACTTTTTCCTTTGACCTGCTATCCATCCACTTCTCGCGGATCCTACTACAAGCTCTCTGTATTGATATTAATTTTCCATGTCACCGAAACACTCTTCCAATGGCAACTAATTCATTCTGATTGATCAGGTTTACACATTCATTCTAAACGTTGGCACTGCCTAGAACCCTCCGCCCCAAGCACTGTCGCCTCGGACAGGAACAGTCTTCTTTGCGGTTTAGTTCCTGTTGCTCCGAAATCCAAAGCAAGCGCTGCCTTTAATTAACTTATCTTCACACACGCGAGGGTGCAGCAGGGCCCAGAATGGAACAGAAAAGCCACGGCGACAATGGGAGGATTAGAGCACAGGTTGACCGACCACTGCGAGCGGGGAAAAAGGAAACTTCGATCCACACGATTATCTCGCTCGAAAGCCACAATTAATAGACCTGAAACATGCAACTTGGCTCCCGTGGTGCTTTAAAACGAAAAGGAGTGCAATTACGTGAGATGGCAAACCAGGAAAGTTCGATTTTCGTCGCAGCCAGGATCAGATTTTTCCTTTACTCACTTTTAAATCGAATATTGACCTTCTGCTTCCATTTGCTAGTCTACTTTTGTGTATCTTTTAGCTACTTGCTTGGAGCGATGTCTGTCAAGTCATGGCCTACTCCTTCTTGCGTAAAGCTGCAACAGGGCTAGTTCCTTGCAAACGGATTCTATTTCACCAGAAATTTAACAGTAGGTGCAATTATCAGGAACCCCGTCCTGCTGTCAGGATTTTTCACCGATCGAAACCACGACACACAAACTACGGGGGCCACGAATGGACTACGGTATGAGCTCAATTCTTCTGCTCATTTCTACTGCTCCCTCATTCGGTCCGTATTCGCTGTCTGTGTGTACCTTTTTTGTGTGTCTCACTACTCACTCTCCCTTTGCTGTGCTGTGCCACTGTTGCTGCTCCTTCTCGACGCTTCAGCTGCTGCAAGGCGAGCATCCAAGGGAGGGGGCGGGTTTCCAATTACGCTAGGTTATGTGACGCTAAGTGCCCTATCGTCGAAATCAAACTCTGCAGTCTAGATACGAACACCCTAAAACAGAAACTCTTCTCCACATATTCCAAAGCAGAAAATTTTCAACACATCGCTCTTCCTCCCTCTCACTAATTTGCTAGATTTCCTCCCAGCGAGCTGCTTCACCACCGCCGCTGGTTCGTGGGACGCTCCCTCCTTCCTACCTGTCCGCACTGGTTTGAAGCTAGAAAATGTCAGCAAAATTTCAGAACACTTTTTCGCTGCCCACCCGGCTTCGATCGATCCCGAAACGAGTTGAAATCGTTACGCCCGATACGGAACTTCCGAACGACAAACACCAAACTACCTGCGGGAGCAATTCACCAACAAATATACGACAATCTTTGCGAAAACTGTTCAGCCACTGCTTGCCCATATAAATAAAAAATAGAGCAACTGTCAAAATTTTCATTTGGATTCAATGATGATGATATGGGGGAGAGAAAATTGGGTGAGAGCGAGAGAATTGCATACATTTTTCTTTCCAGCGTTCGCTGCGGGAGCATGACAAGCATTAAGTATCGCGCAGTAGTAGGTGGCAGACAGTCGCGGTTGCTCGACTCTCTCACTCTCTGGAATGTTGCCATCTTTGGTCTATACCGTTGGGCGGTGGGCTGGATTGGGGGATATGCCAGCCAGCTGTCAAACAGTTGCTGCTGGAGACGAGGCAGTACTAGAGTGAACGTTCGTGGTGAATAGCGTTGGGCGGGGGAGCCTCCCAGTTGCGGAACGTGACTGACTAATGTCATAAATTTGAATTGATGGTTAAGTGTTTTTTTTTTTATTTCTTTGCTTACAGGTACCGTCAGACGCGGTTTTCATCGCGTCGCATCCGGAAGCGGGTCATCTTTAAACAAGGCGACTGCAACGTTGTGCAGGGGAACGTGGCTAAACGCCGTCGGCGTTACTTGCAGGTAAGGACCGTGATTTGAAGTGGAAGATTTGCATTTTAGAAAACAGCTTAAAACTTTGAACAGCTTAAAGTTTGAAGGATGTTTAACTTGATGTGGATATTTAACATAGGGTTGTAAAATTCTAATTAAAACACAAAGTTTACGATACAACTTTTAATCTTTATTTTTCCGTCAGACGTCCAGGAGATCCTCGTTTTCTCCCTTCTTGCTGAATCCCCCCCCCCCCCCTCTCTCTCTCTCTCTCTCTCTCTCTCTCCCTACATCGCTCTCCCTCGCTTTCTACTGTCAATCTTCCTTCCCTTCTGAATCGATGTATGTATACTGTCTAAGGTGGGCCCCATAGTCAAAGCGATTGCGACGCGATGCGACGCGATCCTAATCGAATCGATAATCGACGCGATTTGATACCCATAGTGAACGCGATTAGAAGCACTTTTCACGGAGGAAAATGAACCGAAAATCATCTCCATATTATTTCCATTCGCTTCGATAGATCCATCTTCCGCCATAATGCATACGAATTTTGAAAATTTTGGACAATAAGTCGAAACGGTTTGGTTTCGATAAAAAAAAAAAATCTAGAAAAGAAGAAGGTGGACTCCATAGTGGAAGCGAACGCGACGCGATGCGACGCGATCCTAATCGAAGCGATTTTCAACGCGATTTGATACCCATAGTGAACGCGATTAGAAGCGATATCATGTAAATGAGATGTAAATAGGTGATGCCAATCGAATTTGTCGTCCTTTTTGCTCCCCCGCTGTTTAAATAGACGACGGAGCTTGACGTCAAACTCCTTTAATCATTTACACAGTGAAAGAACGAAAAAGACGACACAAAACGCGTGTTCTGTTCAACTACTTCAAGCCAAACATTGCGTTAGATACTATGTAACATTTGTGTCAAATCACAAAAAGTAGGATTAAAAACGTTTGAGACCATATAGGGTTAGCAACAATCAATTGAAAACTAGCGATTTGAAATTGGTTCTCTGTTGTAGAACCAGCGGCTGGATAATCCCTTGCTCCAAAGAACACCTTGCAGCCTGCACCTTGCAATTCTTGCGCTTTATGGTAATAGAAGCTTCGTTTTTGTTTTGATTCACTGTGTTATTTTGACAGAATATTAGAGGGTTTGTTCGTGTAAGTTATGTTATTAGGAGCAAATCATCAAGCTTGGGACCGATGTGCTGGTACTTCCTGAGCCAAAAACTATATCCATTTTCTTTACTATCCAGCCGCTGGGGTTAGTGTACAAACTGTATGACCTGATAGTTTAAGTGTTGATTTTAGATCCACAAATAAAAGTTCCTGGTTAACATATTACGCAAATCATTCTTTGTATACTTAATTTACTTACTTAAGTCTCCTGGGGGATCTCCTAAAAGTGGGTGCATAGGAGTGATAATTTGTAATTCACCTAGCAAATAGGTTTGAAAAGCAAAGTAAAATTAGAATATCAGATCCGTTGGTCCTTTAATTATTGAGATTTGTGCCGATATGTAAGATTTCCGATTGATTGAATATGTAGCCAGTTGTTGGGGTTCTCAAATATGATGGGCTGCGTTTTAATTGAATGTTTGCTTATTGCAAGGAATAAGTGGTACAACAATGACAACTAATAGGGACACAATTTGAACATTATTTTTCATTAGGGTTTACCGCAATCGAAATAGTCAAATATACATTGTCACTTGGCAAAAGACTAATCTAACAGGTCCAATCTACAAATGCAAATGTAATAGGTCCTAAGTAACAAATGTATCAATTACACGCAGAATCATCATAATCCTCAAGAACAACATTTTATTTGTGATCCTGACGACGTTTTACGTTGAAAACCATTCAAAAATTTCATATTACACGATTGAGTTGCAATTACAATTAAAAGAAAAAATAAATCTTTCAAAACCTTCGTATTTTTCTCGATTTAACACAAATGTTTCATTGGACCTAATGCAATGTTCGGCTTGAAATCGCGCGAAAACCGAGCGACGAACCAGTGCATGCAGTGGTTGGTCGCATGATAATCGCTCATCGCGTCGCATCGCGTCGCGTTCTCTATGGTATGTTAGCTATATTTTTGCTTTGTTTAAATGTACGGAGGTTGGTCGCGCGACTTGTCAAACTTCGCATCGCGTCGCGAGTCGCGTCCACCCTAGGGGGGCCCTAAGGGTGGGGAATTGGGGGGGGACAGTAGAACCCTTCCTTCCTTTTTTTTTTTTTAATTAAAAAACAATCATTATTTTATTCTTATTTTTTATATCATCCCTCGGAGGGGGGGGGTTTTTTTTTTTTTTTTGTGGTGGGGGGGGGGGGGGGGGGGGGGGGGGTGGTTTTTTTTTTTTGTTGGGTGGTTTTTTTGTGGGGGGTGTGTATTTTAGGGGCTGTTTTGATAAAAAAAAATGTTGGTTTCCGGGGGGTTCGGGAGGGTGGGTTTGGGGGGTTGGGGGGGGGGGTTTGGGGGGTGGGGATGGTGACATCTGTTCCCCGCTTTCTGATTACACTAAATTTTTCAGGTGGAAAGTTCGTCCTTTTTCATTCGCTTCGCTAGTACCTGATCTCCAACTTCTATGGTGCTAGGTTTAGCTTTTCGTCGATTGTCAGCATAGGCTCTACCTTTCTCCTTTTCGATCGTGTCTTTTTCTCTTAGCTCTCCGTCGTCATAAGTGTTAGGCACTCTTGGTAACTTTGTTCGCATTTGGCGGCCATACATCAAAACCGCGGGTGGTTTCCCAGTTGTTGAATGATTTGAAGAGTGGTATACAAGCAGGTACTGTCGCAAATCCTTCCGCCAGTCTTGTTCCAACTCCTGAGCAATACGCAGTCGTTTTAAAATGGATCGATTCTGCCGTTCAACCTCTCCGTTCATCTGCGGCCAGTATGGAATTGTGCTCTCTAGATGTACGCCATATTCGCCGCAGAATGCTTGAAATGCCTCCGAAGAAAACTGAGGGCCATTATCCGCACGAAGTGACTTTGGAACTCCATACCGCGAAAAAATTATTAGCAGCTCTTTAATCGTTGATGTTGTTGTAATCTCATTCATCTCAACGACTTCCATAAATCTGCTATAATAGTCGATGCAGACTAGCAAATTTTCGCCATCTGGAAGAGGACCCAGAAAGTCTATTGCGATTAATTCCCAAGGCCGGGATGGAAGTCTTTTTCTGATCATTGGCTCTGGTTGGTTGGGAGCAGCAACTAAAACACATCCACGACAAGCCTTTACATATTTTTCGACATTTTGATCCATTTTTGGCCACCACACATTAGTGCGCAAATGGCTCTTCATGATCCGGATACCCCGATGTCCCTCGTGAGCGATTTGCAACACTCGTTGTTGAAGACTCTCAGGAATTACGATCCGGTCTACTCGTAATAATATATCATCTAGGTGGCAAAGCTCAGTTGATATCATTTTGAATGGCAGAGGCATATTTTCTTCTGTCCCGGAGTCGAGGGCCAGAATTACCTGTCGTATTTCCATGTCATCTCTACTTGCACGTTGAATTTCTTCCCACTTCAAAGCCACTGTTGTTGCTGAAGAAGATGCGATTTCCCTCACAGTCAATTCTTCAGCTTCCTCAAATGGTTGAGGAAATAATGTGGAAAGACGAGACAGAACATCCGCTATGTTCGACTGTCCCGAAACGTGAATAATCTTGCACTGAAAACTTTGAAGTCTTAGGACCCAACGCTCAATTCGAGCACATGGCCTGGATGTCGGAGTAAATAGGAACTTCAACGCCTTGCCGTCCGTCATAAGAGTATATCCCCGACCAATTAGGTACACCTGGAACATTTCAACGCTCCATACTAGTGCCAGTGTCTCCTTCTCAGTTTGGCAATATCTTCTCTCTGTATCCGTGAGAGATTTCGATGAAAAACTGATTACCCTAGACATTCCTTGTTCATTTGTCTGAATAAGTACTGCTCCCAAAGCAGACGGACTCGCATCTGCCCAAACAGACGTTTCGTCTTCGAGTTTGTAGAACCCAAGGCTTCCAGCGTTCGCTATACTGGCTTTAATTGCACGAAATGCTGACTCTTCTGGTTCATCCCAGTGAAATTTCACGCCCTTCTGCGTTAACTTCCTCAACGGTTCGTCTACCGCCGCTTAGTTAGGAATAAATTTTCCCATGTAATTTGCGAGCCCCAAGAAACTACAAACCTCGCTTTCATTTTCCGGACGACGGAAAGTTTTCACAGCATTTCGTTTTTCAACGGACGGTCTTATGCCATTGGCATTAATGTTATATCCAAGAAAATCAAATTCCGTTACACGTATCTTGCATTTTTCCCAATTAAGGACTAGTCTCCGAGCCTTAAATTTTCTCAGTACCTCATTCAATCGGTTGTCGTGTTCATCCACTGTCTTGCCTTCAACTCCTACATCGTTGAGATACCAGTATGCACCCTCACATTCCGCCAGAATTTCGTCCATGGTACGCTGAAAAATTTCTGGTGCCGATACCAGGCCAAACGGGAGACGCTTGAACCGGTACAGACCTCGATGAGTGATAAATACGGTGGCATCTCGAGATTCTTCCTCCAATTCCAGCTGGAAGAAAGCGTCCTTCACATCGAGTACACTCCACACGTTCCCTTTCCCAATCTTGGTGAGAACATCATCAATCACTGGCATCGGATGACGATCACGGATTACCGCTTGATTAACTCGTCTGAGATCCACGCACAAACGAATCTGACCATTTGCCTTGTTTGCTACTACAAGCGGAGAAACCCATGACACTGGTCCACGTTTTACTTCGATAATATCTCTTGCCAACAGTTCGTCTAATTTTTCGTTGACTGCGCCCTCGAGTGGAATTGGCACCCGTCGTAATGGCTGGTAAACTGGAATCACAGTTGGGTCCATCTGAATGCGCACCTGAATACCAGATATTTTGGAAAACTGGACTTGCTTCGCATCATCGTTAATCTGATTAACCTCACAGTCACAGCCAACCTTAAGAATTCCAAGTTGCTTGGAGGTGGTATCCCCCAACAGGTTTCTTTGTCCTGGCTTAGTCACCATGAAGTCCGCCTCTGTCGAACAATATCCGATTATTATTGAAGCTTCGAATGTCCCCAAGATACTCAAAGGCTCATTGCATCCATATGCTTTGAGAACTTTGTTGCTGCCTTTCGTACAATTTGACACGATTGCTTGGTGTGCCTTCAGCATCTCCCATGTATTTGCTGTAACTAAATTTACCTCCGAGCCAGAATCGATTAACACTTCGGTCACAATCCCTCCTATCTTACAGTTGAAAACATTCGTATCATTTCCGGTATAGAAAGTGTAATACACCTTCTTTTCATTTTCGCCCGAGGATACTTGAGGATTCAACTCTGATGTGGCATCGTTATTTTCGACTGAATTTACTTTTCTCGTATACTGTGTAGGTTGAGAATCCGATGGCCGTTTGCGACTCATTTTCTCAAAGTGTCCGGCTTTCTGGCAAGTTTTTCCTCTTGCAGGGCAAGATGGTGTCTTCGACGTATGGCCATATTGACCTCAGGCATAACAAATGATTTTCACCTCCGCTTGATTTCTTTCCAGAAATCTTCCACCGGAAAAACGACGAACAATGCGATCCTGCTTGCGTTCACTTCTGGTTTTGAACCCTACACGTGATTCTGACTTCTGGATTTTGCAGATCTCCGATTGGTCTACTTCATTGCCACCTTGCAACTCTTTTTCCTGCAGGTGAACGCTTTCTAACAATTCCCCGAGAGATTCGATTTCCGACAGTGACCGATCTCTCTCCAAAATTTTTCTTCGCAGATCCTGAGAATTGCACCCTTCTACAATAACATCGACGAGCATAATTTCCTCGAGAACGTTTTTAACTTCCTTTGCGTATTTCTCAAACCCGCAGTCCGCCAGCTGTTGACGCAAACGAAGCACAAAGTGTGAAAATCTTTCATTTTTACCCTGCTTCATGGTGCGTAATTTGTGTCTCTCTAGGACATCCTGTTTGCGAGGTTTGAAATATAAATCCAACCGTTCAATGGCCAAGTCATAAAAAGGCTTCTCCAGCAGCACTGAAGGAAAATCTTCAGTACCCTCAAGACTCCCAAAAACTTTCTGCAACTGGAGACCACCTAAGTGCAACATCTTAGAGCGCTTCATCTTTTGATCCGTTATTTGATACGAATCAAAATAGCACTGGTTGCATTGAACAGAATAGCGAGTGAAATCCTGTCTGTAATCATTCACCTAGGCCCCCTAGCACTAGTCAACATCCACCGGGCACCCTGCCTCGATTATATCATAAAAATCACCCGAAATCATCTACCTAGCCCCCCTAGCACTAGGCCAAGCCTTCAGACTCCCGGCTACTTGAAAACCAAATATTCTTTTCGGTTTCACTACTTTTATTTTCACGCATCACAATGGAACCAAGCAAATGCAATTGACTAAATTTAAGCACTCTCCGGCAACTTTCGTATCGTATAAAATACTTATATATATATGAAGACAGTTCAAAGCAACCAAATATGCTGCCGCACATAATAATGTTATGCACTTACAAAACCACAAAAACACCAAAAACACAACAATATCCCCCCCACCCCACACATATTTTTCTGCGCGGGACAACACACAGAGTAACGCGCGGGGGGGGGTTCAATAAAAAAAAAAAAAAAAAAAAAAAAAAAAAAAAAAAAAAAAATATATATATATATATATATATATATATATATATATATATATATATATATATATATATATATATATATATATATATATATATATATATATATATATATATACACGGTGTTCAATAAGTTCGGATACACTTTCAAAATTTGTTAAAAAAATGAAAACATGTTTTTTTATTTTTTGGATTTATGTTATTGAAAGCTATGTTTACAAGGAACGTTTACAACATTTCTCTTGGAATGACCCCCCCTTTGTACTCCTTAACGAGCTTCAAACGTTTCTCGAACGCGTCGCAGGCGGCACGCACGGACTGCATGGGCATTTCGTCCCAGATTTTGAGAATTACCGTCTTGAAATGATCCAAAGTGCTGACCTTGTATTCGTTCAGCTTCGCCATCATATAGGACCAAACAAAAAAGTCGAGAGGATTCAAGTCCGGGGAGCTGGGAGGCCACAAAGTTTTGTCCAGAAAGTCGGTTAAATTGTCCCGACACCAGGCTTGAACCACATTTGCCGTATGGGCTGGTGCACCGTCCTGCTGGAACACGTAGTGCTCATCGCCGTAGAGGCTTCGGAGACTGGGGGCAACAACCTTTTCCAAAACCTCAGTTTTGTAGTACGCCGCGTTGATTTTGACGTTTTTTACCACGTTTGCATACTGCCCCCCAAACCATCACCGACGCGGCACTTTGGAACCGAGGGATGTTTATATTGGATTCAGGAATGCTGTCCCTCGATGGCGCCCACACCCGGTCATTTTGCACATTGTGCGGCTTCTGCAGCACGAACAGTTTCTCGTCCGAAAAAACAAACTCCTGACCAGCGTGCCGAGAGAGGATCCTCTTAGCTCGATCCAACCGCTTTTTGCTGGTAGCCTCCGAAACGCCATGGACCTTACGTTTTTTGTAAGGCCTGAAACCAAGGTCCTTGGTGAGTATGGTGTGAGCGGTTCCAATGGAAACGTTGAGATCTGCAGCCGTTTTCCGGATTGAGCGGTTCTTTTTGCGCCGAATTCGCTCCCTCACGATCTTGATGACCCGTGGCGTCCTCGCTGAACGCGGCCGACCGGATCTCGCACGGTCATTGGTCGAGGACGTCTCCCGGTATCGCCTGATGGTCGTGTAGACAAAGTTCCGCTTGACCCCATGCGATTTCAGCAGCCGGAATATATCGCCGGGTCGCTCACCGTTCAAAAAACGCTTAATTACGAAGTCCCGATACTCTTTCATCGCGCGTAACAAACGAACAACAACTAACAGAATGTCAACACCGCGCACATTCGGTAGCGTATGAATGAAGCTAAAGCTGACACCAATACCAATGCAGAATATGTACATGGCGCATACCTACGCAATGATGAAAACTTGTATTCGAACTTATTGAACACCGTGTATATATATATATATATATATATATATATATATATATATATATATATATATATATATATATATATATATATATATATATATATATATATATATATATATATATATATACGGCCATCTTACTCTTCATCCATTTGGGGCTCGGGCTACGCGTCCATTGATATTTTTGTTTTTCGAATAAATTTGTTTTCGCGAAAATAAAAATAAAAAAATTTGAATCTATATTATTACCTTATCCGTCACTCATCTCGGGCAGGGGAAAACCTAATTAAAACGGAAAGTTTACGATACAACTTTTATATTTTTTTTTTAAGCCCAGGCTCCCTTCTTCCTTCCTTCTGCTGAATCACCCCTCTATCTGAACGATCTTCCTCTTCATTCTTTATGGGTGGGGGCGCTACGCGTCCTTTTTTTTTTTTTTTTTTGAATAAATTAGTTTCTGCTAAAAAAAAAAAAAAAAAATATAAATCTATATATATTTCCTTACTTTTCTCCTCATCCCATCCCCATGGTGAGGACAAAAATTAAAATGCAAAGCAAACGTTAAAATTATAATTTTATTTTTTCTGTTGGTCACGAGACCTCGTTTCTTTTCTTTCTTCTTCTCTTCTCTCTCTCTCTCTCTCTCTCTCTCTCTCTCTCTCTCTCTCTCTCTCTCTACATCGCTCTCCCTCGCTTTCTACTGTCAATCTTCCTTTCCTTCTGAATCAATGTTTGTATACTGTCTAAGGTATGTGAATTAAGGCAGAACAGTAGAACCCTACAAGGGTTAGCAGCATAATGATAGAATGAGAGTCGAACGTTTAGAGTTTTCAGTTATTGAATAAATAATTGATTCACTGCATCTGCCGGTGTTTTGTTCAGCGCGTCATTACTTCAGCAGTTGAAGAACAATTTTCTGGATAAATGATATAAAGTCGCTACACATACTGTTGGAAACTCCGAGGGAAAACTCGACTAAAAACCGTGTTTACAGTTGCCAATGAAGCAGCTTCAAAGCTGAAATTTATTTTCTCAAATAGTTTTTTTATATAGATGTTCAGTGTTTTTATCGTATTTAAATCGAGATTCCTCTACCGCCCCGGATGGAGACATGTGTTTAGAGGTTTTATTTTTTTAGTAAACTTATCACTAACGTATGGAGTACAACTATTGAATTTGATAATAGGTTAGAAACGCATCCTTTTCCGGTTCACTTCACTCTGTCCCCTCCTTTGACGTGGTGTTGAGGGAGTGCTCGATAGCAGTTTTGGTTAGTGGTTGTTCAGGGGAGTGGTAAGAAGCATCACAATCAGTGTGCCCAGCGAGTTCGGCATCACATGCACGTAATGATTTTCAATCATAGCTTTGGCAGCCCTTGGATGGGACGAAACGTGTGCTTCGGCATTCTTGTTTTTTATGAATAGCACCGAACATGGCGAACATGTTGCACCGAAGGTTGCGACATCCATGATGTATATTCTGATTTTTTCAGCTGTGTTGTTTCTCCACAGAAATCGATGATATTGCTTATCAGCAATCTGGCGGAACATTTCGCTGATGTCTCCATGTTGCCTTCTCGAAATCGTAGGATCACTGCTATCAACGACACAAGAAAGTCGGCACAAGAAAGGTTAGGTTAGTTATCACTTCCGTGTTTTTTTGGACTGACTACCACTCAGCCATGTCTAAAAACTACACTGCACGCCGAGCTATTTTTTACCACGCTAGCGCGTGTATTAAATTCATCACTTTGACTTCGTGCTTCCAGACTTACACGCAACGCGGTGGGTACATCCAGAGTTGCCACATTATTTTTCGATCCCATCTTTAGTTTTTGCCAAGGTTGCGGATTATCGCAAACATTCTTCATTCACCACGTTTGCTCTTCGCCACAGAGTCGAAGCAGCAGTGAACATACATTCAAACCATCGAGCCCGATCGGTCATGCAAACGGAGTAGCATCGGTTATTTTTCGTCTCTTCCATCTTCTTCGACATTCGTTGTGTTACCACTTGACTTATTCAAGCTTAGGTTACTCACTCTCAATATTCTATTTGCACGATTCATAGAAGCATTCTTCGGATGCGATGCAGCTCGGCAGCGATCACCTAATAATATATTCTTCATGAAGAATAGGCTGCTGCTTAATCTTCACGAAGAATATTTTGTTGGTTGGTTGGAATCGAATGCTTAGGTAGCTTAGCTGGAAGGATGGTGAAATCGATTATTTTTTGTGCCGATCTGCGTATGAGGTGGCTATGTGGCATTACATATATCAAATAATCATATTTTTTTAAATAGTAAATAAAGGGTACATGTACCAGTTATTGCCGTATAGCAATGTTTGCTCTATCATAAGGTGTTGTTAGATTGCGTGGTAGTCTTGTGGTTTGTGAGTGATCAACGATTATAGCAATTGCTTTCAGGCCCAAATCATAAATTACTCGAGAAGAAATCATATAGCGTACGGAGACGTACCCCATTTTTAATACCATGGTTTTTGTTGGTCGGTTTTACGGTTATGCGGTTTTTCACGCCGTTCACAGGTGTCGCGTATAAAGCAACCCAGTGAATTGTATATATGTGCAGCAATTTCATAAAAAAGATTTACTGGGTCTCAAAAAATAATAAACATGTATTTGTTGTTATGGTATTAGAGTGATCATTTTTGTAGTAGCGTGGCCCGAACAACTTTATTTTAAATAACTTTAAAAATTATTACTCTTGAACCAGTGTACCGATTATTGAATACAAAAGAAAAGCTATTTTGATCTAGTTTTTAGGAAAAATGTAAACATAATCATGTACAGCAGAAGTTTGCTAATTAGGGGATTTCTGGTTGGGGCGCTTTTTAGTTGGTGATTCGGTAATTGGGTTGCAACCCAATTAAAAAGCAGTCATTTGAAGCATTATATTTATACTATATTAACTTGATGTCAAAACTATGATGACGTTTCCATGTCATTTTTGTCTGTAACGCCTTGTTTTGGACGAGTTGGATTTAATTATATATATTAATAATTCTTTGCCAACTACTGGTTGAGACCCTGGAGAAGGGCCTTCAACTCAAGGCCGTATCTTCATTTAAACCTATCAGAAGAGTGTACAATAGAATTTCCTAATTTTCATAGAACGTACCAACATACTTACTCACTTATGTCCCATTAGAACAGTACCTGCACAAACGGTTAATTTTCTGCGTTATCTAATGCATATACAGGGAATTCTAGATTTGGCAGAAGTTAATGGGATATTTCATGTAAATTTAAGTGAGATAACGACTGACTGTAGTCTGTTGTATGGAAGATTGCCAACATTATTGTATGGCGTATAAAAGATTGCAAACAATTTCGATGTTTACACCTTCTTTGGCCTACAATTAAACGAAGGAAAATTATACACGCCTGTTAAAATTCAGGATTTTTTTCTGTGTGCGTTGCAACATAGTTTGAAATAAACATTTAATTTTCTGCGTTATCTAATGCATATAAAGGGTATGCAAGATTTGACACAAATTCATGGGATATTTAATTTAAATGTAAACCTGATATCGCTGAAATCAGGTCTGTTGTATGAAAGATTGCAAACAATTTCTTTGTTTACGCTTGTTTTGGATAGCATTTGAACAAGGGGGAAATTTACGCGTCTGTTAAAATTCATTATTATTTTTTTTGTGAATGTTTCGCTGCGAAATTAACGAAACTAATCAAACGATTTAACGTAATCTACGTCAACCAGTCGCGTGTTAAACACAACCCTACTATTTTTTTAAATTCAAAGACAAGCTTTAATTTGGTATACAAGTTTAAGAAATCGGTTCAGTGTTTCCAAATATATGAATTTGAAATTAAAAAGAATTAGGAAATTTTGCTTTAAAAAGTGTGTTTCAAAAGCTAACAAATAAACATCTCTAATTTTTTTGATACGTTATGTAAAATTGTTCAAAATTTTAGCAATTTGTTATTAAGCTTATATTGTTCTTCTAAGTCAGAGTTAAAACGCTTCCATTTGGTATAGAAATGGAGCTGCGATCCTGTAGTTTTAAGGACACGAATATCTTCCAACTATAAGTATTAAACAAAAATGAACTTTTTGTACCACCCTAACATGCACAGAGACATGGCAAAAAATACGTGTCTAATATTTTTCAAGGTGTCTAATAACAAACGACACTATAAGCATCTCCTTAGGGCATCCGTATCGGGCGCAACTATCTGGGTGACTAAAATACTTGCGCATCGAGCTGTCATTTTAGTTTAGTCACTCAATCTCACACCGGTCGCTACTATATTTTGTTACTGTGTTCTGTTTCGGTCGCTGCTAAACTAGTGCTCCATCATCAGTTTGACAGATTAGGTGATCGTCATAAACATAGTCAATAGCGATGGCTCTTTCTTCGTGATTTCTCTTGGAGAGATGTTCGGTTGGCATGAAAAGAACCATTGGTTACAGTGGTTTCTCTGAGAACCTCTGGGGTTTGGTACAAAAATATAAAGGTCCTTTCCTATAAGTTTCGCCGAGAGGTTTCCGGATCGGCCATTGCGTAAATTATTCTTTTCATGTCTACCGAAGGACTCTCCAGGTGAAATAAAAAAGAAAGAGCTTTCGCACGTCGTGGTTTGGTGCAAAACCACAAATGTCCCCTCCTACAGGTTTTCCCGGGCCCTCAGAGGTTTCGAAAGAGGGCAATTTGGCTAATGGTTCTTTTCAGGACTACCAAAAGTCTCATAAAGAAAAAAAAACATGAAGAAGAAGCCACAGCCTACAGGTTCCCCCGAGACACCCCAGAGATTGCCATTGTGGCTAATGGTTCTCTTTCATGCCAACCAAAAATCTATCCAGAAGAAATAATGAAAAAGCCATCGCAGGACCCTATTGCTAAAATTCTTATTATTAAACCAAATTGACTTAAAATTGATAAATCAATAATCTCTTTATATCTTTAAATCAAATTCAAAATTTGCCCCTAATCGGAGATTTTTGACAATTGGCAGTCGAATAGCAACCCTCTCTCACGCCACTATCGCGTTGCTAAATTTGAGCGCCTGATGCTTTCCGATAGTCGTGCCACAATTTTGCTAGCGCCTGATATGGTTTGAAATGATGGTGAGGGCGATCAAATGCAGTTTAGTCGCGGGCACGTTTTACTTCTTCATTCTTCATTCTTCATGAACATCAACGCATGTGAAGAAGAGCGACAAGACCGAAGAACACTCGGGTCTATCACACCACTCTGCTAGTCACGATGTGAACGAGTCAGAGCCGAAGAGCACGAAGAATGAAGATTCACGTTTTGCATTGCCACTCATATTCTTCTCAGCCGGGCTACTCACCGCAGTTTGCTTTTACGTTGGTATGCTCTTCATTAGAGAGGATTGGTTGTATATCGATGCTTCGAAGATCTTCGCACACGATGAGTGAATAAGGGGAAAATGATACGAATATCAGCAAGCCTGGTTTTTGCCAACAAAAATCTTTTTTGTCTGTGTTTAACTGCAGAAAATCTTGGCAAAAATCTTTGCCTCAAACTTTGTGTTGTAAGAGTAGAATGGAAACCTGAATGTTAATGCACTTCTATTTTAGAATTGCTATTGAGTGAAATGGAAAATAAAACAGATAATACTCATAAAAACACTGAACACCAATAATACTCATAAAAACACTATTTTCAAACCAATTCGTTTTATAAACACAATATTTGAAGTGAAATTTTCTAGCAGTGCATACTGTCAACAACCAGGGATGCCATATTTACAGACAGGTGTGTAAATTTGCAGACTTTTCATTTTTGTTGCAGACTTTTTTAACGATGCAGACATTTAGCAGACATTTTATTTATGTTGCAGACTTTCACAGACATTTGAAATATTTGTTAAATTTCGAAAAAAAAAGTATACTCTGAAGCTCAGATTTATAACATACGAGGATCTGAACAGTATAGTAAATACGGTAAGAAATTTGAAATATTTACAAATAGCGTACACTCAGCAAAATTAACTTTCGATATTCATAAGATTTCATTATGATTATTTGCTATAAGAAATCAGTATGCATTTCATAAACATCCCTTATGAAATATAATTATGTTGAAAAAATAAAAATATGTAGCAACCTGGATTCGAACCTTGAACGTTGAGGTTATGGGTCCAGTGACTGGGCCACTAGTATATATCAACACTTGTATTCAGGAAAGCTTAAAGGCGTACAAGAACAACGTCGTGTGAAACAAAATCCATTCATAAGTCAGCCTTATGAAATTTCAAACCATCGGTCATAAGTTGAACCTTTTGAAATTCTTAAGATTTTTTGCCTGAGTGTAGGTAAAATTTATTTCTAAAGTAGTAATCCTTGAGGAAACGAAAGCAGCGTACAGACCCTTTCCGAGGGTAACAGGGAGTCCCTACTTATGGTAAAGGGTGTCCACGATGAAATTGCCACACACAAAATTGATTCGCAAACTTCGAGTTTTCATCCGATTGCCATCAAATTTTCAGGGATTGAGAAATAACTATTAAACTTCATTTTACCATTTTACTCGTATTTTATTTACAGTCTATACGCAAATGCCCGCACCTTGGCCTTAACCCCGGCCATAAGATTCTGCACAACCTGTGAATCAACCGTTTTTTGCATGTAAACCCATACTTTCTTCAGTTCCTCGACTGTCTTCACTACCTTAGGTCGTTTAAGAAGGTGCTGTTTCATAATCACCCAGTACT
This sequence comes from Aedes koreicus, assembly GCA_024533555.2. Taxonomy (NCBI): domain Eukaryota; kingdom Metazoa; phylum Arthropoda; class Insecta; order Diptera; family Culicidae; genus Aedes; species Aedes koreicus. The sequence continues at coordinate 302,318 of JAHHFK020003686.1, forward strand.
TCTCGATGGGGCGGAGCTCCGGAGTGTTGGGAGGGTTGAACATTTTCGGCACGAAATTGACCTTATTGTCCGCATACCACTTCAGCACGTCCTTGGAGTACTGGCATGAGGCCAAATCCGGCCAAAAGATTGTTGGGACGTTGTGGGCCTTCAGGAGAGGAAGCAGCCGCTTCTGGAGGCACTCTTTTATGTACACCTGTCCGTTCATCGTGTCCTGGGTCACGAAAGGTGCACTCCGCTTCCCGCACGTGCAGATGGCTTGCCAAATCAGGAATTTCTTCACAAATTTGGACATCTTCTGAGTGCGGACATGCTCCGGAACGCTGAACTTATCCTTGGCCGTGAAAAACAGGTTGCCGGGGATCTGTTTGAAGTCGGCCTTAACAAATGTTTCGTCGTCCATGATGCAGCATTCAACTTTCGTCAGCATGTTGAGGTACAACTTCCTGGCACGGGTTTTGGCGGACTTGTTCTGCTTCTCGTCGCGATTAGGGGCCTTTTATAACTTGAACGTTCGAAGCCCAGCCTTAGTTTTGGCCTTCTGGACAAAACTTCGGCTTAGGTGCAGCTTCTTAGCCACATCCCGAACGGAGGCGTTCGGATTTCGGTTGAAGGCCCCAACTACGCGGTTGTGATTTTTGGTGTTGTACGTAATACTTTTTCCTTCACTTCTGGGCTTCCGATCGGTGGTCAACCGTTCCTCGAACCGCTTAATCACTCGCGACACCGTGGAATTCGCGATTCCCAACGTTTTAGCGATGGAACGATGTGAGAGATCCTTGTTCTCGTGATGAATGCACAAGATTTTATCACGCATGAGCTGTTCTTTCGACTCCATTTCCGCGAGTTTTGATCACAGGACTTTAAAACTTGCAGAATGTAAATAATGCACTATGAACTAAATCCACCCAAATTTTCATTAAATTCTACCCAACGGTTAAAAAGTTAGAGCAATTTCATAGTGTGGCAATTTCATCGTGGACACCCTTTAGTGTTCGATCCGATGCACAGTGGGAAAAAAGTACATGAATCGCGAAAGAATTCGATAATTCAGCTCCAAGTAGCACAAGGTTAGTGAACAATAGCATTTTTTATGTGAAAATTCTTGGGAAATCGAATGGAAGGGGTCTCACTTGCCGAAAAATTCAGTGGACGGAGACATTGGGCTTATTTTATCCCAATTCCCCCGTATTTTCGAATAATGCCCTGTAATCTATGCTTGAAGGGGTCTGCGGTAGTCAAAATAGGCCTATTCTTATGTAAAATTTTCCTAGAAATCGAATGGAGGTAGTTGCAGCCACTGCACGGGTTGGGTAACGGAGATATTGCTGATTTTACCCCACTTCCTCCATGCTTCGAATATTGTTCATTAATCTAAGGTCGGAGGAGTCTGTGGTAGTCAAAATAGGCCTATTCTTTATGTAAAATTTCTCTAGGAATCGAATGGAGTTAGTTGTAGTCACCGGACGAGTCGGGAAACAGAGATATTGGGCTTATTTCGCCCCAATTCCCCGTATTTTCGAATATTGCTGAATAATCTATGCTCGGAGGGGTCTGTGGTAGTCAAAATAGGCCTATTCGTATGTAGAATTTCCCTAGGAATTGAATGAAAGTAATTTCAGCCAGCGCACGGGTTGGGTAACGGAGATATTGCTGATTTTACGGAGATATTTCTGATGTTATCGCCCAATCCTACGCAACACTTTTTATTATTATGACTGACCTTTTGTTTCCACTATTGCACGCATACTAATTAATCAAATCTGTTAAATTTTCTGTGTTTTTCGATTCAAAATGTTTTCAAACCAGGAAGTTACGGAAATTTATTTGAAAAGCTGGAAGAAACAGCATGTTTTGGATTTTGTTCGGCAGAATATTAAGGGAAGAAGATGTTGTTGAAAGGAGAGTGGACGCTTGGATACACACATTCCAAAATTATTGGAGGAATGTTCGAAGTAAGAATAGATTCTTCGAACGAAAGGTGGATTGGCTCGTTTTGCCGTTCCAGGTAAGTGAAGTTTTTTTTTAACTTCTTTGCCGTACTACTTCCAATTGAATAAACAAGAAACATATTCCAAAACAAATTGTTATTAATGCTGTTAATATGTATCTGCAATGCCTTAGGTATCATCAGTCCCAACTCAATCTAACTCTCATGAAACTCATGCATTACGGAAATCACCGTTATCCCAAAATCGTGGCTGTCATTCCAACAGTTGGCTGAACCCACTAAAGTCAAGTATCGCTAAGACTTAGCACGTGGCCGCTGCGTCGAAGAACTTTTACATGCAGCGGAAACAGCAACACGTAAAGCCGGATGTCTCGATATGAGTAGACTTTTGAGAAAGTTGAGAACAGGAGAAGAAGCGTGGGCAACCAAGGTACTAAGAGCGTCAAAACTTGAGCAAGATCCGAAAGGGCCTTCATCGGAATCATCTTTGATGATGAAAACAAGATTGGGATTAACAAAGAGCTAACATACCGGAATGACCCCATTCATGCGGAAGGAACTGAAACAGAAGGCATTTGTTCCATGGGCAGATATGATAGCTCACCGTAATAGCATACTTCCGAAATTTACAGAACCCAATCATGACGAAGGATATTTGTCTTCGAATGTTTCGGTTCGGGAAATGATTTCGAACGATGTTATGCGGATTATGGAGCTCGAGGACGTACGGGACAATCTCAATGAAATAGCTTTAAGTGGGATCATTGATTGTGTCATGCATGTGGCTGCTGCATCTGACTCTGCAACTGGCTCTAGCCACTATAACCAGGCTAAGTTTCTAGGGAAAGATGATTCCTTATTGACGGAGCATTTTATGTCCTTGAAACTGGTATCGGAAAGTGGTCATGAAATCTAAGTAAATCCAAATCCCAAATCCGACATGTTTTGTCGCGTTCGGTCTATGCACTGGACAAAGGAAACGGATGGAATCACATTAAAGCTTTTCGACCAGTTTTTTAAGGAGATGGATGAACTGAATGCCTCACCCATCATCTTCGACGCTGGAAACGTGACTTTGCGAGTGAAGATCAGAGCAGTCTATTCGATGATAGATGGCAAGGCGGCATACGCCATTGTAGGAAACCGAAACACTAAAGCATGTCCACTATGTCTGAAAGATGATGAACGAATCGGACCATCCTTCTTTGATTCAAGATTGAACTTGGTAGAAGGCCTCATACGAAATTCCGCTAAGAAAGCTGTTCTTAACCATCCAGCCATGTCCCACCCGTCCCAAGTTAAGAAGGAAGCACGCCAAATTGCAGATGAGCTTAAAGCTCACTTCAAACTGAACGTTAATCGCCCCAAAATTGGAGGCTGTGGAAGCTCCAATAATGGCAACATGGCAAGGAGGCTACTTGCGCAACCTTAAATATTTAGGTTGACGTGGATTTGATAAGTGACATTCGGCTCATCAGCAGTCTGGCACTTTCATCTAAAAAGTTAAAATCAAACAGTTGTAGGGTAACTGCCCCCATATTAATCTCATTGTTCCTTTATTCATCCTACAATGAATCAAACAATTGGGCAGTTGAAGGATCGGTTTCGTTTTCTAATAATGTTTGCTTACGTTAAATAACTACAACAAACATTACTAACTAATCCTGTAACGTGTATATCGTTTTATTTCAAGTAGGATGAATTGCAAAGTGATGAGATTAATATAGATACATCTTCCCTACACTGACATTGAGCAACAATACCGTTGTGAATTTCCGTTTGTATCTGCATAAATATGAGCATCTACCGGAAATGATTGAACGTTTGGTAAATTTTATCAAAAAAATAAGGTATGCGAAAGTATATAATGCTAATAAATGTTTTGATATTTCTAGCCGTTTACGATGAACTTCGTCGACGAGCAGGCTGGAGAAACAAGTCACAAGCGGCACAAGTTCTCCAGATTGCACTTTGCACGGAAAACTTCTGCGGAGGATAACCTTACTGATATGATGAGAGAAGCTTTGACTTGGTCTGATCCCAAGATGGCGTATCTATCGGTCAAATCAAGCGGCAAAAAATCATTCTGGATGCATGACCTAGAGTTCGAAGCGCAGATGCTACAGTTCTGTGTATCTGACGAACAAGAACACGAAAACATTTCCCAATCTAGCGAAACCGATGACGAATACAGTGAAGATGAGCGACAACTTTGAGTGAAGATTAATTATCTGATGGTAATGGATAATATACTGTTTTGTGGAAAGGGCCCAGTTAACTTGTTTTATTCCAAAGACATCTGAAAAGCGTATGGATAAATGGGCAATATTCCAAAAATATGGGGAAGTGGGGTAAAATCAGCAATATATCTGTTTCCCGACCCGTGCGGTGGTCGCAACCACCTTCATTCGATTTCTCGGAAAATTCTACATAAGAATAGGCCTATTTTGACTACCGCAGGCCCTTCCGATTATAGATTATTCTGCAATATTCAAAAACACGGAGAATCGGGGCAAAATAAGCCCAGTATCTCTGTTTCTCGACCCGTCGATGGCTGCAACCACCTTCATTCGATTCCTAGGAAAATTCTTCAACAGAATAGGCCTATTTTGACTACCGCAGACCCCTCCGACCATAGATTAATGAACAATATTCGAAAACATGGGAGAAGTGGGGTAAAATCAGCAATATCTCCGTTACCCGACCCGTGCGGTGGCTGCAATTTACTTTTTGAATGATTACTGGGCATTATTCGAAAATACGGGGGAATTGGGGTAAAATAAGCCCAATATATCCGTCCAAATTTTCACATAAAAAATGCTATTGTTCACTAACCTTGTGCTACTTGGAGCTGAATTAAAGACTGTATTCGATGAAATTTGGACACACGCAATTGTTCGTAACTTTTTAGCGTGTGGGTAAAAATTATTGAAATTTTAACTGAATGTATTTCATTGTGTTGTGTCAATTGTGTAATGAGTTTCGTGAAAATCGGTCGAGTGATTTCAGTGATGGCTTCGAATGAAGAAATAGTGCGCCAATAAATTTTGGGCACTCACTTCGAAAACCCAAACGCTTCTCATCGATGGATCGGAAAACAGCTCGGAATCGCACATTCAACCGTATCTCATGTGATCAAAACGTTCAAGGACCGTAAGACAACCAAGCGGAAAAATGGTAGTAGCAAAAAACGTGGCACATCAAATCCGGAGAAGGCCAGGATGGTATTGAACCAATTTAAGCGTTATCCAAACATTTCGATCAGGGATGTTGCGAAAAAGGCGAAAGTTTCAGTTTGTTTTGTGCAGAAAACAATGAAACGTTCTGGATTACATGTGTACAAGGTCCAGAAGGCACCGAACCGGAGCGATAAACAGAACTCGGTGGCCAAAACTCGTGCAAGAAAACTGTACAGGGAGTGGCTTACAAAACCGTTCTGCATTGTGATGGACGATGAGACCTACATTAAAGCCGACACCAAACAAATTCCAGTACAGGAACACTACGTCGCCACCTCTAAGTTGGCCGTTACGGAGAGTGTACGGAAGAAGGAACTGTCGAAATTCACCAAAAAATTCCTTGTCTGGCAAGCGATCTGCGGATGTGGCAAAATGAGTCAGCCCTTCATCACCTCTGGGACCGTCAACGGACAAATCTACAAGGACGAATGCCTCCAAAAACGACTTCTGCCCTTCTTGAGATCTCACGATGGCCCGACACTGTTTTGGCCGGATTTGGCATCTTGCCACTATGCCCGGCCCGTCTTAGACTGGTACAAAGATAATAATGTAGTTTTTGTACCAAAAGACGTCAACCCTCCAAACACTCCGGAACTTCGCCCAATTGAAAAAATTTGGGCAATCATGAAGGCAAAGCTCGTTAAAACTCCAAAACTGATAGAAAATGAACTTGAACTAAAGAAAGTGTGGTTAAAAGTAAGTAAGCAAGTCGGTCCTATCATTGCCCAAAATTTGATGAAAGGGGTCAAGGCACAGGTGTGGGCATTTGGGTTGGGAGAAGAGGTTCAATAAACCAATGACGTCAAATCTTAACTATTTAGTAGTACTTTATTTCCAGAAAGTTTGAAAAGAATCGGGCTCAAGGAAAATTTTTGGTGACCTATTTTGTGTGTCCAAATTTCATCGAATAAAATCTTTAGTGTGCTCTGGACCTGCCATTAGTGTTTATACAGTCCACGAAAGTTTTCATATGGCATTCTGGAACATGGTCCTTTGAGCCGGATCTTTAACCGGTGGACACTGGACAGTTAAGTTATGCGTATAATTGTGATATACTCGTGCGTGTTAAGTGGTGGAAAATTTACACATCTATTGGCGCCATAAAGCAGATTAGGCGGCGTTCATTCATGAATATCTCCTGATGGAACATAAGGTCTGTATCCACATTAAACCGGTCACCTTCAAATCATTGTAACTTTTGAAATATTGCACGTAGGAATGAAAAATTTCACTGTGGTATAGCTGAGAGTCTATGATGAAAAAGACTATGATTGATGTTTACATTTCATGTTTAGTATTCAAGATGGCGACAAGAGAATCCTGACTTGTCAATACGGGACCTTGCAAAAACATTGGATTTGCCTAAATCCACTGTTCATGATGTGCTCAAATCATTTTCGGAACGTTTGACGGTCGAGAGGAAACCGAGAAGTGACAAAAACATTGGACGCGCTGATCTTGTCATGGACCGAAAGGTGAAAAGGATATTAACGAAAAACTCAAATCTCTCCATTCGAACGATGGCTCGTAAAAGGCGATCCAAAAATCAAAACAACGTTTGGGACTTAAGTCGTATAAAGTAAAAACAGTTCCAATCGCAACGACTAACAGAACTTGGCAGCAAAATCACGGGCTCGACGTTTGTATTGCGAATATTTGACGAAGTTTTCATGCGTTGTTATGGACTCTGAAACTTATGTCCTGGAGGATTTCAAGCAGCTTCCAGGGCTGGCTTTTTATTCTGCTATGGCCAAAAATGCTACAGCTGAGCATTTCAGAACGAAGAAGGCATCGAAATTTCCCAAAAAATACCTTGTGTGGCAAGTAATTTGCACGTGTGGCAAAAAAAGTAAATCTTTCGTCACTACAATCACAATCAACAAGGAGATCTATCAGAAAGAGTGTCTGCAGAAGCGATTGCTACCCTTCATCAAAAGTCACAAACAAAAACCTTGGTTCTGGCCCGATTTGGCATCATGCCACTATGCTAAAACTGTAATGGAATGGTACCAAGCAAATCAAGTGAACATTGTACCAAAAACCTCAAACCCTCCAAATTGCCCAGATCTACGACCAATCGAGAGATATTGGGCTCTGACGAAGCGGAAGCTTTCTGGAAAGAAGCAAGGAATCAAAGACATCAAACACTTCCAGCAAATATGGACAAAGACGGCATCTACGATTTCTGAAGAGTCTGTACAAACCCTAATGGACGGAGTTAAGCGCAAATTTTGAAAATATTATGCAAATACCGAATAACTATGTTTTGTCTTCACGAATTCTTAAAACACATCCCATGAATCTGAAATAAACAACTACGACGGAAATATAATGCGAAATTTATGTTTTATTCATGTTTTGAGGTGTTCGGATTATTGGGGATACAGACCTTAAATCGAAGATACGCAAGTTGAGAGCCCCTCGGCTTTAACTAAAAAAAAATCCTTTTTACCCAAACATTTTATTTGATAACAATAAGTTCCATTGCAGTGCACACTGGGCCAGGAGACGAAATTAGCAAGACAAAACCTCAAGCGCTTTGAGCATGCATTTTATCAAGATGATTGCTTCAGCATTGTTGCTCAGTTTTATCTGCGCCACAATTTGGTAATAAAAATTAGTTCCAATTTTCACCGCAAGGGCGGCGCTGCGATACTAACTTTTTTATTTCGCCTTCTAGCGGTTTGATGTCTTAGGCAAAGTTGTAGAACATAACATAATAAGAAAGTTTGCCGAAGACATCAAAGTTCTATGTCTACAAATAACAAAGTAACGATTAGTTTTGTAAAATTTAACTGAAATTTGCGTTTTTTCTACTAATTTTCATATTTTCGTCAAATATATTATTTTTGATACCGTTTATGTGTTGAACCTTATCATTCGCGTATGTTTTGGAAGAGTTCGTATAGTTTTGGGACATAACAAGCGAAATATTAGCCAAAACTTTGAAAAATATCATGAATTTCAAAATTAATTTTCTCAAAAAATTGCAAGTTGTTGCAAAAAATTACTCATGTTTCAGAAAGTACCATATGTGACCTTTCAATTCTGAAATTATGCCCGATACATATTTTGATATATTTGAGATATCTGGATTAATTATAATTAATATTTTTGATCTAGCAACTATTTTTTATTTTATATTTACTATTATTTCAACAGGTTTTGTACGGATTCTGGAAATTGATTTTTATCGGTTTGAGGAAACTGTTTTGTGAGTGTCATCACGGGGTCAGAGGTTAGCAAAAGTCTTCTAAATACATCTTCGATGTTCGCCAGGCGACTGAATTGTCGAGAATGGTGCTCCCGAAATTTTCTGATCGATTTGTTCCGACGCTCTTGTGCTTCTTCCGACAATAGTCCAATAGGAATTTCGCAATGACTTATTATTTCAGATCCATGTACCAAGATCCTGTGAACTGAAGGCGAAAGGGGATAATAATCATAATAATGGACATATAACTTTCTAGTTTCTTCTGCATAGGTTTCGAATGATTTGACGTCGATTTCTAATTTCGATGATAGCGCGCAAAGAAGTGTAGCGACTCGACGAACGATGTCCACCTCAAGTCCTGTAATTCTTGCCGTTGTTTCTGGATCTTGAAAGAATCTTCTAGCAGTGTTGCCATCATTTGTGTTACCTGATGAAAAAATAAAGATAAAGGGATCTACTTCCCGATAAAGAAGAAAAATGCAGTTACCTCCGGATGGCAAAGGTTCACTTATTCTCAGCCCAATCTTCTTAAATTCTTCTCTAATTGCACGTTGCCGTTCAAGAAAGGTTTCGTTTCCTTTATTTATACGCCATTTTTTGAGTGGGATTCTGTACGAAACATTAAGCAGTAGCTCCATACTTCTTATGTAAGCATGCAAAACAGGAATGGTTTCAATTTTATTGCGATCGTCACATATTTGGGCTTCGATGGGATTACTGAGTTTTTTGCCTGATGCTCCGCAAAGATTGCACGCCTGGGAACTTGTTCCTGTGAAGCTGTTAATAACTTTGCCATCGACCATACTCAAAATTAACTCAGAAGAAACATCTACAGAAATCCTATTTATCGTCAGTGTGGTTGCTTTCAAATTTTGTATTTGTAACATCATACTCTCCACTTCTCGTTTGATAAGATCAGCAGTTTCTTTTTGAAAAACCATTTTGATGGGGCGGCACAAATTGATGGATGATGGACTGTTGTTGCTCCAAACTTCTTGTCGTTCGCCGGAGACTGCGTTGAAATATATTCGGAAAGGAACCAGGCAAATCAAAAAAATATGCGAGTCATTACATGATATAACATCATCGCCAACTTCTTCAAAAAATGTCATTTTATACCGTAAGTGGTTGCTTGAACCATCCAATCCCCATTTTAAAATAACACATAAATTTCCCTGTTCATGAATGTACGGTTCAATATATTTATTCAGTGTCATGAAGAGACGCTCTACCGTATGGTCAACAAGATTTTGAAGAGGAACTTCTGCGCATGATGGCCGAATGGAAATATCTGAAATACGTTCAAACATGCAAACTTTTAAAACTTTATTGTAAAGGTTATTATCATTTGCGTGCCCAATATAGTTTGCAAATAAACTTTGATACAGCTCACATTACGCCATGAAACAGCTTCCAATCAATTGGGAATTGTTCCAATTTTTAAATTTTTTGGTTTTATTAAAAATAATTTCGAAACTTTTGAGGAAATATTTTTTTTTTTTCAATTGGAGAGTTAAAGTAATTTTGAAATAATTTAGAATTATTAAAAAAGCGACTCAAAACCACCACAAAATCCAAAACTTGAAAGAATTATCGATCTATTGGAAGCTGTTTAGACAAGAACATAATTAAATGAATTTGTGCTTACCACGTGGATAACAAGTACTTTTATTATCGCGGATGTCATTGTATGCTGGATAAATGTCATATCCTTTTTTTAGCATCATGTTCCTTATGTTTTGGTTAGATCGTTTTCACATAAAAACCTCAATGCATCGTCGACTGTAAAACGTTTCATCTCTGGTTCAACAGATAGAGCAAGTTTTTTGAAACGGGAAGCTTTCTCAGGAAATGCAAATAGGTGCTCGACAACCCAAGCAACGGAGCGATATCCATCAGTCCTTAATGCCGTTACCGTGGCTGAAACCAATTCTGCTGTGGTGTGTTTTTCTCGCAAATCTTTGGTTTTACGGAGCCTGGTCCTAGGGGTTTCTGCACCAAAAGATATTCTCTTCCTTCCACCAACATTTTTCTTCGGAATATTATTCAAAATTTGAAAGTTTGAATCCAGCCATTTTGAATGTTTCAGGAAAAACAAACTCTTTATGCGGTGGCACTTTGCGTATCGTGATTCAATATTTGATAGTAGCAAACGTAGTGAGTTTTGAACGGAATCAGAAAACATTTTATTATCAGGACATGTTATTTTCTTCTTCACATACGATGCCACATCACCAAGTGGAAGATTCTGTAGGAATAATTCTACTATTTCTCGTACGCGAATACTGCACGCTAATAATAAAATTACTTGAATGAATTCCTACTGGATTAATTAAAATAACCTTCCTTGAGCCATAGTGATCTGTAGAAGGCACCAACCACAAACTAGAAGTAATCTGCCGAAAGAACCAAAAGGGTAAACCAGCGCTTCCAAACGGTTGATAACTAAACAATTATTATGACATTTGACGTTTGAGATTTGAAGTTTTGAGGCGTATTGGGGGGGGGGGGCAAATGTAATGGGGAAAGTCGTGGTTGCTTTGATATTTCATCAACATCCGTGCACTCATGGACATAGAAAAAATTACTGTGAGGCACGTTTTCAATATTCTCGTGGAAATGAGTGAGGCAACACCAAAACACGGCTAACAGTAATATCAAAAAGGCAATAGAATTATGGCAGCGTGCACAGGCTCATGCTTCAACATTTGCTTCGATGATGACCCCTTGGTTTTGACAGTGAAGTAAACAAGTATGTGTGTCAGCGATCAATCGTATTCGTCGACACACGAATACAAGTGCAGAGGAATACTTATTTTCAATTGACTTTTATAGCACACTATCTTTTACAGATTAAAAATAAAGATATTCGAGGTGAAACAATAATTCCATTTGACATGTTGACATGAAAACATATCAGATTTTGTACAATGGAATGCATATGTATGTATACGCAAAAAGCAATCAATTATAGCATTGAGTTCGGGCTAAAATCATCAAAAGTTTTAAATACGATATCTCAAATATATCAAAATATGTATCGGGCATAATTTCAGAATTGAAACATGAGTAATTTTTTGCAACAACTTGCAATTTTTTGAGAAAATTAATTTTGAAATTCATGATATTTTTCAAAGTTTCGGCTAATATTTCGCTTGTTATGTCCCAAAACTATACGAACTCTTCCAAAACATACGCGAATGATAAGGTTCAACACATAAACGGTATCAAAAATAACATATTTGACGAAAATATGAAAATTAGTAGAAAAAACGTAAATTTCAGTTAAATGTTACAAAACTAATCGTAACTTTGTTATTTGTAGACATAGAACTTTGATGTCTTCGGCAAATTTTCTTATTATTTTATGCTCTACAATTTTGCCGAAGACATCAAACCGCTAGAAGGTTAGTATTGTAGCGCCGCCCTTGCGGGGAAAATTGGAACTAATTTTTATTACCAAATTGTGGCGCAGATAAAACTGAGCAACAATGCTGAAGCAATCATCTTGATAAAATGCATGCTCAAAGCGCTAGAGGTTTTGCCTTGCTAATTTGTCGTCTGGGCCCCCGGTGTGGGGTGTTGTGGATAATAAAAAAAAAAAAATAATATTTGAATTTAATTTTTATTTTATATTACGGAAAATTGACTCTCAGTGTTATAATTATTATTATTGAACAAAGAAAAAAAAAGTCTGTTGAATTTATCAAATGAAAAGGAAAATTTTGATTTCAAAATACAAAACTGGAAAGAACGTTAAAGGGGAAAAAACTATAGAAAATTGTGTTATCTATGCAAATGCTTCAAGCTTAAGTGTCACTTCAAAAAGAAGACCCTTAGCGGCCGGGCACTTGCAACCCCCTCCCCCCCCCTCATGACGGGCTTATCATCCGGTTTCCCGGCGCACATCAGGCATTTCGGGGGCCTTTGCAGTCCCGCGCCTTGTGGCTTGTGCTTCAAGTTGCTCCTCTCTTGGGCCTTGCCTTCCCCGGACGTGGGCCCCTTCTAGGCATCTGAAGCACGCCTTCGGCGGCTGGTGTAGGCTAAGTGGGCATATTGACCATCCCACCTTCACCTTCGCCACTTTCAACGCCGCGTCCGCTTCAACTGCCGCTACCCTCATCGTTGCTACCTGGGTCCCATGTGGACCCTTCGGCAGACGTATGTCTGCGGGGGCAACCTCGACCTTGCACTGTTCCCTCAGTGCAGTGGAGATCTCGTCTACCTCGGTGATCTCATCCAGGTTTTTACACTGGATCGTCACCTGTGAGACGAGGGCGCCAACCTCCACACCCTCACTTAAGGCCTGTCTTTCCAGGTCTCTATAAGCCGGGTCCTTTAGCTCTGTCTTCCTCTTCAGCTCCAGGAGCATCTCACCGGTGCGGGTACGGCGTATACTCCGCTCATCGGCGCCTAGGCCCGCGCATCGCTTTCAAGACCTCAGAGTTCTTAGACGCCTCGGTCTTGACGATGAGGGCCTCTCCGCGGTTACGCTTGCGGACCAGCTGTCGCTTTTCGATTTCTTTTTTTGTCTTAATACTGTTTTTTTCGGATCTTTGGTCCAGTGGCTCTTTCTGCCACGCTTGAGGTCGTCACTCGTATCCCTCTTAGCACTAGCATCTGCTTCCGTGATACCTATGGTTGTTGGGCCCTGCCGCTCGGGCCCCTTTCGGCGCTAGTGTTTCATTGATCAGTCAATCTATTGAATTAGTTGATGAACCTGAAGAAATAAAGCAGCCAGTTAATAGTAATTGCAGATTTGAAGGTTTTCACCCCATCACAATTGATGAACTTAGAAATATTTGCTTTTCATTAGGAAAGTCGGCTGGAGTAGACAATGTTAATGCTTGAGTTATTCAAGGTTGCTTTCATGTCATTAGTCGCATTTTAAAGGGTGTCCACAGTTAAATTGCATCACTTTAAACTCGTCCTCAAAAACAAGTCTCTCAACCGATTGCCATGAAATATTGAGGAAATAAAATACAATGTATAATCTTGGTTTAGGTATTTTTATTTCACTGTATTTCTTTATCAAATCCAAAAGCCCGAACTTTCCTCTTAATACAAAATTTTTCAACTTTAGGATGCTTACGAAGTTCGTGCTTCATTATAGCCCAATATTTTTCAATTGGCCGCAACTCTGGAGAGTTTGGGGGTTAAGATCCTTCGGCACGAAATTGACACCGTTCGTCTTGTACCACTCCAGAACATCCTTGGAGTAGGTCCGGCCAAAAAATATATATATTCGCGACATCCCGAACGGAACAGCTGGGTTTGCGTTTAAAGGCAGCAACCACTCGCTTGTGATCCTTCACACAGTACGGAACACTTTTTTCTACCACTGACCTTCTTCCGATCGACAGTTAAACATTTCCCGAAACGTTCTATGACACGAGACACTGTAGACTGGTGAATTTTCCACATTTTTCCGATGGCTCGGTGCGGAAGAAGTGGGTTGTCGAGGTGCGTGTGCAAAATGTTCTCGCGCACTTGCTGTTCCTTCGACTCCATTTTCGAAACTACGACACATTTCACAATGAAACTCACGCAGTGTAAACAATACACGCTGAGGTCATTTCACCCAAAATTTCGTTGAAATCAACCCAAAGGGCGAAATGTTACAGCCTATTGAAAGTGATGCAATTTAACTGTGGACACCCTTTACTGGACCTTATTAATGAATCATTTCAAACTGGGCACGTGCTTGAAGTGTGGAAGGAATCGTTGGTTGTTCCGATTCAAAAAAATGCTGGAACGATTAAAGCCGAAGAGTTTCGTCCTATCAACGTGCTGCACACATTAAAGCAAATTTAAGAACTTGTTCACCCAGTTTCATCCAGTTGCTAGAATTTTAAAATAGTAATTTTCGTTTGATACCGGAAGCATCTGGCTACCGGGAAGGTCATTCTTGTGAAACCGCGTTGAATTTAGTATTAGCAAAATGGAAAGATAATTTAGAGAGTAAAGATACAATTTTTGCTTATTTTTTTTAGGATCTGAAACGCGCTTTTCTAGGCCCTTGTTTTTTAAAACAATAAAGCGCTTTGGAATCTCGAGTACTGCATACAGATGGTTTGAAAGCTGTTTGTCTGACAGAACTCAACGGACTGTTCTTAGGGATTCTTTTTCCAGTCCCGTGGGGAATGATCTTGGAATGCCCCAGGAAAGTGTATTAGGGCCCCTATTGTTTATTTTGTATATTAATGACATGCGACGTGTTTTACGATTTTGTGATATCAATCTGTTTGCAGATGACATAGTGCTATTCATTGCAGCCATTGCTCGTTTGAACGAAGATTTGCGTTTTCTCAGTACACGGTTGCAATGTGAAATTGAATGTAAGTAAAACTAAAGTTATGGTTTTTTCGCAGAATCGGGCAAATGAGGAGGTCTCAGTAACGATTGATGATGAGGCAATTGATAGCGTTCGGGAGATTAAATATCTTGGCGTGATTATTGATGACAAGCTAAAGTTCAACGCTCACATTGACAATGTCATCAAGAAAATTGCCAAGAAGTACGGAATTCTATGCCGATTGAAAAACGATTTAACTACTTGCAGTAAAATGCAGATTTACAAATCAATCCTCTCTCCTGATTTGGACTTTTGCCCTTCCATTTTATTTTGGGCCAATCAAACACAAATGCTGAGGCTACAGCGTTTGCAGAATAAAATAATGCGTTTGATTTTAAGATGTAACAGATTCACTTCCTCGACTTTTATGCCAGACGCTTTGCAATGGTTGTCGGTGAAGCAGAGAATAGTATTAGGTGCGCAACTAAGTTCTCGCTGTTTTTTGGTGAAAAAGGAACTTTATTTTGAAAACAAAGGTTACAAACGAATTATTCAAAGTATTGCTCATCACTAGCTACGACTTTTTCCCATCTTTCTGGTAGAACGTGAATACCATTTCGATAGAACTGTTCGTCTTTTGATGCTATCCAAGAATCAAGCCATTTTGAGATGTCATCATATGAGTGGAATTGCTGACCAGTGAGACCATGTGCCATCGAACGGAACAAGTAATAATCGGACGGTGCATTATCAGGAGAATATGGCGGGTGGGGTAGGACTTCCCATTTGAGCGTTTCCAAGTAGGTTTTCACGGGTTTCGCAACGTGAGGTCGAGCGTTGTCATGCTGAAGAATCACTTTTTCGTGTCTGTGCTCGTATTGTGGCCGTTTTTCGTGCAGTGCTCAGCTCAATCGCATCAATTGAGTTCGATACCGTACCCCGGTAATGGTTTCGTTTGGTTTCAACAGCTCATAATAAACAACACCAACTTGGTCCCACCTAATACACAGCATAACCTTCGCAGCGTGAATATTCGGCCTAGGCGACGATTTTGAAGCATGCCCGGGCAGTCCCCATGAATGTTTCCGTTTTGGGTTACTGTAATGAATCCATTTTTCGTCACCCGTCACAATGCGATGTAGAAAACTCTTCCTTTTTTGCCGCTGGAGCAGTTGTTCACAGACGAAAAAACGACGCTCAACATCTCTTGGCTTCAAATCGTAAGGAACCCAAGTTCCTTGCTTTTGAATCATTCCCAACGCATGCAATCGCTTAGAAACGGCTTGGCGGGAAACTCCTAATCCTGAACCAAGCTCTTCTTGCGTTTGACTCGGATCCTCATCGAGCAATGCCTCCAATTCAAAGTCTTCGGAGTTTTTTGGCCTTCCTTCACGCGGACGATCATCAACACTGAAATCACCGTTTTTGAAGCGACGAAACCAATCACGACACGTTGTTTCACTCAGAGCAGCATCACCGTAAACTTTTTGGAGCTCTCGATGTGCTTCAGCCGCCGTTTTCTTCGAATGAAAGAAGAAAATCAACACTTCCCGCAAATGACGATTATTTGGAACGAAATCAGACATCTTCAAACAACCAAAATATATAACACTAAACCAAAATCACTGATTTGGCAAAGCGGTTTGTTTACCATATGTCTGAGCTTGGTTTATGACGCTTGAGATGTACAACATTCGACCAGCACTTACTACTGGCGCCATCTATTGCTAAACAGCGGGAACTTAGTTGCGCACCTAATATATTTGACAATGGTGTTCATTTTTAAAGTAATTGATGTTTGCTGCCTCGATATTTGTGTGATCGAATTGAAAGAGGAAGTGATATTCATAGATATAATACTAGAAAGGCGGATGAAATAAGAACACCGAATGTCATGACATGTGTTTCACAAAACTCATCATACTTTAAAGGAATAGATGTTGTCAATTCGATGCCAAGACACATTAAACGTACGCCAACACTTCAGAGTTTAAAAAACTATGTATTTCACACATTAAAACTGTATGCTAAACAGTAAGCAAATAATTAAAAAAATTCTTCTCACTTCTATCAACACTACAAACTATTTTGTTCGTATTTTGAAGTCTACAAAAGTTTGAACCTCGCGTGCGGTTTACAGATATGGAGGACTTATTTTAGAATTTATAAAAAAAAATTGGCCTTTGATGCTTGAGGAGATACCATGAAATAGTAGTGGGTTGTCTGGCTGATTGTCGGGGAATTCCTTGTCAATTCTGTCGTGGTTGAAAGTAAAAGTTTGACTACAGGGTGCGGCAGAAAATAATGCGAAAATGTTCAAACTTGAATATTGGGTTAATTCGTGTAGCTAGTGACTAATTTCTGTCGAAAGTGTATTTGTTTATGTTTACTTCCAAGTGCTGCATCGAAACATGATATTTGTTTCATTGCAAATTCGACAAAATGCTCGCGAAAGAAGTGTTTGTTGCTCGCCCAGAAGAAGCCGAAAGGGATTGCCAAGGTGGTAGGGTGCCATTTGGCAACAGTTTACCGCATAACAAAGTCCCTGCAGGATGGTCCTGAGCATCGGAAGCCGGGAAGCGGACGTCCGCGCTTTGCACGCACGCCGAACGTGATCAAATCGGTCCGTGCAAAAATTGGTCGCAACCCGGTGCGTTCCATAAGAAAACTTGCAAAGGAAGCCAATATTTCGGAGAAATCCATGCGGAGAATCATCAAAGAAGACCTGCATGCATCTTCCAGAGCCAGAGTGAAACGCCACTTGATTACAAATCGGGTCAAGGAACTACGAGTGACTCGTTCCAATAGGTTCCTTGTTGAAGAAGGAAAAAATGATAATCCTGTTCTCCGACGAAAAGCTTTTCAGCATCGATGCTGTGGCCAACAGCCGCACGGACCGGTTCATTTCGCCGCAGAAAATGGAGAACGTTCCGGAAAAAGTAAAATTCAAATTTCAAACCAAACATCCGACTGGTGTCATGATGTTTGGCTTGGTGGCGTCCAGCGGTTTGAAAATGCCGCCTGTTTTCATTGATGCTGGAGTTACAATTAATACCGAAGTGTATATCGGTATTTTAAAGGACCAAGTGCTTTTCTGGGTGAAGGCCAACTTCTCCGAGGACCAAAGCAGTATGGAGCGCCGTGTCACACGTACAATCGAACCTAACAATGGTTGAACGATAACATGAAATTTTGGCCGAAGGATTTGTGGCCCCCTAGCAGTCCAGATCTTAATCCGTTGCAAAACATCACACCCTAGTGTGAAAACCCTGAAGTCAACCATAACACGCACATGGCAGTCAATGTCGGAGGACTACGTCCGAAAGGCATGCTCTGGCTTCCGGCGTTGGCTCGAGGATGTCATTAATAAAAATGGAGGACACATTGAATAAATTTGTTTAAATGGACTTTATATAGATAACTGCACACGAAAATGTTGATATTATTGCTTGAATTAGTTGAAAATGGGATTTGAAAGAAATCGAACAAATTTTCGCATTACTTTCTGCCGCACCCTGTAGAGCCGGTCCAATATTTTTTGGGTTTGGAAATTTTCTCGATTTCTCTGATTGGGGATATCCTTGATCAGCACAAAACTAAGCTGGTGGCTCCATCAGTGTTGGAACTGCATTGGCTCTGTAGCGGGCAGGATCGGATATTGGCTAGTCTTTTGATAATGTCCAAATACGGGATTCTGTGATTTGAATTGTTATAGGATTTCCTGATCGCTGGGAATACTTGCGAACATTTGTGGTTGACATCAATAGCTTTTCACAATTGTTTCGCTGTATCATCATCATCATCATCATCATCATCATCATCATCATCATCATCATCATCATCATCATCGCCATCGCCATCGCCATCATCATCACCATCATCATTTCTGCCATCACGATAAAAGATAAAGCCACTCAAATTCTGTTTTATGGCCCAATCGAATTTCTTCAGAAGTTTGTCTGAATAAATCTCTCCAACTGGAACGTCAAATCTCAGACACCATGCGACGACCACTCGGGGATCGATATAGTGCTCCTTTGACGAGTTAATCGCCAATAGAAGTTTTTCTTCTAAAGGGTGATACGGTCAAAATTTGGTCAAGGGAAAACGCGTGTAAATCGGTGAAATCGTTTATTTAAAAAATCAAATTAAATTTCTTTTTCAAGTTCAATTAGTATAAAATTCAGGAAAAATATTCAGTTAGGCTTCCGCTTTTCCAAATCCGAATTGCCGGGCCTTACGCTTGACCCCTGCCATCAGATTTTGTACAGCCACCTTGTCCACCTTCTTCGCCGCAGAAAGCCAGTTTGCCTTGAACTGCTGCTCGTCCTTAGCAGTTTTTTTGGTCTTCTTTAGGTTCCGCTTGACAATAGCCCAGTATTTCTCAATTGGGCGGAGCTCTGGCGTGTTGGGAGGGTTCTTGTACTTGGGAACCACCTGCACGTTGTTGGCGGCGTACCACTCCATGGCCTTTTTACCGTAATGGCAAGATGCCAAATCCGGCCAAAACAGTACGGAACAACCGTGTTTCTTCAGGAAAGGCAGCAGACGTTTATTCAAACACTCTTTCACGTAAATTTCTTGGTTGACAGTCCCGGAAGCTATGAAAATGCTGCTTTTCAAGCCACAGGTACAGATGGCTTGCCAAACCAGATATTTCTTTGCGAACTTTGACAGTTTCGTGTGCTTGAAAATATCTGCTACCTTTCCCCTTCCTTTTGCCGTATAAAACTCCTGTCCCGGAAGCTGCTTGTAGTCGGCTTTGGCGTAGGTTTCGTCGTCCATTACCACGCAGTCAAACTTCGTCAGCATCGTCGTGTACAGCCTCCGGGATCGCGCTTTGGCCGTCGTATTTTGTTTATCATCGCGATTTGGAGTCACTACCTTCTTGTAAGTCGATAGTCCGGCTCGTTTTTTGGCTCGATGCACGGTTGTAGACGATACACCCAGCTTATTTGCGGCATCTCGGAGAGATAGGTTAGGGTTTCGCTTGAAACTACCGGCAACTCTCTTTGTCGTCTCAGCGGCTTCCGGTTTTCGATTTCCCCCCGATCCAGACTTCCTGGCTGTCGACAAACGTTCCCCAAACACTTTAATTACATTTGTAACGGTTGATTTGGCAACTTTTAGCGATTTTGCCAACTTTGCGTGCGAGTAGCTCGGATTTTCGCGATGCGCGAGCAAAATTTTGATACGCTGCTCTTCTTGCTTGGACGGCATTTTGACAACTGAAGAGTGAATTCCAAAATCAAAATAGGAGTAACATTCTACACACACACACCTTCAAAATGAGGGGTGTTCAGGTTTTTTAAATACAAAATTGAAAGAAATACGTCAAGTTGATATTGACTAAATTTTGACCGTATCGCCCTTTAGTTGTGACTGCTCTCGCTCGAGTTTAGCTAGTTCCTTGGTCAAATGATTTCTACGAGACTGTTCCATTTGTTGGGTTAAGCTATCTTTGGCTAATTGAATTTCTCTATCAATCTTCTTGATTTGTTCAAGATTTTCGTTAATCTTTTTTCTATAAGTCTGGTTGACCGTTTGCGTTTATGATTACAGAGTTTTGCTACTTTAAGATTGGCTGTATGGAAGACTTTCAATTTTTCTGCTGTAGTCATTATGGATATAGTGTTCAATGACAGTTCAGCTTCCATCATAGATGACGCTCTGAATGTGCGAAAGACCTTGGTTGTCAAGTTCCCCATGCATTTCTTCAAGTACATATTGACTTTTTTGGCTGATAGTTGGTCAAATATCAAGGCGTCCTTCGCCTTTCCGGCCACTAAACATGTTCAATTTTCTGCTTATTCTGGTACCGAATAGATGCCTTACCGACAAAATCGAACTCCACAACGTCTAACTCATTGCTGAACTTAAGATGTTCGACGCGTAGCGAACAGCAACCAACCGTATCGGCGCCGTTTCGAGAATAGGAGTCACCGCCTGTTCTGAATGCAAACGTATCGATCAGATAAACGGCAATGGCAAGTTGTCGAGTTTCTTCGCTTGCCCAGTCTTCTCGATAGTTCTGGCGGGTCTTTTCGATCTGTTTTCCGAGCCTAACCGCTGTGTTGTATTTCTTGCAATCGTTTTTACCTTTCAGCTTAGAACTCGAACTCAATTGCATGTATGTCAGACTTCCAGTGATGGGATGTGGCCAGTTGGCGAGCCATTGAACTGAACGATTGTGGACGATGGCCGCCCACTCGCCCGGTGGTTGGTACCCAATGGAGCAATTAATTGTCACATCTGTCGACTGGATGCGCTTCTTCCATTTACCCCTCTTCGAACCTTTGCTGCGGTAAAGTCCAGGTGGTTGCATTTTATAGTTGCCAATCTCCGTGCTCGCTCCATCGATGATACAGTACTTTGCCTCGACTGCACTAACTTTTTTTTGGTATTTTTGGCTTTTCTGTAAATTTTTTAATGATAGTAAAATCACACTTTCCGAATTCTTTTATCTTTTCCTTTTCGTCCGAGGTCATGGCATCCTTCCAGTCGTTGAAAAAGTTCTCTATGAAAACCTTTTCTTTGGCAAACTTCTTGTGTAACACTTTGGCGTAAGCAACCGCCATTTCTTCGGGAAGCTCCGTCAACGGAAATTTCTGTCCATCGTATTTTAAACACACATTGCTGGGTAAACGTTCGTACGGAGCAGGAAATGCTGGTCCACCATGCTTGAGATGAGTCCATTTATATTTGGTTGCCGTCGAGGAATTGCCTGTTATTTGAAAAATCGTGAAATTTCGGAAGTCGGTCTTTCTAGAGTGGCTTAACAAACCTTTATCCTCTTGCATAGTTGTTGAAAATCCGGCTGACCTTCAGATTTCTTCCGTGTTGAAATTTCCCGCCAATAATTCACTCTCGACCTTAACCGACGTCCGTATTTCTTCATTCAAAGTGGCTCAACGACTAAAAGACGCTTGACACCTGCATACTTGAATTGAACTCTTTTTTTTTACAACCACCTGATAACACCGATGACTTGCGTAATCAAATGCAATAGATTTGAACTTGAGTTATATAGTGCATTGTGCTCAATACGTACAGTAGGGGAGGACGGGGTAAGACGGCCCCCATAAGGAAATAAATGAATATCAAGAAAAGTGTACATGCTTCTGGCAAACATTGCAATGTATATCATTCTTACTTGTGGTTGCAATTGATACATAGTAATTGTTTTGGATTTTCGATTGTTTTCTTAAACTTTTTTTTTAATTTTAAAAACATGTTGATTTTTTACCTATTTCAAAAAAGCTGGGTAAGATGGCTAGTGCTAAGAAAAGTGGGAAAGTTAGTGGAAAATGCGGATTTGTTTAGCAAAACTGCCATTTACAGTAAAGATATCTATAGTACGGAATCGTTTGTGCCGGATTCCCATAGTACTAATGCACTCCTGGACTGGAATCCTATATTATGGAAGATCCGGCATTGACGAATACACGTAACATATGGGATTTGAGATAATTGGGTCCAAACTCAGATTGTGGGGTAATGTGGTGACATAACTTCCTGATATCTTCAGAAAAATTGTTGAACAGATAGTTGGCCACCCTTTGAAAACATTGAGCTTACGGTAGAGCACCAGGTCCAGGTCCTTCACAAGATCCGGAACAACCGTAAAAGTGGTCATTTCATGAAAATGGTTCTACCCGAAAAAAAAAATTCTCACAGATTTACAATTAAATTTATTGTAACCATACAATAGTATGTACAATTAATAGTATTGTTTGCGACGATAAAATGACAATAGGAGTTATTGTTTCCACAATAGGATCTAATGTAAATTGAGACATCGACAATAGAAAAGGGGGGTTGTTATGTATCTTAATCATAGAAAAAATCAGTTTTTTTCCTAACAAATTTGAGTCAATTACTATTAATTGTATTGTTTCACAATTGTAGAAATTTCTAGCATATGGGATGCATAGTAGATATATTATAATGACAATCTACATTTTTATTTTTTTGGTTAATTGAAGGATATTTTTATGGGTGGGAATTTTTTTTTTGTTTTTTTTTTTTTTTTTTTTTTTTTTTTTTTTTTTTTTTTTTTTAGAGTTTTGTGGGGTTTTTTGTAACTTCTGTTTTGTGTGCATTATTATAAAATTAATAGTATTGTGAGGTTATGGGGGTAGGGGGGGGGCGGGGGGGCGGGGGGGGAGCGGAGCAAAAGTAAAAATAGTCTTGTCATGTAAATAGAGTCGCCGGTTTTTTTTTCGAAAACAATTGTTACCATGACGACCATGAACTATGACCATGAAAACAATTGTCACCAACCGTAAATGTGGCCAGTTCTTGAAAATGGTTCTAGAGATCAGCTTCCTTGAAACCACTTGTTGATCACTCATAAGCATGAATTCAATTCATCCCTAATGACCAGATTATGGTCCCTTAGGCCTACCAGGTGACTCTCCGGAAGATCTGGAACAACCACAATACTCTATGCTCTAACTTTTCATTGACGAGTAGATACCAGCAGCTACGCTGGCTTGAAGAGAGGCTTTTGCTTCCGATGTTGCGCCACACGCGCTTCCAGTTCACTTTAGGGTGTCGTAACATCACTATGGGTTGGTCTGTTTGGTCGAGGAAAAAACGATGGATTTGATTGGAGGAAGTATTTTGTTGGATTTGTGGAGGCAAGCGAGGGTATGTTTGCAGGATTGTTTTTAGGCAGGGAAGATCAGCAGGGGGGTGAGGGGATCTGTTTGAGTAATAAAGGAATTATAAAAGGGAATGGAGCCGATCTCTTGTATATGCCGATTGATCAGCAGCGCTTTTGCCTTTAGCGCTGGCAGCTGTAGATTTAATCCTCCTTGGTCTTGCCAATTGCTGCATTGGAACACGCGCTGGATGCCTTCTCCACAAAAATGTCCCCATGGTAGATGTTATTTTGGCGGCATGAACGCAGTACATCGGTAAAATTGAACAAAGGCATCATACTTTGGCCGTGATAAAGGTGTTAAGGAGAATTACCTTTTGGTGTAGGGTAAGTGTGCGTAGCGAATGTAGCCACACCTGTTGCGCTATTTTGCCAACTAGCATATCTCAGTTAAGTGTGATCATGCGTCGAATCGAGTTTGCAAATATCACACCAAGAATCTTTATCTGGTTTTCGATTCTTATCCAATTAGCTTGTATCGGGTTCCCATTCACGAAGCCGACATCAATGGACGTCGTTTTGTTGAGGTTGAGTACGGCTCCAGATACATGTCCAAAGCGACGAAACAGATCACGCATTGTTTCGATCTTTCTTGCCGATGTAGTGATGACTGATATCGTCTGCATATGCAACGATTAGGTCGCTGCCACACACTTGCTCGAGGGAATGTATCAGTGGATGTAGGTACAATACAAACAAGTGCATTGATATTGGGTCGCCTTGTCTCACCGACCGTTGGATAGGGAACGCTGCTGTCAGGTGCCCATTTATCAATAGGCGAGAGGATGATAGTGTTGCAATCCGGGAGAGCAAACCCACGAGCTGGCTGTTTATACCGAGGGAGCGCATGTTCTCAAATAGAAATGAGTGCCTTACTCAATAGAAGGCATGGTCTAGATCGAATGAGACTAGCTTACCAACCTGTTTACACGCCGTCAGTTGAGCGATCCTTCAGAGCCAACGTGGCTTGAAAGATGTTGTTGTGTGCGTTGGAGCATTTTTGAGAGTTGCTGATGATGTGATGTGTTGACATGAGAGCTTCCAGGCGCGTCTTCAGGATTCTGGAGAGCAGCTTATAATCGAAGTTGAGAAGAGAGATTGGGCGATACGAGCCTTTCTCTTTCACCAACACGATAATACCGTTTACAAATTCCGATGGGAAATTAGATGCTAATGCTACATTTAGCAGGAGGTTGAGCTCCCGATGTATGACATCAAAAGTGCGAAGATAAAATGCTTTCGGAATTCCGTCTGGCCCCGGCGATTTTTTGGAAGCGCGCTCGTCTTGATCGCCATCCAAATATCCGTCGTGCTGATCTCGTCCATGCATGCTGCGTTTACTACATCGTTTTCTGGGATTAGCTGGTCGCACTGAAAATCTACGTGCTGTGCTACTTCATCAGCAGGCTCCGAGTATAACTCAGAGAAATATTGGTGTACGTGGTCTTGAATGGCTTGCGAATCTTCAAATATCTCCCCTTGGTCGCCGTCCAAACGAGCTATCGTTGTCCTTTTCCTTCTTCTTTCCCCAAGCTGGAATACGGATATTGGTTCTCCTGCTACAATTTGCTCGTGAATGCGTACAAAGGCTTGCGTGAACCGTCTCTGCAGAGCGAGCATCTCTCCCTTCAGGCGGTTTACAGTTGTAAGCATCGACGGATTCAAGTAGTAGCCATCGTAGGCCCGTCGCAATTGGTTGTAGAGAGATTGCTCCGTATGACGGAAATCATCGTATTCTTCTTTAGATTTCCAGCGGAAGAAACTAGCGATTTTTGGTTTGCCATACGCCAGCCACCAGTCCATCCAACTTCGGTAGTAGTTGCGTCTTTAGCGAGTCCAAAACTGCCATCTTGTATGGAGCTCTGCTATGTTCTCGTTGGTAAGGAGATGTGGACGGAGTGACCAAAACCCACATCCATGAGCTTGACCTAGGTGAGGTAAACAAACTTGCAAATTTACAGCCAAGTGATCGGAGAATGAGCATGCATTTGTGTTTACAGTTCGTAACTGCTCACACAGTCCTCTGCTGACATATATACGATCCAGTCTTGATGAAGAGCTGGCCGTAATGAACGCATGACCAGGGTCTCTGGGACGCAGTTTTAGCCACACATCATCAAGCTGCAGCTGTTGTACGGTGGCCTGGAGAGACGAACTTGTATTGTGCCCCGTTGCATCGCACTACCACAACACACAGTTAAAATCGCCTGCGAGAATTGTGTGCTCGGTGTGGTGTCGGACGTAGTAGGCAATTGTATTGTTGAAGAACCGCTCTCTCTGGGCGCGGTATGCTGATCCAGACGGGGCGTAAATACTACAAAGTGTGGTATCATGAACTCGCACGGCGATTAGGCGACCATCTGGACTCCTCTCCACATTCGAAAATTGTATGTGGTTTTTCAGGGCAATGGCAATTCCTCTTCTCGCATGGTCAACGTTGGCGATGACATTGAAGCCAGGGAGAGTGAGTTGCTCGTTTTACACTTCCTGAAGAAAAACGATGTCTAGCTCCATCGTGGATAAGTGTGCGAAGTGCGTCAAGCTTGGTCGTGTTCGTAATGTTGTTTATGATGATGGTCGCAATATTATAGCTGGTGAAGAGGACTGTTTACAAATTTGAACTTTGTTGTGTGGTGCGTTGCCATCATCACAACGCATTTTTTTGCCTGTTGGTCTTTGTGAGCGTCTGCTGGACGTTGATGAGTCGGTTTCGTTGCTGTCGGTTTTGAGTTGCGAGGACGATTTTCGCGTCACTCTTGTCCATGTGTTGTTGTTACTCTCTACATCCTGTACGTCTGCAGGTTTTAAAAACCCATCTAGATCGACCTCGATAGTCTCCATACCAACAGAAGACGGCACACTACTGGATGCATCCGGTTTCGATGTGTTAGCGAAAGATGTACGTTGCTTCGGTATTGATGGTTTTTGGCCTGAGACTTTGGGAGCGATCGGTCGAGTAGCGTTCGGACGCATGGCATTTGGTCGTGACGGGTTAAGATTTTTGGTGACGTCAGCGTACGATGATCTGTTAGTTGCCAGTTTTTGGACCAGCAGCTTTTTGTTCAGCACACACGAGATACCATTATGAATATACTCGCCACAGTACCGGCAGGTTTGCTGTTGGCCATTGTACGACACTAGTGTCGTTTCTCCGTCGATGGTAACGTAGGATGCAATCCCTTTTTTGATCGTCATCCGTACGATACGTACACCGGTCGGTAATCCTGGAAAGTAGTGGTTTTCGTCCGATAGCTCCTCTCGGATCGATAGTGTCTCGCCGTGCGCTCTGAGGCATTTTGTAATCCTCTCGTTCGTTACATCTTCGGATAGATCATGAAGCCTCACTACTACAGCTCCATCCTCCATCACCAGACGGAGTTTGTACGAAGTCCCGTCCACTGTCAGCTCGTGTTTGTTGTCGTTTCCCTCGACGATGATCTGTGCCACTTCGAGGCTAGCGGCTTTGATAAACGCGACTGCGGTGTTGCGGCTGTATTAAATCCGCAGTACCTCATCACGCTTCATACCCAGTGTCACACCAACGAACTGGTGGACCTCCTCGGACGATGGCTTCTTCGGCACATTCGCATAGTCAATGCGAAATGTGTTTTCGGGGCGTTTTATCGCGGACATATGTACGCGGTAGCAAAAAAAAACGCGACACGAAACTCACTACAATCGATCACTCCTGTCGTAATCGCACTTTTATTCTTCGGAATCAATCAAAAAAAGCTGGCAAAAAGGCTTCCGCAGACGATAGTGACACAATGCATCTATTCGGCACGGAAGTTGAGCGCTAACTGGAACAACTGTAAATGTGGCCATTTCAAGGAAACCTGGTAGGCCCATAGGACCATCATCCGGTCATAACATAAGTCATCAACATGAGGTTCAGAAAAAAAAAAACCGTGGAGCTCTAGGACCATTTTTATGATATAGAGACTTTTACGGTTGTTTCAGATCTTTCGGAAGGGCAGCTGGGTCCCTACCGGGAGTTTAATGTTGTCAAAAGGTGGCCAACTATTTGTTCAACAATTCTGCCTATGTCATCCAGAAGTTATCTCTTCAAATTCCCATAAAAACTGTATTTGGTTCTTATTAGCATAAATCCCATTCGTGTATTCGTCAATGCCGGATCCTATTGTACGATCCTAAAGGACCGAACTATTGGAATCTTGACTATATTCATATAATATTTTATGTATGATGTATGATATGTACTACCACCCATTGTAGCACGGAAACTAAGACCGACAGCAATGGGCTCTCCCCTCTGTTAGACTTGATCAAGCTTTAATAACCACTGATTATCCTAATAATGCCGTTGTATAAAGGGCCAAAAAGGGGTTGGGTGGATCGATATGCAACATCACTAATACGTTTCCACAGGGATATAAAGAATCTCCTTCCAACAACAAGTTTGAGCAATTGGTCAAAAGAGCAAGCTATCTAACATGAGAATGCCCCAATGGCAGGGAGGAAAGAGCCCGCCTTCTATTCACTAACTGTTAGCAATGGGGAGTTGGCATTCCCACTCTCCCATCCAGAGTGCTTCAATCGGGTGCCCTGACGGTCCCTCGGATTCCCATGAAATATTTATATAATGGTGTAAATATTTATGTTAATGAAAAATACTACAAGCATTCGTATCTATAATATATGATCTTCATTCGGTTGATCCTGAAATGCAAGAAATGTTGTAGAATGTTAAAGTGTAGAATTCTGTGGTTCGCGCTTAAGCACGTTTTCGTTCGTTTTCAGCGATAGCAGCATTTCACCAAAATCTTGATTTGAGGTATCCTGAAAAAGTTTATTAAATCTATTGAAATTTTACAAAACTAACATTTATACATTTTAATTTACTATTTGCTACTTGAGCTGATTTTATAACAGCAATCTGCTTCTATTTTTGCTGACCTAATACTTATTGCTTCCGAGTTAGGAAAGAGAAGATTTAACTAGAAGGGAGTATAAATGGTCAAAAAAAAAAAAACAATAAGTAATGTTTAAATCATCTATGAAGCAAAATCAATAAAACAGTATTACCAAATATAATGACATTGTAAGTTATGATGAAGCAATGACCAAGATTTAAATGTAAAATCAAACACTAGCCAAATGGCACAACGCGGCGGAGGGAATAGAATCAGCTCGGATTGGTAAAAACCCTTTGGGGGAAGGGGAAAAAAAAAAAATCTTGAAAAAAAAGGGAAAAAACCCCCCACAGTTCCTTAATTTTAAAAAGCCCACCACTAGTTTTATTTTTTGGGGTGGTGGTGGTGGTGGTATAATGTGGGGGGGTTTTTTTTTGTGAGTGGGGCAGCTGCCTTATTTTGTGTTGTTTGTGGATGTGGGGGGGGGGTAGGAGGGAATAAAAAAATAGTTGTTTTTGTTTATTTACAGGGTGCGGCAGAAAAAAATGCGAAAATGTTCAAACTTGAGTATTGGGTTAATTCGTGTAGCTAGTGACTAATTTCTGTCGAAAGTGTATTTGTTTATGTATACTTTCAAGTACTGCATCCAATCATTCTACTTGTTTTATTGCAAAATCGTCAAAATGTTCGCGAAAGAAGTGTTTGTTGCTCACCCAGAAGAAGCCGAAAGGGATTGCCAAGGTGGTAGGGTGCCATTTGGCAACAGTTTACCGCATAACAAAGTCCCTGCAGGATGGTCCTAAGCAGCGGAAGCCGGGAAGCGGACGTCCGCGCTTTGCACGCACGCCGAACGTGATCAAATCGGTATGTGCACAAATTGCTCGCAACCCGGTGCGTGCCATAAGAAAACTTGCAAAGGAAGCCAATTTTTCGGAGAAATCCATGCGGAGAATCATCAAAGAAGACCTGTATGCATCTTCCAGAGCCAGAGTGAAACGCCACTTGATTACGAATCGGGTCAAGGAACTACGAGTGACTCGTCCCAAGAGATTGCTATCCTTGTTGAAGAAGGAAAAAATGATAATCCTGTTCTCCGACGAAAAGCTTTTCAAGCATCGATGCTGTGGCCAACAGCCACACGGGCCGGTTCATTTCACCGCAGAAAATAGAGAACGTTCCGGAAAAAGTAAAATTCAAATTTCGAACCAAACATCCGGCTGGTGTCATGATGTTTGGCTTGGTGGCGTCCAACGGTTTGAAAATGCCACCTGTTTTCATTGATGCTGGAGTTAAAATCAATACCGAAGTGCATATCGGTATTTTAAAGGACCAAGTGCTTTCCTGGGTGAAGGCCAACTTCTCCGAGGACCAAAGCAGTATGGAGCGCCGTGTCACACGTACAATCGAACCTAACAATGGTTGAACGATAACATGAAATTTTGGCCGAGGGATTTGTGGCCCCCTAGCAGTCCAGATCTTAATCCGTTGCAAAACATCACACCCTAGTGTGAAAACCCTGAAGTCAACCATAACACGCACATGGCAGTCAATGTCGGAGGACTACGTCCGAAAGGCATGCTCTGGCTTCCGGCGTCGGCTCGAAGATGTCATTAATAAAAATGGAGGACACATTGAATAAATTTGTTTAAAAGGACTTTATAAAGATAACTGCACTCGAAAATGTTGATATTATTGCTTGAATTAGTTGAAAATGGGATTTGAAAGAAATAGAACAAATTTTCGCAATATTTTCTGCCGCACCCTGTATATAAAATTGAATTTCTGTCTGTCTGTCTGTCTGAACCTTATAGAATCGAAAACTACTGAACCGATTGGCGTGAAATTCTGTATGAAGGAGTTTTTGGGAGCGAGGAAGGTTCTTATGCTAGTTTGAGACCCCTCCCATATCTGGAAGGGGGGGCTCCCATACAAATGAAGCACAAATTTCTGCATAACTCGAGAACTAATCAAGCAAAGGAAACCAAATTCAGCATGTGGAAGTTTTCAGAGGCAAAAAATTCTTCTATGGTGGTCTGAGACCCTTCCCCTCTCTAGAAGGGGAGGCTTCCATACAAGTGAAACACAAATTTCTGCATAACTCAAGAACTAATCAAGCAAATGGAACCGAATTTGGCATGTGGGATTTTTTGGAGGCAAAAAATGTTTCTATGGTAGTTTGAGACCCCTTCCCTCTTTGGAAGGGAGGGGGGAATCTCATACAAATGAAACACAAATATCAACCAAACATGAGAACTATCCCTACTGTTATGAAAATGTGTATGCAGGAGTTTTTGGGGGCGGAGAAAGTTCTTATGATGGTTCGAGACTCCACCCCCGTCTGGAAGAGGGAGGCTCCCATACAAATGAAACACAAATTTCTGCATAACTCGAGAGCTAATCAAGCAAATGGAACCGAATTTGGCATGTGGCGGTTTTTGAAGGCAAGAAAGGTTTCCACGGTGGTTTGAGACCCCTACCCTCTTTGTAAGGGGGGGGGGGGGGCTATCATCAAATGAAACACAAATTTCAACCAAACATGACAATTCTTCCTACTGTCATGAAAATTTGTAAGCAGGGGTTTTTGGGGCCGGAAAAGGTTCTTATGGAACCTAGAAGAGGGGGGCTCCCATACAAATAAAACACAAATTTGTGCATAAGTCGAGAACTAATCAAGAAACTGGAACCAAATTTGGACGGGGGTTTGGAGGCAGCATTTTTTTTTATCTTGATTTGAGACTCCTCCCCTCTCCGGAGGGGGGGAGGGCTCTCAAACAAATGAAACAGAAATTTCAACCAAACATGAAACCAAACCAAACGCAATCGACTACAAAAGCCTTCCAATTCCACAATCTGCACCCTCGGCATTGGTGAAAAATATCCAGCGAGGATCGGAAGTGATCGATAAATCTCCATCCAATCCACGTCCTTCAGAGTGTGCAACTACATTTCTCCAGATGTTGAACGAAAAACTTTCCGTTTCGCAAAAAGTTTCGTGGCGAAATCTCATGGACGAAGTTGAGGGACCTCCAGAGTATTTAATTATTGATTCTTCGGGATTAGAAAACATACTGGATGAGCATCACAATAATTCACTGATGGATGGCAATAGTTTTGGAATAGATTTAGGTAAACGTTATATTTATTCTTCTTTTAAAGCTTAAAGCTTATTATGTTCTTCATTTTCACAGAAGATAACGAGCAGTTAAATGATGAGATCAATCTCGAAATAACACAATATTAGATGCCGAAGAAATGGAACTGACCGTCGACAAACGAACAGATGCTGATCCGAGTACATCGTGCCATATTAGGAGCAGTTTAAGCGGTAAATTACAATAACGTTGGTTTTCAACATATTGTAATGTTTTCATTTATTCCCAGAGCAACAAGCAGCGAACAGTTTTGAGATTCGCACCCTTTCTGAAAGCAGTTCCAAGTCGTTTTCACAACTTCAACAGGCTGACTACGTACATACAAACAGTTCAAAATCAGATAATTTACCTCATAAGAAAATGAATAGAAGTCGAAAGCGGCGGGCATTTCCAGCTGTGGCTACAAGCGATGAATGGATGGAAATTTATAAAGCCGAAGCAAACGAGAAGCAGCAGCAAGAATGCTTGAAGAAAAAGAGAATCGAGGAAAGACATTCAAAACAGATACAAAAGGAACAAGATAAATTGAGAAAAATTGAAGAGAGGCAATTGAAGCAAAGAGTTAAGATGGAAGAAATGATCAAAAAACAATCTTTACTCAAGAAGATTAATGAATCTTAACATAAAACGAAGAGACAATAAATTTATATTGAATTCATATAGGTAGTGTTGATAAAATCATGTCAATTTGGTTTTATTTTCCCACCAAAGATTCACTTTTTCCAATCCTCTTGGCAAGAAAAATGTATCAATTTAACAGCAAACTACAGAATTTGTAATGCTGTAGATATAATGATTAACTGCTTCTTTGCAGTTGAGTATTGGCATCAATTTGTTAACCTTTCGTCACCCGCGTCAAATTTTGTAAAGGCTTACAAATTATGTATGGGAGACTACCACGTAGAAAAATCGGTTGGTTTGTCAGTTGTCTAATTCAGGCTTCCGATATTCGGTAAATTTTGACTACCGGATTGTTCAATAAACGATTAAAAATCAGTGAAAATTAAAAAAATAATAATTGTGGAACAGATTTGTGTTAATATCTCATGGGTAACGGTTATTTGAATGTTTTACCGAATTACTCAGCAGTTCAAAATCTTGAAAAAAAAAATTCCGATATCGGTAATTTGAATTTACAAAGTAACATGGGATAAATGTGCGTCAAACATTCATCAAAATACGTTATCTGTGGCAAGACGGATGTATGAACTATGCAACGAATGGTACCTATCTTAGTGAAATACCTACTGCTGGCAATGCTGCATGAGTTGCAGAAAGATGTTAATTATGCGCTATAATATTTGATGTATTTATGCTTCGTCAAATATATTCTAATATATTATAAGCTACTTTTTTCATTAAATAAGTGAATCTATTGTTTACCCGTTACATTTTAAAGATATGAAATGATAGAATTGAGATAATTTTGCCTGTCCGGATAACGATTCAAAAGTGTCCGGATTTTGATCCAATTCCATCAGAGTGTCCGGATTTATGAACATGACAAGCAAAATTATTTTTTACATTTCAGTGGATTTTATTATAGTTTTAGCTCAAAATACGTGTCCTACATCAGGGTTAATTACTTTACTTGATGACAGCGAAAAGCATTCATCATTATGCTACGATATTATTATTTACGGGGCATATTCATAATGTGAGCAGCTTAATTGTCCGGATATTGATGCAGCACGGTATATCACAATCAGAATTGTGAATCAAATACCTGAACGAGTCTAATTTAGGTATTAGACTGCGACAGTTCCATTGTAATACGGTGATCATATCTTGATCCTCACTGGGGGAATTTTTCTTGAATGATTTTTATTTCACCAATAGGGGGCCATGATACAGTTTTTGGTTGAAGTTGTTTCTAATTTTAGGAGTAGGCAGGTCATAATTCCTGGGGGGGGGAAGAAACCGAAAGGCGAAAAGTATTTAAATTTTTATTCACAATGTTATTAAAATTAATTCTACCCGGCTTGGGCGGGTTTTTTTTTTTGAACGAAAAGACGTAGTACTTGTTTTTGGCAACCTCTTACGGTTACTGTTATTAGGTAGCGGCGGGTTTGTATAGCTATAGCTAGGAACGGATGCATCAGCTATTACCGGTTTTTTCGGTACCTCCATTTTTTTGCAAGCTTTTGAAAGTGGGTTTAATAAGTTTCCGGTGCACACCCGGAGAACTAGTAGGCTTTCTTTTACCGGGGGCGTGTACCTCCGGAAGTCCACTCTAATCGGCTTCGTCAGAGTCCAGTTCGTCGGAAGACTAAATCAAAAAAGGATTTTCATTTTGAGCGGCTGATACAGACGATGCAGACGCTCCGTTTTGCGACTTTAACATTTATGCATACGTCTGCTTGGAGCGGTCTTGTATATATGGAACGTCTCACGTTACCAGTGCGCTTCTTGTACACGGGGCAGTTCTGCAAATCGTGGAGAGGCTCTTTGCCACAGTAAGCACACTTTGATGCTTCATGTTGGCAAGCATCCTCTAGATGCCTTTGGCCGCATTTGCCACAACGGGGCTGGTTGTCGCAAAAAGTAGCCGTGTGACTCAACTGTTTGCACTTGGTACAATTAAATACCCTTGCACAGTGGGGCAGATCATTCAACTTTACGGACAAAACCTCCTAACTCCTAAATTTCAAGTCATAGTGATTTGATGTATTCGGCAAAGTTGTTCAGGTGAATCATATCTATCTTTTGGCATGATTTCTTTTATCTAGATCACTATTTTTTGATCTAGATCAGCTCTATATTTTGAGGGAAGCCTGCTATAAAAATAAAACCTTCCGCGAAGTTGTTCATGTGGAGTAAAGTCACATTTTGGCATCACTGGTTTTGATCTAGATTACTTTTTTTTATCTAGATCAATTATATATGTTGATAGAAGCATTATATCGAAGCAAAAATGGCAGTTAAGTTGTTCAAGTGAATGATATCTATCTTTTTACATCACTTATTTTTATCTAGTCACTTTATTTTGATCAATATCAGCTCTATCTTTTGAGTGGAGCCTGATGTTAAAACAAAACCTTGTGCAAAGTTGTTAATGTGGATTAAAGCTACATTTTGGCATCAGTGGTTTTGATCTAGATAACTTTTTTATTATCTAGATCAATTCTATCTTCTGATAGAAGCATTATATCGATCCAAAACATTCAAAACCGTTGTTCAAGTGAATCATGTCTATCTTTTGGCATCATTTATTTTATCTAGATCACTATTTTTTGATCTAGAACAGCTCTATTTTTTCAGGGAAGCCTGATATAAAAATAAAACCTTCTGCGAAGTTGTGCATGCGGAGTAAAGTCACAATTTGCATCACTGGTTTTTGATCTAGATAACTTTTTTTTATCTAAATCAATTTTAGATTTTGATAGAAGCATTCTATAGAAGCAAAATTTACAGCAAGGTTATTCAGGTGAATAATATCTATCATTTGACATCACTCCTTTTCATCTAGATCACTCTATTTTGATCTATATCAGCTCTATCTTTTGAGTGAAGCCCGCTATTAAAACAAAACCTTCTGCGAAGTTGCTCATGAAGATTAAAGCTGAATTTTGGCATCACTGGTTTTGATCAAGATATCTTTTTACTGACGGATGTTTTATTCAAAAGGAAGTCAAAAATATAATGAGTAGACACATAGTATTGAATATTGCAATGCAATTTCTTATCAAACTTCATTATTGAGGAAAAACACACTTAATTATGTTCTTGTATTTAATTTCGAACCATGTATAGGATTGTGAATATAAAATAATAATATTTATAAATGTATATTTATTCTTCATCATCTTCCGATTCCGCTTCGAAGTGAAGGAGATCCGCAACAGCTGACTTCATTTCACGTTCGGACGATGAAGTGGTGCTGGTTCTCATGCTGGACAAGAAGGGATCTGATGTGATCAACATACCGTTAAATACATCTTGCATTGTTTCTTTTCTGCTGGACTTTCGGCTGTGTGACTCTCAAATTTTCCGAAACTCTTTAAAGGGTGATACGGTCAAAATTTGGTCAAGGGAAAACGCGTGTAAATCGGTGAAATCATTTATTTAAAAAATCAAATTAAATTTCTTTTTCAAGTTCAATTAGTATAAAATTCAGGAA
The DNA here is from genome assembly GCA_024533555.2 of Aedes koreicus. Lineage (NCBI taxonomy): Eukaryota > Metazoa > Arthropoda > Insecta > Diptera > Culicidae > Aedes > Aedes koreicus. The sequence continues at coordinate 337,828 of JAHHFK020003686.1, forward strand.
AAATATTCAGTTAGGCTTCCGCTTTTCCAAATCCGAATTGCCGGGCCTTACGCTTGACCCCTGCCATCAGATTTTGTACAGCCACCTTGTCCACCTTCCTCGCCGCAGAAAGCCAGTTTGCCTTGAACTGCTGCTCGTCCTTAGCAGTTTTTTTTTGGTCTTCTTTAGGTTCCGCTTGACAATAGCCCAGTATTTCTCAATTGGGCGGAGCTCTGGCGTGTTGGGAGGGTTCTTGTCCTTGGGAACCACCTGCACGTTGTTGGCGGCGTACCACTCCATGGCCTTTTTACCGTAATGGCAAGATGCCAAATCCGGCCAAAACAGTACGGAACAACCGTGTTTCTTCAGGAAAGGCAGCAGACGTTTATTCAAACACTCTTTCACGTAAATTTCTTGGTTGACAGTCCCGGAAGCTATGAAAATGCTGCTTTTCAAGCCACAGGTACAGATGGCTTGCCAAACCAGATATTTCTTTGCGAACTTTGACAGTTTCGTGTGCTTGAAAATATCTGCTACCTTTCCCCTTCCTTTTGCCGTATAAAACTCCTGTCCCGGAAGCTGCCTGTAGTCGGCTTTGACGTAGGTTTCGTCGTCCATTACCACGCAGTCAAACTTCGTCAGCATCGTCGTGTACAGCCTCCGGGATCGCGCTTTGGCCGTCGTATTTTGTTTATCATCGCGATTTGGAGTCACTACCTTCTTGTAAGTCGATAGTCCGGCTCGTTTTTTGGCTCGATGCACGGTTGTAGACGATACACCCAGCTTATTTGCGGCATCTCGGAGAGATAGGTTAGGGCTTCGCTTGAAACTACCGGCAACTCTCTTTGTCGTCTCAGCGGCTTCCGGTTTTCGATTTCCCCCCGATCCAGACTTCCTGGCTGTCGACAAACGTTCCCCAAACACTTTAATTACATTTGTAACGGTTGATTTGGCAACTTTTAGCGATTTTGCCAACTTTGCGTGCGAGTAGCTCGGATTTTCGCGATGCGCGAGCAAAATTTTGATACGCTGCTCTTCTTGCTTGGACGGCATTTTGACAACTGAAGAGTGAATTCCAAAATCAAAGTAGGAGCAACATTCTACACACACACACACCTTCAAAATGAGGGGTGTTCAGGTTTTTTAAATGCAAAATTGAAAGAAATACGTCAAGTTGATATTGACCAAATTTTGACCGTATCGCCCTTTATTACGGGCCTCCTGCGCTTCTTCGCTCATCATACCTATGGGTAGCAGCGCAAGTGCAATCGCCTTCGATCCAGGGATAATAATTTTATGAGCACTCGCAGGCTTTGGATACCACTCATATAAGCTTGCGTACAAACGAGCTGTTTTGATGGCGAATGCATGATATGCGTCATGGTTTACATCAATTCCGCATGAAAGCGTACGTAGAATTGTGTCCAATCGATCAATAAGTTCTTCGTCAATACCAGTTATCTCACTTGTGACAGATGGTTTTTCGAAAAAACGCCGGGCTGCGTTACCCGTGTTTGTAGTGCCAGATCCCTCTTTAACAAAGTCCAACAGCAACCCATGCTCTTTACGGAATCTATCCTGGATTTTACTTTTCCGTTGGTCAACGATTGCTCTAATGTCTCGTGTTCTGTAGTACTTTTTAGTGTCCAACCTGTAGCTAACGTGTAGCATCCACTCCATGATTCGAATGTAGGCATGTAAAGTTGATAGTCCCAGCTCCAATGCTTCTGGGTTTTCCTCCCGTTGCAAAACTTCATCAATATTGTTCATGATTTTGGGTGTTGCTGAGCATACCGAACAATTTTGGGAACACTTCGTTCCAGTCAAAGCGTTGCTCATCTTTCCGTCAATCATTGTGCAGGATAATGTGTGAGTTACCTGTATCGTTCCAGCCCTTGTATCAATACATGTTGGTAAAAGACCTGATATTTGGGTACAAATAAGTAGTTCTTCCTTTTTAATCGTCTCAATGGATTCCTTACAATATTCCAGTTTACAGGGCCGACAGTAGCGGGTAGATGAAGGTTTCGGATTTTGCCACAAAATTAACTTGTTATTTTTATCTCCACTCTAAAGTTGGAGAGGAACAAAACATGTCATCAACAAACTTTAATCGTCAAAATCATGATTCGCTTGTAATTGATGATTCCTCGATTGTGTTCCACTTCCATCGAAGCCCCATTTAGTTATGAGAGTGCAATTCTTCAGGACATCTCGACTAACCCCTACAAACTTCCCTGGATCTATCAACGCGATGCGTTGCACTGTGTGGTCAAGCAAAGCCTGCAATGATACCTCAGCCTTACTTTCGGTCACTACAGTGCAGAGGGCTGCAGGGTAGCAGTGCTTTTTCTCCTCTTGAATCCGTTTGTATGATGGATACAAATCGGTTCCTCTCTCCTTGGTTTGTGTTCTTAAAATTTGATACTTTTGTCTAGATAAATCCAGGTCCAGCATCAGAGCCAGAGCTTCGGTGGTTGTGTATCGTAGTATTCCTGTTTGGTTTGACTTCTTCCATGCACGAGACATTCTAGATGCTCGAGTAGGAGTTGAATGGAGTATTTCTTTTACCAGTCCTGCCTCTGTTACCTTTCCTTCGCTACGCAAGTTCATTTCTGTAGCCAGAGCAAGCTGTGGTGTTGACCCAGCTTTACGCAACTCACTTACCTTCCTTCGCTTCGAACGTTTAGAACTATTCAAGAAGTCAGTAACAGGACGTCCTCCTAAAGAAGAAATAAAATATGATATGAATTTAATTTGAATATCTGCAGTACCTTGTGCTTTCTTCGGTTTTCCAAATTGTATTTCAGACAGAAGCCAGCGCTTATTCTTAATAAGAAATGTTTTGTTTGTACGATTTGAATTCTGCCACTTGCGTTGTATTCTTGAACATTCCAAGAGAACAGCTTTCCTCACTTGCTTCTTCCCTTCAGCATCATTTGCCAGATTCAACTTTTTCTCGATCTGCTTTGATACGTTTAAATACCGTGCACGCGAAGGTTCGTTGGAATGCTCGTTAAGCATTTCAAACATCACTTTTCTGCTGGTGCGAAACATTGCGTAAGTACTACACCAATGCGCCCGATAAAATCAAAATCAATGCAACGAATAAATCGTTTGAAAGTGACAGAACTCTAGTTCCTTACACGCTCATCAGAAACTACTATAAAATCAGTTTTACCTATTCAATAACTTTTAATAAGTTAAGCTTATTTTCCGTAAACCCAAACAGAGTAAAAATTCCACAGAATTTGACAAATTTTGATTGATTCGGGTAACTTCATTTGTAAACAATGGCTTCAACCACTGATTCCCCGCGAATAAAAGCTTGATTTCACAAACAAACATCACAAGCAGGTATGGGAATGATTCCTCCTCTAAATATTGGTAAAGTTGGTTCACTAATAAAGTCACGCCCAAATTTCAAATCAATCCATACTTTCAAGCAATTTAGAAGAGTACATCCGATTTTTATGATTTTTAGTACTCTTTTACTCACATTAGAGTAATTTTTGACGAGCGTGTAGTTCAATTATCTGCCAAAGATGCAAACATCTCGTCAGTTAAGCATGATTCATACGGCATGTTTCGTGTAACGCACTGGTTTGACATATTTCAGATTTCAAACACGTTTGAATTCTAAGAAATAAATTGATTTTATAATAATTTGCCAGAATCCAACCGTTTACAAATAGCAAAAGGTTCAATTTTCGGATTGTTTTAAGAAACTGGCCCTTATTACGGGTGTCACTTCACGGTGAAAACGAATCACGGTGATAACTTGCGAATCACGGTGAAAAAGATCGCGTGCAAATCAAATGGGAATCACTTGCACCATCCCTATTACGAGTGTCACTTCGCCCGTTTTCACCGTGAAGTGACTTCCGTAATAGGGGCCACTATAATAAATATTGCTCATGCGTCATCGAAGCACATGTGAACGTAGCTTAATCTGAGTGGTTCAGTGATGACACCATCGAAAGCAAACCCGAAAAGCCGGTGAACAGCACGGTCTGGGACGTCAAAATATGCTTTGCAGAAATGTGCATAACTTTCGAAGCGGCAGACGGCGGCAGCTGAAATTTGGTGTATGAGTTGTTGAGACCTTAAACTTTATATCCATAAAAATAGAAGAGTGGAGAAACGTGGAGCTTTTTTTTTTACAGACATTTAAAATTAGAGAAAAATCATGTTTTTTTACGTGAAACGCCTAGTGTTCAAATCAAAGCCTAGTTTGATTAATAAATTTTACTTATCCCTTTTTTTGGAAATATAGGTTCATACAAAGGTATTTCAATCATTAATCCCCCCATTTTAAGGGAAAAATTATTTGTTTATGGTAAAAACAGATGTTATAAATATTACATCAAATTTTAATCGGATTTGAACCCCAACTTCCCGTACCTGACGTTATGCAAAAACAATCAGATTTTAATAAGTTTATGCTTGATTCCTCATAGAGAATAGCCTTAGTTTCTGTAGAGTATCAAGTTGAATTGAAATCCTGAGAAAAAAAACGAGGTTTTGTCCAAGATTTTGCCCGTTCTGCCCGTCTGTGCCTTGGTACAAAAAGGCGCACTGGAAAAAAAACTTTATCAATTTCAACAAATTTTGGTAGAACTGATCCGGCGAAGGTCACTTGTAGCGAGTCCGACGGTGAATACGTCTTTTTTCCATCTACCATCGATCCTGCATGCAATTGTTTGCATTCCAGAATCTCAATGGTAGACGAAGCAGAATTTGGAAGTCACTCCTTACCTTCCATAACGTCTTCACACGTCACACTCGCTGCAGAAACCACACCGTATATCTCCACATCTCGAGATGGGATGTAGACGTAGTACTCGACATTATAACCTGCGTCACTGGCAATTTCATTTGCAGTTTTATACGTAGGTGCAGTAACACGCAGTTTGTTTCGGTTGACCTGATGAAATTCGGTCCCCGGATAACGACGCGTCAAATTTCTTTTAATGCCCAAAAAATCTAGGGCTTTCACTTTCTGCCGAAAGTAGACAACCCAAGGAGAGGCAGAAGACGGCTGATAACAGCGCGCCCTAAAAACATCTTTGGGAGGCAAGTCGCCCCCCGTAGAATCATCCATGCAAGAACAAATTCAGCGAACAGAAAAAAAATATTAATAAATTAATAAAAATCAGATGATTTTTTTTTTGGACCACCCTATGCAGAACGATTTACTATATGGGAGAGAGATACACAAAATACTAGCAGATGGGGGAACAAAAACGAAAATGTGCTACTTGCCCTTACGCTGCTGTTGTGTAGGCTATTGTCTTTGCCTATGTGCCTCTGTGCTATAGACAGAGCACCGGTTGCTGATCGGCTATGGATGACCGTCACTGCTGCGATAATGCTGCTGGTGTCACCCTTTTTCCTCCGGGTGTGAAATGAGTGTACCGGTTGGTACCTGGACAGAACATCCGTCGGGCTCGGCCGGGGATGTCTGCTTCCCTTAAGGAACGCTCGGCTGGGTTTCGGCAGTTGAAAACAATCCACTATATTTGCACGAAACGCAATTACCGCGTGGTTTATTTAGGGTTTGGAAATAAACGTACTGCGGAGATTGCGAAAATCAAACTCGACCGAAGCACTTCAGAGTTCGATGCAGAATGAAACATCTATATCTAAGAATTCATAAACCTGATCTATTGCCATTGTCGTTATATTTTGACTTTCTGATTTTTCCAATGCTAAATTTGTTTCGTTTGGATTTAAGATTGTTTTTGAGAAGATTCCGATTCTGGAATTTTTTTTAAAATTTTTTTTTTTTTTTTTTTAAAAAATTTTTTTGTGTGTGGTTGTGTTTTATTGTTTATTAATTATTATTAGTTTTTTTTTTTGTTTTTTATTTTTTAAATTTTTTTGTTAGTTATTGATTCTGTCAATTATTATATTCATTTTATTTTCGAATTTACTGTTTATTTCAATTGGCCTCTCATTATTTTTTATGAGTTCATTTATTTTGTTTTCGGTCTGGTAAAATGTCTTATGAATGTCAATCAAGTCGTTTTCGTCTAGATTTCCTGTTATAGATTTTATTATAAGGAGTGTATCGATTATAAGCTATCCACATACATTTGCGTTGTACGCATGTATTTGTGATGGTTTTTTATGCTCTGAACACTGCATGCTGTGCGTTTGACTGTCAGCTTTCTTTTGTTTACTTGTTTGTGCGGTTCAAATTCTGCGTTTTCAAAATGTCGCGTATTGAAAAGGAAGTGAAAATTATGGTTCTGGACACATGGCTAAGTGAGAAGGGTATTACTATGCGAAAATTGGCGAAGCGGTTTGGAATTCATCATGCGAGTGTTAAAACCATCATTAATAAGTTTGGGGAACACTATTCTTTGGATGAGCTACCAGGAAGAGGCAGAAAACCCGGTTCTTCCAACCCGAAACTGGAGCAGAAAGTGGTATCTCTAATCATGAAGAACAAATCAATGTCAATACGTGATTTGGCCAAAAAAGCAGGAATGAGTGTCGGAATGATCCAGCGTATCAAGAGGCGAAACCACCTGAAGACCTACAAGAAGCAGAAAATCTCGAAACAAAGTGCAGAACAGAAGAAGCGAGCAGCAACAAGGGCCCGGAAATTGTATTCGCGTCTTTTGCAGCGTCCGGATGCATGCGTTTTGATGGACGATGAGACCTATGTAAAGGAGGACTCAAAAACCCTTCCAGGTCCACAATACTTTACTGCCGTCGTTGGGGAGGATGTGAGCGATGCGGACAGGTCGATTCAAGTGGAGAAATTCGGTCGAAAGGTACTGGTATGGCAAGCAATATGTTCCTGTGGTTTGAAGTCAACCATTTTTTACACTACCGGAACTATAAATGCGGAAATCTATCGATCTGAGTGTCTCCAGAAGAGATTGTTGCCTTTATATAAGAAGCATAGTACAGCTCCACTGTTTTGGCCGGATTTAGCGTCGGCTCACTATGCCAAAACCACCCTCAATTGGCTTGCGGAAAAGGGTATAGATTTCGTTGAGAAAAATATCAATCCACCAAATTGCCCTCAGCTTCGATCCATCGAACGTTACTGGGCAATCGTGAAGAGGGTCTTCAAGAAGACTGGTAAGGCAGCTGGGAACATGCAGGAGTTCAAAAAAAATTGGGCTCAAGCGTCCAAAAAATGCGATGCAACACTTGTCCGGAACTTGATGAAGAGCATTCGATCCAAAGTTCGAAAATTCGTGAAGGAATAACTTAAATTTCATCCGGTCTTCATTATGTTCAAGTTTAAACTCGTACAATAAAGGATCAATTTTTTGTATGAAAAAAATATCGGTTTTCAACATAATTTGAAAGAAAGTTTGTGGATAGCTTATTTTCGATACACTCCTCAGTTCCTATAGGGTTCAAATTTACTCTTTTAATTCGGTTAATTGGTTTCAATTTATAAAAGGATTCCAAGAGGCTTGTCATTCTCGCGTCTGAAAACGTCATTGTATTCAGTCGATGAGTTGTATTTCTTGAGAAGCTTCAAAGTATGATTTAACATTCTTATGCTACTTTGAAATTTCTCTAAGTTTATTTTATGAATCTGAAGATGATATGATGATAATTATTTTTGTTTCTCTTTCTTTGAATGCCACAAGGCCTGAATGTCTTGACATGTCGGTGATGGTTAACATAGCTGCAGTAACTTGTATGTACCTAGAATGAGAAATATTATTAATAAATTGAAATTAATAAATGAAAACTTATAACATAGAAATAATTTTCTTCAAATTTACGGTCGTCTAGGGCGTTTCATTTTGGTTTTATGTAATTTTCTGTTTTTTACATCTTCAAATGTCTTTCTTCTGTCTTTCTTAACTGTGTCTTTTATAAACGGGACTTTTGTTTTATTTTTAATTCCTTGTCGTGCGACGTAAATTTCATCATTAGGGTTTAAATGTGGTTCATTTTCACGAGTTTTATTGTGGTACGTTGGATCTGAATTTTGTTTTTCAATTAAGCGAATAATTGCTTCATCATAAATTTTTTCTCTGTTTGAAATAATATCACCAATGTTTAAAGGTCTTTCATCTTCATCTTTAATGCCATAAACTATTTCAGAGGGTTTCAAATTAGTGGATGAATGTACACTGATAGGCAAAATAAAGTGCCCACCTCATCGTTTTTTCAATTTCTCTCATTTACTTGGTTCAAATTAAAGTAAACACACTGTATTTTTTTATTATCTTATTTTTTATTTTTTTTTTATGTTTCACTTATGGAATACTGAAAAAAAAAGGAGTTTTACTTAAAGAAAAAAAAATCAATTTGTGTTGAAAAAAAAAAACAGTGACAAAATTAAGTGCCCACTTCATTTAGGCTACAGAAAACATAAATTAAAGTAAAATAAAAGCATTTCAATAATTGATGTGTCCTCCTTTGGCCTTCAGGACCTATTGCAGGCGCTTCGACATGCTCTCGACCAGGTTCTTTAGGTGCTGTGGATCTAGCTCTTCCCAGGCGCGCTCCAGGGCTTCAAAATAGTTATTTTTATTGGTAACACCAGTTTTGTTAACCCTAACATCGAGAATCGCCCACAAATTCTCGATGGGATTGAGGTCCGGGCTTTGTGGAGGCCATTCCAGCGGTTTGATCCGACAAGACCGGAAGAAAGACTTGGTCTTCTTGGCAGTATGCTTCGGGTCGTTGTCCTGCTGGAATACGAACTTCTCTTCAAGGCCCGTCTGGATCAGCGAAACCTCCAGATTTTCTCGCAGGATGTTGATGTAAGAATCTGCCGTCATTATCCCGTCGATTTTCACAATGCTTCCCACTCCACCCCACGAAAAACACCCCCAGACCATCACATTTCCTCCTCCATGCTTCATCGTGCCATGGATGTGGCGCTCCTGAAGCTACTCTCCCGATCTGCACCAAACACGAACCCGCCGCTTTCGGTTAAACAGCTCGAATTTTGATTCGTCCGTCCAGAGAACCGTTTTCCAGAACTCTAGGGGCTTATCAGCATGCTCCTTAGCAAACTTAAGCCGTTTGGCTTTGTTTGCCTTGCTGATAAATGGGCGCTTCCGGACAAGTTTGCTATTCAACCCCTGTGCTACGAGACGGCAACGAACAGTTCGACCGGAAACTGATAACTGAAGGGTTTCCTGGATCTCGCGGACAGTTACCTTCGGGTTCTTCTTGACTTCGCGCATGATTTTGGTGTCCGTTCTCGCATCCGTTTTCCGCTTCCTGCCTTTGCCAGGGCGATCCACCACTGATCCAAACGTTTTAAGCTTCAGAAGAATTTTGCCAACCGCTGCCTTACTGATACTGTACTTCTTAGCGACAGCCCGGTGCGATTCACCGTTTTGCACATCACGAACGACCAATTTTCGGATGCACAAGGGAATTGCTTTCGAAAGCACTGCGTTCTCCATTTTTTTCAATTGAATCAAATGCGATCACGTATACAAATGCACTAGGTTGAGCCGTTTGCTTCAAAACATGTCAAAATATCAAAACATAAACAATCGAGGGGTCTTCCAATGGAAACTTATCGAAAACATATCGATTTTTGAAGTGGGCACTTTATTTTGTCACTGTTTTTTTTTCAACACAAATTGATGTTTTTTTCTTTAAGTAAAACTCCTTTTTTTCAGTATTCCATAAGTGGAACTTAAAAAGAATATAAAAAATAAGATAATAAAAAAAATACAGTGTGTTTACTTTAATTTGAACCAAGTAAATGAGAGAAATTGAAAAAACGAAGAGGTGGGCACTTTATTTTGCCTATCAGTGTATATCCAACGGTTTTTTAGGAATTGGGGTTTGAGCAAACATTATTTTATAAGGATGCCGTTTTTATCTTGTTTTTTGGGGTTTTTTGCTTTAAAAAAAAAATTTTTTTTTTTTTTTTTTTTTTTTTAAAATTATTTTTTTCTTTTGAAAAATCACATTAAGAAAGATGCATGGTTTCTAATCTATTTCGCATGCTGCAAAATGCCTAAAATTTATTAACTTTTTGACGTATAACCACTTTTGGCATTTTTGCATAAAACCTTTGTAGGCATTTTATGCATAATTCCAATCTTCAAGCAAAGTGCCTACTTTGAAGTCATAATAGCATACTTCAGATTTACCGTGTAGGGCGATACTTTTATTTCCATTCTTGTGGGGCTTACATTGGAAATGGCATTGACTGGCGAATATTACAAATAAGCAATGAAAAACGAACGAATTTCCATCAGAAGCTAGCATCGTTCTCTGTCTGTATGGTAGATTGTATTTGAGTTTATACGTTTGTTTGTAAATTACGATTTATAATCAACATTTCCCTTTTGTTTACATTCTGCATGTTCGTCCTAATCGCAAATTGCTCAGGATATGGGAGTTTACCTCTGAAATGTAATCGGTCAGTTCGAATCTGCACCAAACTATAGCCCCTTATAACGGAACGGACAACTCCCTATTGAATCTCACCACTGCATATCTCACCACCCACATCTAGAGCAGCGCATACTATATGTAGTACTAGAGCAATTATTCGCCGATCTGCTCCACCGTCAGTTGCTCAGTTTGACTCTACTCCAGCTCCACCGCAGCAGCGCCTATATGCTTATTAGATTACTCACATTAACGCTTTATTTTTCTCTCCCTCTCTCTTCTCTCTGTTTGCACGTTGCCTACTTGTAGGACATTTTCACCACCCTGGTCGACATCCAGTGGCGCTGGACGTTGGTGGTGTTCGCGTTGAGCTTCATCCTGTCCTGGTTGGGATTCGCCATCATATGGTATCTGATCTCATACAGCCATGGCGACGTGGCCGCTCATGCCAATGGAGGTTCGGACGAAATGCTCCAAACGACAACCTACTACCAAGATATTGATGATCCTTTGCGATTTCCAGACACTCAACACCAGCCGTGCGTAACGTTCATTTACGGTTTCACGTCGGCTTTCCTGTTCTCGCTGGAAACACAGCACACCATTGGCTACGGAAACCGCTTCGTGACGGAGGAATGTCCTGAAGCGGTGTTCATACTGGCCTTGCAGAGCATCACCGGAGTGTTCATACAAGCATTTATGGTTGGCATCGTGTTCGCCAAGCTGTCCCGCCCGAAGAAACGTGCCCAGACGTTACTGTTTTCGCGTAATGCCGTCATTTGCCACCGCGATGGCGTGCCGTGCTTGATGTTCCGTGTCGGCGACATGCGCAAGAGCCACATTATCGAGGCTCATGTTACGGCTCAGATCATACGAAGGAAGGTAAGTCCCTATCGTGTCAATTAAGTCTGATATCAACAAACTTGATGCCGAAAACTAAACAGATCACCAAAGAGGGCGAAACTATGCCGTTCTACCAGCAAAATATGGAGGTCAGTTGTGATGGTGGCGATGATCGGTTGATGTTCATCTGGCCAACGATAGTCGTTCATAAGATTGATAAGGACAGTCCTCTGTACCAACTCTCCGCGCAGGATATGCTTCGGGAGCGGTTTGAAATAGTCGTTATGCTTGGTCAGTGTTTCAGTCAACGGCTTTTTCGTTTCTAATTTATCGCAACCTTTTTTTTTAGAGGGAGTCGTAGAATCCACTGGAATGACAACCCAGGCGCGAAGTAGCTATCTGCCGTCGGAAGTCCTGTGGGGTCATCGATTCGAGTCGGTCGTTAAGTTCAAGCGGGACACCGGAGAGTACGAGGTGAGAATTTTCAACTCGCTCGCCGCTTGCTGCGATGAATGAATGGTGCCAGCGGTGGCGACGGGTTATTTCGCATGCGTCAACTGAGCGCATGCCTACTGTGAACTAGCGGCCATTCTTCTACTCTCTCGCGAACTGAAAAATTTCATAGTTCCATCTCGCGGAGATGAGACGTGATTAGTGGAGCGATTTTGATGCGTTATGACCTACTTTTAAGCAAAGGATGAAGCGTCTAATCGATTGAATGCTTTTTTTTTTCAGGTGGATTACACCATGTTCAATAATACGTACGAAGTGGATACACCCCTGTGCAGTGCACGACAACTGCACGAGGTCAAGAAGGAGCTCTGCAAGCAAGGGCTAGGTAGGTCACAGGAACTATTGTTCAATCAATTTACACTGCTTGCTTGAGGCTTGTAATCGGTTGCTTATGATAGAATAATCTTCCCGTCGCACACTAGTAATGTTTCCACTTTCTGTTTGTCGTAATGTTGCTGGTGTATAGTTCCGTCTTCGTCCAGTGACGATTCGGACAGTTCGTCGTCGTCGGACGACACCGGATGTGAGCCATCGACACCACGGCCCATCATTAAGCATTCACATGCCAACGGGTATCTGCATTTCAATGCCACTGGTGGCGGCGATGGTGGTTCAGCTAGAGGACCTCCGGTCGACCCAAATCCAAATCCCGATGGCGGGGAACATGTGATCACCGGTAACGAAGGATCGCCTTCGGCCAGTCCGAAGCAGCGCAACTTTCGTAAGCTTTCCTTCAAAGAACCATCCATGGATTCGCTGTGCTGAGGAAGCGGTTTCTGTCTCTTTCGTTGCAGTAGGTTGGGATGATGTTTGGCTTGTGTGTGTGTGTTGTTTTACGAAGTGTTAATTGTTATTGGTGCTAATACATCAAACGTGTTTGGATCGTGAGAGCTTGGCTTTTAAATTGTTCTCTTTTAACCTGTGCTTCAATTTGAACTACGTGGAGAAGGAACGACTGTATAACAGAGGACTCAATGTTTGATAAGGAATAGGAAATTTATTGAATTTCTCTTATAATCATCATAGTACATATATTTATCACATTCTGCAGTCATCCAACTTCAAACGTCAAAAGATGTTTAATTTCTCCAATAAATGGACGCAGTAACCAAGAATATTTAATCTTGGCAAATAAAATTAGGCCTTGAATATAATTAAAAGCTACAAAAACGTTTCGGAGACTTAAATTTCGTAAAAATAATGAGCAGTCAGAATTTCCACACCATTTCTTACCTTTGCACTACAAATTCGTCGTATTGATCTAACCGTACTAGGGAATATACTCGAGCCAGACTCCAAGTTTTCTCTTTAATTGCACTATATCCACACACATTTTCGTTGCGTAATTGCACAAACCATAAAAATCACACTTCACTTATTACACTAGCCACACGAGAATCTACGAATACGTGATAAAATACTAGAAAACTATGGGATTAATTTTCACAATAATTTAAATACGCTTGCAACTATTTTGAACCGCTTGATGTTGCCAAACTATTTTATTATGACTCTTATTCGAATGAAATGGCTTTGGCAGTACTTCAATATCACTTTTTTTGTGGGAGTGCAACAAATCGCCCAAAGTTGAACTATTTTATTTTTCCATCATAACATACTTCTAATTGTAGATTTTTTCAATATTTACCGAGAAATAAAATTCCACATTTAATAATATATAATATCTCTGTTGAATTTGGCGGCACTGCTCACATACTGTATGGCATACACATCAACGCTAGTGTGCGTGTTCAACCATTCATAGAGCATTCTATGCCCAGCGTTATGGTGAGTCTTGTTGTCTAAATTCTCATGGAAGAATAACAAACAAACCCTTTAATTTTGTCTTGGTTATACGCATGCTACCAACACACGTGAAGTGCTGTCAAATGATCTACTTCATGCGAGATTTTTTTTTAAATGGGCCTAGTCGAAGTTCTTTTGATTGCAAACATTGAGCTTTTACTTATGTCACACTCTGCATTAATAAATATTTTCAGTCAAGTTTTGAACTTTTTATCATTGATTTGAATTGAAACTGCCACAGTCCTCCTTGAATATGAGAACCAATGAACCCTAATAGTAATATCCCAAGTTTCCCAAAGATGCTCAACCAATATTGCGCATTTCGCTCACCACTGGACTCCGAACTTACATTTTATAAGGCGGGATTGTCTCAAATCGTGTCGTTGCCTTTAGCGCACTTATGCTCGTGAAGAATAAGTGCGCCGAAGACATCGACACGATTGAATGTAAACCAGCACTTTCGTTAACGGTTCTGCACTTAAAATTAATTGCGAAACAGTAGGGTGCAAAGTGCGGAATGTATCCAATATGTTATAAGTGCTGAAAGTGAGATATTAGGCCTGTTTAATGACCAGCTAGCGATGACTCGAAACCTCTTTTTTGTCTCTTTTCGGCATTCGTTCAGGGATTGATGCCAAAAAGAGTTAGCATGATACTCTGAGTTAATTCGAGTTGGTCATTAAACAGACCCTTGCCGGCGTCGGTGGTGTAGTGGTAAAGCGTGACTGCTACTTGGCACCCCAGTGGGTCTGGGTTCAATCCCAGTCGACGTCGGTGGTTTTTCTGAGGCGAAAAAATCTGGTCACGTCTTCCTTCGGAAGGGAAGTAAAGCCGTTGGTCCCGGTTCATATTCATGAGTCGTTAGGTAGGGTCCAGGTGGTGGAGTCGTCTTCCTGGCGTCGGTGATTGTCACCATGTGAGGAAATAGGCCGACGTAAAATAAAGATTAAAAAAAAAAAATTAAACAGACCCATTGTTCTATGTGTACTTGTGCTACAGCGTTATAGACGGTTAAACGACCTAATTTAATCTCATACAAAAAATGTAAACAATGCCCGCAAATAACAGACACTTTTTGAGGGCTAGGCGATGGCTAGATAGGGCGTGCCAAAAGAGTGAAAGAGGTAGATAAAAAGTGCTGACGTCAAGGTGCAAGCGTTTATTGAGGTTATTACGTTCAAATGTATTAGTGTGTGTTGTGTAGATGTGGTAGTGATCCTCTCCAATGTTTTCCTTTAAAACTAAACATCAAGCGTACACGCTCGCAATGAATGTTGGGTAATATGTGAATTTACATACAAGGTTTCGAACAATACGAATTGATGTGTACATTGTTTGTATGTGTTATGGCTGACCCACAATTGATACGTTGCGGATGCGTTTGCGTAGATTTGACAGAAAACCTATGGGAAAACTGTCAAATGCACGCAAACGCATCCGCAACGTATCAATTGTGGGCCAGCCATTAGAATTTTACGGAAAACAAAAGAGTGCTTGCACTGTATCTGCAAGACGCCAGTGTGCGTGCAGTAAACGTCACTAATATTCATTGCACTTACTCTTTGATGTAAGATGAATAAGAGCGGCGAAGACATCGGCTCCTGGGAGGAAGAAACAGATACGAAACATGTGAACGTCAAAACGAGCCGATATTTGGCTGTCACTGCCTGTCGAAGCGAGAATCAAAACAACGAAAAAAGCTTTGAAGAACTTGGGAAAACAATCGACAAAACCAATCGATTTAGTTCCTTTTTAGCTATGACTAAAAAGGTCAATACAAGTTTTATCCTCCAAATCTGTCGCAAAGATGTGATTTCTGACACAGTTTTCGCAACAGATATTGACGGATTCCTTGAACATGATACATCGCGTGGCTGTTGTAAAGTTCCCAAATGCACATTTTCACGAAATTCCACGCGGCGCTAAACGAACAACCGCGTCTCACGAAACGTCGCAATGTAATCTCCCATAAGGATGGAGTAAACAGAGGTACACCACGTGGAATTTTGAGCAAATGCGTCTATACGAAGTCGGCGAGAAGTTATCCCTCCAGGTTTTTACGAGCGCTAATGGCCGCCACAATCATGCTCAGTTTCTGGTAGGCAGCGAACGATTTGACGTTTGTCTTGTTTCATTCGATCGTCTGCTTACTAGTCGACACAAGCCAAATGTCAAATCCTTTGATCGCTGGTGGCCATTACAGCTCTTAAAAGCCTGGATAAAATAGTTACGCCATTATTTTAAATTGATACCAAAGTTCCAAAGTTGCCCACTAAATACAATCTGGTGGGTTTTCTCAGTTGCTTTAATTTTATACGGCGCATTGAAATTTTCTTGAGGATTGATAAAGCTATGTGCTACATTTTATGTGTACTATATATAGCTTCCTCCCAGGCACGATTCAACGTTAGATCGGACTTGTAGAATCACACCGCGCAATCAAAGTGGGCTAAAAAGCGCAACAATTTAGGCTTGTTGCAAACTCGGCAGTCAAAATACCATTACCGCATCGCAAGTGCGACTTAGTATATGAGCGACAATAGAAACAGTGATGTTTTTAAAGCAGCGTAGGCCCTTTTAAAAGTTTAGTTGACGTTTATATTTTTGGGTGTAGTAGTGGAGAGCGTTAAATTTTTTATATTTTTTCTTGATTAAAATCAGTACGATTAACATATGTACACAGATGGGATTAATATTTTTCGTGATATTATTTCAGTGGCAACTTTTCCGTATTAAATTGGAAGAAAATCATCAGAATCGAATGTTTGGTGTGTTTCTAAACGATTAACGGTAAGTGAACGAATAAATTGTGAATAACTTGTGTACTCAGTGTTCGGTATTCAGTGCATATTCACCGATTTCCACTGGAGGTCTGCTTATTGAGCTCAAGATAGGTTCCGCTTCCCTAGTGAATATGAATCGGGAAGATGTTCTAATATATATTAATCAATATATTAATCTCATCACTCGAAATCAATCTATAATTTAAAAGAATTGCGCACAAGTGGAAAAATTTGTAATATTTGTTCATGGCTCAATTGCGTAAGCTTTACAGAGCCGATAGTTAACCTTTTATTATACCACTTGTGTGTGTCTGTCCAATCTAACACCCACCGGCCGGCAATGGTATTATGGAAGAAATCTGTTTGCAGGTTACCATTGAAACTAGCTTTAATCCGGGAGTTAGAAAGTGCTAGCTCTATTGCAGATCCAGTAACCCATTTCAGAATGTCTGGAATGTCCATTCCGAGGTTACTTTTACACGCAATAAGCCCCGTATGTAAACATGATCGTTTTCATGTGGATAACGGTAAAGTTAGCACACTTCCAGGTTCAATAATAATCAAACCTGGCGCGTATACATATATTGTATATACATTTTATAACTGGTTGGGTCTCACCATATTTCGCTGGTTGGTCTTGAAGTGCATCAACCCTCCTTTGATGTAGGGTCCATATTGTCGTCTTGGTGTTTCTGCTTTTGAAGCGCTGACTTTAGTAGCGCATATCGAGACTCACAATGTGTCATAAGGCACCGCTAGCGGCCGGGATAGAGAAGAGAACAGGAGAAAGGAGAGAAGCATTAGTAACTGGCAACATGCTCTGCGAATGTGAGATTTTCTCACAACGGCCGTTCAGAATGGTTCGACGGATGCATATGAGAGATCATTCCCGATAAGTTCCCACTCGTTCACTCCATTCCATGACGTTCAGTTATAGAAGACAAGAAACATTTTACTACGTGCTACATTTGTGAATATCAGGGCAATGACCCCCATCGCATCTTCAAGTGATCATTACGAGCTGTTCATTTGGTTCAGGCACTTTTGAACGTTGATGTTCACACATGAAATCTGCCGTGACCAAGCCGACAGAACGCGCCCAATACCCCTTTCTGAACCGAAGGGCAGGGAGTTTTTTTTTGATAACACTTATGCCTTAATACTACGTTTGGTAGGGGTTGGGACGTTTACTCGCGGTTCACCCGGGGTTAAAAGGAGTGACACTTTTTAGGGATGGTTTTGCAATGAAACATGGAAATGGGATTCTGTAGTCTCATCATAGAGTTGTCACTAGCACAAGATCGTTGTGAGATATTATCAGGGCTCATTTATAGGTTCAGCCGGTTTTGGTGACCATTGGGCGACGATGAGACTCCTCTAGATGTCAGAACAAGACAAACACTGCAATAAAGAATGAATTTAAAAAAACACACACACAAACTAAAAATAATTTAAATTAAGATTAAAATCTTATACTACACATTTGGAGAATCAAATAAATCGATTGCATATCCCAACACATCTCTTATAGAAACATAAGGTTGTCTTCCTTGGGCATCTAAGGTATTCAAAAGGCAGCTTACGTCCCAAGTAACACCACTTTTTACATTAATGTGAAAAATACATCTTTTAAACAAAGCTTAAGTTTTTTTTTCCAATGTCAATAACCTAATTTTATAAACGCATACAACCGAAAAAACGCAATAAATGTGGCATTTTTTAACATCTTTTAAGTCATACCAGATGTGTTTTTGAACATCCATAACACAAATATTCTGTCCTATGGATGGTTCCAACAGTATGCTTATAACATAATGATGTTCTGTACAAGTAGTTATTAACTTCGCAAGTTCTAAATATGTATAATGAAGCTATTTTACCATGAAGAAAACTTGCAAAATACAAACAATACGAGATAATAATGTTTTGCATTCCATATGAAGCACGGTACTAAAACGTACAAATATTAAAAAAATATATAAACAAGATTTTGTCATGGCTTCCTACGAAACGATATCGGTGCTAATCGTATTTTACGCGTTAAAGTTGACTGTAAACAACTTTTTCAAATGGGAAATGAAAACAGCTTTACTCATGGATGTTGCATCAAAATTGTACATGCGGCTCAAGGTTAGCAGTGTAACTTTTCGTTTTTACCTTTCCTAATTTCATTAATTGGGGTTGAAAAACATAGAAGGTAACCCGAATAAATTATTTAATTATTGTGAGATTTCTTTATGGAACCCACAACAAACAACATGGCGATTTTCAAATGAAGTCTACAGTGCGGGTTAAAACATCAGAAACAGTCTTGAATTTGAAATGTTCGTGTTTTCTTTTCTGCGTGTTTTTTTTTCTGTGAAATTGAACAGAGTAATGACATTTATTGTAGGCAGATTCCCGATTGCTGTACTGAACCTTTGCCTATATTTCACACTAGTACTTTTTCCTCATTCGTGAGTTTATGATGCAGCTTGTTAACCCAAAAAACATTTTTTTGTTTTTTCAAAATTTATTAAGCGTACCATCTTTTTGATAAACCACGAACATATAATACGTTCATCTTGAATCCTGTAGAGTGTGAGCTTTTAAGTGGAATACCTGTAATTAGAATATGAGAAGAAAGATTAGTAATTTCCATTTAATTCCAACTACCTTATTGCTTATCTTGACAGATACGCGTATTTCGTCTACAATGTGCAGACTTCTTCAGTGTCGTGCACTAATACTAGACTGAAACCCCTCTCCTTTCTGGAAGGGAGGTTCCCATACAAATGAAACACAAATTTCAACCAAACATGAGAATTATGCAGGCATCTAAAACACAAGATGAATATTTCCCGGGTAAAAAGATGTTCGGATAGAAGTATGAATTCCTTCTTACTCAGTAAAAAATACTCTTCCGAAAATCAACCATAAACGCGCCAGTTCTATTACATTTTTATTCATTTAGTTGAAAGCGTTGCAACGCTCGTACCGGGGTCAGCTAGTTTACTAAAAAATGTCATGTATTTATCGGATATAAATCGAATTTGCAGAGCAGTTTAATACACGTTTTAAGCTCACTTTACATACATTGGATCAATTATTAGAGGTTGTTTGATAAAATTCTCGACATTTTCGCATAACTTCACTTCCATACGAGCTTGTACAGTCGTGTCTAGACCTGAGTAGCCTTCCATCGGGGATCGGGGTCGGAGACTTTCTTACTTCGGAAATTTTCTGACTTCGGAATGATTTTCCCGTATATTGTACAAACTCTCTTACATGCCTGAATGTGTCATCCGCAAATTGTGTATGGCATTTTTTGCCTGCTACAAGTGGTACCTTTTTCTCATTTTTACCCACTCCTCACGCATGTCATTTGCGACCACGTCCTTTACTTTCTCCTTGGTCTTTCTGAGTTCCCGCTTCATCATGGCCCAATGAGTTTCTATTAGACGTAGTACAGGGCAGTTCGGTGAGCTTATGTCTTTGGGGACAAAATACACCGAGCTAGTCTCATACCATTCCAGCATGCTTTTGAAATAGTGGTATAAAGCTACATCCGGCCAAAAAAGTGGTTTTTATTGAGCTTTTCCCAAAATGGGGAAAGACGTTTTTGGAGGCAGCTCTGAATTTTCCATGTGATTTCCTTTTTTTTTTCGCTCGGCTCCACTTGACTCACTTCCATCTTGGCCGCAACAAACCACATAACCAAGGATGTAAACAATACCCAGGTAACCAATAAGCATTGAATAAAGCATGTAAGTAGCCCTATATGTGTCTTAACGATAGCGATATAATGCACATGAAGCGATATAATGCAAATGAGCATTAATTTAATGCTGGACCCCACCAAAAGAAGACGTCGGTAGCGTGAATTGGTAACGTTCGCAAATGACAGCTAGATGACAGCAGTTTAAATGTTGTTATACTGCTGGGGAGTTTAGCATTTAGAATGCTGATTAAATGCTTGATTGAAAATGCGATGCAAAACAGAAAATAAGACCTATTTTCAATTTTAGATTTTATTTGTTTGCCTGTCTTGCCTCTTGATTTGCAAGCAATTTGAATATAGAGAATTTCCAGCCAGAATAGCAAACCGGTTGGACCCTACTCTCACCGATCTGCATGAAATTTTGTCCATATGTCGGTTTCTACCCAAAATTACGTTTTCCATAAAAAAATCCAAAATTATCCTGGATAAATTTTCTATAAGGGCGTATTCATAATGTGAAAATTTTGAAAAATAACAAAAATTTATGTTTTTGCAATTGTTTGGCCCTCTTTGATTGTTAGTCGTGATGTCCACAACAAAATGTATTGCAAAACAGGCAATTTTTTCTCAAACACGCTGGCAGTCAGGCTTAACCGTTTCTGTTTAGACGCGATGAAAAGAATCAAGTTGATGCTTTTGGATATGTGTGTGTTTCGGATAGCTTTGTTTAGGGAGAGAAAAAGCAGCATTTCATACGATGTTGTTTTTTCTTAATTTTCATTAAATTTATTACATTTCAGATCGTTTGAATGAATTAAATATTTTGGGTTCATCATTAGAATTAGAAAATACCTTAACTGCAATTTGGTTATTGGAAACTGGAATGTAAGAATGATATTTTTGAGTTCCAGGAATTGGTTTTGCTTTGTTAAAAATCGGATCGAAGTCCTTTTCGGCCTCTTTGTATTCATCTGTGGAAACATAGCAAAATGTCATTTTTGTTTCATGATCCTCTTTGCGATTATTTGCCCAGTCATAAAATGTCTAGCATTCGTTATAGGATGTTCGTGTTGCTTAGCCAAACTTGCTCTAGTTGCCATTCCCTTAAGAGTACCTCCGATCGCATCACAAGGACTCTTGCCGTGTGAAGTTGCAAAAAATGCCATGGAATTTCATTATTATGCCTATCTTTAATTCCACAGAGGCTAGCAAAATATTTTTTTTTTATTATTTTTATATTGCGACGCTGCTCCGTCTGACACAAAAATAATCTTTTTGATTGTAATTTGTGATTTTAAATATCCCCATAATTTTGAGATGAACAACTGAACTACTACTTTGTCATGCTTTAAAGCATCAGAAATGATCACAATACTTATGTGTTTTAGTGTACCATTTTCTTTGTAATATGCTACAAATGGATGTATTGTACATTGAGCATTATTCCAATGACAACTTTGCACTTGCTTCGCGAACTTGCCAGCAAACCCGAATTTGAATCTTCCCGGCACATCCCTACGTCCAGTCACAATGTAAAACTTTTGATCGGGAAGCTGCTTAAAGTCGAGTTTGACGTATGTTTCGTCATCGATCAAAGTGCAACCCGTGTATTTCGTCAAAACACGGTCGTACAAGAGCCTTGCACGTTTGTTGCCACGGAATTCTGCTTCATGTGCCGGTTCGGATGATTACTGGCTTTGTACGACTTGTATGCTTCCTTCGCAAGGATGTTCGCACCGTTTGAAAGTGGCGTTGTACCTTCTAGTCACATCTCAGATCAAAAGACCGGGGTTGGCTTTAACGCACCTCAACAACAAGTTGACGATCCCTAGTTCCAGTTTTTTATGTAGGTCCCCTGATTCCTTTCCACATTCAGTGTTTCTTTGTAGGTTTTTAGCACTTCACAAACTGTTGTTTTCGGTATCTTCAGCACTTTAGCCAGCTTGAAACCGAATTTTCCAGGTGATTGTGCACAATTTTTTTTTATTTCGAGTTCCATTTGACGTTATTTTTGAACGCGATCGACTACTTTGATCAAACTTGCACCAGTTGTTCTCTCTAAAAGTGTAAACTAACCACTGTCAAAGATTTTTGATTCCCAACACTCGAAGCGTGCTAGCGGCGTGCGAGGGGCTTACCAGTTTACTTTTAGTCAGCCCTTTATTACGATTATTTCTCGATTCAAGAATCCAAAAGTCTTTAATCATTCCGGGGAGTTATTCTCTATTCCCAATTGACATTCAAGCAACACTTGTTATCTCTACACGGAAAATGAAAAGTACCGAAAAATTGAGTTTAAAAGTTTTTCGGATGGTGATAAAAAACAGCTAAGACAGATAATTGCTTTTGATAAATTTCCCATGGAAGGTAATTATTTAAGGCATGCGTGTAGGCATGTTTTTGAGTTCTTTCTTCGTTTTATTTATCAATTCCTCCTCAGTTTTCGCGACAAAATTGTTGGAATAGATCTTACGCTTCAGGTTGGTCTAGAAATTCTTGATGGGAAGCAGCTGGGGGATGTTGGGCGGGTTCGCCGACTTGGGTACCACATCGATATTCAGCCGTGGGCCGACGCCAGATTCAGCCAGAACACCGCGTCTTCGCCTTTATGGTATTTCTTATGAATGAACAACGCAACTTCCGGCAGGCATTTCGTACTATAAATTTCCCCATTCACGGCCAGTCCGGAGCGAAAGAAGAGCGGCGTTGACATCTTCCTCTCACTGATTGTCAGCCACAGCAGCACCTTCTTGGGGAACTTGATGTGTGAAATGAACTTCACCTCGGAGCCCACTTCCTTCGTGGGAGAAGTAAAATACGAAGTGCCCTGCCAGTCGTTCCCATCCAGGGTGAGATAGGTCTCGTCATCAATCACCACCGCCACGTCGCGATTCGCCGGGAAAATCGAGTTGACCATCTTATTCAGCCGCTGCCGCTGCGTCATTGCCTGCAGCTCCGAAACCAGTGGACGTGACTTCCGCTTCCTGACATGTACGTTCATGTTCGCCAGGTACTTTTTCACTGTTTGGCCAGTTGAACCGATATCCCGGCCAAGCGCACGCAGTGATGTAGCCACTTTTCCCTCGGTCTTCCTCTTCAGCATCCTTTGGAGCTTCTTGTCGCTCTGGGTCGTCGGCCGTCCGGGACCGGGCTTTCTTTCGATGCTCTGATTGTTGTCTAATAGTGCCAAGATGTTGTAGATGCCAGAACGGGCGTATCCGGCGTCCACAAAGCTCAACACGATGTCTTGGAATATATGGAACTTCTGAATGGAGTTGCTTCACTGTTTTTGGCATCACGGTTAGAGTCCGACTGATAGAGCTGTCAAATTTTGTCTGCTGACTCATGGGCTACTATGATTGATGCTGCATGTGTAGTTTTGTCAGTGCGGATGAAGGTACCCATGAAAAATTGGAAATTTTTGTAATTTTTTTTAAATGCAAAAGTTAGTATCTTATTAGGTAGAAATCAATGTGCTCTGATAGTTCATTTTAACGCAACGGTTTAGTAATGCATGCATTACCTACAAGTATTGGATAGCACTTGCGCCATTTGTTTTTTTTTTGACTTCGTCCGATGAAGTCTTGTCCAGCCTATTGGTGTTCGACGCGGCCAATACGAAGCGACGGAGTGCAACCGTGCATCGGGGTGTTGTGTGCCCTACGCCTGCAGAACGCAGGATATCGGTTGTCGACGGTGGCAAGGGTGCATTCGGCCGGTAAATGTGAGTACTTCAGAAGAAATCCGAATTTGCTTTTGTATACAAACATTTCAATCGATGATTTCTCGCGAAAATAAGTTCAATCTCAAAAACATAATCATTCCAAATCATAGAGGAATCATTCTTCTACTTGATTGTAGTGTTAGTTTTTGGAGCTGAGCGTATATCAGCGAATGAACTGTTTGTTTTCATAAGCAAATTCACCCTTGTCGCGAAGTTCTTCGGAAATTATATCTAGTGATTGAAGATTATTTGTTTCCCTTCATATAGATCTGGTAACATGTGTAACATAACTCCTGGGAATACTTTCAGGCGTTTATTTGACAGCATTAACAGACACACAGATGTCAACCAATGTACTTGTCACGTTCATCTGTGTTCCTACTGAACTGTCAAACTCAAATTGCGCAGTACACGCTAAGACTTAATTACCCATAAAAAGATAATTGTTTCACCCATATATGGGTAACTGATGCAATACTCATAATATGGGTAAATTGTACTCACAAAAGTGGGTCAACTTCACTTACAATTTGAGTTAAGTGATATTACCTAAATATGAGTAAATGCATATTACCCATATTTGGATGAAAAAATAAACATTGGCAGTTCGTAAGCTTCATTGGATCGAGTAGGTTGGTTATCATTCCATCTTGCGATTCAACAGATTGAGGTCCATTACGAAAGTTGGAATTGCGTAGTAGAAGATGGAAGAACTGAAAAAAACATTTGGATCCGGATTCGTTCCGAAAATTGAGCGGTGAGAAGGTTGTGGCAGAGTTGTGACCTTGGAATTGTACAGAGAATACACTACGATGAGAGGGACCTGATTAACCTGATGGGTTCAAACATTCGATCAATAATTGTTTTGATCAACTATTAGTCATTTATTTTTAATCACTTCTCAGCAATATTTGTATTACTTGTTATGGAACAAACAATCAGCAGTTAGTCCAATTGCTATAGTAGTAGTATAATTGAAGCACAGAGAAA
This sequence comes from Aedes koreicus, assembly GCA_024533555.2. NCBI lineage: Eukaryota > Metazoa > Arthropoda > Insecta > Diptera > Culicidae > Aedes > Aedes koreicus. The sequence continues at coordinate 362,516 of JAHHFK020003686.1, forward strand.
TCCATATCCATATCCATATTTGCGTCTAATTTCAATATAAGGTTTTAGATTTACCTATATTTGCGTGCAATTTACTTTAAATTGGTTACCCATAAATAAGTAAACATTACCTATATTGTTAGTTAACCATGCGTACCCAAATATGGGTAAAGCGACTTTACCCATAAAATGAGTATGTGCACTTTTCCGCGATTATGGGTAAAGTTTACTCATCATTAAGTAAACTGATCTTAGCGGGTAGTTTCCATTAAAAATGTCGTACAAGCTGGATTTACGAGCACAAGTCGTCAACCTTTTTGGACGGCTTAGTACAAGTGAAATTTTGAGCGTGTTCAAAGACGAACCAATATCAAAATCAACAATATACCGTGTTTTGAAAGATTGTCGTGATGGTAAAGAACCGGAACATAAAAATAAAAGTGGTCGCCCATCAAAATTGAGTGCCAGAACAACGAAAAAACTGCTGTCAAGCGCTGAAAACAAGGTTGGCCAATCAACACGCAAATTAGCACGAAAATTTCAGGTTTCAAACATGACAGTCCATCGGATTTTGAGAAAACATAACGTAATCTATCAGAAACGTCAGCGTGCACCAAAATATACACAGCAACAACTCGAAAAAATACCAAAATGTTGCCGTGCACTTCGTCGCGAGCATTTTGCAAATGGAAAGTGCATAATTTTGGATGATGAATCTTACTTCACGTTTTCGCACCATTGAGTGGCAATGATGGTTTCTATACTGCTAACATTAAAACAACACTAGACGATGTTAAATATGCCAGCAAATCGAAATATGAGCCAAAGGTGTTAGTGTGGGCAGCCATGTCATCGAAGGGTATCTCGGCGCCTTTGATACGCCCAAACAAGACCAAAGCTGTCAATTCTGACGTGTATATCAGCCAATGCTTGCCGAAATTGAAGCAATTCATCAACAAATATCACGCTGACGACGAAATCATGTTTTGGCCGGATCTTGCAAGCTGTCATTACGCGAAAAAAACATTAGATTGGCTAACTGAGCAAAACATACCATTTGTACCGAAAAAGGACAATCCACCTAACGTGCCTCAGGCTCGTCCAACTGAAATTTTTTTGGAGTGTTCTCAAACGTATGGTGTACGACAATGGCTGGGAAGCTAACAATGAGCAACAATTGGTTAATCGAATCAAGCGGAAGATGAAAGAAATAGACATAGCCACCGTCCAGAACCTGATTCAACATGTTCGCCGTACACGGCGTAAAATCGAAGATAATGGTCCATTGAGCGTACTGTAAATATATTTTTCAACAATTTATTAATAGAATAAAATACCCTGAAGAGCATTTTAAAATCCGATTGATTGATTTCAAGTACCATGCTTTTGAATTTTTCCCAGGACTTATGTTACATATGTTACTCGCAGCATCGCCGGATCCGATTACGACGGAAGTAAGACGAAGTCTTGTCCGGACGATTGGTGTTGATTGGCGATTGATGAATTGTTTTCTTTTTTTCAACTCTTTGTGAAATAAACAATTACTAATTTGTAATGGAATACACTGTTTCTTCTCAATTACAAAAACTAGCACTATCTATCTTTATTTATTTGATCGAAACAGCATTAAATTAACCCAATGTTTGCTCTATTTGGTCTAGTGCTTATAGATATTTATGCACCGCTGGCTTTTTTTGGATTGCTTAAATTTACCTACTTGATAGTTTACCCCCGTTTACCTAAAATTAGGTAAACCGAAGTTTACCTAAATTTACCTTATTGAACGATAGTTCACGGTTGCTCCAAAGGAAGATTATTTTAGGTAGTTGTTTAGTTCCGTGTAGGGTTTATTTTTCGGCTAATCAAAGAGCTCACCGACATTTACTGCTGAAAGGCTGTTCGCTGGTTCGTTATCAGCTCAATGGAGATTTATCGATTCGAACTTCGAAGGTTACCATGGGATGTTCCGCTTCGTCTACCAAACTACGAGAATCGGTGTCGGCTAATTAGCCTGGATACTCTTAGAACACGCAGACTCTTTCAGTTTCCGACATTCTGCTCAATCTAGCTTTAATCAATTTCTTCGCTCAACAATCTCACGGCACTAATTACGGAATAAAAAGTTCCATTACTGACCTACAAAGGAGTGTTTGTTTTGACTGAATTTCTGTAGCAGCTTCAAATACTCCGATATTTTTCTGATCAGCTTCAACTGTAAGTTAACAAATTTTAAGTACAATTCTTCTTTAAGGTTCACAATATAGGTTTACAAACTAAGGTATGCGCACAGCAAAATCTAGCTAAAGACAAACTCGCAGTATAACATTATTTCGATTTGTTTCTAAATCCGAGAAAAAAAAATCATCGTAACACTCATTTACATCAAAATATTTTTATTCGAACGTATTAGGGTATGTGTTCCTTAACTCAGCCTTATATGCAACGATCGATTACATTTTATATTATAACTCATAAAGTTTTTCAGCTGTAAGCAATATTTAGCTAGTTATAGACTTGCTTAGACACGTTTAATAAGACATTTGGTATTATGTATCATGAAAAACTATACAACTCATTTTATAAAGTCAGAAACTTTTGTGGGATATGGATGTAATGTCGGTCTATAAGCATCAAATTGGGTCTATTTATGGATGCAACTTCGTCCCACTCCCATCGATTTCTTATTAAATGCAGTCTTCGTACGGTTTTCTTCCTGATTTCATGATTTAAGGCATTGCCAGCGGTATTTGCTTTACACAACATGAATTTTCACAAAACAAACTAAACTAAAACTGCTTTGAAATACATAAGAGATTTTCACTTATGATTTTTTGTCCCTTTGATGATGAAAACATAATAATTCACTCTGCACAATTTTTTTTCTTCTTTGGTTTGTGTATAGATGAGCCATTTGGAGAATGTACAATCGAAACTCATACATTTCCATTAAAAAATTTACCAATAATAACATTTTTACTAAGTTATCCAGACAACAGGCCATAGTTGGGAACAAAGAAAAAAAAATATGTCCCTTACATTGGGTCCACCGTTTTCTTGTTAAATAGTTGTTTTTTTTTTTATCTGTGTGAACTATTAGTTTATAACGTGTGAATATTTTCTGTACTTCTAGGCTGCTTTATTCGGTTTATTGGTTCAATTTAACCAAATTTAGATCATTCGAAAATCATGGAGATAATCTGTTCAGCTTAACCAGTGAAATAAAAATCCGAGAAAATCGTTAATTACACGGAAGTAAACAACAGTAAATTGATTAATAATGTCTGAATTGCTTAAAATTAAATCGGACATCTTGATAGGAACATAATTTTGTTGATTATCGCTGAATTAATGACATTTTTGGTACATAGGCCGAATGCAGGAGCTAGGCTAACGTTACATCCCCTTACCCTGTATCCGTTACTTTACGTTTGATACCATCCATTAAGTTCTGCACAGTGTCGTCAGTCACCTTTCTGGAAGCATTTTCCCACTTTATAGCTAAATATTTCTCATTATTTGCCTTTCCTTTCGATTTCCCAAGGTTTCGCTTCACAATGGCCCAATTTCTTTCTATTGGCGAAGTTCTGGGTTGTTTAGAGAATTACAGTCCTTTGGTTCAATGTTGACGTTGTTTCCTGCATACAACTCATGAGCCGCTCTATCATAATGGCAAGACGCCAAAACAGGCCAAAACAACACAGAAATCGTAAAATAGATCCTTTCTTTAAAAACGAAATCCACTTCAACTATCAATTCACCAGAATGCAAGATGACTTTTAGTTTTTCGCTTAATCTTCTTCTCCGCTTTCGGTACGTCACCGCACGACGGACGTCAAACACACCCAATGAAATGAGCGGCTGCTTGAGGGTGTAACTTACACCACTTTAGTAGTGTACTGTCGCTCTCAACGCTGTAGTATAGGGCGATTCTCGTCGTCACAAGTTTTAATCGATTGGCTACGGTATTTGATTTCGACGTTTCGCGTGACACTCTTCGTACTAGATTCTTAAATGTGTTTAGATAGTTAGCGATTTTAATGATATTTCGATGACAACAGCAACCCATCATTGGAGTTTAATTAAAGTTAAGTGATTAACTTAAAAAATGTGCGCAATTTATTTATCGGTTATAAATCGAATTTGCAGAGCAGTTCAATACACGTATTAAGCTTAGTTTACATACATTGGAGCAATTATTAGAGGTTGTTTGAAAGTTCCCGACACTTTCGCTTCACGCCATCTATTAGAGCTTGTACAGTCGTGTCGTGACCTGAGTAGCCTTTAATTGTACAAACTCTCTAACATGACTGAATGTGTCATCCGCAAATTGTGTCTGGCATTCTTCGATCAACATTATCTAGGTTCGCCTGCTACAAGTTGTATCCCGTACCTTTTTCTTATTTTTTACCGAATTCTTACACATGTTATTTGCACCCTTTACTTTCTCCTTGGTCCTTTTGAGTTCCTGCTTCATCAGGGCCCAATAAGTTTCTATTAGACGCAGTACATGGCAGTTGGGTTCATGTCCTTGGGACAAAATACACCGAGCTAGTCTCATACCATTCCAGCACGCTTTTATATTAGTGTCATGAAGCTGAATCCTGCCAAAATAGTTGTTCTTCATAGTGCTAGTTCAAAAATTGCAAAATAAGTTTTTGGAGGTATTCAGTCCTGTAAATTTCACCATTGATGGTGTTTGTTATGACGAAAGTTTCACTTCGCTTTCCACAGGGGCTGATAGCCTGCCAAATGAGGTCTTTTGATGCGAATTTCGACATTTTCTGCTTTTCGAATTTGAGAATTTCAGTGTAAAACTCCTGTCCTGGCATTTGTTGGAAGTCAGCTTTGACGTATGTTTCGTCATCCATCACAACAGCAACTGTATCTGGCCAACATTTCCGTGTAGAGCTGCCTATCACGAGTCTTGGCAACAGTTCGCTGCCGTGGTTTGTGGTTTGAAAAATGTTGAACCTTTTATGCACGTAATCTAGCTTTTTGTACATGATTGTTGATTTGTATGCCTCACTAATTTTTGGTTTAAAAATAATAAGATTGTTTATAAATCAGATAGGGAATGACATTTCTCGGTCGTATGACGCAAAATGCTTGAATGATGATGTTGATGATATGATGATGAAAAAACAATCCAAAACTAAAGTGGCGAACCAGCCCAGGAGGCTGAAAACCACTTTAATAAAGAAACAAAAAAAAAAAAAAAAAACTAAAACTAAGTCCTAGATTTGCAAGCAATTTGAATATAGTTGAAGACATTTGTTCACTAAGTTTTCCTTGCAACCTGATTGTTTTCTTTTAAGCAACTCCCTCATGACTATGTTGGTTCCTTCAAGATAAAAATCTCTGTTCCAAGATACACTGATAGGCAAAATAAAGTGCCCACCTCTTCGTTTTTTCAATTTCTCTCATTTAATTGGTTAAAATTAAAGTAAACACACTGTATTTTTTTTATTATCTTATTTTTTATATTCTTTTTAAGTTTCACTTATGGAATACTGAAAAAAAAGGAGTTTTACTTAAAGAAAAAAAATCAATTTGTGTTGAAAAAAACAACAGTGCCAAATAAAGTGCCCACCTCAAAAATCGATATGTTTTCGATAAGTTTCCATTGGAAGACCCCTCGATTGTTTATGTTTTGATATTTTGACATGTTTTCAAGCAAACGGCTCAACCTGGTGCATTTATATACGTGATCGCATTTGATTCAATTGAAAAAAATGGAGAATGCAGTGCTTTCGAAAGCAATTCCCTTGTGTATCCGAAAATTGGTCGTTCGTGATGTGCAAAACGGTGAATCGCACCGGGCTGTCGCTAAGAAGTACAGTATCAGTAAGGCAGCGGTTGGCAAAATTTTTCTGAAGCTTAAAACGTTTGGATCAGTGGTGGATCGCCCTGGCAGAGGCAGGAAGCGGAAAACGGATGCGAGAACGGACACCAAGATCATGCGTGAAGTCAAGAAGAACCCGAAGGTAACTGTCCGCGAGATCCAGGAAACCCTTCAGTTATCAGTTTCCGGTCGAACTGTTCGTCGCCGTCTCGTAGCACAGGGGTTGAATAGCAAGCTTGCCCGGAAGCGCCCATTTATCAGCAAGGCAAACAAAGCCAAACGGCTTAAGGTTGCTAAGGAGCATGCTGATAAGCCCCTAGAGTTCTGGAAAACGGTTCTCTGGACGGACCAATCAAAATTCGAGCTGTTTAACCGAAAGCGGCGGGTTCGTGTTTGGTGCAGATCGGGAGAGAAGCTTCAGGAGCGCCACATACAAGGCACGATGAAGCATGGAGGAGGAAATGTGATGGTCTGGGGGTGTTTTTCGTGGGGTGGAGTGGGAAGCATTGTGAAAATCGACGGGATAATGACGGCAGATTCTTACATCAACATCCTGCGAGAAAATCTGGAGGTTTCGCTGATCCAGACGGGCCTTGAGGAGAAGTTCGTATTCCAGCAGGACAACGACCCGAAGCATACTGCCAAGAAGACCAAGTCTTTCTTCCGGTCTTGTCGGATCAAACCGCTGGAATGGCCTCCACAAAGCCCGGACCTCAATCCCATCGAGAATTTGTGGGCGATTCTCGATGCCAGGGTTGACAAAACTGGTGTTACCAATAAACATAACTATTTGAAGCCCTGGAGCGCGCCTGGGAAGAGCTAGATCCACAGCACCTAAAGAACCTGGTCGAGAGCATGTCGAAGCGCCTGCAGGAGGTCCTGAAGGCCAAAGGAGGACGCATCAATTATTGAAATGCTTTTATTTTACTTTAATTTATGTTTTCTGTAGCCTAAATGAAGTGGGCACTTTATTTTGTCACTGTTTTTTTTTTCAACACAAATTGATTTTTTTTTCTTTAAGTAAAACTCCTTTTTTTCAGTATTCCATAAGTGAAACTTAAAAAGAATATAAAAAATAAGATAATAAAAAAAATACAGTGTGTTTACTTTAATTTGAACCCAGTAAATGAGAGAAATTGAAAAAACGATGAGGTGGGCACTTTATTTTGCCTATCAGTGTAATTAAGTTTGCTGGAACAGAATATTAACTTGAGTTATTTTTTCAAATAAATTACTCCGTTTCTCAAAATGAGCCACAGATAAAAAAAAAAAAAAAAAAATTATCGGGGATGATAAACCAAAATTTTTTTTTCCAATTCCTATTATTTTCCCCTTCTTGGGGGGGGGGGGGATTTTTTTCTTTTTTTTTTTTTAATTGGGTCGTGGGTATCGTCCAATCGATCCAGTTGCCACGGCACTGTCGCCGCTTGCTATATGGTTTAACACTTGCCCGCTAATCAAGTCCAATAAACGGTGATCTGAAATACGTGAAGCTGCACAGCAGATTGCGATTGTCCGCAACGGTCAGTGATAGGGCTGATCTTGATCTTCACAATTTGCGATGATCAGCCTCGATTCTGATGTTGCCGTAGTTGTGACGTAGTTGACGGTGCTCTTGAAAACCGATACACTTCCGCGGTCGAGCACAATTGACTCAATGGATCCGCACATTTGTATGCTAAATAGAATCGTAATGCCCATGCTTCCGAGTGGAGAGTGTGACGGCGATGATTGCTTGGATGAACCCCATTTGCCTTTTGTTTGCAACTGTCAACCGATTCGTTGGGTAACGAATTCGACGGCATGGTCTTTTTTTTTTCTTTTCCAAATTTGCAATTTTATTAGCACCCGAAATGAAAGGAACCTTTTTTCCTGAACTGTTTGTCAAATAGAAACAACGAATGAGATCAGCGTTTGACCGGGGTTTGTCAAGCTCGTTTGCGCAGATTTTGATGGATGGTTTATGCAAATTTTTACTGCAGTTTGTAATCTTCCAACCTATTACATAACCCACCGTTGGAGGAACTCAGTAGTCTGTCGTTTCTAATTGCCACGCTAAGACAGCTTGTTTCGATTGGAAGCACACAAAAGCGAATTCACTTGGAACAGGTAAATGTCATTCTAACTTTGTCTGTAAACTTTTCTTTGGGTGTAACGAAAACTTGCAGTGGTTGTCGTTGTTAGAATGCGGGATCTGTATCTCACGCGAGATGTCAATTCACGTGCCCTTGCGTGGGTGGAAACGGAATCATTTAGCACGGGCTCATATGTGCAATTCTACAAAACTGTTTTAAAATGCTCAACTGTAAATGAGAATACACGGCTCGCATCCCAACCCCACACCGACCCCGTTGTTCCGAGACCTTGAGCGGCGATTGAGAAATTACGTTCTACCTTCCGGTAGGTAGCCGTCGTTGTAAAACCACAGCCTACGGCAGACCGAGAGTTAGAATTTCATCCAATCTCAATTGCAAAGTCTACTCGGTCCGAACATGGTCGCCCTCTTCGTTTGACAGATTTATTCATAATCAATCTGCATGTGTTTAGCGACGGCAACGACGACAACGACAACGACGGCAATAACGGCTCGTGTTTGGTGAATTATGCATTCAGTATGCATCATCATCAGCTGTAATGTAAACTAGCCGAGTTCGGTCGCAGGCACGCAGGCAAGAGAAGCGACGCGCAGTCTCTTCGACGCCTCTATCTGGCGGCCGGCACCCAGAAGCTTCCGAACTGATAAGTCCATGGGGCGGAGCAGAACGTTTGTTGGTAATTTTCTAGGTCAAACGTCATCGTCGCCTTCGGCCCGAGCAGTGACCTATGGGTGGATTGATCAGTCAGGGAGTTTTGAGCGTAAACAATAACAACTTTCTCGATGCCTACTGTTTTCGATGAGATTGAGTCAGATAGTTATTTAGCGGGGTATGATCTTTGTAATATTTCCGAAATTTGAAATGTGATAGCAAACAAGTTTTTTTTAAATTATGTTTAAACTTTACGCTTCTATACCATATTGTTTCAGTTGTACTACTAGTAAAGCCAGGTTAACTTTTCTATAAAAGGATTTTGTTAACATACAGTCAGTCTCAAAATTGAGCGTACACCCATGACGTGAAGAACTTTTCAATTATTTTGGGAGGATAATACTTAACAAAAATATTATTTCTGTTGTAGTTCAATTCTATAATTGCTCAACTTGCGAAGTATGGACATCAATTATTGAAAAGGATTTCTACAAAATTTTAATCAAATCAAATTCCAGAAATTAAGCAAAACATATTTTGTGAATTTCTGGCCATACTGGCCACTAAAAGAAGACCTACGGGATCCGAGTTCCTCCGAAAAGTGGTAATATTCAAATCTTTTCCAAAAACTGGCTTGCGACAGGTTAAGCTTCATCTTCGGAAGACATTCTGACGATTCCTGACTATACTGACTTGCAAAACTTTGTCGTCGAAGGACATTCTGAGGGTGTCTGACCATACCACTTAAAAAGCTCTTGCGGGATCCCAGTTCCTCCGGGAAATAGGATCATAATCAAATCTTTTCCAAAACCTGGCTTGCAACATACACACAAAAAATAAATCTTGTTTTATTAAAAGTTTTGCGCTTTATTTCTGAAAAGTGTTTATTTTTCATTATGTTGAAAGTAAAATTATCTACAACGAAACTTTTCGTTTGATTTGAAAGTGTTATATTTCGGTTCAGTGTTTAAATTTAAAAGTGGTTTTTTTTAACCATGAAAATTGTAGAACTGTCATATCCACCAACACAAAAAGCAAGCGTCTTCGTTTGATAGAAAAAAAAGCATCGGGTTTACCTGTCAAAGTCGTTCTGTTCTTTTCATCAGTCCGGGAAAACATTCAAGCTGCTCACGGATATTGTTCTGATTAACATTTTCTAAGTGAAAGGATTTGTCGAGAATTTTAAGGTGAGACTCAGCGGTGTATTTTCTATGGAGATTACATTCGAAGTTTTAGTCTTATAGTAGTGTAGTACGCTCTGACAGAGTATTCCTTCCACCGATTACACCAGCACGCCGGACAACCTAATAAGTTATATGAAGCAGCAAAATACCCCAACGAACAACAGCAACAGTCGGCTTTCTTCCAATTACGAATCTCTCACCGGCAGCGAATCGGATCCGAACTACGAATCCGTCTGAGCAAACCCCTTCGACGACCGGACACCGGGTCCGACACTCCTGCGGCCTAAACAGAATGAGAGTGAGAGTGAGAACCGGCGTGCAGTATAAGTTTATTACTTTTTTTTGTATGTGTGTTTGGGAATACTGCTATATCCTGATGGAGAGCAAAAAACGACTCCAACATAGTATATTTAGATGATTAATATATTTCGAATGCAGCGTTTGAGTGAGGATTATGCGTAAGTTATAAATCCGTTGTTTACTGGTTCATGAGTAACGAGAAAAATTTGTTTACAAAACGAAAAAATAATGTTTTATTAATTTTATCAGACTTTTATTAAAAATCAAATGAGTTTCAAACAAATAGCTGTCTTATTAAAATTTTTATAATGATTCATCTGAAAAGAAAACAACTTATCTTAACTAGTTTTTATTTCAATCTTATAACAGCTTACTTTTATTTGAATTGCACGACACTTTCTGGTTGAAAGTTCATTTTAAAATCAAAATAATTTGCTTTTATTTTTTTTAATTTTTTTTTTATCTTGATTATCGAGATTTTCGGCCTCGGGCTGGTTCATCTCCCGTCGTAGTCACTCAAATACCACTTTTGGGTATTTTCGTAGCTTGTCCGGGGGTGAGATTTGAACTCGTGACTTTGGCGTGAGAGGTATGGATGTTAACCACAACGCCGGGGTCGCCCCCATTTGCTTTCATTTTCAACGATGCCACGGTTTCGATTTGACAGTGCTACGATTCGTTTTGAAAGTTTCAACTTTTAAATGTTCCAAGCAGGAAAATTTTGATTTGACAGTTTGAACGTTTTTGTCGTGAAAGCTCATCGCTTTCTACGAAAAAGAACCAACGCAGCTTTTCAAATTTAGCAAGGGTTTTTTTAATTGTAAAAACATAATATATATATATATATATATATATATATATATATATATATATATATATATATATATATATATATATATATATATATATATATATATATATATATATATATATATATATATATATATATATATATATATATATTTATTTTTTTATTTATTTATTTATTTATTTATTTATTTATTTATTTATTTATTTTTTTCGATAATCCAGACAAAAAAATATGTATATATTTTTTATTTTTTTTTAAATTTTTTTATTTTCTAAACATGATATTATATTTTCATCGATTCATGTTTCTCGTGCTTCTTCTAATCAGCCTAAGTTCTATAGAGACTATGGACGAATTGACTACGGACAGTTATTTAGCAGCCTGGATTCAATAGACTGTGCTCTATAGTATGCAAGACTCTGATCTTCCAGTAGATTTCCTAAATTTTCGTTTGTTAGAGGTCTACGATACATTCGTCTCTGTCCGCACCTCCTCCTCCTCATCGGTTTCGTAATGCTATGATTTCGAGGAATATTGCTTACAGTCAGTGGACTAGCAGTAGAAGCGATGTTGATCATGCGCAGTACAAACGATTACGTAACCGTGTTAACCATTTAATAAACAGAGCAAAGGCAGATTACGCTAGTCGGCAGTGTTTCACTCCCTTCAAGTATATATGTTGAATTTTATAGATTTCGCCACGCTGAATTCAAATATGGGCTCAGAAATGCTGTAACACGTCCAGTTTTTGAGAAAAATGTGATTAAAATTCACAAAAACACGTATTTCTGTAGTAATATGATCTACCTCATCAACAACCAGAATATTAGCTCTGTCCTTTGCAAGTTGGACTTGGATTTTATGGAATGGACCTCTCTGAATCCATTCGTGAACACAGATTTTTCGTAACACGTAAGATTGATGAAATAAACCGGGATTTCATTCACAAAATTACGAATTTGTATGAAAATCAAGATTTCCTATTTTGAAAACATGAATTTTCGTTCCGCCCTTTGAATGTTGGGTTTGGATTTGATGAAATGAACCTCTCTGAATCCATTTGTGTTGAAAAAAATGAGTTTTTATTCACAAAATTGCGAATTTTCATGAAAATGAAGATTTCCTATCCGTCAGTCAGTCAGTCAGTCAGTCAGTCAGTCAGTCAGTCAGTCAGTCAGTCAGTCAGTCAGTCAGTCAGTCAGTCAGTCAGTCAGTCAGTCAGTCAGTCAGTCAGTCAGTCAGTCAGTCAGTCAGTCAGTCAGTCAGTCAGTCAGTCAGTCAGTCAGTCAGTCAGTCAGTCAGTCAGTCAGTCAGTCAGTCAGTCAGTCAGTCAGTCAGTCAGTCAGTCAGTCAGTCAGTCAGTCAGTCAGTCAGTCAGTCAGTCAGTCAGTCAGTCAGTCAGTCAGTCAGTCAGTCAGTCAGTCAGTCAGTCAGTCAGTCAGTCAGTCAGTCAGTCAGTCAGTCAGTCAGTCAGTCAGTCAGTCAGTCAGTCAGTCAGTCAGTCAGTCAGTCAGTCAGTCAGTCAGTCAGTCAGTCAGTCAGTCAGTCAGTCAGTCAGTCAGTCAGTCAGTCAGTCAGTCAGTCAGTCAGTCAGTCAGTCAGTCAGTCAGTCAGTCAGTCAGTCAGTCAGTCAGTCAGTCAGTCAGTCAGTCAGTCAGTCAGTCAGTCAGTCAGTCAGTCAGTCAGTCAGTCAGTCAGTCAGTCAGTCAGTCAGTCAGTCAGTCAGTCAGTCAGTCATTTAGTTGAAATTTTCTCTATATTTTTCAACTTGAATTCACTTTGTTTTCTCTTTTCTTTTATATTTCTCCAAAGGTGTTTGCCTCTGTAGCATCCAGAAGTAGTCCGCTAGCATCGCTGGGCTCCATTTGCCAGCAAAGTTCCTTTCAGTCTGTGCGATATCTTGATGAAATCGTTCTCCATGTTCATCTGAGACGGCTCCAATATTCTCTGGGAAGAATAAGATGAGTCCAGATGAGAATGTAAAAAGTGCAATTTAAGTTCATCCCAGTAGCATTCGAATCAACCAGCTCTTGAACGATGTGTACATAATCCGGAGACTTTTCATTTCCCAATGAACTTTGAAGGTCTTCAGTTCCCAAACTGCTGTAAGAAGCAACATCAATATACTCAATATACTCAGAGGCACAGCTAAAGGGATCGTTCATAAATTACGTTATGCTTTGAGAGGGAAGGGGGGGGGGGGTTTAAAAAGTGACGATGCATACAACATTTTTCAAAAATCCATCCATCCAAAAATGTGATAAAGAAACGAGGGGGTTAAAAATCTGTATTTTTGAGCGACGTAATTAATGGACGGGTCTTGATTTTCAAGAAAACTCGTAATTTTGTGAATGTAAACTCGGTTTTTACATCAACCTTACGTGTTCACGAATGAATTCAGGGAGGTCCATTTCATAAAATCCAAGCCCAACATTCAAAGGGCGGAGCGGAAATTCATGTTTTCAAAGTAGGAAATGTGAATGAAAACCCGGTTTATTTCATCAATCTTACGTGTTGCGACAAATCTGTGTTCACGAATGGATTCAGGGAGGTCCATTCCATAAAATCCAAGTCCAACTTGCAAAGGGCAGAGCCAATATTCTGGTTGTTGCTTAGGTAGATCATATTACTACGGAAGTACGTGTTTTTGTGAGTTTAAATCACATTTTTCTCAAAAACTGGACGTGTTACAGCATTTCTGAGCCCATATTTGGATTCAGCCTAGCAAAATCTATAAAATCCAACCAGAAATGCCGACGGGAGCGAAAAAAGTTCCGATTTTGCCGACTAGTGTTATATTTCTTCAGCATTACGTTCCAATTATTCTAGCAAGCAATTGTGGACGAAACTTAAACAGCTCAATATTGCTAAATCTACTGATAGTCAAGTGCAGGTCTCCAATTCTGGTGATGAAATTAACATTTTTTTCAGTGAAAATTTTACGTGTGACCTTGAATTGCCACCGATTCCTCCAGCTAATCCAAATAGTTTCAGATTTCTTCCATGCAACGAGTTAGAAGTCGCTCAAGTAATTGAATCTTTTACATCAAACGCTATTGGGCTAGATGGTATACCTTTGAAATTTATCAAATTAATTTTACCCCATATAATTACTCCAATTACTTATGTTTTCAACCTGATCTTTTCGACTTCTAAATTTCCCCGATCATGGAAAGCATCGAAAGTTATTCCTATACCCAAAAAAAAAACCAAGAATTAATGCATTGAACAATCTGCGTCCGATTAGCATACTCTGTTCATTGTCCAAAGCATTCGAAAAGATTGCTAAAAAACAAATACAAGAGTTTATTAACTCCTTCAACCTACTTTCTCCGTATCAATCAGGCTTTAGAGCTGATCATAGCACAACTTCAGCATTGTTGAAGGGCCATGATGACGTCCATGAATATGTGGACAAAAAAGGCGTAGCTTTTCTGCTTCTCATCGATTTTTCTATAGCTTTTGATAGAGTATCTCACACCAAATTATTGAGAAAACTTTCAAACCAGTTTATATTTTCTCGGGAAGCAGTTTAGCTTATAAAGTCATACCTCAGTCATCGCACCCAAGTTGTTGAAACTCAAGGAACTCTGTCAAAATCGGTCAACATTCTATCAGGTGTACCACAAGGGTCAGTGCTTGGGCCATTGCTTTTCTCATTATTTATAAATGATTTGCCAACTGTTCTCAAATATTGTATGATACACATATTTGCTGATGACGTTCAGCTATACTTTTGCTCTCTCGATTCTGCAGTTGATGAGATGACTCGGCTAGTAAACTCTGATCTTGAAAATATTTGTCGGTGGTCAGAACGAAACCTACTCCCTATAAATGCTTCCAAATCAAAAGTTATGTTTATTAGTAGACGTCAGAGGGCCTCTTCATTGCCAAATATACTCTTCAATCAAGAAGTTTTGGATTATGTCGAGAAGGTAGCCAATTTGGGAGTAATTTTTCAGGATAATCTAGAATGGGATGCACACATTAATTCGCAGTGCTCAAAAATCTATGCTGGCCTACGCCACTTGAGACTTACTGCAAGCATGCTGTCTGTTCCAGTCAAGATAAGATTATTTAAATCTCTTTTACTTCCCCATTTCACTTACGGCTTGGAATTACCATCAAATGCCTCTGTAGCTGCTTTTGATGGATTGAGGACTGCGCTTAATGGATGTGTCCGTTGGATATTCAATATTAGTCGATTTTCACGAGTTTCTCATCTTCATCGTCAGTTACTTGGATGCTCTTTTCATGTTTTTCTTAAAATGCGATACATTTCTACTCTGTTTAAAATAATCCACATTGGACCCAGTTATTTGTTTGAAAAACTCGGAATATTTAGAGGCACGCGAACCAGAAGCTTTGTTCTGCCACCCGTTATAGAAACTCATTTTTTGTGCGAGCAATTATTCTGTGGAATCAGCTTCCAGCTGAATTTAAAACTATTCATTCACGCAAACGGTTCAATCGCGAATGTAAAGGGTGTCCACGATGCAATTGCCACACTATGAAATTGCTCTAACTTTTTAACCGTTGGGTAGAATTTAATGAAAATTTGGGTGGATTTAGTTCATAGTGCATTATTTACATCCTGCAAGTTTTAAAGTCCTGTGATCAAAACTCGCGGAAATGGAGTCGAAAGAACAGCTCGTGCGTGATAAAATCTTGCGCATTCATCACGAGAACAAGGATCTCTCGCATCGTTCCATCGCTAAAACGTTGGGAATCGCGAATTCCACGGTGTCGCGAGTGATTAAGCGGTTCGAGGAACGGTTGACCACCGATCGGAAGCCCAGAAGTGAAGGAAAAAGTATTCCGTACAACACCAAAAATCACAACCGCGTAGTTGGGGCCTTCAACCGAAATCCGAACGCCTCCGTTCGGGATGTGGCTAAGAAGCTGCACCTAAGCCGAAGTTTTGTCCAGAAGGCCAAACCTAAGGCTGGGCTTCGAACGTTCAAGGTACAAAAGGCCCCTAATCGCGACGAGAAGCAGAACAAGTCCGCCAAAACCCGTGCCAGGAAGTTGTACCTCAACATGCTGACGAAAGTTGAATGCTGCATCATGGACGACGAAACATATGTGAAGGCCGACTTCAAACAGATCCCCGGCAACCTGTTTTTCACGGCCAAGGATAAGTTCAGCGTTCCGGAGCATGTCCGCACTCAGAAGATGTCCAAATTTGCGAAGAAATTCCTGGTTTGGCAAGCCATCTGCACGTGCGGGAAGCGGAGTGCACCTTTCGTGACCCAGGACACGATGAACATAAAAGAGTGCCTCCAGAAGCGGCTGCTTCCTCTCCTGAAGGCCCACAACGTCCCAACAATCTTCTGGCCGGATTTGGCCTCATGCCACTACTCCAAGGACGTGCTGAAGTGGTATGCGGACAATAAGGTCAATTTCGTGCCGAAAATGTTCAACCCTCCCAACACTCCGGAGCTCCGCCCCATCGAGAAGTACTGGGTGATTATGAAGCAGCACCTTCTTAAACGACCTAAGGTAGTGAAGACAGTCGAGGAACTGAAGAAAGTATGGGTTTACATGCAAAAAACGGTTGATTCACAGGTTGTGCAGAATCTTATGGCCGGGGTTAAGGCCAAGGTGCGGGCATTTGCGTATGGACTGTAAATAAAATACGAGTAAAATGGTAAAATGAAGTTTAATAGTTATTTCTCAATCCCTGAAAATTTGATGGCAATCGGATGAAAACTCGAGTTTTGCGAATCAATTTTGTGTGTGGCAATTTCATCGTGGACACCCTTTATAGATTGGCTAGAAGGAAGGAATTAGATAAGTTATAAGGAAATAAGTTCATCAATTGATTTAGTTCTAGAATTTAAGATGTGGTCGCATAAAATCCAATTGTAGAATTTTAGAAGGAGAAGTCCTTACTCTACAAGTATATTTTGATATAAATAAAATAAATAATTCTAACAATCATTATTCTTTGTGTGTACTTCATGATTTTGCGAAACCTTTTCTTCGGAGGACATTCTTTGTATTTCATACCATATATCTAACCAAGTCATTCTCCAGGAAACTTTATCGTACTGCTTATGCTCGTAGGATATATTGAACAAAGTAGACCTCGCCTCACTTTTGTAATCCGTCCGTCCTCTTCGTACTATTTTACTGAATTCCGTTACGCTTTGGTGCACTAAAATGTGCGTGTTTTTCCCAGCTCAACAGTATCCTTTTATAAAAAATGGTTTAGTTGGGGCATGTACCGCTAACCGAGACAAGCACAGTTAGAAGAGCTTATGTCGAAACAAATATTATGGTTTTGCGGTTGAAACGGGATTTTCGTTTTTGTTTTTGTTTTGTTCGATAGTGTGAAATATTTATGTGCAACATATTGAATGACTCGGGATCCGATGATATGAGCATCGCGGATCCGAATTCATCCTGGGTGGAAAAGGATGTTGATAAGTATTGATCCAAAGACAAAGTTTTGCAAAATTATGAAATTTGATACGTCGCAAGCCAGGTTTTGGAAACGATTTGAATTTGAACACTTTTCCGGAGCAACTCGGATCTTGCAGGGTCACTCCACTCCCTAAGAATGTCCTCTGAAGACTAAGTTTTGCAAAATCATGAAGTTTGATACATCGCAAGCCAGGTTTTGGTAATGGTTTGAATATGGCCTCTTTCCTGGAGGAATTCGGATTCCGTAGGGTCTCCCTAAGTGGCCAGTATGGTCAGAAACCCTTAGAATGTCCTCTGAAGACCTATTTTTGCAAAATCATGAAGTTTGATACATCGCAAGCCAGGTTTTGGTAATGGTTTGAATTTGGACACTTTTCTGGAGGAATTCGGATTCCGTAGGGTCTCCCTAAGTAGCCAGTATGGTCAGGAATCCTCAAAATGTCCTCCAAAGACCTATTTTTGAAATAATGAGGTTTGGGAAGGGTGGGGGAAATTTTATGTTTGGGGGGGGGGGGGGGGGTGGGGGGGGGGGGAAAGGTGTGAGTTTGTTTTTAAAATTGAATTGTGGTGGCGGGGGGGGGTTTGAAAATTGTAGCTGGGTTTGTTTAATTTTTTTTGGGTTTGGGAAATTTTTTTCTTTTTCGGGCTTTTTTTTGTTTTTTTTTTTTTTTTTTTTTTTTTTTGTCAGCTTTTCTTTTTTTTTTTTGTTTGTTTTTTTGTTTTTATTTATTTAAATAGCCATACATCGTATTTACGATATGACTTCATCTACAACATTTCGCCAATATACTCGGTCTATGGCTGCCTCTCTCCAACCTCGTTGACGACCCACACTCGCCAGATCCTGTTGCACCTGGTCCGCCCATCGTGCTCGCTGTGCCCCACGCCTTCTTGTACCGGCCGGATTCGAGGCGAACACCATTTTTGCAGGGTTGTTGTCCGGCATTCTCGCAACATGCCCTGCCCACCGTATCCTTCCAGCCTTCGCGACCTTCTGAATGCTGGGTTCGCCGTAGAGTTCAGCGAGCTCGTGGTTCCATCTTCGCCGCCACACTCCATCCTCCTGTACGCCGCCAAAGATGGTCCTAAGCACCCGGCGTTCGAAAACACCAAGTGCTTGCAGGTCCTCCTCGAGCATCGTCCACGTCTCGTGCCCGTAGAGAACAACCGGTCTTATCAGCGTTTTGTACATGGTACATTTAGTGCGGGGGTGAATCTTTCTTGACCGCAAGTTCTTCCCGTAGTAGGCACGACTTCCACTGATGATGCGTCTTCGGATTTCACGGCTGTTGTTGTTGTCAGCCGTAAGCAAGGATCCAAGGTAGATGAATTCTTCCACCACCTCGAATGTATCCCCGTCTATCGTAACACTGCTGCCTAAAGGGCGAACACGAAATTATTGCGCACGGGAAGTGTGTCATTTTTTTATAAATTTAGATAAAAAAAAAATTTATGGTGTTTATAATATATTATTCAAATATAAAAAAAAAGGTGGGGGTGGGGTGAAAGACGTTTTCGTGGGCCGGTTTTAGGTGTTGCGGTTGTTTCTGGTTTTTTTTTTTTTTTTCTGTTTGGTTGGGCGGGATGTCCTTTGGAACAAAATGGACAGAATTGGCCTCATACCACTCCAGGACACTTTTAGAATAGTGGCATGATGCCAAATCTGGCCAAAATAGCGGAGCTTCGTCGTGCTGCTGCAAGAACGGCAAAAGGCGCTTCTCGAGGCACTCAGATTTGTAGACCTCGCCATTTACTGTGCCCTTTGTCATGAAAGGCTCACTCCTCAGCCCGCAAGAGCAGATGGCTTGCCAAATGAGATATTTGGAGGCGAACTTCGACATTTTCTTCTTCTTAAATTTGTCGTCCACATAGAACTTGCTCTTGCCGGTGAAAAACTCCAACCCCGGAATTTGCCTAAAATCGGCTTTTATATACGTTTCGTCGTCCATCACACAGCAGCCATATTTTGTCAGCATCTTCTCGTAGATCTTCCGTGCCCGAGTTTTAGCCGTCGATTGTTGCCGCTCATCGCGGTTTGGGAAGTTCTGTACCTTGTATGTATGTAGTCCAGCTCTCTTCTTTGCATTCTGGACGTAGCTCTGCGACATGCCGATCTTTTTAGCCAAATCACGGCTTGAGATGTTGGGATTTGCTTTAATCATCCGCTTCACCTTTCCCTCCGTCTTTTTGTTCTCCGGTCCCGGTTTTCTTCCAGCTCCACACTCCCGGTTTTCTTCCAGCTTCAACACTCTGGAGACGGTTGAATGGTGAATGTTCAACATTTTTCCCAACTGCCGGTGCGACAGGTCAGGAAATTCCAGGTGTTTGGAAAGAATTTGTTCTCTCAACTCGCGTTGGTTCACCTCCATTTTCGTTGAATCGAAAAACACGACTTCGAGTTTGACAGCATGTAAACAATACACATCAATGAGAAAGTGTGCAAAATTTGGTTGATTTTTACCCAATGGTAAAAAAGTTATGCCCTGTTGAATGTGTCGCAATAATTTCGTGTTCGCCCTTTAGGCGGTCCCTGTCGCGCTCGGTACCTCCTGCTAGCATGTACTTTGTTTTCGAAACATTCACCTCCGGTCCGACTTTCGCAGCTTCGCGTTTTAGGCGAGTGTACATTTCTGCCACCGTTTCAAATCTTCTGCCGACAATGTTCATGTCATCCGCAAAACAAACGAACTGACCGGATCGAGTGAAAATCGTACCCCGGCTGTTGAGCCCGGCTCTTCGCATGACACCTTCTAGCGCAATGTTGAACAACAGGCACGAAAGTCCATCACCTTGACGTAGTCCCCGGCGTGATTCAAACGAGCTGGAATGTTCGCCCGAAATCTTCACGCAGTTTCGCACACCGTCCATCGTAGCTTTAATCAGTCTAGTGAGCTTCCCGGGAAAGCCGTTCTCGTCCAGGTACTTAGCCCAGTACTCCCACCTTGGAATCCGGAACTATGGAAATTTTCGGAATAACCAGTGCAGATCCATAAATAGGGATAATTTTGTGATCTATTGCATCAAAATCCGATGGCTAACGATGGAGTGTCATCAATTTTAAATTTGAATTTTTCTGTTTCGTAGGAGTTGGGGACGTACGTGTTAAGCAAAAGGTTCTGTTCCACTGAACAACATTGTTGGAGACAGGAACATTCTATCCGCTCAAGATATAGCAAATTCCTGAAAATAATTAGCACACTAGCGCCGCTTAATAAGAGAACCCCAAACAGTTCGCCTTGACGAAAAGGCCTTGACCTACTGAATAACCTTGCACAAGACAGTAACATTCTATGTAATCCGTATAACGAGATATTCCGGGAAGGAATGTGTTGTACAAAGTACAACGCGCGAGTGGTCGTGTTACAAAAGTTGACGTGGCTGCTGAAAGGTTAGTTTTCAGTTCCTTCCAAAACTGTCTATTTTTTTCAATGCAGACGTTACTGTTCAACGTCACTGCCTTAATTCGAACCAATTGCGTTCCAATGCCCCCCTAATCCTACCACCATAAAACAACCATCGTTTTTCACGCAATGATTCGCAACTGATTCGCAAACCAGACAAGTCGTCGTCGTCGTCTCCGCAAGCATAACCTCCCAGTGCCAAGCGAATGTCGATTGGGTTAAACTAGACCTAATGACCCCCACTCGCTCGGGTCACAATCACGGCTACTAACACCGATCTGTCCGCCACGGTTCACATACAGAACATCGCTCATCTCCATTGTGATTTAATTAAATCATATGTTTCATGTCATATCCATTAGGGGAGGCCGGCGTTTACTGTACGAGTTTTGAAGGCATGCTTTCTAACAATTGAACCCAGCTTCCTCTGCCCCGGGTGCGATTGTAGATCATCGCCGCACTAAGCTAACACAATTGCTAACCTCTGCCCGCATAATGCCTACGTAGATTTGTCACACACATCGCAGCACAGCACACAAAGGCACATACACGAGATGCACCGTTCGGCACTGTCCGGCTGGCCGTTGGGCCCTTTCCGCAGATCGGGAATCGGACTAAATTAGTCGCTCGATCGCAGTCAACCGGTGTGCTTACAGATAAAACAATAATTCCCCATTCTAACCTCACAAAATAAATAAATAAAATAAACCGAATCCTTAGTAGGCCGCTTTGCTAACCACGACTGCTTCGATCGCTCCCTCTGTCGGCGAGTGTGACTTTTTGTTCTTTGTAACTAACGTCGTTTTGGTGCGTGCGCTGAAGTTCAGTGTCAAATGTGTCAAAAGCGAGCCACTCCGTTGAGATGAGGCCGGCAGTTTACTAATTGGATTTAATTAATTTCTTTCTTTCCTGTCCGGTCCGGTTCGCCGCCTTCGCGTTGTCGTACCTTTCCCGTAGGGTTAACCGATGATACCGATGATA
Source organism: Aedes koreicus (assembly GCA_024533555.2). NCBI lineage: Eukaryota > Metazoa > Arthropoda > Insecta > Diptera > Culicidae > Aedes > Aedes koreicus. Next base: position 384,190 of record JAHHFK020003686.1, read on the forward strand.
GTTCCTCCGCCTCGGTCATCGTCACCAAAGTAGAACAAGAACAGCTGCCGATCTGCGAGGCGGAACAATTCTAGTGCGCCGGTCAAACCAGCAGAGACGGGAGGATGGCAGTCGTGTGATGAACGGAACCTGTTGATAATAGAACATTCAGCGGCTTAATGCGTTGTTTTCGATAGTTGATGATAGTTTTGAAGAAAGTTGAGATGAAACGCAGGTCTTTCCATTCGAGCTAGCTCAGTGTAGGTTGTAAGTGATTAAGCCAGTTTTTTTAGAGCAAGGAATAGCACAAATTGAACTTTTCGTTTTAAGATATTGATATCAGTTCTAGGAGATAAGCAATACACAGTGAGAAGAAAAGAAGCTAAGCGGTGAATTTAATTCATCTAAACGATTATGTCCTAAGTGGAAAAGTTTTACCATACAATTTATGAAATACATAAAAATTGTACCCAGAAATAAAGTGAATCAGCACAGGAAGCCAGGTGTTTGAAAAAAAAACGAATCGAGAAATGTCCGACCGCCAGGTAGCGTTGATGGAGGAGAAGAAACCCCTGACCCGGATATTTATGCGTCCCGGTGTGATCGAGGAGGAACCGGACTCGCTGGACAGTGTGATCAGTAATCTGCCGCTGACGGTCGTGCCCAGTTTGGCACGGATTTCCACCCAGGGAAGCTGCTTCAGTCGGCAGGAAAGCATACGGTAAGTCACCTCTCGCACATGCCATGATCTCGTGCTTATCGCTTGTACTCTGTTCGAAAAGTGGATTACTGCAATGGACATTTCAGTCTTGTTTGAAAATAAATAAATACAAACGGGACTAGTTTGGTCCGGCCTACGCCGCACGGGATTGGATTGAGGGGGATTTGCTTCGGCGTGTGCGGTTTCTGATTAGTGGGTGATTGCGTTTCGAAGCATGTTGGTGTTTCGACGACAGAACAATTATGGCTCCCGGTTTTGAAATCAAGTGGTTGATAATCATGAAGTGCAAAATAGTGTTTTCCCTTTCTAGTATTCTAGGCGGCACATGTTTCGAGCTTTTAGCTGACGTTGGAAGATAGAATAATGACAATTTCTGTATGGTTTTTTATTGGAATTGTTCAAGTTTACTGTTTATCGTATTGGTCTTATTCCAACATAGTGTTCTAAATTTACTTTCAGCTGTTAACAGTCTGTAAAAATTATACTCATTATACATGATCAGTCGGGAAGAAACTTAACTATTAGAAATTTTTTAAGACTAGACTAGAAAACTTAATCAGAGTATACAAAGCCACTGCGTCTTAGGGCACCTTCAGCGTCAGCACTCCGTTGTACATCCTGTTTCGAAGTGTTGGGCCAAAGATGGATCCTTGCGGAACTCTATCCGATCTATTTTGAATTGGCGGCGGCGTGTATGGTATTTTAAAACGGCGGCGGCGGCGTAGATCAGCGCGGGCATAAATTATACCCTCAAAATTTCCTTATGATTATCCCTTTTAACTGTTTGGCTTTCTCGTGCACTGTAAAGACTATAGGATCACTCCAAGTCTTATATTTTGATCGCAGGCCCGGATATCCATAGTGTTATATGACTCAGGTCTATGAATGTATGTGTGTATCTGTAAGTGTGAATAGAAAGATATGAGACTTAACATTATAGAATTTGTTCATAACAACTCGACGGGGAATTCGGCTTATGTCTCTATTAAAGACTGGACTCGGAAAAAATGAAACACACAATAATGATCACCAGAAATTCATTTTAAATCGGATACTTCTCAAATTTTCAGGGATTAAATAACTATATATTAGCTATGTTGTGGCGCAATTTATTTATTGAATTTCCTCCCCCAAGCAGAATGCTCGTACATTTCTCTTAACACTGCTCATGAGATCTTGGGTGAGGATTAGTCCATCTTCCTTACACAATTTCTCCCAGTTTTTCTTCCAAGCTTCATCGGTTTTGAATGTTTTTCCGCTTTTCTTCAACTTTTTCTTCATTATCGTCCAAAATTTTTCGATCGGACGAAGTTCTGGTGTATTTGGCGGGTTCGCCTCCTTCGGGACCACATTAACGCCCTTCGCTTCGTACCAATCCATTACAGGCTTGGCGTAATGGCACGAAGCGAGATCCGGCCAGAACAGCGTGGGACCACGGTGAGAGCGGAGGAAGGGCAGCAAGCGCTTCTGCAAGCATTCCTCTCGATAAATCTGCCCGTTTATGGTGCCGGTTGTAACGAACGGTTTGCTGTACCGTCCGCACTCGCAGATCGCCTGCCACAACAGGTACTTCTTCGCGAATTTGTCCATCTTTCTCTTCCGGAACTTTTCCGGAACCTCCATGCCGGACGTACCGACAAAAAACTCGAGGCCGGGAATTTGTTTGGTGTCCGCCTTGATATATGTCAAGTCGTCCATGACGAGACAGCCTGGCTTGACCAGCCACTCACGGTACAGCTTCCGCGCACGCAATTTGGCCACCGTGTTTTGCTTGTCAGTCCGGTTTGGCGCCTTCCTGACCTTAAAAACACGTAGTCCAGCCCGCTTCATGGTTTGCTGGACGAACCACTTCGACGAATTGACCTTTTTGGCCACGTCTCGGGTGGAAAGGTTCGGGTTATTCTTAAAGTACTGCCGTATCTTCCACGCCTTCTCTGGGTATTCCGTTTTCGGTTTTCGGCCGCTTCCAGCGCGCCGCTCGATGGTCTTCGTCTCCTGGAACATCTTCACAACGCGGGACACGGTAGAATGGTGGATTCCAAGCCTTTTGCCGATCCATCTTTGCGACTGACCAGGATTATCGATCACCGCGCCCAAGATTTGCTGGCGTAGCTCTTCTTGTTTCGAATGCATCTTGAAAACTACTTGACAGATCGCAATCATTTTGCACACATAAACATAATACTCTAAACTAGTATTACTCAAAATTTCATTAATTTTTACCCACGCGATAAAAAGTTACACCCAAAACAAAGTGTTGCATTTTTTCCGAGTCCAATCTCTACTAAACTTAACCAAAACTGTTTTTTCAGCGTTCAGAGTTCAATTGCTAAGAGACGCTCTGCACATTTCGTAATTGTCGTGTACGAAAATAGTTAAGTTTAGATCTTCACGAAGATGGTGAGTCAAGTTTTCAGCGCTGGCAAAAATGGAATACGATTTCACGGGGAATCTATTTATAATAAATTAGAGAATGATGATATATTCAATAAATAATATTTTACTGAATACATATTACAACAGAAAAATAGATTATAAAGTTCTTATTAGGCATTTTATTAAATTTCAAAAATTTAAAATCTAAAAATGCAAAAACCTACATATTAAATTCTAAAAATCTAGAAATCTTAAAAATCTAAAATTCAAGAATCTGAAGATCCAAATAATTATAGGATCTAAAACTTCAAAAATTAATATATCTTCATATCTGGAAAAAATCTAAAAACTTGAAAAATAAAAAAAATGTAAAAGTTTGAAATTTGAAAATAGGCTTGGCCACAACATTCTTCTTTTTACTCTTTGAATCTTCTGGCAAAACATGTGCGCAATCAGTTTAAGAAAACCCCCCTGACAATAATAGAAGAAAACCCGTCAAAGCCGTCATCTCCTTGAGGTAATCAGAGAATAAAAAAAATAAAAACAAATATCCAAAAATTTTAATATTAAAAAATTTAAGAATCGTATGGTATCAAAATCTAATCCAATCTAATCTAATCTAATCTAATACAAACGCAGTCAGTACGAAAAAGCATCCTGGAAATAATTGGGTTAGATGACGCCCAATTATTTTTTTTGTCAATATTGATACTTGCAGCATATCAAAGACATGATAGCGGCCAGGCCTACTGCGTTGCATTTACCGCAAAAGATGATTCTGTAAAATGTGTTGTATTCAAACAATTAGATTTGAAACATAACGCATTTTGTGAATCTACTTGGGAGGAAGGATGCGTGGACATACCGTACCATACGCTCCGAGGTAAATATAATAAAATAATATCAAAATAAATCATGAAAACCCGAGTAATGACGAAAATGAAAATGACAATGATAAAAATGTTAAATCAATGTACAATGTCTTACAGAATAATGTATAAAATGTAGTGAAGGGATATTATAATGTAAAATGATGATAACAAATACACATGTATGTAGACTGTTGCCCTGCTGCAATCCATTGCATATCCATTATGAACATAAAAGTTTAGATAATATATCATAGACACGAGGAAAGAATTGGAAATTATTTTACAAAACTCGAGAGTTCCATGGATGATCTGAAATTATACAGCATATAAAGAATAGAATACCTAAAATTTCGATATGACGTTTTGATTTCTTGCATTGCTTTGATCATTTGAAGTGGATCTCATGTACTACAGTCATTTTAAATAATGATATTAAGTTTAATAATAATAATTTATTTATAAGTAAATTCATTAATTAATAAAAAAAAATATGAGCACGACAGTTAATTATAATAGTATGTTTATCTGCAATTTAGCTGTTCACCCTATCATTAAAAGACTTCAGCCGTTGTAGTTACTATAGATCTAGTAAGATTAGTATTTGTGTTCACAATAAAAGTAAGAGAATATAATATATGTATGTATGTATAAAATGTATCTAATATCCACTGGTTGGTCTCTGAAAACATAAATTAGGCATGTATCAATAGTTCGTTCTGAGAAAACCGAAAAATAGCGTACTAAAATGTGTAGATAAATACTGTGGAAAAACTTATTTATGTGATATAACCATAATGGAACTGACTCTCAGGTCTTGACAAAGAATCCCTACTGAGCCCTTGCGGCACGTCAAACCGGCCAGTTCAGCGCAAGGGAAAAATCGTAAGGTATGAAAACCTTAAAAACTAAATATTTAAAAAATCCAAATTGCTTTAAAATTCATATATTTTGGCCAGTCCATTATTACAAAGCGATAGCATCGGTTTATTTACATCCGTGAGCCGGAATTTTTTTTTCAATATCTCGCGTGTAATAAGGCACAATTAATTTGTATTCGCATTGAAATACTTTCGTTAGTGTGTTAGTTAACCGCGGAATGTGTTAGTTCCCTGGTTAGTTGTGATACAGAAGGAATTTCAAGTGCTTTAATTTTGGTGAAACAGCGACATCAACTGCCGTCCGAAGTACGGCATCGAACTAGCAAGGAACCCGTCTCACTTCGTGTTCATCATCTTCGTATCGATCGCTAAAGCACACCTAAGGAAAATCACGTAGGCAGCTTCGGCCATGGCCGAGGCCAGTAGGGGCCCCCAGAAGGGGGGACCTCCTGATGATCCTCAAGAAAACATGCTAAGCACATTAGTTCCAAATTGGCTCCTAAACCGCGATGAACTAGGGTACCACATCGTTTTAGTCATGCAAGTCCGTCGAGAACAAAACTCGGAAAACATGACAAACACCGAATTAAATGCACGTCTTCCAAGCCCTTTTGTGATTGGTGTGTCGGTCGAACAAGCGGTTGGTAAAGAAAAGGCAAGAAAAATCGATGCATCCAAGGAAGGTAGAGGTACGAAGTACTTGCTTCGTACGGAATCGCGCTCTACTGCCGAAAAGTTGCTTAATATAACCAAGCTTGTCGATGGAACTCCGGTAGAAATTTTGGAGCATTCATCGCTAAATTCAGTTCAAGGTGTAGTCTACGAACCCGACTCAATCGACGACAACGAAGAGGATATTTTGAAGTATTTGGAATCACAGGGAGTAACCAAGGTGCGCCGAATCCGAAAACGAGTCAACAACACTCTACGCAACACTCCACTGCTAGTATTGTCAATTAAAGGGGCCGTCCTTCCACAATATATCTACTTCGGCTTGCTAAGAGTACCGTTACGTACGTATTACCCATCCCCTTTACTGTGCTACAACTGTGGGACATACGGACACCCTAGGAAAGTTTGCAAGGATGCATCGATTTGCCTACACTGTTCTCAGGAATTACACGTAGTCAACGGGGAACACTGCACAAAGCCCGCGTTTTGTGTGCATTGTAAAGCCAATCACCCTATTACTTCGCGCGAATGTCCCAAGTACCATGAAGAAGCCAAAATTATACAGCACAAAACTGACAACAGGACATCCTTCGGTGAAGCACGACGTGCGTTGCGTGATAGGTGTGGGGACACGTACGCCAGTGCCCTACAACATCGGTTGCAACAAGTCGAGACAGATAAAAGCAATATTATTAATTCACTTAGGAAGGAACTCGAAGAAGTAAAATCAGAACTAAGACTCTTGAAGGAAACCTCCCAGGCGAACCAACCACTTAAGGAAAACCCCAACAAAGTTGCAAAACAAAGTAGTAGCACAACACCGAAGCAGAAAGAAACATATGTACAAGCAACCACCAGTCAGACAGCGCCAGCACTTACATCTATAATCCACAATGGAACTGAAGCAACCGGACACCACTGTAATGGTAGAAAATCTCGCAAAGATAAAATTTCAAAGTCACCTCCGGTAAATCTTCAAAATCATAGAAACAACATCTCACAGCTCAATATGCAGTTACGCAGCCGAAGCCGAAGTGATAAGCGAGCAAATACCTCTCCTCCGGTCAGCGATCGCCACCCAAAGGAAAAACGAAGACACCAGAATGAAAATGACGACTGTAAATAGCCCATACGACTCCACGTCCATCAACTTAGACCCTGCAACTAATCCGGACTCTGACTCGAACAATGAACAAAGACATCAAGAACTTCAGCACAACGACCAACGCACAACCACGGACTACGATCATGGAACAACTTCTTACTACAGAAGACAACAGGAAACCCGAACAACTGTTGAACGGTACACTCCTGCCCATATTCTCGACAACCACAACCCATCTGAAACTCTATCGCCAAGTGCAAAGCCTACCACTTCGACCCTGACCAGAGATGTTCCGGCTTGTGCCGAAGAGCCTCTGGCGGCTGTCGACGTGGCGCGTACAGACTTTCGGGCAAGTATTCGTACACATTATTCTTCTTCCGACCAGCCAAACTCCATTATCCCTCCCAACACGCTAGGGCCACCAACCAATATCAATAACGGAAGACATCTTGGAGACTCAACCATGAACTCAGATTACCAATCTCCTAGCTCGACGGAAACTATTACAAATACAAGGGAGCCACCCCAACCACCAATCCCGATCGCTGCTCTAAGAAACTCTGAAGCATATGACAGCTACTACCGAATACAAGTGTTACCCTCGCACAGCAGCATAGCGGGATGTCTATTCTACTCCACCAGCAATTCCGCCCACACCCTCTACAACCACGATAGATGCAAAACTCGTTCGCCAAGTGCAAAGCTTACCACGTCGACCCTGACCAGAGATGTCCCGGCTTGTTCCGAAGAGCCTCTGGCGGCAGTCGACGTGGTGCCTACAAACATCCCGGCAAGTATTCTCACAAATTTATCATCTTGGGACCAGTCCGATGCCATTATCCCTCCCTACATCGTAGGATTACCAGTCAATGCCAACATTAGGCGCAATCGTGGGGAAGGTACCAAGGATGAGGACGATGCCCATAGCAGTTCAACCAACAATGACCCAAGAAAGAAAATGCTGTTCTTCCAGTGGAACATCCGCGGACTATGGATTAATCATCCTGAACTATGCCACCTGGTATTGCAGAACCCTCCTATAGCAATTGGTCTGCAAGAAATGATGTCAAAAAATGCTAGCAACGCCCTTCGAAAGCAATATACATGGAATCTCGCCAATCGACATTATAGCCAAGGTGCTGGAGCAGCCGGGCTTGGAATCCTAAACGAAGTTCCCCATAGCTCCATTGCAATGAACACCGCAATCCCTGTCTGCGCTGCACGACTGCATAGGCCACACAACATCACCGTGGTGTCAATCTACGTACCGCCAAATAGCTCGGATGCAGAAGTCATAGAAACCCTAGAATACATTGCAAGCAATCTTGAACCTCCTTTCATCATCGGTGGCGATTTCAACGCTGCCCACGAAGCTTGGGGCAGTACCAAGTCGACAAGAAGAGGTCTACTACTGCTCAGTTGGTTCGTCGATCATGATCTCGTAGTGCTAAACAACGGAGAACCCACGTTCATTAGCTCCTCTCACGGGAGCACATCTTGCATAGATCTAACAATAGTCTCCAAGAATCTCGCAAGAAAATTGTATTGGTCGATATCGAACGATACTCATGGGAGTGACCATTTTCCAATCCGCGTCTTTAGTGAGGAATGCTTAAACAACATTAAACTCCGGAAACGGTGGCTCTACAAGAATGCGAACTGGCCACAGTTCGAGAAAAACATTGAACATCGTCTGAGTAGCGACCCGAACAAAGATCCCTCAATTGATGAGATTACTGACATCATCATCAGTTCTGCCGAAACATCGATCCCACAAACATCGGGCAGGCCGTGCAAGAGAGCAGAGCTATGGTGGTCAGATGAAGTAAAGCTGGCAGTCAAAGCACGACGAAAGGCACTAAGAAAACTGAAACGAACTCATGCAACTGACCCCCAAAAAGAAGACGCACGAAAGGAATTTCAGCAAGCTCGAAGTGCAGCAAGAAAAACCATAAACCTGGCGAAGAAACAATCGTGGGATACCTTTTGCAGTACCTTCAATCCACAGTCTTCATCCGATGTCCTTTGGAATAATTATAACAAACTTTGCGGAAAGAGGAATACAGGACTCAGAGGTCTAATCATAGATGGAAAGCACGAACAGGATCATGAAACCATCGCCGAGCACTTTGCCAACTATTTTCAAAAAACATCAGCAACCGAGACATCCGAGAAGATACCGGATTCCGAGAACGACGTGAACCTTTCAGCAACTGCAGAAGATGTTGTATTGGACAGTGACTTCAGCCTGCCAGAGCTTTTGCGGGCAATCGACGTGGCCAAAGGGTTCTCAACTGGCAGCGACAACGTTGGTTACCCTATGATTCGCCATCTGCCAATCTCCGGAAAAATAGCAATGCTGCAAAGTTTTAACCGTGTCTGGGCGAAGGGAGAGTTTCCTTCTCGCTGGAGAGAAGGAATAATTGTCCCAATTCCAAAACCCGGCTCCCAACCAAGTTCGGCGGAGAATTATCGACCAATCACGCTCCTAAGTTGCATCGCAAAGATATACGAACGTATGGTCAATCATCGTCTCACCACCTTTCTGGAAATAAACAAAATTCTACATCCGGGACAGCATGCATTCCGGGCTGGCCGAGGCACCTCGACATACTTCGCTGAGCTGAACGAAATCCTCGAGGAGGGTAAAAGAACCAACACACATCTTGAATTTGCCCTACTGGACATTCGTAAAGCTTATGATCAAACTTGGCGATCACACATACTGAATCAACTCAACCACATCAATATCGGCAAACGCTTGAAGTTATGTATCTACGAATACTTAAAGGATCGACGATTCCAGGTATGCTACGGCGGCTCTTTTTCATCCCAGAAAACTCAAGACAACGGTGTTCCTCAAGGATCAGTACTAGCTGTGACTTTGTTCCTTCTAGCTATGAATTCAGTCTTCGAAGCAGTACCCAAAAACGTTCGGATCCTGGTGTACGCGGATGACATTGTCCTGACACCGACGCCGACAACTCTCGACCGCAGTAAATGCAGTAAATGCATGGGCAAAGAAAGTTAAGTTTCGCCTATCAGCTTCGAAATCGTATATCCTACATGTATGCCAAAAGCAAAGACACCGAGGGATAAATTCTAGATCAGCAATAGTTATTGATGGCGAGCCCATCCCAGAAGTAAAAACTGCGCGTCTTCTAGGAGTATGGATTGATCGGAGAGGAAAGTTCTTGACACATGGCTCAAAGACTAAAGAGGTTTTAGGTAATCGGATAAATTTAATCAAAGCTCTGGCATCAAAGGCTAGCCGATCTTCGCTATGGAAAATTTGCAATGCGGTGTGTATATCAAAACTTATGTACGGGGTCGAACTGTTTGGAACAAAACTTAATACCCCACTACAGCCAATATTCAATGACCTGCTAAGATTATCCTCGGGAGCCTTCAGATCCTCTCCCACCTACAGCCTTGCAGTAGAAGCTGGGGAGCTTCCACTAGACTTACGCATCACCGAAATACTTGTCCGTAAATACTGTCGACTAGCAGAAAAATCGATTCATGACTATCCTTACCTCCGTGAAGCTGCTAACGCTGCACTCCTAGAGGCTACCGGAGTTACTATTCCTAACATCTCAAAGCTCCAACGAGTTGGTTACCGCCCATGGAACTCTCCCCGAATCAAAATAGATTGGACCATTAAAAATGCCTTCAAGAAGGGAAATAGTATAACCGTAGCAAGGATCATTACCCAAGAGCGTCTCAAAACAAAATACCAAAATCACAGAAAGATCTTCACCGACGGATCAAAAACCAGAAGGGAAGTTGGCATCGGAGTTGTTGGCCCCAATCTTTTAGTCGAAAGGAGTTTACAACCCCAATGCACCATCTACACTGCAGAAGCGGCTGCTCTAGTAGCTGCAGCACGATACGCCCCAAAAACACCAACAGTCATAATATCAGATTCAGCCAGTTGCATTTCTGCCATTGAAAAAGGTGAATCCAGACACCCTTTCTTGCAAGAATTTGAAAATATAGCTACCCAAAAGGATATTGTAGTCTGCTGGGTACCGAGCCACTCTGGAATTACCGGGAACGAAGAAGCCGATCGAGCAGCTGATAGAGGTCGAACCGCTAGACTATTCTACCGCACTGTTCCCTCTTCCGATGCGATACTACGGTCCAAAACGCTAATACGTGAAAAATTTCAAAAAACCTGGGATACCCATCGCTCAACTTTCTTACAAACCTGCAAAACATCGACCGAGAAATGGATTGACAGACCTGATCGACGTGAACAACGCATCTTAACGCGACTTCGAATTGGCCATACTTTGATGACGAAAAAACACCTCTTTGATAAAACGAGCTCAGCTAGCTGCGACATATGTAACGTGGAGCTTACAGTTGAACATGTTATTCTTGATTGTAGGAAATGCGAGATCGTTAGGGAGGCAACAACATACAAATTGTGCTAGGCAACAACAACGAGAATGAGGTTAAACTTTTAAAATTTATTAAAGATTGTAAATTAGAAGAAATTTGAGCTTCTATAATAATGAACAACGAACATATTATCCAACAGAGGTGAATGAACTCTTGGTTTAAAACCTCTCTAATCAATAAAAAAAAAAAAAAAAATAAAAAATAATAAAAAAATTTTACAATACAAAAAAAATCGGGGTTGGGTGGGGTGGGGGGTTGATGTCGGAAAAAAGTGTTGGGGGTTTTATCGGCAAATGTTTTGGAACACCCCTTATTTATACAGTGGGGTAAGCGGATTGTGTGTGGGTGTTGAAGAGGGAAGGGTGTGTGTATGGTGTTTGTGGAGGTTATTGAGGTGTGGGGTGTGGTAGGGGTGATGAGAGGTTGAGTGAAAGATCTTATTTTCTGTTGATTCATTTTTGAACAGTTCACTTATAAGTTACTTATCTATATTAGGTAATAGATCTCAACAACCATGAAAGCAGGTTGTTGAGATTTATTCAAACAAGATTTGAGTTCGGTTGAAATTAACTCAACAATATTTAAAGTAAGAGTTACTAAAAAACAATCAATCATTTGTTGATTATACAAGTTGACAAATTAATGGTCAACATCGATTTAAATCCAATCCGTGAGGATGATTTGTCAACGCTCTAAACTAAATTTACTCATTTGTTAGGAATTCTACTTTTCGCATTTATGAGTTGTATTCAAATCACTTTTGAGTAAAGTTCAACGATCGTGCACAAATAGAATGTAAAAAACGCAACAGACCAACTTCTGAACATGGTGAATCGAGATCCGTTTATAATACATCTGAATTATTATTCTGTTTCAATATAGTTTGTCCCAGTATTTGTAGCTTTTATCTGATTTAAGGATTTGAATTGTTCATGCAATGTTTACTATTTGCGATACAAATTGAACTATTCATATCTGATTATATGAAAACAAGATCCATATCCACTACATCAACTCTGACCTTTTGAAAAATTATTCTTTAAGTTGCTGCTGTACTGTGCTGTAGCTCTCCGGTATTGCTGTGAGCAAACCGATGGTTTAAGTGCGAGTGTTCGATGTGCAGTTTAAATACCTCTCAAGAGAAGAGCAAAAGTTACCAAAAACGGGAAAAAATGGTAAGACAACTCCGAAACAGTTATCTATATTATGTTTTGTACAATTTATTATTGATTTTAGATGCATCTGTTCGGCCATCCAGAGCATCACAACGAAAGATTGCTGATGCCTCTGCGAGAGCTAATGTAAAGGCATCTAACCTCACTTTCCTTAGGGAAGCTGTAAGCATTTTGGAATATATGGTTACGATTTTTTAAGTTATTTTGTTTTACTATTTAGCTAAATGTTGTTTGGGCGGAAAACCGTTCCGAAGACTACAGCAGCAGCGGTCATGTTTTTGTCGCCGTTGATCAGGCAAACAACTTTGGATAGGTTTATTGTGACGAAGATGATCCGCTGAATTTGAGACAAAAAGAAGAAACAGCTGAAACAGCAACATCAGCATCACTCTTGTCAGCACCATCAACCCATTCATTGTTACCCTCAAAATCCGAATTCCGATTCCCACAGGCATTGGAAAGCGCATCGAAGCCTCTCCCAGCGGCATCATCCATCCCGTCACCACCTGCTGCTCATTCTGCATCGTCATCACTGGCAACAACATACAGGATCACGCAGGCTTCGGCAAGCATGGCAAAGTCATTCCTACCGGTAGCATCAAGTCAGTCACCACCAGCTGCACCAGTTGTATCTGCTTCGCCGAAAGCTGCCAAACCGCTGTCAATAACGCCAGCAAGGTGTTCGTTGGGGCAAACACTGCCTGTTTCGCAATGCAAGTCCCCATCAGCGGTTTCACTCATGGTGTCACCGGTGTCACCTACTCAGTCACCACGTTCTAGGGCTCCATTTCAGCCAATGACTGATTCCACCTATTCTGAAGACAACTCTGATTCAGACGATGGAAGCAAAGACGCAAAGTATGCAAAACGGTTGGCTAAATATAAGAAGCAAACGGGATTGCTAAAAACCTCAGCTCAAAAACTGAACTATCGCCAACTTTTTGATATGTTGTGTTAAAAAATCTAAACTCTTAAACAAGAATATAAAAACGAGGGGGCTCTTTGGTTCCGAGACCATGAAAACCAGGAAAATTAAAAAAAAATCCATGTTTTAAAAATTCACACCTCAAATAAGGTCTTTGAATATTTTGCAAGAAAGTATAGTTGATAACCTTTCATTTGCGTATTTGGTTGATAAAATCGGCCCAGTGGTTCAAACGTAAAATGCATTTTGAAAAGAAAATCAATTTTTTCATTCGCAGAAATGGCGAAATAACAAAATATGGATCTAATATTTTCGATAAGGAACAAAACTGAAATTAAATGAAATTCTGAGAGATCTTATATCTTTTATCTATGGAATTGAAGCTAAGTAATTGAATATGCTATTTGAAGTCCTTGCAGAAAACTGGCCTGCTAGAATTTTCCTTTTCAATTTGCAGCGTTTGGTGGCGCAATGAGAGCTCAAGTCAGTCCAAAATCGATGATGAAGGAAGGGTAATAGCGAACTAATTTTTTTCAGACCACATAAACTCCATAGGAAGGAACAAGGATAGGTCATGGTGGGTGGTTCGACGTTTTGGACCGGTAAAAAAATACTGCAAAAAGAAGACCCTAAAATCCGCAATTCACAATTCCACACCACCTATATATGGCCCTCTTTTTCTTTCGTTGTTACATCTGGCATCAATATTGCAGTTGGTTAACGTTTTCTTAATGAAACGTTATTTAAACGGCTGTCAGTCCAATCATTCTCCATGGCATCTCTTCTAGTTTGGAAAATTTAACTTCAAGGCGTTTGTCATTAACCTTCCAACTTATTGGCCGCTCTTCAATACTCAGGGATGAACGCTTCCTTAAAAAAAATGTACATATAGACTGTTCCAAAAAATATACACTTTCTGTCTCAAATAAAAAAAACCATACTGGGATTTTTGATTATTTTATTCTCAAACATAGTCAATAACAATATTTTCCTTCCATCTTCCTCTCAATTTGCTTGATTTTTCGTAGGGTAGGTGAGTTCTCTAACTTTTCCCTTGACACTACTCATAAGCTTCTGCACGGTGCTTTCTCCTAAAATTTTCACCACTTTCCAATCTTTCTTAAATTTTTCAACACTATCCGCTGGTTTCAGGTATTTTCACTGCTTCACCTTCGTCAAAGCCCTGAAAGTTTCTGTTATATCATCACTTACTTTATATAAACCTTTCTATTAATCTTGATTTTCTTAAGCTTGGCCCATCCTGTACTTCAAGTGTAAAAGCATTGGCAGTCGAATAAAGCACTTGTAACTGAGTAGTCGTGTCGTGCGTTTCTTATTCTCTGACCCGAAAGCAAAACATGGTGTCAGAAGTTCTCGCGGAATAAAACTCGAAAAGTAGTTTCGGTTCGCGAAATCGTTTGGATTAAGTGGTGCACAAATCGAATTCCGTGGAGGCTGACCGGAGAACAAACCGAAAGCGAATCTAACGAGTGTATGCGGAAGCCCCACGACGCCATTTTGTGTTTCTTTGTTCCCCCAAAAGTGAGGTTATCAGACCAAAATGGAGGAAACAGCAGCGCTGTTGGAAAGCCTAAACAAGCTATTCGGTGAGCTTGTGAAGCAGATCAAGCAGTAGCGGTCGCCTGAGGAAGGTGCCGCAGTAGCAGCATCACCCAACGTACCCCTTCCTCCACCTCCTGCCATCAACGGAGACATGAAGGAAAATTTTCTTTTTTCGAAAGCAACTGGCGAAATTATGCGACAGCGATTGGGATGGACAACTGGCCCGATGCCGAGAATCCCAAGAAAGTGAGTTTCCTGTTGTCAGTCGTAGGAACTCCAGCGTTAAAAAAAATGTCAACTTTGAACTCACTGCGGAGAACAAGCGAAGTCCGGATACCGTTCTGGAAGCCGTTAAGAGGAAAGTGGTGTGTACCCGAAATATTATCGTTGACCGGTTGGAATTTTTCACCTCCGCACAGCTGTCGGCGGAGAGCATCGACGATATTGTGTCTCCCTTGAAGATGTTGGCAAAATCCTGCAAGTTCGCGGCGCTGGAAGACGAAATGCTGACGTTCAAGATCGTTACATCGAACAAGTGGCCACATCTTAAGGCAAAAATGCTCACGATGACCGACATCATGACACCGAAAGCAGTTGATTTATGCAAAATGGAGGAAATCATAGCAAAGCACTCGCAGGCACTATCGCTGGAGCCGCCTATGGATGTGAACAAGGTCAAGTCATCTAAGTCACGCAAATGTAAATTTTGCGGAGACTGGCACGTCTTCGAGAAGGGATCCTGTCCAGCGTACGGTAAGAGATGCAAGAAGTTCAACGGAGGGAACCATTTTGAAAGAGTGTGCCGTGCCCTGAAGGATAAATCGTCGGAAAAGTCGTCGAGAAGAACAAAATTACGAAGAATCAAGGAAGTGAAGAACGAAAACTGAAGACAGTTCAGAAAATGATCGAAACGACCGGTCGGAGGAGTCGGAAACTCGAAGGGGAAATCCGGAAAATCTTCGACAACTCCAAGAAAGGTGGACATATGTTGGAAGAGGTTCAGCTGAAGATCAATGAGATGGGGACCAAAGTGAAGTGCGAGCTGGACACAGGGGCTAATACTAGTCTCATAGGCCACGACTGGTTGTGCAAACTTACAAATGATCCCAACCCTAAGCTTCTCCCGTCGCCGTTTAAACTCCAAGCTTTCGGCGGTAGTTCTATTCCGGTACTCGAACAGGTGAAACTAATCTGCAAGCACAAGGACAAAAAATATCTCCTGGTCCTGCAGGTAGTTGGAGTGGATCACATACCGCTTTTGTCGTTGAAGGTATGCACTACGCACCGAATGGCTGAGTAATACACTACTTGTAAAACGCGGACCTAAAGGTTCCGAATCTCGTCGCATCTGCTTGGACCCAATTCCACTGAATAAGGCCTTGAAGCGTCCGAACCTCCAGTTTGTGACGCTAGAGGAGATTTTGCCAGAGTTGGGTCAGGCGCAAGTATTTATCACTGTCGACGCTCGAAAGAGATTTTGGCACGTGGAACTGGAGGAGCGCAGTAGTAGATTGACGTCTTTTTGGACACCCTTCGGGCGGTATCGGTGGTTGAGATTACCCTTTGGCATCTTGCCCGCTCCCAAAATCTTCCAAACCAAGTTGAAGGAAGCAACCAAGGCTTAGACGGCGTGGAATGCTTGGCTGATGACTTGCTTGTTTCTGGCCGAGGTAGGACGTTCCAGGAAGCACTACAGAATCACAACCGAAATCTCGAGAATTTGTTCGTTTGTTTGAGGGAGAACAAAGTGAAGTTAAACCGTTCGAAGTTAACCTTTTGCGAAACCTCCGTCAAATTCTTTGGTCACGTTCTTTCAAACCAAGGCTTACAGGCGGATGAGTCGAAGATTGCGTCGATCAAGTACTACCCTGTCCCCTCCAATCGAGCGGAGCTTCACCGCTTCATTGGGATGACCACTTACTTGAGTCTGTTTATTCCAAACCTGAACGCAAGTTGCACCAATCTGAGAAAGCTGATCTCTGAGAAGGAACCATGGGTTTGGAGTACCGTTCAGGAAACTGAGTTTCAAAGGTTGAAGTCCTTGTTCTCGGACATTAAAACGCTTCGTTACTACGATGTACGCCAGCCGTTGGTGATCGAATGCGACGCAAGTTCCTTTGGCTTGGGAGTAGTAGTCTTTCAGCAGGGTGGCCTTATTGGATACGCTTCCCGAACGCTTACATAAACGGAGCGTAATTACGCTCAAATTGAGAAGGAGTTTCTAGCGATTCTGTTTGCTTGCACCAGGTTCGATCAGCTGGTGGTCGGAAATCCTACACACTTAGAAAATTTTACAGTATTCGTTAATTTTTTTACCGTACTTTCAACAGCTGAACGTTCGGTAATCCGATTTAACATATTTCGGTGAAATTTTTCAGAATTCCGGTAAAAAAATTACCGAAACTTGTACAGCTACAGCCAGATACCAGCAAAGTTTGGACTCCAGGAACCGTGAATCGAAAGCTGAATGATCGGTCGTACATCATGGATGTTGATGGATCCTGCTATCGCCGAGATCTCTTGCACATAAAGCCGCGTAATGAACCATTTTCTCGCCCAACTAGTGTGCATCCTGCTGCAACCGAAAATCCACAAGCCGACAACAATAAACAGACAACAGTGAGGGTGGACAGTCACTTGACAACGAACACACCAAAGAGGTCACCGCCGGCTTCGTCGAAACAACCAGAGGTCGAAATGCGCGCGACTGAAGCTCAAGGAGAATCGATTAAAGGTGACCAACATTTGGAGATACCGTCATCGTCAGAGATGGGCCGCACGAATATTTCGAAGACACCGAAACAAATCAGCCGACAAGTGCTTTTACTCTTGAAGTACAGGGTGGGCCAAGTTTAGGGAAATCAAGATTAATAGAAAGGTTTATATAAAGTAAGTGATAATATAACATCCCCTTTTCATTATAAAAAGAAAAACAAAACTTATTCTCTACAACAAAGTCATCAAACTTTTGAAAGAAAACTGCCGAACTGTCGTAGTCGTCCTTTCCTTATTCTCTGACCCGAAAGCAAAACAGTTTCGATAGGGCTAATCTCTGGGCAGTTTGGTGGATTCATCTCCTTTGGTACAAATACGACATTGTTCCTTTTGTACCACTCTAGTGCATATGTAGAGTAATGGCATTAAGCAAGTTTCGGCCAAAATATTGTAGGCTTGTTATGCTGTTTGATCAAGGGTAGCCACCTTTTTTGCAAACACTCCTTCACGTAGATTTGACCATTCATTGTGTCTGTCGTAATGAATGGACGGGATATTCCGCATATGGCCTGCCACACCATTAACTTCTTGCTGAATTTTTCGGTGTAAATGGCTCTCACAGATCCAGGAACATCCTTTCCCTTCGGCGAGGTATAAAAGTGTGGTCCCGGTAGAGTTTTATAATCGAGTTTTCTTGTTTCATCATCCATGATAACACAGCGCGATTTTTTGGTCAGCAGTTTGTCGTACAGCTTTCGAGCCCTCGGTTTCACAGGTTCAGCCTGTCTGGTGCTTCGTTTTGGCTGCTTCTGCTTCTGACGAGTCTGCAGGCCCATTCTCTCCTTGGCACGCATAACATTAGTCTCCGAAGTACTTAGCTTTTTCGCCACATCTCGAACTGATGACGCTTGAAATAGTCCCTTACCTTTCTGTCGATTGTAGGGTCAGCGGGACCGGGTTTTCTACCTCTTCTCGGGGAATCTACGAAAGAGCACTGTTGTTGATACTTCCGTAATGCGGTTTGAACTGATCTGACGCTCACACCTTCTTCCTAAGCCAGTTTTCTGATCGAAAGACCCCTTACGGTGCACCACTTTTTGGACAATCCTCTTTTTTGCTCTGGAGAAAGACCACGCATTTTCAAACTTCCGTGCGGAAAATTGAAAAAAAAAAATGCCAACATCAGTTTAATTTGGATGTCAACAACAGGACGCAGCCAAAATTTGGTTATTTACTGCACGAATTTTGAATTGACGGTTACTAATTAGTGTATTTATAATTATCGGAACAGTCTATATTCGAGCATAATTCATTAAAATTGGGTTTACAATTTCGTTTTCGACTGAAGAAAAAAATTCAAGCATTCACGTGAATTCGACGCGATTGTACTCTAAGGTGGCCTGGATTTGGTGCGATTTTTTTTTCAGAATTCTTGTACCAACCCTAAAAATATGAAAAAAATATAAACCTATCCAATGAACGTGCTTCGTAATATCTACCTAAGACATTTGAATCCAGAAAAAGACACAAATTTTAGGTTTCAAAAACATTCAAAAAATAAGCCGTACCCTTCTATTCATTCTTCAATTTTCGGGACAATGCAAACTTTCGGCTTCCCGCTAAGTAGTGTACTGCGTCAATCTTAGGAAAACATCATTATCTATCCGAGGCGTCTATTTTCGTTCCAGTTTCGTCGGCAAAGTTGCTTAGCTATTATCATCTATGGCTGGGGTTGTTTACTTTATATGAACAAATGTACAACCCGGGTTTGGAGACTAAAAGGATCGTTTCCTCTGGCTTGTAAGCATGTAAATATTGATAAACCAATACGGATCGAGGCCGTCAATATTGACAGGCAACCGTCGCGAAATGGCAGGTTTGGTCTCGCTCTCTCTCTCTCGCTCTGCTGTTGCTAAATAAATTTCGATCGAATTCAATTAGCACATACCGCATCGAACTCCTTCAGCTTCGCAATTTACTGATAAGTAGCTACGGGATTTGATCGATGATAGCATTCAAAGTGGACGGAGGTGGTTCGTTTTCTTCTGTCACTCTTCCTCCTCCTTCGCAGCTGGTCAATACCTACATAGAAGTGACAAACGGTGTGTTTTCTGTCACGAAGGGCTTTACAGGAATAATGCATTAATGAATGGATGAAGTAGCGTTTGTGGACAATTTCGAATGAACTTCTGTAGATTCTTTACTAGTGCCTAAGGCCGTTTGATCAATTACCTGCCAGGATTTCAATCGGACACTTTGGTCAGAATCTGAATGTAGCCAGAAGCATACGGATTGTTACCAGGAGCCTCTACATAAAAAATGCATCCATTATCGTTCATCGTTACCACGTTCAATAATTTACAGCTTTGTTGTTTTGAAAACCAATCTTAACTGCTTTGCTAAGAGTGATAAATAAGCGGAAAAAATCGCTTCGCACCGATTCGACAGGGTGAACTTTGCTAGGGAATGTTATTGCAGCTGGAAGTCATTGCTTGCTATAGTCATTCACTTCATAGATTAACAAACAATGAATTGCTGATTGTTTAGATAACCGATCCTCCGTGTTGTGTACTTCGAACACCAAAATGCGAACTGTAAGATTCGGTATCACTCGTTTATTTTCGTTGTGTTTCCTGAAGCTCAAATGAACCAATGAACCAAGGGTAGTTTTTTACTAGTATTTGAACTTTGAAATAAGACTAGAGTAAATGCTCCAATAGTTGAGGTTAGAAGTGTTAGTATAGCAATATTGGCCAATAATATAATCAACCAATATTGGTACACAAACACTGCTAACGTACAACAAATATTGTAGCGTTTCCCTTTTATATAGAGATTTTACACAACTATTTATAAGGACCACAGGAAGAGTCTCTCTTGTTCTCTTTCGTGAATTACGGTACCATTATAAAACTTTCCGATAGTTTCTATCTACAGATCGAGATATATAATATTATTCAGTATATTATGCAGGGCGTATGTTGGAGTATGTTTCAAAATTTATAAATGGGTTATGGGGATGATACCCCGTTTGGCATAAAGACGTTTGGCATACGGACGTTTGGCCGAATGGACGTTTTGCATAAAGACGTTTGGCCGTACCGGCGATTGGCTGAATACAAATTTGGGGAGAAGATACTTTACAATGCAGTTTTCTTGCTGGTGCCTGATTTTTTGTTTTCCCCAACCCATTTTCCAGAAATTTTAGAGATTAAATTTATATGTTATATATATTTAACAATATAAATGTAAAACAAATTAGTCAAATTCAAATCATATCTTCATTTTCTATCAGATTTTAAGTAAGCAGCAATCCATCACAATTAAAGTTCGGAATTTATAATAATATCGAATATTATTTTATCTCTAAGAATTTCAGCGGTTTTTCGATTCTGTCAGAATAAGCAGCTAATATTAAAGTCACAAGCCCATTGGTGTACCTATATTCCTGCTTACTCAAGTAATTTAGTAATTAGGTTCGAATCCATCTAGTCAAACATATTTTAATCTTTTGATTTCAAAAACGTCTTAAGAGTAAAATAATAAAAATGCAATTTTAGTGTCTCATAAAATTTACCAGTCGTTTCCATATTTCTCAAATTAAAATGCATGTTTCATTAGCACTACATTTCATTGATGAGTAAAACTCAAAAGAACTGCTCATGTTTGAAAGAAGGAACAATCTCACTAAAGAGTAATAAACCGGACAAGCGCTTGACCCAGAAGTTTGCTTTCGGATACAGGAATATGCATAGTAATAAAAGGCCCATGAACAAATAATCAAAAGAAAGTATCTTACGAAAGAACTGCATATTTCTTCAAGATTACTAAATAATGTCTAGCTTTTTAACATAAAACATTACATACTCCTCATGTATATGGCCAAATTGGTTTCTTATATCCTTTTTTTAGATCTAATGCATTGGAGAATATTTTTGTGGATTCTAATTTCCTTTCTTAGCAATACATATATGCTTATAGACAATTTTCGGCCAAACGTCTATGCGGCTAAACATCCATTCGGCCAAACATCCATATGATAAATGTCCATATGCCAAACTTCCATATGCCAAACGTCCCCCTTCCGGCTATGGGACCTACACACGCTCAAACATGTTTGTCCATGTTGTGAATTCGAATTCGCGCCCTGGAAATTTAAACAATTTTAGCTACTCAGATAGGATTCGTTCACCTTCACGACTTGAAAATCGATCAATTGCCATATGCTCAGTTGTCAGATGTTGTCTTCTTTTTTTTACTTCAAAGTATAGTTTTTCTTTTCAACTGGATCAGCGTTAGACGCAACCGCACCCAATGACGATTAAAAATGAGCGCAGAAGCCAAACTTGTCGCCCGAGTAATTCTGGTTCTCGATCCGAACGAGAATACCTAGTAGAATCCTTATTCAAAGGCGGACTTCAAGTGTCTTTCAACCAACTGCCAAAATTAAAAATGAACTGCTAGCTATTTTGACATGTCAAGTCAATCGGTTGTAGAAGTGCAATTGTAGGGTATGTGTGCCTTGACTCAGCCTATTATGCAATGATCGATTACATTTTTTATTATAATTCATAAAGTATTTTAGCTGGGCGCGATATTTAGCTAGTTATACACTTGCTTAGATACGTTTTATAAGACGTTTGGTAGTATGTATCACGAAAAGCTTTACCACTCATTTTATAAAGTCAGAAACTTTCGAGGGATATGGATGTAATGTCGGTCTATAAGCATCAAATTGGGTCTATTCATGGATGCAACTTCGTCCCATTCGATCGATTTTTTTTTATTAAAAGCAGTCTTCGTACGGGTTTCCCCCTGATTATCTGACTTGAGGCATTGCCAGCTGTATTCGCTCTACCCAACATCAAATTTCACAAAACAAACTAAACTAAACCTGCTTTGAAGCACTTAAGAGATTTTCACAAATAGTTGATTGGCCCTTATATAATGAAAACATAATAATTCACTGTGCACAGGTTTTATTCCTTGGTTTTTGTTTAGATAAGCCATTTGGAAAATATACAACCGAAACTCGTACATTAACGTTGAAAATTCTATCAATAACATAATTTTTACTAAGTTATCCAGGCAACAGGCCATAATTGGGAACAAAGAAAAAAATATGTCTCTAACATTGGGTCTACCTTTTTCTTATTAAACCATTGTTATTTTAACTATGCAAACAGTTAACTTATAACGTGTGACTATTTTATGTACATCTTGGCTGGATTATTTGGATTATCGGTTCCATTTAGCCTAATTTAGATCATTCGAAGATCATGGATATAATCAGTTCAGCTTAACCAGTGAAATCATGATGTCTAATATGTTAATAAAATCGAAAATTACACTGAAGTGAACAACAGTAAATTGATTATTATTGTCTGAACTGCTTCTAATTAAATCAATCATCTTGTTGGCAACATAATTTTGTTGATTTTTGTTGAATTAATGATATATTTGGTACTTCGGCCGAACGAAGGAGCTAGGCTAACATTACATCCCCTTACCCTAAGAGGGTTGGTTCTGAAGAAGTCTGTAAGTCGCAGACGAAATAGGCCTATCTGTCAAAAGATAAGCTATCTGTAGTGGAATTTAACGGAATTTGCTCGCGTTTACTAGTGATAGTTTAAAAAAGTGTTTCAGTTTTTTATTTTTTTAGAAAAAGTGATCAAGTGAAGTGTTAATTTAAATTTTCCTAGTCTTTCAACTAAAATCGTTCTCCTAACCGCTCGCAAATTTTTAAAAAAAGTTTTTTTTTAAAAGTGAAGCAAACCAGTTTGATTTTAATTGGAAAACAGGAAAAATAAAAATAAATACAGAAACACTTTTTACACTATCACTAATAAATGCAGTCGACTAAAATAGCTTATCATTTCACAGATATTCGGCCTAGTTAGTTTGCGACTTATAGACTTCTTCAGTGTCGAGTTCGCAACGTGAGTCAGCCAGCCATCCAGTCAGTCAGTCAGCTAGCCATCCAGTCAGTCAGTCAGTCAGTCAGTCAGTCAGTCAGTCAGTCAGTCAGTCAGTCAGTCAGTCAGTCAGTCAGTCAGTCAGTCAGTCAGTCAGTCAGTCAGTCAGTCAGTCAGTCAGTCAGTCAGTCAGTCAGTCAGTCAGTCAGTCAGTCAGTCAGTCAGTCAGTCAGTCAGTCAGTCAGTCAGTCAGTCAGTCAGTCAGTCAGTCAGTCAGTCAGTCAGTCAGTCAGTCAGTCAGTCAGTCAGTCAGTCAGTCAGTCAGTCAGTCAGTCAGTCAGTCAGTCAGTCAGTCAGTCAGTCAGTCAGTCAGTCAGTCAGTCAGTCAGTCAGTCAGTCAGTCAGTCAGTCAGTCAGTCAGTCAGTCAGTCAGTCAGTCAGTCAGTCAGTCAGTCAGTCAGTCAGTCAGTCAGTCAGTCAGTCAGTCAGTCAGTCAGTCAGTCAGTCAGTCAGTCAGTCAGTCAGTCAGTCAGTCAGTCAGTCAGTCAGTCAGTCAGTCAGTCAGTCAGTCAGTCAGTCAGTCAGTCAGTCAGTCAGTCAGTCAGTCAGTCAGTCAGTCAGTCAGTCAGTCAGTCAGTCAGTCAGTCAGTCAGTCAGTCAGTCAGTCAGTCAGTCAGTCAGTCAGTCAGTCAGTCAGTCAGTCAGTCAGTCAGTCAGTCAGTCAGTCAGTCAGTCAGTCAGTCAGTTTGTTAGTTTAAATGTTTAAATGTTTAAATGTTCTCTGTATTTTTCAACTCAAATTCAATTTGTCTTCTTTTCCTTTTGTAGATCTCTAGCTGTTTGTCGCTGAAGAAACCAGCAGTGGTCCGTTAACATTGCTGGGCTCCATTTGCTGGTTCTTTTCAGTCTGTGCGATGAATTGACGAAAGGGTTCCCCACGTTCTTCTGAGACGGCTCCCATATTCTCTTGGAAGAAGTTCAGATAAGAATGCAAGAAGTGCAATTTTTGTGACATACTGCAGCCCAGGCGTTTTCTTTTTGTATTCAGGCTCCAAAGCTAAGGGTGTTTTGCCTTTTCTTGCGTGAGAGCTTATGTTTTGTTTGGAACATGAGCACCAACTCTTGTTCTAAAGGGTGTACCGTTTAAAATCCACACACTCAAAATTCATTTTCAAAATTCATTTTCAAAATTCGAGTTGTTATCCGATTATTACCCTATTTTCAGGGACTAAACAGAAATAATTGAAATTAGTTTTGGTATCATTCATTTAATTTAGTTCACCTTTATATCCAAATGCGCGAACCTTGGCCTTAACCCCAGCCATAAGGTTCTGCACGACGTCAGAATCGACAGTTTTTTTGCATATAACCAATGCTTTCTTCATTTCTTTTACATTCTTCACCACTTTAGGTCGTTTTAGAAGGTGCTCCTTCATAATGGCCCACTATTTGTCTATTGGGCGCAGTTCCGGAGTGTTTGAGGTGTTCAGATCTTTCAGCAGGAAATCGACATCATTTGCCTTATACCACTCTAGCACGTCCTTTGTGTAGTGGCATGATGCCAAATCCGGCCAGAAGATTGTCGAACCGTCGTGGGCCTTCAGGAGAGGGAGAAGCCGCTTTTGAAGACACTCTTCGTTTCCGCAAATACAAATCACTTGCCAAATTAAGAACTTCTTAGCGAACTTTGTCATCTTCTGAGTCCAGAGGTTCTTGGGAACATCACCCTTATCCTTGGCAGTCACATATAGGCTTCCTGGAATCTGGTTGAAGTCCGCCTTCACATATGTCTCGTCATCCATTACGCAGCAGTGTGGTTTCGTTAACTTCTGGTCATACAACTTCCGGGCACGGCTTTTTGCGACCGTATTCTGTTTCTTGTCACGGTCTGGGGAATTCTGAACCTTAAACATAGTCCTGCTCGAGTTTTGGTATTCTACAAGAAAATCTTGCTCACATGCAACTTTTTAGCCACATCTCGAACTGAAGGGTTCGGTTTTCGTTTAAAGGCTCCAATCACGCGTTTGTGATCGTTCCCGTTGATCTGACGACTTTTTTTTTGGCTTCCAATCAACACTCAGACGTTCTTCGAACCGTTTTATGATTTCAAACACCGTGGAATTCGCGATTCCCAATTTATTTTTTTCCGATTGCACGATGCGACAGATCCGTATTCTCAAAGTTCTCGTGCAAAACTTTTTCGCGCACGCACTGTTCTTCCGTCGCCATTTTGAAAACTTTTGTGGACCTGATGAAATCAACTCACAGAGTGTAAACAATACACATTAAACTATGTCTACGCGAAAATTTCAATTAATTTTACTCAACTGATCAAAAGTTAGAGAAATTTGAGTGTGTGCGGATTTTAAATGGTACACCCTTTAATATTATAGAATATTATGATCTGAACTCAAGAATAGTTCGGTGTACAGTAGATATTCTGAGAATACTGTCATATGTCTATGAAGGTGTAATGATATCTCAAGAAGTTTTTATCATCCATACGTACAGTGAAGACATCGTAAACCCCCTTGTTGATCATGTGGAACATCAAGGTTTAAACTCAAGGATTATAGAACAACGTAGAAAAACATATGTTTGGAAATTTTATTCTTTTTAGGTTTTTATCACTTGTTTAAGTCAATAATCAATGGTCTACCTATTATAAGAAATACGTTGTAGAATAAATCCGTATTGAATCGATCAAGATCATAGGTTTAGGAAGCATCTCTCCTGAGTTAACCTTACCTTTTTACTTATTTAGAAATGATTATTTTTTAGTACTACTTAGACTACTAGTATTCCTATTCAAACGTTTTTTTGCACTCCTTATAAAATTCAACAGTAATACATCGTTTGATAATAATGATACTTAGACAACAGCCCGTTCCAGATTTGAATAGGTTAACAGAAAAGGGTTAAACAAACCTCTGCTTGCCGTCAAATCGCTGATATTTGAATTAACTGGTGGCGAAGTGAATTTGACCAAAAAGTCTACCAAAACTGGCAACAAACGCTCCGAGAAATTTTAATTCCAAAGAAAAACTCGCTAAATAATGACGCCCATTGTCGTTTAGCGAACAGTATCATATTTTGGGTGTACGTCCAGTGATAAGCTGGCAGATAGACGATGTCTTACAACGCAGTCAAACGTGGAAAACGTGTTCGACTAATCTGATAGCTTCCGCTCTCGTGAGTTCACTCGCCGCAAAACGAAACTCTCACCTGCCTCAAGCGGGTGAATGCAACATGGCTGACAATAACAATGCTTATCAGGATCTTTCTTCTTCCGAGGGGGCTGGACTATCGCAATGGTTGTTGGCCGTTTATTTCGCTAACGGAAACGGTTATTATTAGTTCGAATGTTCGTATCGGTTCCATAACATTGTCGCTGAAGAGATTAGGATCAACCTTGGCGAGTCTTGCTTCACATCTATCTTACGTGTGCGAATGGATGGAGTTGTTTACTGATTGAGGCTTATTTTTGCATGCTCTCGTTGTTGTTATTGTCGTGCCTTTGGAAGGATGGGGATGTTTGCTTCGCTCTGTGAGGTGTCGCTAATTATTTCGACAAACTGTAACTCAGCAATTGATAGCTTCTCTACTGTCTTGATAATCGGAATGGTAAACATTTGTCGCTCTTCGGTGGTAAGGGTATCTCGAACGGTCCGGTGACGGTTGTTTCGGAACATCCAACGCTAAACATGCGGGTGTTGGACTCTTAGGACTAATAGGTTACTATGCCGTAAATATAAAAGTAATATAGTGGAAGTACATGTTTAGGAAATTGCACCTTGTTTTACCCGAATAAAAAGGATATAAGACATACAACAAATTGTAATGCAACAATACTACAGAAAACAATGGGTTATTATTGGATGATTTATAAATTCTACAATAATAATACAATTATGTTTTTGGTCTGATAGCATAGAAAGTTTCGTAAATGGGAATGGGAATTACAGAATAATATCTTTATACGTTATGTATCTGAACAGTTCAAAAATCAATTTTAACACATGCACATTTTCCAAAAAAAAAAAAAATGTATAATTTATTGAACAGTATGTAAGAAAGGTTTATCTACTTTTAGGCTAGCAATTTTCATGTTTCTCGAACACTAGGTTGGAATTAGTATTCTCGAGTTGTATATCGAGAAAAATTACCAAAATTTACCCATTTGAAATGAAGCGTGTATGCCCAACTAGGTACTTTTCATTTTATCAATAATAATCAATGCAAAATACGATTCCAATACTATTTCGATTGATTACACAATTTAATAATTTGCAGTTCACTTTCAAATTACGAGAGAACTAGTGTGAAACTCCCGTGGTGGATATAATTTTGATGTTGGATAACATCCTTCGGCAACATTTGGGGGTACAAATTGGAAAATCTTAAATTGGGAGCGTCATGAAAATGGTCAGCTTAGGACGCTATTTTTGCATCAATCGATTGGAAATCTCTCCACGGAGAGGACTGGTAGCGTTGCTGATCCAAGTGACATTTTGTTGTTTGTATTCACGCGTAATACCCTACAATTTTGGTCGTACTTGAATGGTTTATGCACAGAAAAATATAATGAATTTTAACAAGCGCGTAAAATTTCCCCTTGTTTGATTCCCAGCCAAAGGCAGTGTAAACAACGAAATTGTTTGCAATTTTTTATACGCCATACAAATATGTTAGCAATTCTCCACACGAGAGTTATTTTGGGGTTTTTGTGTTTTTTATTTTTGAAGAAATTTTTTTTTATTTTCTGTCTATTTCGGTCTTTTTTTGTGTGTTATTTAATAAAAAAAAAAATTTGTTTTTTTTTTTATGGGGGGGGGGAGGGGAAGTGTTGCCACATTTTTTTCATGGTCAATCTGTATTTTTACATCCAAAAATCTTTTTTATCTGTATCCGACAGTTGGAAATCTGTAAAAAAATCTGTATCGTATATTTAACTACTGTTTGGTGCCCGTTCACTGGTTGAAAAATAACTTTGCGTGCATCGCATTTGAACCAGGTAGGTTAGCCTAGCTCCTTTTTTGGCCTATGTACCAAATATTTCATTAATTCGGCGATAATCAACAAAATCATGTTTCTATCAAGATGACCAATTTATTTCGAAGCAATTGAGACATTGTTCGAGCACGAACTTTTGCCGGTCACCGAAGGGCTTTCTTCGCTGCTGTTAGGCAGCCACCAAAAAGTGCACTTGGAACGATGCAGTGCGATGCAGTACGATTCATCTGCCTGAAAAGGCGTATTGAGGAATTGTTTTGTATTTCCGTATTTTTTTTGGGTATTGAAGTATTTTTGTGTATTTTAGTATTGCAGTGTATTAGATTAAATATTGGTTGTATTTTCCGTGTGTTTTTCACCGTGAATTGTATTTTCGTGTATTTTTGTTGGTATTTTTTGTTTTCATTTCGACTATTGCATTTTTAACGTGAACATATGAACCTGTCAGCAAGGTCATCAAATTGTTTTCAAATCATATAAATGAAAAACTTTCTACATTTTGCTCACGATTGAAGTGAAAACATTTACGTTAAGAAAATATTTATACTGAGGACTATTTTTGCTTAACATCGAGGTTAACATTTAAAATGAGTGAAAGTATCACAAATGTAATGGCTCACGTTTGCATCATTCGGCAACTCATTGGAAAGTGTTATCACATGTTATAAATTGCCTGTTCACATAGACATAATAACAATGATTTGTCAAGAAAACTGTAGACTCAATGTAAGAAACATATTTTTTTCTATGTTCCCAACTATGGCCTGTTGTATAAATAGCGTAGTAAAAATGTTGTTATTGGAAAAAATAATAATAAAAATGTCTGAGTTTCGATTGTATGTTTTCATATGGCTCATCTAAACACAAACTTAAAGAACAAAATCTGTGTTGAGTGAGTTATAATGTTTTGATTATCAAATGACTGCTAAATCATATGTGAAAAACACTTAAGTGTTTCGTAGCAGTTTGATTTAGTTTGATTTATGAAATGTTGTGTTGGGTAAGCGATTGCAGTTGGCCTTGAATCAGAAAATCAGAAAAAAAATCGTACGTAGACTACATTTAATCACAAATCTTTCAAGTGGAATGAAGTTGCATCCATGAATAGACTCAAGTTGGTGCTTATAGACCGAATTACATCCATATTACTCGAAAGTTTCTGACTGAATAATATGAGCTGTGTGCCTTTTCGTGATACATGCTATCAAATAACTTATTAAACTTATATAAGCAAATGTATAACTAGTTGAATATCGCTTGCTGCTCAAATTCTTTATGAGTTATAATAAAAAATGTAATCGATCGTAGCATATTAGGCTGAGTCAAGGGACACTTTAAACCTAGCTGTTAAGCTTATTTCCCCATTGGTTTACACATGAGCAATGTGTGGAAGCCCATCCTCGATCGAGGGTTTAATTTACCACAGAAAATAGACTTGAAATATACACTCCAATAAATACTTCACGAGCAAACTTAATGCCAATAGCTTACATATTTTATCATATTATAAATGTTTTGATATTAAAAACAGTCTAGCCTGAATAACTTGCACTGAAACAAGTTTTGAAATTAGTTTTGACATCTAAAAAATTTGCTTTTCCAACATTTTCAAGTTATCAAGCTTGCGGTAGTGAGCATCAAAAAGTATTATCCTTGGATTAAATCTTGATTAAGCATGTCTTGCTGCTTTCATAACGACCTTGATCCTAATTAACTTGACTTAAAGCAAACATTTTGCAGATCAACCGAATAGGGGCGGTAGTATTAGTTAAATCGAGTTGGAGCTTACCACTATTGAAAAGATCACATAATTCAGTGAAAAAATTAAGGAAGTTGATCTTCAAACGAAAACTTTACAGATTCTCCTGTAAAATTGATATATTTTACGACAAGGTTGGTGAACACAAACAACAGTATGGTGAAATGACAATTTTTCACTGAATTACTGTGACTTACTCAAAAGTTCTGTAAATATAGTAATATGTAACTGTCCCGAAAAGGACAGTTTCAAGAATCCCATAGTACACGCTGAAAACAACACTCGATGGTAAATCATCCAAATATTTTCTTATTGTAGATAATGATATTTCCAATCGATTAAATTCTTAAAATATTTCGAATAACGCAGTGTTCCGCTTGGAGAAAAATATATCATTATTCAAATCAGATCGTTGATTTTTATTGTTCTAATCAAACTAATTTGATTATTTCAAATAAACAAAACAATCACCGAAAATCTGTGGATTATTCCAATATGCAGCAATGTAAGAAAATATTTAACATAAAAGTAAAACAATATTTTGCAAATACTAGTAATATAATTTGACTTTCGGGTGGCAGCGTACGAAGATCAGATTGTATTTCATTTGGTGAGCTGCAAAAGGTAGAAATAAAAGTTCATGAATAAGAATATAAGTTCAATTTGTGCATTGCTCACCAAATCAAGATTTTAATGGAAACGATCAAAAAATAAATGTTATGTTTGTTCTTGTTGTTGGTTATATTATACAAGAAGCGGTAGCTTATGCTATCGATGCAATAACATTGTCTGACATCAACCCTTAGAATCAAGGTATACGAATCAGACATGAAAAGAAGTAGCCCATGCCAAATTATCCATCCCCCTGTCATCATTTAAGACCTGCGTTTGCACAATTTCTAGTGAGTTACAATAACAACGAACCGCAAGTAAACTTCATATACGTTGTTAGCATTCTCAGGGATGCTAAGAAGATGAAATTTCTAAAACGATGATATCCAGTCCAAACATAACGGTTAAACTTGTAGTCAATAACAAACTCATGGTCTCGACAGTGCAGAAACTCGTATCAAGGCCGGCGAATATTTGTTGAGCCACCAATGCCAGTGGTAAGGTTCTTCTTATAGAGAAAATTTTTTTTTGTGGGGGCCCGGTAAAGGTGGTAGGGGTTAGGGAAATTTTTTTTTTTTTATTTTGTGTTTGAAAAAAAAAAATTTTAATTAAAAAAAACCTAAAAAAAATAGAAAGGCTTTCTTTAAATTTGTTTGGTTTTTTGTGGGGGGGGGAGAGTTAGTAATGTACACTTTTCTAATGTTTGTTGGCATTTTATTAAAATGCATATTCTTTAAATTACAGAAAAACTATAGGTGATTGTAAAAGAAAATGTTTGTTGTTGCAACCGTTTTCGTTTGTTGTCGTGCAATTCATACAAAAATTTGTTTGAAACAAACCGTAAGCGTTGGTAGAATCAACCAACAAATCTGTTTGTTTTCATCGTTGTCATAATGAAACAATCAACATAATGGTAATTTCAAATGACTGTAATTTGAACTGAACTGCTTGAATCCCGAAACAATTACTCAAAAGTTTAGTTTGTTTTAACCACTGCAGGTAGTCAAATCAAATTAATATGATGTTTGTGCCAAATTCAATGTGAAATTCCGGTTAAATGAAACTAGAATATGTTTGCGTTTACCAATCTTTTTTCTCAGTGTGGAATTCTCACCAAAATATCAATTCATCGTGCGACACGTCTTCACTTGGGAATTTCCCATTGCTAGTTTCACACGCCAACTTTCTTGAGTAAACTTTCTGGGATGAGAGAATGAAATGTCCCGAAGTTTTTGTACTCAAGTCACCGACGCGAGGATACGAAAAAAATTAGATCATTTTTTCTCTCTCTATATCTTTACACCACATCCGTTTTCGAAAAGCATACGGCGCGTTTCATAGAAATTAAATCTAGACAGAAAGTGACAAATCTATCCAAACATGGGAAAAGGACCAATAAGACAAACGCAAATAATTATTAGGTGCGCAACTAAGTTCTCGCTTTTTTTTTTGTGAAAAAGGAACTTTATTTTGAAAACAAAGATTACAAACGAATTATTCAAAGTATTGCCCATCACTAGCTACGACTTTTCCCATCTTTCTGGTAGAACGTGAATACCATTTCGATAGAACTGTTCGTCTTTTGATGCTATCCAAGAATCAAGCCATTTTGAGATGTCCTCATATGAGTGGAATTGCTGACCAGTGAGAGAATATGGCGGGTGGGGTAGGACTTCCCATTTGAGCGTTTCCAAGTAGGTTTTCACGGGTTTCGCAACGTGAGGTCGAGCGTTGTCATGCTGAAGAATCACTTTTTCGTGTCTGTGCTCGTATTGTGGCCGTTTTTCGTGCAGTGCTCGGCTCAATCGCATCAATTGAGTTCGATACCGTTCCCCGGTAATGGTTTCGTTTGGTTTCAACAGCTCATAATAAATAACACCAACTTGGTCCCACCAAATACACAGCATAACCTTCGCAGCGTGAATATTCGGCCTAGGCGACGATGTTGAAGCATGCCCGGGCAGTTTCCGTTTGGGTTACTGTAATGAATCCATTTTTCGTCACCCGTCACAATGCGATGTAGAAAACTCTTCCTTTTTTGCCGCTGGAGCAGTTGTTCACAGACGAAAAAACGACGCTCAACATCTCTTGGCTTCAAATCGTAAGGAACCCAAGTTCCTTGCTTTTGAATCATTCCCAACGCATGCAATCGCTTAGAAACGGCTTGGCGGGAAACTCCTAATCCTGAACCAAGCTCTTCTTGCGTTTGACACGGATCCTCATCGAGCAATGCCTCCAATTCAGAGTCTTCGAAGTTTTTTGGCCTTCCTTCACGCGGACGATCATCAACACTGAAATCACCGTTTTTGAAGCAATGAAACCAATCACGACACGTTGTTCCACTCAGAGCAGCATCACCGTAGACTTTTTGGAGCTCTCGATGTGCTTCAGCCACCGTTTCTTTGAATGAAAGAAGAAAATCAACACTTCCCGCTAATGACGATTATTTGGAACGAAATCAGACATCTTCAAACAACCAAAATATATAACACTAAACCAAAATCACTGATTTGGCAAAGCGGTTTGTTTACCATATGTCTGAGCTTGGTTTATGACGCTTGAGATGTACAACATTCGACCAGCACTTACTACTGACGCCATCTATTGCTAAACAGCTGGAACTTAGTTGCGCACCTAATACTTTAATCGTCGATTTCTCACGAATCACTACACATCCATTCAATGTTTTTACGCCATCTGATAGAGCAAATTTCCTCTTCCAGATGCTGGTGTCGGTAGGCCTGAATCAGTTTTTATACATGAGCCATCGACGTTTAAAGTCATTGTTTACGTTTGACACTTAGGCCCTTTTCACATGTTTGGGTAGCCATATCGAAGAGCGGGATAAAAATAAACATCAACTCTAGACAAAATCGGCAAAAGGTCGAAAGTAACGATTGTAAACAATGACTTTTAACGTAAATTTCCTGGGAATGCCCGATTGCTAACATCTATATCCAATACCGACGGAAAGGTAATAGCTCCCTGTATCTGTTTCTGGTGCTATTTTGTTTGTGGGAGCAAGCTGATCCTAGAAAAATACGCTAGAAGTTATTGTTTACAAATGTTACTTTCGACCTTTTGACTATTTTGTCTAGAACTCACGTGAACATCTCCTACACGGAAAATGAAAAGTACTGAAAATTTCAGTTTAAATAACTTAATTTAAGTAAATGCGTTACAGTATCTTATTAGGTAGAAATCGGTGTGCTCTGTTGGTTCATTTTAACGTAACCGTTGAGTGATGCATACATTATCTATAAGTAGGTAAAATTAACATACAACTCAATTCATCGTTAAGCTTGTGTTGAGTAAAAACTACTCCGCGGTGGGTGAAAAAATGATTGGAAAGCACTTGCGCCATTTGTTTTTTTTTTTGACTTCGTCCGACGAAGTCTTGTCCGTATTGGTGTTCGACGTAGCCAATACGAATCGACGGAGTGCAACCGTACATCGGGGTGTTGAGTGTCCTACGCCTGCAGAACGCAGGATAACGTTTGTCGACGGTGCCAAGGGTGCATCCGGCCGGTAAATGTGAGTACTTCAGAAGAAATCCGAATCTGCTTTTGTAAACAAACATTTCAATCGATGATTTCTCGCGAAAATAAGTTCAATCTCAAAAACATAATCTACCAAATCATAGAGGAATCATTCTTCTACTTGATTGTAGTGTTAGTTTTTGGAGCTGAGCGTATATTCGCCTGGTTTACAGCTGAGCGAATGAAGTGTTTTTTTTTCATAAGCAAATTCACCCTTGTTTCCCTTCATATAGATCCGGTACTCGCAGCATCGCAGGAACCGGTTACGACGGAAGTAAGACGAAGTCTTGTCCGTACGATTGGTGTTGATTGGCGATTGATGAATTGTTTTCTTTTTGTTTTACCCCTGTGAAATAAACAATTACTAATTTGTAATGAAATACACTTTACTTGTCAATCACAAAAACTATCACAATCTGTTTTTATTTATTTGATCGAATCAGCATCACAGGGTGGCCACAGACTCGGGAAAATCGGGAAATGCGGGAATCCAAAATCATCGGGAAATATGCGGGAAAAAGTCGGGAATTTCAAAATCCATCGGGAATTTTTTTTCATATGGCAGGAACAATGCTCACATTTTTTTCTAATTGATAATTTGAAATGATCTCACTGATCTCATTAACGAAATGAAACTGTGTTTTTCTTCAAATTCAGCATTGCTGAAGAAGATACAAGGCTCTATGGCTGTCATCTGGAAGGCATTCAAAGAAATCACTGGGGAAATCAGGGATGTGCGAGCCAGCCCTGGCTTTGCAGTCGTCAACATCGGTAGCTGAAACTGACATGTCGTACACAATTCCTTAAAGAGGGGCTAAGACAAACAAATTGGCATGTGAATCATTTTTTGCTGGCTTTATTCAGCCTGTTTCAAAACCTACGGGTGACAGGTTACGCATATGACTTACTTATTATTTATTTTATTTTACTTGACCGGACCTCCATGGGTGATCCTTATGACTGAAACATCGCCATTGTATGCATTAATGTAAATTTTAGTGCATATATTGTCTTTGCAAGCTTTTTACAATATTTTTTCTTCTTATATGCTACTGGTGAACCGCCAACCTGGGATGGTAACAATGTTGTCATTTTTAGAATACCATAAAGTCCATTTGTATAATAGACAAATATTTTTCACTGCAGTGGACAGAAACCTATTATGCCAGTCACCTTAAAGTCAACCGAATTTCAAACGGAGCTTTTCGTCGGTATTCCGATTAAAAGTGTTCGTTGTTGTGGCTGATGCGGTAGACGATACGATGCTGGTACCAAAGCTGCATTTTGTCATCAAGTCTGCAGCAATGGTCGAGCCGTTTCTCGGGGAATACCAGACCTAATCTCCTATAGCTGTGTTTCTTTTCAACGATTTGACGGGAGCAGCAATGGAGGAAATTATTTAGCCCGAGCGTCTGACGATCAAAGCAAAATCGGTGATTGAAATAGAATTAACGGAGAGCAATCTTCTGCTAGCCTTTAATGTGGAAGTCGGTTTAGCCTCTAAATCGGCAATCAAGAAAGTGATAGAATTTGCAGAAATTTCCGACGAAGACGTTTTGACATTCCGCAACGACTGTCGATCTTTTTACTGTGGTTTTTTGAAAAAGCTACTCTATAAATCTCCTCTGACATACCCATTAACGCATAACGTCACCTGTATTAAAGCTGATGTTATAACTTACTTCAAGAATATAGCTAAAAAGCGTCAGGAAACGTTCGTAGATAAAGACTATCGGAGCGCTGCAATTGCTCACAAAGTGAAAGAAGATTTTGGGCAGCTGTGATCAATGCCATCTTCAAAGACGTTGCTTGTTGGAATCTAGAGAAAATAACAGCGTTTGGACACATTTTAGCTAGAACTGAGTGGTCATTCCATGAAGGAGCTGCCAAATTGGACAACATTTGTTAAAAAGGTTTTCTTCCTGTGGCAAATGCGACGATGGAGCGAAGATTTGCAATAAACGAAAAGTGTCTGGTGGTGAATCAAACTGAAAAGAGTTTGGTAGCTCAGATAATTGTCTACGAACTGTCAACGACGTTGAAATCACGAAGTCCTTGATACAATATGCACGCAACGCACGTGCATCATTTTGTACTCGAAAACTTCCAATGCTTTTCTTTTTTTCTGCGATGTTTATGCTTCTAAAACCTTGAAAAATCAATGACTAATATAGAGCGATTTTTGTTCTCGTTTGCAAAATGAGAGGCCAAAGCAGGTTACGCCATACACAAGAAGCCCGATTTGTGGCTGCTATCCGTCATTTTGCCTGAATGAAACAAGTCAAAGTTTCAGATGGAACAATTTCCTCAGAAACTTCAAAAATATCTTTATTTATATTAACTTATTTTCCCAGTCGGGAAAATTAGGCAACAACACGGGAAAAATTCGGGAAAAATGCCGGAATTTTTAAATCAAGATTGTGTGGCCACCCTGGCATTACATTTACCCAATGTTTGCTTTATTTGGTCTGGTTCCTGCACGGGAAATAATTTGTTCTTCAAAATGAGATAAACAGGTCATGATTTCATGCATATGTTGTGTTTTTGTGTAATGAATATACCCCATGAACAATATTCATGATATCATGAACTATTTTTCCGCCGCAATGAAATCATGATTTGAGCGGGTTAAAACCATGAGCTGAATTCCTGATACTGAAAACTTTATTCATGAATCTGGCAAATCTACTTTATTGACTCTAGATGTAAACAATAAAAAATCGATCGGCGGGATTCAAACCTGGTGTTGATGTGAAGAGCAGTGATAGGACCTAGTGGATGTACTTACTACACTATTGTAATTCTTGAATAGTTTCTTGTTTAGAGAAGATGATAACACAACTTTAGATTAGAGGCAAAACAACTCTTCCAAAGTTCATGACTCGCATCTGTCAATTCATTCCTGAAACCATAAATAAGAGACATGAATTCATAAAATAAGATAAGAGCTAGTTTCATGATTTTTGATTCATAAAAACAGAAACGGATTTGTTTCCGTGTGTAGATATTTTTTTTCCACCTAGAAAGTTAATTTTACGCACCGCTGGCTTTTTTTGGATTGCTTAAATATATCTACTTGATAGTTTACCCCCGTTTACCTAAAATTAGGTAAACCGAAGTTTACCTAAATTTAACTTATTGAACGATAGTTCACGGTTGTGTGTGTGTGTCTTTACAATCAATCTCCCACTGACCGGCGGGGCTTTTATGGAAGAAACTTGTCTGCATTTCTTCAGTAATTCATATGTGATCACTATGTGCAAACATTTTTAGCCCTGGAGATTGAAGGTGACCCATTTCAAGAATGCCTGTTCATACAGTACATTCTGAAGTCATCTTCATATACAATAAGCCCCGCATGGAAATCTTCACACATCAAATGGATATGTGAAGAGTTTTCACACTTCCAGAATCAAAAATGGAAATTCTTGATCCTGGCGTGTATATAGTTAAGGTATATTTTTGATAATATGAAACGACCTCATCAATGTTCCTTATCTGATGCTGGAAAGCTCGTCCGGATACGGGAGCGGGTCACTAAAAACACAAAAAAATGGGAAAAAACAACCCATCTTAAGAAACACGACTATAACACACTATGAGAGGGATTCCATTCACAACGTCCTACGCAAAGCACTCGGAAAAATTATAATTTCACCATTTATTTTATTTGAATGAAGGAATATTTTTTAATTTTATTTCCGCGCAAACGACGCAGCAAAAGCAAAAAAACCTTATTGAACGATAGTTCACGGTCGCGTCAAAAGAAGGATATTTTAGGTAGTTGTTCAGTTCCGTATACACATACTCGCTATAGAGAAAAAGAGCAAAGCCGAGGGGATATTTGGTTGGATCGGATCTCGAATACGAGTCAAACGTTGTGAGATGGAGAAACGAAAGATCTTCACCGATGAGAAATGAATCGTTTCCTCACTCTGCGCTTTCATGAACTTTGGATTGTATTTCGTTCGCGAACTTTGAGTGTTAAGTTCCTCGGCGATACAGTATGCAAAAAAGTTTATCCACCTCCCCCCTACCAATTTATAATGTTTTTGATTTTCTGGTGAAAATCAGTTTAATTTGATGAGTGTTCCTCCATGATTTATCAATTTATGTTTATTTATCACATCGCCATTGGAAATACGGCGTTTATATCTTTTCTTGAAATTTTATGTGATGAATTGTGAAAAAGGGTAAAAAATTACTCAAAAAAAGTTTATCCACTCCCAAACGGATACTACGATTTAAGTGTGTTTTACAGAGGTTTAGCGTGTATTCTGCAATTTTCTCGAATGTAAATATTGTGTCTAGCTGTCATTTAGTGCTACTTGAAGTTTTCGTGCTCAAAATTTCAGTTCGTGTTCAAAATTGGAAGTTATTTGTTGCAAAATGCCCAAAAATGCACAAAGTTCGGTCAACATCCGAAATTTGATTATTGAACATCACAAAACTGGCAAAAACTACCGTGATATTGCCGATATTGTCCAGCTTCACAAAGATGCGGTCGCTAGGATTATGCAGATGTACAAAAAGCGTGGTTCTATCTGACCAGCTTAGCGATCGAGGCGTCCTTCGAAGACAACTGGCAGAATTGACAGAACTATGGTGAAGAAGACGGAGCTGAACCGGGGACTATCAGCTCCAAAAATTGCGAAACAGATTGCAATCGAGTTTTCCATTCAACAGACATCACAATCCGTATGAAATCGTCTTCATAAGCAAGCTCTTGCCGGCGTCGGTGGTGTAGTGGTAAAGCGTGACTGCTACTTGGCACCCCAGTGGGTCTGGGTTCAATCCCAGTCGACGTCGGTGGTTTTTCTGAGGCGAAAAAATCTGGTCACGTCTTCCTTCGGAAGGGAAGTAAAGCCGTTGGCCCCGGTTCATATTCATGAGTCGTTAGGTAGGGTCCAGGTGGTGGAGTCGTCTTCCTGGCGTCGGTGATTGTCACCATGTGAGGAAACAGGCCGACGTAAAATAAAGATTAAAAAAAAAAGAAAGCTCTTGAGGGCAGCGTAGCACTCAAGAAGCCATGGTTGTACGCAAAAAATAACAAAAAAAAATGAAGTGGGCCCAGGACCACATTTCATAGACCAGTAATGACTGAAATAAGGTTATTTTGTCAGATGAGACGAAAGTTATGCTATTTTTGTCGTGATCCAGGGTCTCACGTCCCGGTGTCGGTCCGTAGTTCCTGCGTATCATGCTCCCCTTTTTTCTTTTTTTCTTTTTAACGTCCTGCACCAGCAGCCAAGAACAACCGTCACTCAACAAACTAATTTTAAGACTGACGAAAGAGAGAATTAAAGTAATACTCAAACCTACATTCTCTCGTCTCTTTTTTTTTTTTTGGAGTATCTCCCGTTCGATGGGAAAGGGTTCGGAACTACTAGCTATAAAATTCTAAATATGAGTTTATGCTATAAATTTTGGAATGAGAGTTACCATCTTCAATCTGTGTAATATATATTGTTTTTTTTTAAGGGATGATTTTAAACTTAATATATTCTTTATTTATTTTATCTCTTACATTCACCTCCTTCTCTACTCTCAAAGTGTATATTTCATAAATACATTAGCCAATGGGTATTAATGACGCTAGTACAAGTAAAATAAACATGTATGCAACTTCCAATTAACAATGGTACGTTTTAAATTATAAGACTTCCTTTGCACATAGTGCATTTCACGCTTTATAAATGCGACAAAAAGTGCAAAAACAATAAGAAAATCTTCATATTAGAGAAAATAAATAACAGTTTGGATGTGCAGTTGAACTTACGTGATCCTGTTCAAGGCGCCTCCATTGCAACTAGAAATGAGCATGATAATACAAACCCAAACGATGTTCCAAGATCTGGTTGAATATTCGTCAATATTATGCTAAGCATATTACGTCCAATTCTTATTAAAAGCAAAATCGGCTAGCTTTATTAATACCGGAGCACCTAGCGATTTAGAGAACATTATGATATGGGCTTGTTTCGGTTTTGTTTGTGCAGACATATTGTTGAAATTTCAAGAACAATGCTATACAACTAATAATCTTTGTATATTACTCAGAAGATAATACTAAATGAATTGCATTTCATCTACTCAAAAGTATAGTAAACAAACATATCATTAAACTTTTCAGGTTTCCTGATGCATCTCTTCGGTCTTGACGGAGTTACAATGGTATCTTGCTTCTTTTTCACAACGATTTTCCCAAAATTTGTGTCACCAGGAATGGATTGTCCCTCTCTAGACACTTCGACATCATCTTTGCTAGCTCGACCGCTTCCTGTGTAGGGAACGAATCGATCTCCTGTATCCATCATTTCCCCATCGACATCGCCTACGCAATCTTCCGAGTTGTTTGTTATATTTGAGTCTTCTTCTATCCCTACGTCATCTGCTGCAAAACCCGGAATCCGTTTGACATCCTGAACGTTTCGTGCATACTGTATTCCACGTTCACTACGAACAACAACCTTTGCCCCATCGCGAGACAAAACCGTATACCGTTCCCGCGAAAACAATGGGTCTGTTTTATTCGGTCTTGAAAAGGCCACTACTACTTTGTCACCAGCCTTGATATCGGAAGGTTTTGCACCTCTGTGCCTATCTGCGTAGCTCTTGCTAACTAGTTTAGCCAGACCGTCCCGCTCTCTGATATCATGGCGGTCCAATTCTTTATCGGACCTTGAATCCCAAAGTGCAGGAAATGATCCTCTATATTTCCAACCGACGAGAAGCTCAAAAGGCGTAATTCCAAGACGTGAATGAGGCTTGATAGTATTATGAACATGGACATACCGTTCGAGAGCGTTTCTCCAATTAGATCCATCTTCCTTGCTGCCGGCTAAGGCTTTCAGAATCCCTTGATTCTGGCGTTCTACGGCGCCGTTGGATTGGGCACTAAGGGGAATAGATTTTCTAACTCTTACTCCTTTTTGTTCCCAGTGCTCAGTGAACTCCGTACTAAAGAATGGTGGACCATTGTCGCTCTGAATGATCATAGGTAGACCCCATGTTCCAAAAACCTTTGAAAGAGCGGCGATCGTACTTTTGGCGTCAATAGATCTTATCTCCACAACAGACAAAAATCTAGAATACGTATCTACCACAATCAAGAACTCTCCAGTACCACATCCACGTACCGCAAGAAAATCGATTTGGAGAATCTCCCAAGGTCCATCCGGAAGAGCGCGACTTGAAAGAGGTATTGGCGGGTTTCTCCTGGAGATTATTAGGCATGTCTGACAGGCCTTGACGAATGTTTCGACTGAGGTGCTAACATCAGGCCACCAGAAGTATTCACGAATGATACGTTTCATCGCAGCAGTACCAAGATGGCCCTGATGGGCTGCCTTCAAAGCACGATGACGTAGTGTTTCTGGGAGAATGATCTTGTCTTCTTTGAACACTGTTGATCCAAGAAAACGCAGGTTTGACTTATGCAGTTCGTATCGTCGTAATGAATCTGTCCAGTTGTTTGAAACGATAGCCGCCCGAACCGATGACAACTCCTTATCAATTTCCGAAGCGCTCTCAATATCGCTCCAGGAAATATCCATTGAGCCAGCATCAAGAGCATAAAGGACATGTTTCTCACACGTTTCGTCAAAAGGAGCATCACATTGCGTTTCACTGATAAGTCGTGAGAGCACATCCGCCACGTTCATATGACCAGGAACTCGCTTTACTACGAAATCAAATGGTTGAAGTCTCAATGCCCACGCTTCGGCCCGAGAAATTGCTCGCTTACTAGTTTTTCTTCCCTCTCCGAAAATGAACTCGTTCGCTTCAGAATCCGTCCTAATCGAAAATGATTTGCTTGTCAAATAGAATGAGAACCTCTCCACTCCCCACACAATGGCCAAAGCCTCCTTTTGAGTCTGTGGATATTTTTTTTCCGACTCCGTCAACGCTTTCGAAGCGCACGAGATTATCCTGGGTTTACCTTGGTTATCATATTGGGCAAGAACGGCTCCAAGACCAACGGGAGACGCATCTACAAATACGTCTGTCTCATCTTCGATGGAAAAGTAACCTAACTTCAACACCGATGTAAGGGCGTCATCCCTGAGGAACCGAAACTCTGCCTCTTCTTCATCTGTCCAATAAAAGGTGTCCGACTTAACTAACTTCCTCAGCTTCTCTGTTCTATCGGCTCGCTTAACGATGAACCGTTCTACGAAATTGATGAGACCCAAGAAGCTTTTAACTTCGGATTGCGTTGCTGGTCTTCGAAAGTTCTTGATGGCTTTTAGCTTATCATCTTCTACCAATAAACCATCACTAGACATAGTAAACCCTAAGAACTTAACCGACGTTTCCCCAAAAACACACTTATCATTGTTTAGGCATACGTTGTGCTCACGAAAACGACTAAGTACCTAGCAACAAATTACAATGGTTAGCTACCCGAAAGAAAAACTATATTTACAAACTACCTTTTCCAGATTTTCGTCGTGCTTTTCCTTAGTACTCCCGAAAACCAAGAAATCGTCCAAATAATTTACAACTCCTTCGCACCCAGAGAGAATAATAGTCTGGCAGACTTCCTGGAAAATATCCGGAGCGTTACACAGACCAAATGGCAGCCTTCTGAACCTATAGGTTGCATCACCAGCGAAGAAATTGGTGAGGTGTCGAGATTTCTCATCCAAAACTATATGAAAGAATGCACTTGACAAGTCAAGTGTTGAGAAGTGGGTTGCGCCGTGTAATTTGGCCAATATGGCTTCCAGCGTTGGCATCTTGAAGGGGGTTCTGATGATGTTCTTATTGGGGCCTCTTAAATCCACGACCAACCTAATATCGTCTTTCCCTTTTGGCACAACAAGCAGTGAAGAACAAAACAGTTTGTCCATTTCTTGTGAAACCGGTTCAATAATCCCTGCTGATAACAACTCGTCCAATCTACGTTTTGCTTCCTGTCTGAAAGCTGGAGGGATATTCGTGTAAATATTTCGCGATGGAGGTTTGTTCTTGTCATACGCCAGGATTACTGGTGCCACGTTGAATTTTGGAAACTCTTTAGCTCCCGAAATCGAAAAAATTTCTCCGGGGAGGGAATTAACTTGCATACTACCTCCGGCCATTATAGGAACACTCAAGCCTACTTGCAGAACGCTATATCTAAGTGCAGTACTTCTACTCAAAAGGGACCTGGCTTGATCGACGGCGTAAAACTTTTCCAGCAATCTTGGGCGATCGTCGGAAATCGTGAGCTCCGCTACGAAAGTTGCAAGGACATCGATATTTCCATTGGTCGCATACCCTTTCAATACCTTATCTGAACCTGCTTTCAAGTCGAAGATGGCTGCTTTTGACTGTATATTGTCCATAATTGACCGAAATATATCTCCATTGATCGTATTTACCTCAGCTCCCGAGTCGATCAGAAAGGGAATGGAATGCCCTGCCACATGTCCTCGAATACAAGCCCCATGGCCAGTAAAAACTTGCGTTTTAGGAACATCATCGACTACAGCCTCTGTTGCCTGAAACAATGCAAGGAAAGCCTGCTATTCATTCAATATCATTTCAACAGTGTTGAACAACGGTTTAAACTTTCATTAGAATATTTATTCATTAGATCAATTCAACAAGATATTAGCAATGAGTGTTATGTATACGTTCACAAATTATGTCAACAGAAAATCAATAAGTAATACGAGTAAAATTCAAGTCGCTGGTAAAAAATCTATCCGAAATGATAGTTTCAATCATTGGAACTTACGTTTAGGTCTTCCGTTGACTCTTCCTTGGAGATCAATGAAATCTTCTTAACAGGTGGTCCAACGAATT
This sequence comes from Aedes koreicus, assembly GCA_024533555.2. Classification (NCBI taxonomy): domain Eukaryota; kingdom Metazoa; phylum Arthropoda; class Insecta; order Diptera; family Culicidae; genus Aedes; species Aedes koreicus. Next base: position 428,211 of record JAHHFK020003686.1, read on the forward strand.
TACCGTCATCTCCGATTGGCACCTTACGTTTCTGCTGATCTCGTGGCTGATTGCATGCTCGTGCTAGGTGTCCCTTCCGAAGGCAGCTTCGACAGATTTTGTCAATCCCCGGGCAGTTAGCGGCTGAATGATATCTGCCCAAACAACGCCAACACGGCTTCGGTTGCATAGGTGCATCACGATGGAAACCTCCTCTGTTAGTTCTGAATTGTTGATTGATGAATCTTGACTTGTTTCCTGCAAACTTGGACGACTGATATTGGTGATCATAATCCGCACGAGAATTCTGCTGACCTCGGGCAGATTCCATTGAATAGCTGGCACCCACTGCAGCAACCTGCACTTGTTGTGGTGCATGGGATTTTGCGAACATCTCTTCATTCAGCTTCCCAATCTCAAACGCTCGAACCTTTTCAAGCAATGTCAGAATTGTACCTCCTTTTCTCAGGATTTTTCTACCCATTTCGCGAATACCGAAACTGAGTGCATGAGACTGGATAACGTCTGCAACATTTTCCAAAATCTGATTCTCGTCATAATCGCAAAGTTTCGCCAGGTTAATCACACGCTTAACGTACTTAACATCCGATTCACCAAGGTTCTGAGTCAATGATCGGAGTTTCTGTCGGTGCAGCAGAGTATAGTCGCGCGAGCCGAAATAATCCATTAGTCTAGTCATGGCATTCGAGTATGGAGTGAAATCGTGGCTGGGAGTGCTGGACGAAGAACCTGTATTCTCCAGTATTTCCAAGAGTTTATCTATCATTCAATTAAAGCTACCCCACCAGAACATTTTATACTGTTCCCCCTGTCAGCCTATCAGCCCTATCAGCCTATCCCCTATAAATTATGAAAATTGCACAAGACGGTATTCGTCATTGACATACATCGAGGAACGTAAACAAAGATTTTGTGTAAAATTGTGTCTCCCGTAACCGACACACAAGGAGTGATTGAATTTATTGCCTCGTCTTTTTCAACTCCTTCGTATGATCTAAAGTACGCTTGCATGTGTCGGTCACAGGGCGCCCAAATTTACATGACTTTTCACTAGTGTGTTTACTTCCGGTGAGGTAGTCTCATCGCTGCTTTACGCAGATTGATTCTTATAACGATGAAATTACGCTGTACGCTATATGTTTTCAACATACCTATAAAAAATTCGTCCACCCGTCTTACATACATTCAAAAACTGCATTCAAAAGCCAGGGAAAACAAATATGGTCAGATAATAAAGTCCAGCTCGCATAATGGTGACGTCTTCGAAACGAAGTTCCGCTCGAGCTACGACAACCACGACAAATAGCTGGACAGCACACGATGACGAACCAATTGGTCAGCCGGCGAGGGGAAGACGGAAGGGCGGAAAATTGCCTCTGAATTGCCGTTTGTGCTGAGCTGATAACGATTCAATAGCCGAACGTGAATCGTCGGGAGCGAGGAGGGCGGTGTGGTGGGAGGGACAAGGGATGATGGAGGCTTTGTCGAGGGGAGTTGTTGAACAGCCATCGTCGTCCGAGACACAGCCTAGCCGTACCGGGCGATAGCTGACGAGTTTGGGATTAGTCTTGCACGCACGGTAGACGCGAGCGAACGGAATTGGTTTGCAATCGAAGACATAAAATCTACTGCTGAGATCGGTCGGCTGAGCATCGTACTATCAGTGAGTTTGACAGGAATTATGTACCGGCGAACGTGATTGGCAATCGCACTGATCCGCGCGCGTTGATCAAAGTCGAGTGTTTAGGAAGTTGGGAAGTGAATCATTGACCAAAACGAAAGCCAAATTGAAGGCATCGGAACCGAGTCGGAAAAGTGATGAGCAAGAAAAGCTTTACCATCCCGGTGGTGGACGTTGAGTCGCCGGATGGTCGAGATGATCAAAAGCTGCTGGGAAGTCCGTTCGATAAGTTGCCTCCGATCATGATCGGCGGCCCGGAGGGAAATGGCTATCAGCCGTTTCAGCAGAAGAGCAGTCCGGTCACGCCAACGAGTCCGATTATCTACGCCCCTCGATCGCCGTCGCTCGGAAAGAGGTAGGTTGTTTGTGGTGGGCATTTGGTTGACGCTCGAAGAGATACCAAGCTGCTCCATGAAGATGAATTGGCTGGTTTTTTTTTTTTGGTGAATCACGCAGGTTGACGATGATAAGGAAAATCGATGCAGACAAATTGGTCATCTACTTTTCCATTATGTTTGAGGAGGGAATTTCAGGATTCTGACGCAATTAAGATGAAAAAGTGGGAAGAGGAGTCAGCTGAAACCTTAGTGGTCCAGTAATGAAGTGCAACGAAGAAAACGTTGATTAAAGCTTTCAATTCTAGAGCGCTACTTGATGTTGAGGGTGCACTTTAAAACTATCCTTATCTGGCATGTTTATGATTTTATAGCATTTGGTGCTTCTTGACTAGCCTGGAAAATACATATTTTCTCCTTTTTTTGTATTTCAAGCTTATTGATCTTCACAATAAGCTTATTGTCTGTTTCTCAACTTAGTGTTCTAAATGCACTTCTTCCATAGTTATCAATTGAGAGTACAACCAGTGCTGTAAATAGTCATTGCGATCCAATGCGCTAAACTTGCCAACAACTCGTTCGAGAAGCTAATTTTCACAATAGCACGTAGGAAGAAATTGTTGTGCTTGATTTCATAAAATTTGTTCACAATGTAATGTTCTAACGGTAAAACCGAAGACATGAGAGCGCAATATCTGAATATTCAAATGATATTCATCATTGAATATCATTTGAATGCAACAGTGAATTTAACACTTTCTATATACCAGTTAGGGCAATGCATTGTTACACAAAATTGTAGAATTTATCAAGAGCTACAATTTTATCATTCATCGTTCATAAATTCAGCTGTTGAGCCAAGTTCTCGGTAAATTTATCCAATTGCACGAACAGACTTTTTGCAACCGAAAGTTGAAAAGATGGAAAAAAATTCGTTGCGCAAATGTTACAGTTTTTGCAATCATATCTTGAGAAAGCAACATAATTACCACAAGGAGCCGCACACATCGAATTTTTTGAAGCAAATTGATGTGGTGTCATTTAGCTCACAGCCAATGTTGCATTCATTTTCTAAATCACGATTCTTAAGGAAAAGTGAAATAAAATATAACCATATATCTATCATACCCTATGCCAAGGGATCCGTGAACTTGTCCTTTGCGAAGACTTGCCCAGACCGAGAGTCGAACCCAGCTACATCCAGCAGGATTTGGCTCTGTAGTTGCGCCTATATATGAGCTGATGGGGGAAAATAATATAACATAATAAGGGAAGGCAATAATGGAAGGAAAAGGACGGCGGGGGGAAGACAGGGATGAAGAATATGAAACAAGGAAATGGGGTGACGAATTGAGAGGAAAAATCGGGACTAGGGAGGATCACAACATAGATTATGGATAAGATATAATGATGATCAAATATGATACAGAAGAAGAAAAATGAAAATAATCAAAAAAGAACAAAAAGATCGGAGGGGGGAAGAAGAGAAAGCAAAAGAAGAACCAAAGAGAAAAGGGAGAAGAAAGAAGAAAAGAAAGAAAAAGAAACGACTGAGCTGAGGAGGGTTCCAAAAATAATATTAACATCAATAATAACGTGGAAGAAGCGGCTGTCGATAGAAGCGGGGGGCTGAAAGTTTGGTGTCGTGTGGCGGGGTGGGTGGTGATTTGGCCGCTGCGGGTTGTTGGAAGGCGATAGCCGGGAAATACTATGGTTGCGGGGAAAAAAGGCGCGTTTTGCGGCGGTAGTGGTTGTGGAATAATTTTTTCTTGTTTGTGGTAGTTAATTCTTTGGTGTTGTGATTGGTGTTGTTCTTTTTTTATTGATAAGATAGTTTTATTGTTTTTTTAAATAATTTATTGTATAAATTATTTAAGTTAGTGGAATAGTATAAGAATCATTGTAAAGGGATATTAAGCTTTGTAAATCGTGATAAGTCCTAACGTCACAGCGTGACAGGCTAATGGGCTGGTGTGTTCTCGGACGTTTGGGTTGGTGGTTGTTGGAAGGGGTTTTTGTATTAGTTGTATATAATCGATTTTTATCATTGTTGAATTGGTCCTTAGGTGTATTAGTGCTTCTTGTTCATCTATTTTACCTCCTTTTTTCCCATTTGTATTGCTCTGGATAGTAAATCGTTTAAATTTCTAGAGTTTTTGGGGTTCATGGGTTTGGGTGGTGTTTTTTGGATAGTTTTGTTTTTTTGGGTAGTGGGGGGGGTGGGCGGGGGTGGCGGGTGGCAGCTTGTTGTTTTTTGGTTACTAGTTATAATTTCTATTTATTAATATATCATTAATTAGAGTCAAAAGTTCTTTAGTATGTATATTGGGTTAATGTTTTCTTATGGGCGTTGTTGTAGTATAAATTTAAAAAAGTTACTATTTCTATTGTTCAATGGACTATAGTTTCTGGTCAGGGATGGATACGATAGATATGAAAGAAAAACAAAAACCCACTGGCCGCGGTCGCCGTCGTACTGTAAATGGAATGCTGGGGCAGGCGCTGGACTGTCGGGATCTGGCGGCGGCGCGCGTGGGTCGCTTGTGGCTCTATTTTTGATATTTTGAATTTCTAGCTATTTCGTAATAATTTTTCATATTTCTATACATATAAATCCAGGAACTCCATGACGAATCGAAAGGGATAGTAGTAAAATACTTAAAACGTTTATCCACTATGCAAAGAAATTGTCCATTGAAGAAACTACATTGAAGAATCAAGTCATTTTTGGTGTACACTCACTATTTTTCAAAAATATTTTGTTGGATTCAGTTTTTTAAAAAGCGGACTACTCTTTTGGTATCCAAAAAAGTGGGAACGAATTGTAAATCAGATATATGACTTATTTTCGGTAGCTCACTTTGTAATTCTGAATCTAGATTTGATTGTTCGTATCCCGACAGTCAAGCGAACTCAATTCGATCATAGATTAAATCGGGATACAGTGCAATTCGACCAGTTTACAAAAGCGTTATGAAAGTTCAATTAAAACTCGTACATTGAAATTTTATATTTTTTCTTGGAAATTTCTGAGATAAATATTTTTAGTTTATGATACAGTAGATTTAAAAAAAATCATAATCCATCAATTATTTAAGTTTTTTCTGCTTTTGTTTGGCGGCTGTCAAACCGTATTTTTTGTTAGGTAAGTTGGGAAACATTTGGGTAGAATTTGTTCTTAAATTTTTTGTGTAAAATTGTTGGGCGTTTGCTAATCTTTTGGTGTTATTTTGTGGGGATTTTTTTGGAGTGGTGAAAGGCAGACCATTCATTGTCTTGTGGAGGGTCGGTGGGGGTCGGGGTGGGGTGGGGGTGTGGACGCGCATGTGAGGTGGGGGGCTTGGCGATTGGGTGTGTTGGGGGAGGGTAGGGGGGGGGAGGGAGAGGGGCACATTGGCCCAATTCTGAAAAAAGACGGTCAAAAACATGTTCACCCTTTTGTCATCATTTTATCGACTAGGTGTCTTGAGAAGAGTTGCTCAAAATGTTATTCCGCATCTTTTGAAAAAAAAACACGCCTAACATTTCATAAGGGCTTAACTACACTTTCAAAATCTAACTGTTTCCAGCTATGAGATACCGGGTTATTGTCTTCGACAAAGTTGTAGAGCAGCTAATTTTAAGAAAAGTTGCTGAAGACACTAAGTTTCTAGAGCCTAACGTTAAAGAGATTTAATTGGTTTTCTTTCAGCACTACCTTAAAATCGTTTTTTTTTTTTTGAGATAATTAGTACTTTGCTCAAATTTGATGATTTCAATATATTCTAAGAAATTGTAGGAGTTATTGAAATACACGTTTATGCTCAACAAACCAATGCTCTCTGGTGACCACATGTTGATATATGGTGATTCAAGTGTCTGTGTGACGTCATAATCAACCGCCTCAAAAAGGGTGGGCGGGTCCTGGCGGGGTCTAAAACCGATTGTATTTGAAAGATTATCTTATGAACTAGTATTCCTGAAATTTTCAGCGTTGGGTACTGAAGGGTACCTAGTAAAACCTCAGTTTGAAATAGTACAGGTTATAAGCCAATTCATATTTCGCATGTGACGTAATATTCAACAAACTAAAAAAATATATGCGAGTCCTGGGGGGGTCTCAAATTATTTGTATTTGGAAAAGTATCTTATGAACTAGTAATCCTGAAATTTTCAGCGTTGGGTACCAAAGGGTACCTAGTAAATCCTTAGTTTGAAATGGTATGAAATAGTAATAGTATGTGACGTAATGCTCAACAAACTGAAAGAAAGCTGGGCGGGTCCTGGCGCGGTCTCAAACCGATTGTATTTGAAAGATTATCTAATAAATTAGTACTTCTGAAATTTTCAGGGGAGGGTACTGGAGGGTACCCAGAAAAATCTGTGGTAGAAAAAATAATTGGTGTGGGTAATTAATTATGGGGGTGGGGTGTAATATTAACGAAGTGGAGGGGGGGGGGCGGGGGGGGGTGGGGGGGGGGGGGTCCAAGTCAAAGTGAAAGTTGTTGTTGGTATAGGGGGAAATTTTAATTTTTGATTTTGAATTTTTCTATTTTGGTTGTAGAGATGTTATTTTTTTACGGTGGGGTGTGGCGTTGGGGCGCGTGGGTAGGTTTCGTGGGGGAAAATGAGGGTTGTGGTGGTGGGGGGGGGGGGGGGGGGGGGGGAGGGGGGGGGAGGAGAAAGATTTTTGGGATATTTTTTATGGGGTGTTTTTTTTTTTTTTTTTTTTTATTTGTGTAAATAGATGGGTATTTGTCAAAAAAATTTATAATAAAAAAGAAGCTAAAACTGGTTATAATATGCTTCGTCATTTATGGATCACCTCAAAGTATTTTGCTTTTGACCTCTAGTTTTGGGCTATGTTTACTTAGTTAGGCGTAGTTTTTTTTCACCGATTGATTTGTAAACGTAGAGGTGTTCAAAATACTTTGCTTTGAAACTGCAAAATTATATGTTAAAAATTATGCTTGGTATAACATGCTATCGTCAGTGCATCGAGTACTGATTCATGGAGCTGAAATAATAAAACAAGCTGTACTACCAACTGGAAGTTTGTCCGAAGAGCCATAAGAATGCCGCAATAAAAATATATTCGACGTTATTGTGAACATCGAGCTCGTAAGATTTCAAGATTGGTAAAAAATCAAATTTTCTGAAGAAAGACTAACAATCCAGTACGTGATATTTTTTAACAGGGTGGCTACAAATACGGACATATTTAAATGACTACTTGTAACTTTGAATCCATTGATTTTATTGATGCGAAAACCTGTTAAAAAAAAAACAAAAGTAAATGGAGAGAAATGGCCCAAAAAATTATTTTGAATTCAGATAATGAACTTTCAAGTGATGATTCGGAAGATAGAAGTGACATAAGTTTATACGATTGATACATTTGTCAATAGTGAATTAAAATGGATTCTATAACGCTCGTTTGTCAAATAGATAATATTTCACTTCTCAAGGTCGGTATCGTGCTCGAAAGAAATTTCTTTTTCTATCCCAAAACCCAAGCTGAATTCCGTTTACTGAAACGGAAAAGTAAAGAATCGAAAAGAAATTTCTGCAGCAGTATCCACCTGAAAAGAACAAAAAATAAAATTGGAATTTGTAAGGTTTCCACGCAAACTAATGGGAGCTGTCACCTTTACTTTCGGAAAAAATATTCCACTTGATTATTCCGTAAGTGAAGGTGACAATTCGTTCCGTGCAAATCAATTGTCAAAATTCCGCTTGGTAATATTGAACATAATTCCGTAATCTCTCTACTTTTTTAAGTCGATACTGACCTTCAGCATATTTTTTTACTTCTACTAAACTATTTTGTATTAAGAATTAACCAGGTACCCTTTGGTACCCAACGCTGAAAATCACAGAATTACTTGTTCATAAGACACTTTTCCAAATACAATTAATTTGAGACCCCGCCAGGACCCGCATATATATATATTTTTTTATTTTGTTGAATATTACGTCACATTGGCTTATAATGGCGAAATATAAATTAAAATTTAGAATTTGAAAGTGTTCTTAAGCCCTTATGAAAGGTTAGGCGTGTTTTTTTTACAAAGATGCAGAATAACATTTTGAGCAACTCTTCTGAAGACAGCTAGTCGATAAAATGATAACAAAAGGGTGAAAATGTGTTTGACCGTCTTTTTTCAGAACTGTGCCAATGTGAGCTGGTCAAATTAAAGGAGATCGACAAACTCCACCTTTTCAACAATGTAAATAAGCATTACGTTGCTGCTGGTAAGCACGTAATCAAAAACTATAAGGTAGAACTCCATTGAGTTGTTCAAAATGATGACGTAGGACTACGATTCTAAATGTAAGCCATTTAGATGCTACAATTCGATGTTCTTTGAATTAACCTTTAAATTAGGCCTGAGATTTACACCGTGTCCAATATATTCTCATACACTTTTGCCTTGCAGTGGTGTCGTGCAATTACTCAACATGATTCACGTATGTGTTGGTGTAGTTTTGCACTATGTTTACACAAACGCTTTTAGGTTGTGTCTGATTGTTTTCATTCGGTGTTTATCTTTTACCAGCGATGAAGGAGTTTCGTGCTGTGGTGATAAAAAAAGTGTTTGAAAGGCAGCCCGGGCGCTATTTTCAGAAATTTGTAAAACCTTGGAGTAAAGCGGGATTTTGTGTACCGAACCATCCGAAGGTACCGTGACACCTGCTCGTTGGATGACCGGAAGAGATCCGATCGTACGGTGCGGACTGAACGAGTTGTTAAAGTGGTCAGGGAACGGATTAGACGAAAATCACAGCTTGAAGAGAGATGCGGCTATGACAATAACAGACGCAAACGGCTCTGTACGTAAAAATGCTGCAAATCTGAAATTTCGAGAGCCGTAATGCACAATAAACTCCAAAAAAACCCCCGATTCCCACCTTTCCAAAAAAAGCAAGCCACGCGCCCGCAACCTCCCCAACAAAATACCCGAGGTGGAGGGGCATTTTGTTTTTATCCCAAGTAACATTGCCAAAACCATCCAGCTTTATTAAGTTTTATTAAAGTTTTATGAAAGCCACTAGAAATCAATTCGGCTTTATTATGGCACCAAGAGATGCCAATAGGTTTCAAATTTTAGTCAGGTTTATAAGAACCTACACAGCTTCTTTACAACGATCTTAAAACCTTGACTTCTAAAATTTCTTTTACTCCTATCAAAGGTTTTATTTTGACTTTATTAACTCATAAAATGCTGTTTTGAAATGCCGTTTTAGGACTCATTCATATTATCTTATTATGGTCAGTTGAAAAAGCATTTTAAAACCATTTTGCCTCCAGTAAATGCATTAAACGGCTAACTGGCATTGAGGAAAGCTACCAAGCGACCAGATAGTTCTATAGTAGCCATTGCTAAGATAAATTGGCTTTTTGGCAAAACTGTGATTTCTTGCAATCGCCATATTGAAATATATGAAATAATTGAAATGTGGAATAATAAATACACCAAATTTTAAATGTAATACAATTGAACTGTAGATCTGAGACAAACATCGGTATTCGTTTATATAACCTTATTGAATTCCATCAATTTTCAGGAGTTTCATGCTTAATTAACGGAATATATTTCTTTCAATTTTGTTTTTGTTGTTGTAAACTCGCATAATTTTCAAGGCGCATTAATTTTCAGCTCTTATCGTGCCAATATTCACCATAAAATTAAATGCGCATATGATTTAGAGCATGATGCGCTATAAAAAAAACTCAATTTGTTTTATATATTTTGCTATCAATCATAATTTCCCGCAACAGTAGAACTTTTTTCTGAGCCATTATTTGCTGTTGAATGAATCAGAAGAGCAACAAAGCAAAACAACAAAAACCAACCACGATATCGCCGTGAAGTTTGACAGCTGTGGCCATTCAGCCCTATGCTGGTTTTGATGGCGGCCAACAGTTTTTATGAAGGTTCTCAAGTGGTCATAACAGCTTTCACTAGAACATTTTCAAAAACTTTATGGTCTTAGAAAGGTTTTATTAATTTGTTTTCACAACCGTCTATAGAGTGGGCCACTTTGTACACATTTCGGCTTTAAAGATGCATAGAGGAGGTGTTGGTGGACAAAACAGTTTTGAATGTAGTGTCATCAATAAAGCCGGGAGGAGTGCTATACGGCTGGAATAGAACTGAAATTGTTACTTGGGATGCTGTCGAAGGTAAATGACCACAGGTCGTCTAATATGAACCAATTCAAACCCGTGATCAAACGAATTTGGGACGAAATGGCGATGGGAGGTGTGCGGCGCGCCTGTTGCGGTTTTGAAAAACGTGTGGAGCTGGTCAAGAAGGTTAAAGGCGGTGTTATTCCAAAACATATGCTGTAGTTGATCAGTATTATATTGCAATATAATGGGTAAAGTTATCAATAAAATCTGGATTATCGATTTGAAATAAAAAGAGTTTTGTTTTGTATGAGAATATATTGGACACGGTGTATACAAGCAATTTGGTGAATTCTGATTGATTTGGTGCTCAATAATATAGAAATGATTGAAAAGAGTAAGAAATATTTTCTTGAGATGTGCTAGGTTGTTGAAACTGTCTTGGAGTTCAGAATTTATGATCTACAGTTGTAACAGTAGCTTTATCCGCGATTAAATGTTATGATATGTGTTCAAACATACTCAATGAATGTCCTGGAAGACCAACTGACATTATGAGATAATCGCGGGATATCCTATGCCAAGCAAACCAACATAACTTGTGTTGACCATAAATCTATTGTTACAACTGTAGACCTTAAGTTTTGAAGGACAGTTGGAATGGCCTAAAACAAACAAGGTTATCCTATGATGTATGGGACCTATGATGTGTGTGGACGTTACAGAATATTGAATATTTATCGTAGCTTTGTATAGCCCCAAAAGCAACGGGTACTACCGTATATCTTAAGTTCTGAACTAAAGGGCAGTTTTTATGAACCTGAACATCCCGAGATAATCGGATAACTCCAGGACGGTTTGGATTACCTAGAGGATCTCAAAGTTATAAAATAATGATTTTTGACCTTCCAAAAGATTCATTGAATATATTTGAACGCATATGGTCACCATATATAGCTAAAAACACTACTGTAGATCTTATTTTTTGAACTTAACGACAGTTTGGAGTACCTAGAATATCCCAAGACTGTTACATTATGTAGGTTAACCTTCCACACTATTCAATCAATATTGTTATATACATATTGTCCCTTTGCACACTCCAAAAACCTACTGTTACAACTGTAAATCTTATTTTCTAAACTCAAGGACAGTTTGGATGACCTTGATCATCCCCGTTTATGTCAGAATGGTTTTTCCGTTCAAAAATATTCACTGAATATGGTTGAATACGTAGCTTAACTTTGTATAGCCCCAAGAGCTATAGTTACTACTGTAGATCTTAATTTATGAACTCAACGACAATTTGGATGACCTAGAACATCATAACGTTATCAAATAATGGCTGTCGACCTTCCAAAAGGTTCATTCAATATGTTTGAATACATATCGTAACCTTATATAGCCCTAAAAGCTACTGTTACAACTGTAGATCTGAAGTTTTGAACTCAAGTACATTTTGGATGACCTAGAACCTCCCAGAAAGATACGAAAATATTTAACGTTTATCAACAAGAATTCAATAATATGCACAATATTCTAAAACAACGCTGTAAACTATTAATAAGGCATTTATTTTTTTTCGATTCAGGTCAACTATGATCTTCTTGTTGACGAATGGAACTTGTTAAAATGCTAGGTGTTGATCTAGAGAACAGAGTACAGAATTGAGGAGTATTGGAACCAGTTGATTACTAATATAACGGCTGTAGGTTAGCCTAAATACCCTCAGATGATTAAGGTAGTGAAAACAGCTTCACATGGCAACGGCTCAAAAAAGGAATTGAAAAGCAAGATATGTCAGAAGTAATTCTAGCACAGACCATGCTGGAAGGCGTTTCAACCGAGCGTATAGTCCTGTCTTAGCAAAAACGAGCTGCGGACCAAGTGCAGGAGGTCGTGAAGAAGAAAAAAGTCGCTTGAGTACAGGCTTCTTTATAAAAAGAAACCCAAAAAGTGATCCTGCGTAGTATTCATTTTTGCAAACGTGGGTGATCTCTTAGTTCATTTTTACTGTACTCATACAACAAATGTTTAAAAGATTAGAAAAATACTAAAATTTGGATATCACTTTTTAGTCACGATTTTTATTATTTTAGTGACTAACGTCACTATCATTTATCCATAAATCCGATACCAGCCCTGGATGCGCTGATACTTCCTGAGCCAAAAAGGAAATAAATCTTCTTGACAATCCAGCCCTTGATCATATTCTAAGGTCTGTATCCACATTAATCCGGACACCTTCAAATCATTGTAACTTTTGAAATATTGCACGTAGGAATGAAAATTTTTACTGTGGTATAGCTGAGAGTCTATGATGAAAAAAACTATGATTGATATTTACATTTCATGTTTAGTATTCAAGATGGCGACGAAAGAAAAACAAGTGCGCGAGCGAATTTTGTACGGGCGTACGGCAAATCCTGACTTGTCAATACGGGACCTTGCAAAAACATTGGATTTGCCTAGATCCACTGTTCACGATGTGCTCAAATCATTTTCGGAACGTTTGGCGGTGGAGAGGAAACCGAGAAGTGACAAAAACATTGGACGCGCTGATCCTGTCGTGGACCGAAAGGTGAAAAGGATAATATCGAAAAACCCAAATCTCTCCATTCGAACGGTGGCTCGTAAAATAGAGATGTCACCTGGTTTTGTCCAAAAATCAAAACAACGTTGGGGACTTAAGTCGTATAAAGTAAAAACAGTTCCAAATCGCAACGACAAACAGAACTTGGCAGCAAAATCACGGGCTCGACGTTTGTACTGCGAATATTTGACGAAGTTTTCATGCGTTGTTATGGACGATGAAACTTATGTCCTGGAGGATTTCAAGCAGCTTCCAGGGCTGGCTTTTTATTCTGCTATGGCCAGAAATGCTACAGCTGAGCATTTCAGAACGAAGAAGGCATCGAAATTTCCCAAATAATACCTTGTGTGGCAAAAAGAGTAAATCTTTCGTCACTACAGGCACAATCAACAAGGAGATCTATCAGAAAGAGTGTCTGCAGAAGTGATTGCTACCCTTCATCAAAAGTCACAAAGAAAAACCTTTGTTCTGGCCCGATTTGGCATCATGCCACTATGCTAAAACTGTGATGGAGTGGTACCCAGCAAATCAAGTGAACATTGTATCAACAACCTCAAACCCGCCAAATTGCCCAGAGCTACGACCAATCGAGAGATATTGGGCTCTGATGAAGCGGAAGCTTTCTGAAAAAAAAGCTAGGAGTCAAAGACATCAAACACTTCCAGCAAATTTGGACAAAGACGGCTTCTACGATTTCTGAAGGGTCTGATAAAAACCCTAATGGACGGAGTTAAGCGCAAAGTTCGAACATTTAATGCAAATACCGAATAACTATGTTTTGTCTTCACGAATTGTTAAAACACATCCCATGAATCTGAAATAAAGACGTATTTCGGCGAAAATCGGGTGAGATTTTTAATTGAAAATGACATAATTGGTAGAAAAACGCAAGCAATCATGATTTTCCATCCACAAGCGAACAAAAATGTTACTTAGAAACGCAGGGTTTGCTTTGATTAAACAAATCTAGTAATACAAATTCCTGCACGTTTACTTGTTAATGTTTCTTAGAAGTTGGTTTAATTTTTACCTTGTTCGAGGATTGAAAAAAAAAAGATCCGCGTCACTTTTCTGAGGTTGTGTTGATGAATTTCATAAACCGTAACCTAACGCTTTCAAAACAAATTCTCGCGCTTTGTATCAAGAGAACGTAACTTCAGTGATCGGTCTTACTTCATCGGTTTTCTCTTCCGTTAATATCTTGATCGGGACAATATTCTGCGTAGCTATCGTTGTTTGTGTGAGGTGTATACAGAACTTAATATTGTCAGCATCGTTCCCCTCACATGGAGCAGTTGGCTTAATAAAGTTGGGAGCACTTCACAACGGAAGTCAATCAGCTCCGTCACCAGTTACCAGTTCTGAATGTTGCTCTCATTGCGTGGCAGAACTTTGAAGAGGAAAGCCGCAGTTGGATCGTATCCTTGTGCCTCCTTGATTCCTCTGCATTAGCTATTGATGGCTTCTGAATATTCGTTTATATACATAAGGTGGCCCTCAATCATTACACCTGCGAAAGAGTGGATATATAAATCCTGCCTGGAGCTAATTCAAAATTCTGGATTTCGGTGGTCATTTGAATACGTGCAAGGAATCATTTGGCATGGGAAAATTTGGCGAAGAAAAAAATGATTATAAGTGATAGGCGAGTAAAGATAAAGTAATTCGCGATGTTGCTTTTCCAGTGACGCCATTTTTTCCCATTTTCGAAAAACAGACAGCGATAAAAAAGCAAAAAAAAAAACACTCTAAACTACTTCAACACAAATTTTCAAGAGAACATACCTAATGGGTAATTTTCTACATCGGTTTTTCCGTTTTTTCCGTGATGCAATTTGGTGTGGGACACCCTTTAGTGTCAAGAAAACTGAATTTACGGTTGCAATAGTCACGATGGCAGCTTAATGGTCACTCATAGCTACCGTCATTGGAACCAAATAGTCCCATAAAATATGTTCTAAGCCAAAAGGAAATCGGTAGTTTCCTAAGGATTGTTGGTAATACCGTGATTTTGAAAGATCATCAAAAACTCGTTTTCTCATTCGTCACTTGTATGGAGATAGGAACTGAGTTCGTGACTTTGTTTTTAGAGGTGCGTGATATGATTCATAGCTACAACGCTGGAGGCATCTTCAAAATATGTGACACAAATGCAGACATGCTCATTACTTAGTGAGTAAAAAAATTGGAATCTACTGCTTTCAACAATACACCTTATTTCAAATTAATCGAAGACAACCTGAAGTGCTTATTTGTCCTGGACGCATTGCAAAATACAGTCATTCATCTTCTACTATCGGCTAACAATGGCAATCGATCTTCTGAAAAAAGACAGCTACATACGTTGATTATCAACTTCCGAGTAACTAACGCCGTCATAAACATCTCTAAGCGTCAGTGCACATCAGTCTATTTGTGACGAACAGTTTATCGCTAATTTATTGAAACAGACGACGGAAAACGATGGTTTGAGCGTTCGAATGATCAATTTTCAAACCGCCATGTTAGTAAATCAGATCCACAATTGGTGAACGTAATTCGAATATTGTGGTGTCTGACGTTATTTCGGTTTACGTCAAGATGGCCTGGACAGGTTGTCTGGGTAACTACGCAGCATGTTTCATGAATCATTCGACTTTATTTTTTTTTGCAAATTTAATGAGAAAGACAACAGTGCACTTCGAACCCGATAAACGTCCAAGCCTCGTCCGCATCGAAAATTAGCCGCAAACAACAGCTAATTAGCTTGCGGTAGAATTTTGGAACAACGCCCCCTCGTACGAGCAGCCCGACAATGTTCCGCTATGCGCTATAGACGGTCACGTTCGAATGATCAATCATCCTGCGACACCGCATTCGTCGCCGCCACGTGCAGCCAGCTACCGTTTCGATTTCCCATCGCGGCCAGTTCTCACCAGCTCGCGGTAATCACCACGAAATTACCTGCAGTTGGAACTCAATCTCAACCTCGCATCGCTTCGCCGTGTGATAACAACAAACACCCATCGATAACGCTGCTCGCGTTACTTTGCTTTCGAGTTGCATATTTGATAGGAAGGAGCCATTCAATTCCTTATCGATTCACCGTGGACGGGTAGGTACTTGGCCGAGGATCAGAACTACAAAGACCTTCGACAACGTGGGTGTTGATTGACGGATTGACGCTTGAAGTGGGGATGTTTTACACAGGGGGGCCTGGCAACCCTGAACGAAAATATATTCTCTGACAGCCTGACAACATCTTAAGCTTAGTGCCATTGTCTTAACATGTTTTGAGTTTAGATGGGGGTAATTACTGGATGGAATTTTGAATTGCTAGAAGTGGTAAACAAACTGTGAACTTGTTGTCATTAGTAATGTTGCTTAGAGTAGAGATATGCGGAAATTCAATACGACGATTCGATCCCGGAATTTCTATTGCTTACAGAGGCTGATAACGCTGGCCTTAGAGCAAAACATGCTCGTTCGGCTCAGATGTCCCAACAAACAATTGCACTATTAACTTACGTTTTAGCTGCAGTTTTTCTCAGCTAAATGTTGAATAATGTTTGGAATGTTTTCAGTCAAAACTTCAGTTCCAATTTTGTTTACACAATTTTGGAAAATTTATCATACTATCCACAGTCAGGTTTAGGCTGTTTTTTAAACGTTGGTTGTTCGACTACAAAATTTGCGATCCGTTTTGAAACATTCGATAAGTTCGGAAGTTATTTTACACTCTTAAAAATAATGAAAGTTACATGAGTTATAATCGATAATCGATTTCAATTTCATTTCATGTAAATCAATGAATAACTCAGTTTTATGTGCAAATTGATGTTATAATGGTAATACAAATAATGCTTGTCACTCAAAAGTATACACAATAGGACGCTTAATTACACCAAGAGCTGAAAAATAGGTCTTGCGGCGTTGTATGGGTTTAAACACTCAACATTATTCGAACGTGAACATATCAATAAATACACGACTCATTTGTGTGCATTCTGCAGCTAGTATATAACTTTTCAACGCAGTCATGCATTGGTTGCCATAGATAACGCACGCAGCAATATACCGTATGCGTGATAATATTTGCACCATAAAGCAGTGGCAAAGTTTTAAAAAATGTCAACATATTCGATTTCGATTTTTTTTATTTATTCAAAAGGAGGATGTTTTTGAGAGTCTTAAACTATATTAATCATCGTTCAAGTTTTCATTTGCTGCAATAATGGCCTCCACTCGCTTCCAGAACGCCTGGTAGGTCCTTATAATGTAGCCTGCACACTACCAAAATGTCATGTAAATTTCTGTCGCCTGAGACCGGCACATGCGAGCGTCCTTTAGTACATAAGAATGAGTTGAAAGAGATGAGAAAATAAGTTCAATCAAACACATCTTTCGTCGAATTGCGTATGTGACAGTTTCAGGAGACATAATTTTACACGAAATCTTGGCTTACATCCCCCGACTTTTTACAAACATGAATTGCGTCTCGTGTAAAATTCATAATTTCTAAGTGTGTGGATTCCTTTCTCTCCAGTTACGGGTCAATGTTTATCTGAGGCTGGCTATATTCGGGTGGCATTTAGAACAGGTCTTGGCCTTCATGCCCCGCCATACTGAGTTATTCAGCGGATTAAGATAGGGGCAAGATGGCGGCCACATATCCTTCGCCTAGAATGGCAGGTGTTCCTGCAACCACTTCATAGTGCGGTTCGTGGTGTGGCACGGAGCCCCATCTTGCTGAAATACAACATTTGGCTTCGGGACGTACTTCTCTTTGATCCACTACTTACTTACTTAGAATCCCGATGTAGACCTTCATGTTTGATTTGTCGCCTTCTGGAATGAACATCGGGTTCATTTTATTGGCATCACAAGCCACCATTCAAAACACCATTAGGCTGGTAGGATACTTGTTTAGATACACGTTATCATGCTAGAAGGCCACGTCTTTTACCGGGAGAGAACTAATATAGCGATCGGTTCGGGACCACCGTTAAATATGCTCTCGTCGGTGAACAGGATTGCCGGATATTTTCGCTTGAGGAAGTTCAAGATTTTCTTACATCGTTCGACTCGTAGCTCCCGGATGCGGTTGGGTTTTGTTTTCGTTCCCTCGACTTTGCCCCGCAATCATCCTTAACGATCTTCCGTGCCGTAAAGTCGCTGATCCCGTATTCCTTCACCATTTTCCACATTGAACGCACTGGATTCACCCGAATCTTCCTTTTGATTGCAGCGATAATCCGCGGTATCCGAGATAACCTGTGGCGAATTTTGCGGATAGTTGTCTTTTCTTTTCACGGTCCACCGGGACACTCCCACGGTGATTGAAATGTATTTTTTCAACATTTGCGCGTGGGTCAAATCACGAACACGCTGCCACTTCGTCATGGTGCAACTGTCAAACTAAGGAAATTGGCTTATTTTACTCGCAGCCTGCTATGATATGAATTATAGCTTACGTGCATGAAAAGAAAACCAAGGTATTGTATGCACAGGTGAAAAGAGAACCTTATTTATACGAGGGTTTAAGGGAACCCTCCCCTGAATTTGAACCAAAAAGTCGATTTCTTTTGGCAAAAAATGAAAGCCACATATTCGTAGAATATATGAGTAGAAGGATTTTTTGATACGATGAATATTTATTGAATGGCAGCGTCTCGAACACACCTGTCTCACGTGCACTACGGGGACTGCGGGAACTTTGAACACGTTTTTCTCGAAACCATGTTTTTCAATCTAACTTCAAGCCCTGGGCTTGAACTATTAATCCGATTCCCTCCATCAAATAACTGTTTGAAAGGTTATAATTTGTTGTGCGGTTTGAACTAAAAATTGGCATTAATAATCAATTATTTATAATTTTTGAACACGGTTAAAATGAAAAAAGTAGCGAAAAATTAAACTTTTCAGTTAAAATGATCATTTTGCAATGAAATTTAGTTCAAACCGTAGAAAATTCCATTTTCTTTCAGAAATGATAACAAGATTTGATTTCTATCCACTACAAGAGGCTGCCATGTTCTGCGCGCAGAGGCTTTCGGAAATCGCTATTTTGTAGCCGCCATTTTGAATCTCTTTGAAATCTTGAATAATAATCAAATTTAATCGTCGAAACCGGAAGTTTGTACGCCTTTTCATTCTCCCACAAAAAAAAAATACAAACTTTGGTTTATTTTTGCCCAAATCCAGGGGAGGCTCCCCTTAAATATTATCACGCATACAGTATCTCGCTTTTCCTTCGATGATAATTTTGGTTAAAGTATTATTTTACCATTACTTTGAAACATTTAATTGTATGAAAATGAATTTTCTCCTAATTTTTTGATCACAATATAACTGCGCATCCAATTTGACAATAGACAAATTTCTTGGTGCACTGTTATAACTTTTCAAGGAGCTTTTCAAAAAGGATGCTTTAACAATATTGTTCCTTAGTTTTCATTTCAGGACAGAAAGTTTAAATTAAATAATCAATTATACAGAACAACAGTACTTGCTATCTCTAGTCTAGATTATATAATTCTATCTAGATTCATTTCATAAAATATAAAAAGTCTACAACAAATAAAGGGTGTATGGAATCAAATTGCGACACACACAAATATTCGGAAAAATTCGTTCAACCAATCATCTTCAAACTTTCAGGGAAAAAAATTTAGCATGTTATGAATATTTTCCCATGTTTGTTTTATTCAATTTCAGTTCCATATCCAAATGCACGAACCTTCTTCTTTACACTACTCATAAGGTCCTGTACAACATTTGGACCAACTTTTTTTTGCGTGGCAATCCATTTTTTCTTCATATCTTCCTCCGATTTCACTTCCTTAGAATGCTTCCGAAGTGCCTGCTTCATGATGGCCCAGTACTTTCCAATTGACCGCAGTTCCGGTGCGTTCGGGGGGTTGAGATGCTTCGGCACGAAATTGACCTCCTTAGCCTTGTACCACTCCAAAACCTCTTTCGAGTAATGGCACGAGGCTAAATCCGGCCAGAAAATCGTAAGACCATCGTGTGACCTCAGAAGAGGAAGTAGACGCTTTAAGAGGTATTCCTTTAGGTACACCCATTGACCGTTCCAGTTGTCACGAATGGGGTGCTCTGGTTTCCACACGAGCATATTGCTAGCCAAATCATATATTTTTTGGTAAACTTTAACATATTTTGCTTTTTAACGTCCTCAGGGACATCGAATTTATGATGAGCAGTGAAAAACTGGAGCCGCTTCCGTGCACGTGTTTTACCTACCGTATTCTACCGTTCATCGCGATTAAGCGCCTTTTGAACTTTGTACGTGTGTAGTCCTTCGCGTTTTTTCGCATCTTGCAGGAAAGTTTTGGTTAGATTCAGTTTCTTCGCCACATCTCGAACTGAAATGTTGTGATTCCTCTTGAAAGCTTGAACTACCCGCTTGTGATCCTTAACACTAGACGATTGCACATCTGCTAGTGAAACTTGCACAGCGTAAACAAATACACATTGAACTAATTCCACCCAAAATTTCAAAAGAAAATACCCAACGGGTAAAAAGTAACAGCCATTTAAAAGTGGTGCAATTTGATTTCGTACAACCTTTAAGAGCATGTACAGTCGTACCCGATACCTTTTCTTATTTATATACACTTCTTACAGGGTGTCCGAATATTATCCGTACAACAAAATGGTGTTAAAACTATCTTTTATTGCTGGATTAGAAAATCAAAATGTATTGCGCCGCTACTGTTCTTCCGACTCTATCTTCGCATCGACTTCACATCTGCTAGTGACTTACACTTACACAGCATTAACAAGTACACATTGAACTAATTCCACCCAAAATTTCAATAGGAATGCCCAAGGGGTAAAAAGTTACAGCCATTTAAAAGTGGTGCAATTTGATTCCGTACAACCTTTAGTAGAGAACCAAACCAACCCTGGGACCTGGTAGTTGAAGCTAAACCATCACAAGGGTGTTATTTAACATCATCAGAAAAAACTGCATTCTTAAAAACAATTGGAAATGTGTTATTGAATTAACAATATCGAAAAGAAAATATGATTGTAACGACAAGAGAAGAAATTTTAAAGGAAAAATATTATTTTTATGAATTTCACAGCAGTTATCAGAATGATGAAAACCAGTGTGATTCAAAAAATATGTATTATCGATTTGACAATTCATACGTATGGATTGTTGGAACATTGGAATGATTTCTTCTAGCAGCCAAACCAAAATCATATTTTTATTAATTTTATGTCAAATAAAGGGTGTCCACAGTTAAATTGCATCACTTTCAATAGGCTGTAACATTTCGCCCTTTGGGTTGATTTCAACGAAATTTTGGGTGAAATGACCTCAGCGTGTATTGTTCATTGTGAAATGTGTCGTAGTTTCGAAAATGGAGTCGAAGAAACAGCAAGTGCGCGAGAACATTTTGCACACGCACCTCGACAACCCACTTCTTTCGCACCGAGCCATCGAAAAAATGTGGAAAATTCACCAGTCTACAGTGTCTCGTGTCAAAAACGTTTCGGGAAACGCTTAACTGTCGATCGGAAGAAGGATCACAAGCGAGTGGTTGCTGCCTTTAAACGCAAATGTTTTGTGCAGAAAGCCAAGAAACGAGCCGTGCTCCGTTCATTCAAAGTTCAGAGCGCTCCAAACCGCAATGAAAAACAGAATAGGACAGCTAAACCACGTGCGCGTAAACTGTACACACAAATGTTGACGAAACCACACTGCTGCATCATGGACGATGAAACACACGTAAAAGCAGACTTTAAACAAATTCCCGGCAACCAGCATGTGACTGCGAAAGACAAGTTCGATGTTCCAGTGTCTCTCAGGAAACAGCAAGTGTCAAAGTTCCGCAAGAAATTCATGATTTGGCAGGGGATTTGTTCGTGTGGTAAACGGAGCAAGCCTTTCGTGACAACTTCAACTGTAAATGGTTAAGTATACATGAATGCATGCCTGAAAAAAACGACTGCTTCCGTTTCTCAAAACACGCAACGTTCCTACATTTTTTCGGCCGGACCTAGCCTCTTGTCACTACTCCAAGGATGTTCTGGAGTGGTACAAGACGAATGGTGTCAATTTCGTGCCGAATGATCTTAATCCCCCAAACTCTCCAGAGTTGCGGCCAATTGAAAAATATTGGGCTATAATGAAGCTCGAACTTCGTAAGCATCCTAAAGTTGTCTCTACAGAACAGGAAATGTTGAAATCATGGTTGAAAGCGGAAAAAAATGTCGGTTCAAGCGTTGTACAAAATCTTATGCGTGGTATTAAGAGGAAAGTTCGGGCTTTTGGATTTGGTAAAGAAATACAGTGAAATAAAAATACCTGAACCAAGATTATACATTGTATTTATTCTCTGGATATTTCATGACAATCGGTTGAGAGACTTATTTTTGTGGACGAGTTTAAAGTGATGCAATTTAACTGTGGACACCCTTTATTATTTATTTTGTCAAAAGGTTGTCCACGTTAAAATTGAAACACAGCGATTTGAAAAAAATCCGTCAATTAAGCAATTGTCTAGAAATTTACGGATTATCAAATAAAACACCCTTGCTATGTTTTGCCATGTTCACTTTATTCAACTTGCGCTCCAAACCCAAATGTCCTTATTTTTGTCTTAAGACCTTTTGTCAGTTATTGTGCAACATTCGAACCAACAGGTTTTTGTACAGTGATCCATACTTTCATCATTTCTTGATCTACTTTGACTGTCTTAGGATGTTTGTGTAATTCCTGTAATTCATAATAGCCCAATATTTTTCGATTGGTCTCAACACTGGGGTGTTTGGAGGATTAAGGTCCTTGGGTAAGAAGTTGACCTTATCCTCCTATTTCTACTATTTTTGGCACCTGTTTTGAGTAGTGGCATGACGCCAAGTCAGGCCAAAAAATTGGTTGGCTCTTGTGTGACCTCAGCAACTGAATGAGACGTTTTCGTAGAAATAACTTTAGGTACACTTGGTCATTCATGGTTGAAGTCGTAATATTGGCACGACTTTCGCCATACACACAATCATTTTGTTGATTATGACTGTCCTGAAGGAGGAAGAGCTTTTCATCCGAAACTAAAATCTCGCAGTCACCGTGCCGAACCAAAAGATTTCTGCTTCTTTGGACCCTGGCTTGCTTTTGACGCTCCGTCAACCCGTGAACTCGTTGTTTCTTGTACGGCTTGCATTCCAGATCATGTCTGAGGAGCCTGTTCATTGAAGCAGGGGACATTTGAAATTGTTTGCTCAATTTATGGTCAGATACGGCCGGATTACGACTTATTCGCTCCCTCACACACTTGATCTTCATTCTGGCAGTTCGTCTGGCACCTCCTTTGTGTTGAATATGGACATTTCCAGTTTCCTTGAACCGTTTCAAGGTACGAAAAACAAAACGCTTACTCACTTTGAACTGCTTAAGGCTATTGAATATCTGACACGGTCTAAGCTTTGGTAAATGTAATTTTAAAACTTGATCCCGATTGGCTTCCATGGTAGCTGATAAATATAAACAAACGGAATCTCTTATTTATCTTCAGCGATAAGCTGTCAAAAGAATACACTCAAAACGGGTTTAATCAATTCCGCTGTTAAAGTTACCCAGCTGAAATAAACCAAGACTGAAAAAAGGTGACACCTTATGTAAGACACATTGTACAACATTTTTCTTAACCTGTACGCTTGGCTTAATTCCATACCCTGAGTGTTTGCCACTTCAGATACGTTTGCGTTCCGTTTCTTAATTTTGACAATTGATGAATTTCTTTGATTTTCTGCGAAAAGATGCTGGGCGATGCAAGGAGATTGATTTAGATGCATTTTGAGATGAGATTTTTCACTCATCTTACAGTGAGATTTAGAGTTGTCGCACCTCCAGTTCTGTATAGAAAGTTTTATTTTATTTATAATTAAAGCCTTTAAGCCAATTGTAAACAATGACTTTAAACGACAATATCGCTTGAATCTCAAGACACTTTCGCGAATTGAAAGTAGCATTTGGTAGAGGTATGTTTGCTCCACCACATGGTGTGGTTTGATATCGTAGGAGTTTCGTGATTCGAGGAGATAAACGTTTCGAGCTACTGTTTTCAATTGACTTTTAGGCCCTACACTCCCGTTTCATTCTACTCAGTGACTGAGTAGAATTGTATTCCTTTCTCTTTTTCTCACACGAAAAAGTTACTCAATTTTCGTACAATCAAAAATATAGCTGATCCACTTTTTGCGAAAATTGAGTACCTTTTTCGTGAGAAAAAAGGGACTGTAATACAATTGAAAGAGAGGGTGAATTACTCGAGAATTGATGGATGAATATTTTCGATTTTTCCCGCACTTTTCCCTACAAATGAAGTACTGCAGCGCCATTAGCAATTTGGCGACATCTTCATTAAAAACAAAGTGTGTTTTCATCCCAATGGAATTATCGCTATGCGGTAGCTTCAAACCAGAGACAAAAACTATTCCATCCCCCTTCTTGCAGAAGAAGTTTCCAATTCAGCGTATTTCACTGTTGTCGTGTTGATGTTTACCACGGTTGTGCCTTGGCTGATTTGCCATTCGAAGCCATTGAAAAACGCTTATCTTATCAATCGAAGGCATGAATTCGATTACCAAAGTCTGCGGCTGATGGCACTGGGTTCCCCTTTCTGACAATGACACATCAGTTGAGAGTTAAATTTCTGCAATAATTGTTCGCTTTTCGGGTCATTATGGCGGTGGGATCGCTTCGACGAAATGAATCGTAATTTCATCCTACAATCAACGACCTTCGATTTTTGGTTTTCATTTCACTCTTCTCTCTACCTCCACAGAAGCCGAGCGTTCCGACCGGGCACCACTCGGAAGTACCGCAAACGAGCCATCCTGAAGAGTGGCGAGTGCAACATTTCAACGTCCAAGGTATCGCAGCAGCATATCCGCTTCCTGCAGGACATCTTCACGACGCTGGTGGACGCTCAGTGGCGCTGGACTCTGCTGGTGTTCGCCTTCAGTTTCATCGGTTCGTGGCTGTTCTTCGCCGTAATTTGGTGGCTGATTGCTTTCACCCATGGCGATTTGGAGGAGCTGCATCTGCCCGATCACCAAGGTAGGCTGTGCGCTGTGATGGGTTTCCATAGGCGGTGTTCTAAAACTCGCATCTCATGTTCTTTCAGCTGAAATCGGATGGACCCCTTGTGTGTACAACATCGTGTCGTTTACCTCGTGTTTCCTGTTCTCAATCGAAACGCAACATACGATCGGTTATGGTGTCCGCACGACCACGGAGGAGTGTCCAGAGGCGATCTTCATCATGTGCTTCCAGTCGATCTACGGCGTGATGATTCAGGCCTTTATGGTGGGAATTGTTTTTGCGAAGATGACTCGGCCGAAGCACCGAACGCAGACGTTGCTGTTTTCAAAGAACGCTGTCATCTGCCAGAGGGACGGAGAGTTGTGCTTGATGTTCCGGGTCGGAGATATGCGCAAGAGCCATATCATAGGGGCAAGCATCAGGGCGCAGCTGATCCGGACTAGGACGACCAAGGAGGGCGAAATGCTGAGTCAGTACCAAACGGAGCTGGACGTTGGAGCTGATGCGTGTGGATCGGATTTGTTCTTCATATGGCCGCAGATTGTTGTCCATAGAATTAATGAGGATTCGCCGATGTTTAACATGTGTGCATCGGATTTACTCCAAGATCGATTTGAGATTGTAGTGATTTTGGAAGGTACGGTGGAATCGACGGGACAGTCCACCCAGGCAAGATCGAGCTATGTCAATTCGGAGATCTTATGGGGACATCGCTTCGAACCGGTTGTATTCTACAACAAAGAGAATCAGGGCTATGAGATCAATTACAGCAAGTTTGATGAGACGCAGCAGGTCGATACTCCACTTTGCTCCGCTCGTGAATTGGCCGAGTTCTACAAGATTCAAGACGATTATAGAAGCAACGGTGAGTAGTAGGATGCAACACCGATGGCATGGCCTGCTTGCTGACAGTGCTGGTTGTTATTGCTTTTACTATATTTCTTCATTCGTACTGTTCCAGCTGAGGACTCAATTCAAACGCCTGCTTAGATGTCTATATGTGCTAGTATCGTCGTCGTCCCTTCATGCATTGACCGGAGAAGGTTGCTTTAATCCCATCACTCTCTCGCTCCTCATTCCTCATTCCTCATTCCTCATCCTGTTGTAGTTTATAAGAACAACATTCCCTTCCATCCTGGAATACCAAATCCAATCAGTCTACCGTGCGTTGCAAGCCTCAAGAATCTCATTTTACTCATATTTCAATTATACGAAGTAAGTGCAACTGGTAAAAGGGGAAAGCTAAAAAAAAAAAGCAAGAGCGCTTTTTCTCACACGCTAGACTCCGGGCTCAGTAGTAATAATTGCCACTCTAAATTTGATTGATCGCAGATAATCTCGATAACATCTCCTCGAAGACGCTACTGGAGCAGCGATGGCAGATTAAGTATCGCTCCCTGATGCACAGCATCAGCCACTTCAATCTGGAAGACGAAACTGGATCGATGCGACTCAGCAGAAACCATTCGCCCGCGGCCAGCCCCAACTATCTGACCATCCAGAACCTCCCACGGCGGAATCGATCCTACGTGCAGTTGGAGAACAATCTGCGCAATTTGTTCGATTCTCCATCGCCCGTGGAGACGTCCCCTCCGGCAGTACAGCGGCAGCAGGAGGGTCCACCCTCTTCAACGCCCCCACCCACCATCAATCAACTGCCGGGCTACGTCGGTCAAGATGGACCCTCGAGGAACCGAACCAATACCTGATGCTTAGATCTTGTTCTATTATGTAGATGCATAAACTCAATCTGTAATCGAATCACAATGTGCTTTAGTTAGTAGGATAACGAATTCAGTACTAATGACTATCATGTAGTTGTAAGCTTAGTTAGGGAAGAAAATATGAGAGTATTAACCAATGAGAATTGAGAAATCGAACGATATATAAATCAAGTGATATTTTAGTGAAATGAGCAAATGGCATGGGCTTTCGGACGGTAGAAGGAAAAGAAATCCATTTTTCATAAAGGTGGGGTGGCCAAATTGTCGCTGGCTGTTTCTAAAGTAAAATACTTTATGGCTACGTTTGCCACGGAATCAGTTGAATCATGGTTGTGTGGAAGGAAGAACTACGATTGAAATTACTTTGGTATACAAATATCGGTTTTGATTCGCTCTGAATTATTCGTAGTACACTGCCAGAGCTACCGCACTAACTGTAACATTTTCACTAGACATGTTTCTTTCATCTCGCCAGTTGCCACAAATCCTTCGAGTTGCCACAAAGTCATCTTCCAGTTGCGCCATAAACCGGACCCTGTGACCGGATGGCTTGAGTTTGATTATGCTTAAGTCTTCGTTGTGAGTTTCCAAGTCCGAATTGTAGATATACGCAGGCTTGATATTGCTTCTTTTCTCTTATGATCGCCAAAATGGATTTATCGCATCGGTCCATGACTTCAAATGGCCCATCATACGGGTGTCGACTCGAATGAAAACATGTTTACAGTCGGGAATGAAAACGTGACGTCGACTCCATTGTCCAATTCCAGCTTGAGTGATACCCTGATGCTCCTCCCTTCCCAATATATATAGAATTTCATATAGTCAATATAGTTAAAATTCCATTTGTGAACCTGAAAGTTTAGACAATGTAGATACGAGAAAAAAAAATTGATTTCAATTAATTTTACAAAACATGGGATATCCATGGATGATCTGAAGTTATATAGCATATAAAGAATAGTAAACCTAAATTTCGAAGTTCTGTTTCGTTTCCTTGCATCGCAATAATTTTTTGTAGTGAGTCTCATAGGTACTATAGTGATTTAATGAAATGAATGTAAATACAACAATATCACATCATTTAATATCGTAACATAGAATAATAAACTGACGTTATAATGTAAAATAATCATACGAGCAAGCCAGTAAACTATAGTAGAATATACACTAAGGTCTTTTTTCACACGGGGTATACGTTCCACTTTTACTATGAAACCGTGTAAAAAAAGACTAAATAGAGTTGATAAATTCACATGCATAAACATTTTACATTGCTTCGATTTTGTTTGCATGCCATAGTCAAAATACAGTTTTTAAAATTTTGAGTATTTACACCAAAAATTATGAATTTTTTGAATAACTGCCATATGATTACTTTTTGCCGAAAACGTAAAATGTGATTCGAATTAGGTCGATTAGGTTGTTCCGCTCTGGAGTTATCACCGAAAATATGTATATCCGTAACTTTGCTGGTCATCCACTCATCGAAAGACTTCCGCTGTTGCAGCTTCTATAGGATTAATAACTACTAAGATTAGAATTTGTTTTCACAATTATGATCAATGACCATAATAGGCGTAGGCACAAAATATATCTGACATCTACTGGTTTGTTACTGAAATTAAAAATGAGATATGCATTAAAGGGTGTTTCGATCATAATTTGGTCGACTTAAACTTGACGCATTTCCCTTCATCGTGCATCAAAAAATGTTGCACATCCTTCATTTTGAAGACGTGTGCGTGTAGCACCATGCCTCTATTTTTATTTTGAGATTAGCACTTCAGTTATCAAAATGTCGTCGAAGGAAGACAAGCAACGCATCAAAATTTTGCACGTGCATGGCGAAAATCCAAACTACTCACACTAAATCAAAGGTTACCAACGTCTTAAAAGTATTCGGTGAACGTTTGTCGACAGCCAGGAAATCTGGATCGGTGGGAAATCGAAAGCCGGAGGCCACAGCGACGACAAAAAGAGTTGCCCTCCCCGTCCGAGATGTCGCAAAGAAGCTGGGAGTGGCGCTTTCAACCGTGAATAGAGCTAAAGGGTGTATTCGATAAAAATGGCACACAGAAATTCTTCTGTAACTTTTGAATCGTATGAGTAAAGAACCTAGAAATTTGAGTAGATCTTATCCATAGTGTATTATTTACATCTGCCAAGTTTCATAGTTATACATTCAGTAGTTCCAGTCATGTCGTCGAAACAAGAAATTGTCCGTGAGAAAATTTTGTGCACTCACAATCAAAATCCAGGGGCGTCCCATCGGTGGATTGCTAAAAGGCTTGGAATTGCAAATACAACTGTGTCTCGTGTAGTAAGAATCTTCAAGGAGCGTCTGAGTGTCCAAAGGAAGGAAGGGAGTGGTCGTAAAAGTGGTCCAATGGACAGTAAAATGGCCAGGAAAGTCGTACAACAATTCAAGAACCGTCCAAACATGTCAATTCGAGATGTCGCTAAAAAGTCTAAGGTGTCAGTCGGTTTTGTGCAGAAAACCATGAAGCGTGCTGGGTTACATGTTTACAAAGTGCAAAAAGCCCCAAACCGGAATGAAAAACAAAACATCACTGCGAAAACCCGCGCCCGGAAACTTTACACGAAGCTGCTCACCAAATCCGATTGCATCGTGATGGATGACGAAACATACGTCAAGGCCGACTTCCGTCAACTTCCTGGGCCAGAATATTTCGTTGCCAAGTCGAAGTTCGATGTTCCGGAGGATGTTCGAAAGAAGAAACTATCGAAATTTGCAAAGAAGTTTCTAATCTGGCAGGCGATTTGCGGATGTGGTGAAATAAGTGCTCCCTTCATCACTTCCGGAACAATAAACGGTGCGATTTACACGGAAGAGTGCCTTAAGAAGCGTCTCTTACCATTCATTAAGAAGCACAAAGGATCAACTCTGTTTTGGCCTGATCTAGCATCCTGCCACTACGCTCGAAACGTATTGGAGTGATACCGAGCCAACGGAGTCAATTTTGTGCCACAGGATATGAACCCACCAAATTCACCGGAACTTCGTCCAATTGAAAAATTCTGGGCAATTATGAAAACGGAACTTCGCAAACATCCCAAAACTATAAAAACAGAGCTAGAATTGAAGAAAATTTGGGTAGAACAAAACAAAAACACTGGGAAAGTCGGTTGTACAAAATTTGATGGGTGGAGTGAAAAGGAAGGTGCGGGCATTCGGGATGGGAGACGAAATTGAATAAAACAAATGTTGTAAATCAAAACTCATTAGTAGTTCTTCATTCCCTGAAAATTTCAAGAAAATCCGATAATCAGTTTAATTTTGATGAGTATAAATGTGTGTGCCATTTTTATCGAATACACCCTTTAAAAACGAGCTGGACTGTCGACTCACAAGAAAGTGGCCAAAGCACTAAGTGGAAAAAAAACTTCTATACATCAAATATTAGAGTGTGTTTCCCAGTCATGAAGTATCTCATCAACAGCAGCCGTGGTTCCGTGGATCAGCAACCAACAATAAAATTAGTACACTTCAGATGGTATGGGATCGAAACTAGTAGTAATACAGATAAGAAAAAAAAAACATTGGCACTGTGTGATTACCATCTTCTGACAAAGCTAATTAGCCTAGCTTAGCTTAGGCTAGCTTAGTTTGACTGACTGCACGTATCAATGGTTGCTATTCCGTGATTGATCAGAATTAGTGAAATTGCACAATTAATCAACTGAATGGGGCTGGGAATAACCGGTCATTCTAACTGTACACGTTTCAGTGGCTCAATTTCTGTAATAATAAATAACGGCGCTGGCCACGTCCTTGCAATCAAGTGGGAATAAGAAAGGAAAGTTAGTGTGACCTGTGCTGTTTAGGGATCGTGTTTACCTCTGCATCCCTACAAAGGTCGCAGGAAGGAGGTTTTTCTATGTTAGTAGGATAGGGCTCGATGGATCAGGATTCACCTTGATAAGTGATGTGATCATATAATATAGTTCATATAATTCAGGGGACCAAAGGATAACAATAACCGCTTACCACCTCTAAATTGTCTGAAAATCTTTTGCAGGGTCTGACAGGTTGGCGTTCTGCTTCTTCCAAGGTATCTAAATGATGCCTATCCAAACCCGCCATGCTTGCCCCATATGGAATTACAGGTGAACGAAAATAGCATCGTATATCGAACTTAACTTCTCCAACCCATCAGAATTGTCACTACCTTTGCGCTTTCTTCAGAAGCTCCACCTGCTCCGGCTAATGTTTGGTCAAAATTTCCTCCACCGTAGCCATTCTTGGCTCAACCGGCTTGCACCTGTCTACCAGGCTCAACTTCCGGCATCTCTCTAGGACTCAGGAAAATCTCCCGACATGGCATTGCTGTAGATATCTTTCAACTGTACCACGTCCGATGCTGACCCAATCGCCGTCCCATCGGTCCCTTCACAATGACTCATAAAATAACAAACAATAAGTTTAATACGAAAAATCATGAAAAAATAAAAAAAATGGGTCAAACAGTAATGTGTGAGAGTCGATCAAAGTTTTTATTAGTAAGTCAAATTCTTTTTCTTTTCCAAGTTCAGTTAATACAGAATACAGGAGAAATATTCAGCTAAGCTTGCTTTTTACCGAATGCGAAGTGTCCCCAAGCAACACATAAGTTTTATAACGGTTGAAAATTCTTTTATATGACTAGATTTGGTTATAAAGAAGCTTACTCAACATCAAATCATGAAGATGTGTTACTCGGGTCGGGTCTTTCATTTAATTCATTTATTCATTTATTCGCCGCAGAAGGCCAGTTTGCCTTGAACTGTTTCTCGCTCACAACAGTTTTTTGAGTTTTCTTGAGGTTCCGCTTGACGATGGCCCAATATTGTACGATTGAGCGGAGCTCTGGCGTGTTGGGAGGGTTCTTGTCCTTGGGCACCACTTGAACGTTGTTGGCCGCATACCAATCCATGGCCTTTTTTCCGTAATGGCAAGATGCCAAATCCGGCCAAAATAGAACAGAACAATTGTGTCGCTTCAGGAAAGCCAGTAGACGTTTTTATAGGCACTCGCTCAGATAAATTTCCTGGTTGACGGTTCCGGTCGCAATGTAAACGTTGCTCTTCAAGCCATAGGTACAGATGGCCTGCCACACCAGATATTTCTTCGCGAACTTTGACAGTTCAATGTGCTTGAAAATATCTGCCACCTTTCCTCGTCCGGTTGCCGTATAAAATTCCTGTGCAGGAAGCTGTTTAAAGTCTGCCTTGACGTAATTTTCATCGTCCTGTACCACGCAATCAAACCTCGTCAGCATCGTCGTGTACAACTTTTGCGATCGTGCTTTGGCCGACGTGTTTTGTTTATCGTCGCGATATGGAGTCACCACTTTCTTGTGAGTCGACAGTCCAGCTCGTTTTTTAGCTCTATCCACGGTTGAAGGCGCCACTCCCAGCTTCTTTGCGACATCTCGGACGGAGAGGTTGGGGTTCCGCTCGAAACAGCCGGCAACTCATTTTGTCGGCGCTGTGGCCTCCGGCTTTCGATTTCCCCCAGATCCAGCTTTCCTGGCTGTCGACAAACACTTTTAATACGTTGGTAACAGTTGATTTAGCCACATTCAACTATTTCGCCAACTTGGCGTGAGAGTAGTTTGGATTTTCGCCATGCACGTGCAAAATTTTGATGCGTTGCTTCTCTTCCTTCGACGACATTTCGATAACTGAAGTGGTAATCTCAAAATCAAAATAAAGACATGATGCTACATGCACACATCTTCAAAATGAGGGGTGTGCAAAATTTTTCAATGCACGATGAAAGGAAATGCGTCAAATTTAAGTCGACCAAATTATGATCGAAACACCCTTTAAGCAGCTGAGAAGCCATCAACATCGTCGCCAGAATCCATCAACAATGGATTTGATCGAATCAAAACTTATTCAAACGATTTACAGCAAACTTTTTCAATGGAGTGATCGTTTGTTGCGAAGCAACTAAACAGTGAAAATGTTTTTGTTTTGATGACGAAGACGAAGACTTTCTGGAAAAGTTGCCAAATCCATTGTATTTATATCTGCATGTTTTATTTATAGCTGAAATTTTCTTGAAATATCAAATTCATAACCGATTTTTTATGGTTTTAAATGGTTGCCATGCCATTTCACTCACAACTACAACATCAACAGTTTGACTGAAATTCAATTGTTGGGGATATTAGGACAATAAAAATCGATTCCGTTTTGATAGTTCTTCTCTCAGAGTAAGCTCCAGCTGTAATTATTATTGTGAAAGGTTTTTTTTCGGGATCAACGAACGGATTGGACCTCGGAATGGACCCTAACTGGAACGGACTTCTTGGCACTTTACAGCTCAATTAGTGTACGGCCGTAATATACCTAACCTCAACTAACCTGCGACTTAAGATCGGCGTGACAATATCACAACCTCGGTATCTGCTCATCCGTAAAACTTTATTCGACCCAACTGTCCTGTATTCACTGTACACTAAGGTTATTTTTTGCACGGGGATACGTTCCACTTTTACTATGAAACCGCGTTAAAAATGACTCAATAGAGTTGATCAATTCACATACATAAATATTTTAAATTACTTCGATTTTGTTTGCATGTGTCACCTTTCCATGCAATGGTTAAAATACAGTTTTTAAAATTTTGAGTATTAGGTGCGCAACTAAGTTCTCGCTGTTTTTTGGTGAAAAGGAACTTTATTTTGAAAACAAAGGTTACAAACGAATTATTCAAAGTATTGCCCATCACTAGCTACGACTTTTTCCCATCTTGCTGGTAGAACGTGAATACCATTTCGATAGAACTGTTCGTCTTTTGATGCTATCCAAGAATCAAGCCATTTTGAGATGTCATCATATGAGTGGAATTGCTGACCAGTGAGACCATGTGCCATCGAACGGAGCAAGTAATAATCGGACGGTGCAATATCAGGAGAATATGGCGGGTGGGGTAGGACTTCCCATTTGAGCGTTTCCAGGTAGGTTCTCACGGGTTTCGCAACGTGAGGTCGAGCGTTGTCATGCTGAAGAATCACTTTTTCGTGTCTGTGCTCGTATTGTGGCCGTTTGTCGTGCAGTGCTCGGCTCAATCGCATCAATTGAGTTCGATACCGTTCCCCGGTAATGGTTTCGTTTGGTTTCAACAGCTCATAATAAATAACACCAACTTGGTCCCACCAAATACACAGCATAACCTTCGCAGCGTGAATATTCGGCCTAGGCGACGATGTTGAAGCATGCCCGGGCAGTCCCCATGAATGTTTCCGTTTTGGGTTACTGTAATGAATCCTTTTTTCGTCACCCGTCACAATGCGATGTAGAAAACTCTTCCTTTTTTGCCGCTGGAGCAGTTGTTCACAGACGAAAAAACGACGCTCAACATCTCTTGGATTCAAATCGTAAGAAACCCAAGTTCCTTGCTTTTGAATCATTCCCAACGCATGCAATCGCTTAGAAACGGCATGGCGGGAAACTCCTAATCCTGAAACAAGCTCTTCTTGCGTTTGACACGGATCCTCATCGAGCAATGCCTCCAATTCAGAGTCTTCGAAGTATTTTGGTCCATGTGCTCGAAATATACCTAATTGAATTTGTCCGCCAATTTGCGTTATTTTTTAAATCTTCGAAAGAATTAATCTGCGCAAATATGGACTTAATATCAATTTAAGGGAGGTTTGAAATGACGATACTCGATTTTGTAAGCCAATCCGTAAATATGGCTACAATTTCCGGTTGAGCGATACTCAAACGATTAAGCATCTCTGCTCAATTTTGTCAGTCGATTTGGGTTTTTTTTTTTAAATCTTTAAATGCATTTAACTCCGTTTATAAGGTCCTAGTTAATAGGGTCCAGGTTCTCGAAATTTCTATAATCGATTTTGTGAAATCTTCCAATTTGTGAAATCTTCGGATGTATTATTCTCCGTGAATATGGTCCTAATATCATTTTCCGGGAGGTATAGACATTCGAAATGACGATGCTCGATTTTGTAGCCAAGTTGGTTATATATGAAATCTTAAAATTCACTTATTTAGGTAAATATGATCTCAATTTTTGTTTGAAAGGTGTTTTGATGATTGTTACTTCCCTGCGCGAATCTGTCAGCCATTTTTGGTTTTTTTTTTGTGAGACCTCCGAATGCATTTATCTTCGTCA
Source organism: Aedes koreicus (assembly GCA_024533555.2). Classification (NCBI taxonomy): domain Eukaryota; kingdom Metazoa; phylum Arthropoda; class Insecta; order Diptera; family Culicidae; genus Aedes; species Aedes koreicus. The sequence goes on from JAHHFK020003686.1 coordinate 462,864, forward strand.
ATTAGTTTTAGGTTGTCCAGGTGCTCGAAATGCCCTTAATCAAATTTAATCGCCAATTTGCCTTAGTTTTTAAATCATCGCAGGCATTGTTCTACACAGATAGAAAGAAGCATTTAATTTTCTGCGTTATCTAATGCACATAAAGGGAATGCTAAATTTGGCATAGATAAATGGGATCATTCATGCAAATTTAAGCCAGGTATTGCTGGATTCAGGTCTGTTATATGGAAGTTATTACGTTGTTGGAACAATTACGTTGTTTAAGCTTGCTTCGGCTTGAAATTAAACGAGGGGTAATTTTACTCGTTGGTTTAAATTCATTATTTTTTTTCTGTGTACGTAAATATAGACATAATATCAATTTCTGGAGGGTTTCATCGAGCAACGGAACGGTTCCAACATGACAGAACCGGAAGCGATTACCTTGGACGAAACCGGGGACGAATACGAGTGGCCAGAAGCGATAGGCAACGAAGGTGCAGTTCAGGATGAAGCAGGTACTCAAGAGAAGCAGTCGCAGGAAGAGGATTCACTCGAGGAAGACCATTCACTTCAAGGGGGTTCTGAGCACGATTTCGATTAAGAGTACTACGGCTGGGATGATCAAGAATTGGACGACGGCTGCGCTGTACCATCAGCGTCTGGTAGACAAAAGCGTTCAACCAGAGGTGTTCTACCGAAGAGACTTCAGGATTTTGTTGTTGACGTGGCAATGGTTGTGGAAGATGATCCGAAAAGCTACGAAGAAGCAGTTCAATGCTCGGAGAAGGATTTATGGGAAGCTGCAATGCAGGAGGAGCATGACTCACTGATGCACAATGATACGTGGACGCTGGTCGAATTGCCAATCGGCAGTAAGTGGGTCTATAAGAAGAAGGAGGACAGCGCTGGTAACGTCATCAAGGGCTTCTCGCAACAGTACGGCGTCGATTATGACTCTGTTTTCGCACCGGTGGCTACTCAAACAACGCTAAGGATCCTGCTGACTATTGCCGGTCAGAAGCAAATGAAGTTTCGCCACTTAGATGTGAAGAGTGCATATTTGCACGGGCAGCTGAAGGAAGAGCTGTATTTACGGCAACCCGAGAGTTTCGAGAAGCCAGGTCAGGAGAAACTAGTATGTAGACTTCAGCGCAGCCTCTACGGGCTGAAACAAGGAAGCGCGAGTGTGGAACGAAACTATTCGTGATATATTTGAGGCGATTGGGTTCAAGTAAGCAAGAGCGGTCTATGCTTGTTTACAAAACGGGCACACGGAGGACTGATATATCTTTTGATTTATGTGGAAGATATCATCGTTGCATGTAGGTTTGAAGAAGAAATCGATAAACTGGAGTACGCGTTGAAGAAGAAGCTAAAGCTGTCATTCCTTAGAGAAGTCAGTTACTTCCTGGGGATTTAAGTCTGCAAAGATAGTGAAGATTACTATTCGTTGGACCAGCAAGGATACATAATGGAGATTGCTAGTCGGTTCCACCTCAAACGCGCTAAGGGTTCAAAGATTCCTCTCGATGTTAATACACGACCTGATGTGTCGGCAAGTGTGTCGATTCTTGGTCGTAGGGTGAGTGGACCTTCGGAAGCGGATTGGGTGGAGCTGAAAAGGGTGGTGAGATATCTCGTTAAAACCAGTGACTATGAGCTCAAGCTAGCGTGTATCAGCAGTGAACCACCACAGTTAGTCGGTTATAGCGATGCCGACTGGAGCGGCGACACGGATGACCGCAAATCCAACACTGGATATTTATTCCAGTTCGGACAAGCAACTATCTAACTATCTGTTGGGCCAGCCGCAAACAAACCAACGTACCACTCTCGAGTATGGAAGCGAAATACGTTGCCTTGTCAGAGGCTTGCAGGGAGCAACTGTGGCTTCGCAAGCTGCTGGAAGACTTCGAGGAAAAGCGGAATGGTCCGACTACTGTTTTCGTGGACATTACCTGCTGTATCGACTTTGTCTCGGACGATCGCTCTTCTTGACGTTTGAAACACATCGATACACGTATGTATTTTGCTAAAGACATGTCGGATAAAGGTGTGGTAGTTGTTAAATACTGTCCGTCAGAATCAATGATTGCTGATATTCTTACCAAACCACTGGGCTGTTTGAAGCAGAAGCAGTTCTCGACGATGATGGAATTGGCCGAGTCCAGTAGCCGCTAAAGACACCGAGGAGGAGTGTGGAAGTGCAATATCTTTCCGCATATCTGTGGTGCGGCGAGAGACGAAAAAAAAAAGTGCATACCATTGAATATAATACATTTTTCATTTCATTCCCAAGCTAACGTTCGCAAATACAAGTTGTAAAGTGTATTAGCTCGTTTCACTATCATTTATAAACATGCGTCCGAAAAGTCTCACGGTTGATTCCTCCGCTTGTTCCGTCGAGATTGTGTCTGCTCGGTAGCCTGTCTGTGCATGGTGGATGGTTCTGCCCATTTCGTACAATATATATGAGATCTTAAAATTCACTTATTTCCGTAAATGCGATCTCAGAGGGTTGTTTGATGATTGTTACTTCCCTGCCCAAATCTGTCAGCCAATTTTGGATTTTTTTTTATATCTTCGAATGCATTAATATGTGTTAATTACAATTTAAGGTTCTCCAGGTGCTCGAAATGCCCTTATTCAAATATAATAGCCAATTTGCGTTAGTTTTCATATCATCGAAAGCATTGATCTACGTAAATATAGACATAATATCAATTTCTGGAGGGTATAGGTGTTCGGAATGTCGAATTATGATTTTGTCAGCAAATTTATAGACCTTCAAATGCACTTCTTTCTGTAAATATGGCATGATAACTATAGCACAGAGAACAGACATCCAGACTCGAACATTGTTTTTCCAATTTACTGGGTAAATTTTTAAAAGTAAACCGTTGGAAAAACAGCGCTGCCAAGTCTAGGGTTCACCAAACTAAAATTGACAGACTATCAAATCTCGAGGCGGGCAAGTGGCGCCATCAACATACGATTCGCCAAAACTAACGAAAACGAGCTGTAATTTTAAAATGGAAGTTACACAAATTTACACACGGAGGGCACTCCAGCTTGGATGTCTGTTCTCTGTGACTATAGTCTAAATTTCGGTTTAAGGGTTCTTCAGATGATTGATGCGTCTCTGCTCGATTTTGTCAGCCAATTTTGGAAATTTTTGAGATCTTCATGCATTAATGCATTTCTCTCCGTTAGTATCGTCTTCATTTTGATGCATGTATGAGGTATGTCCAGGTGCTTGAAATTTTCAAAATCGATTAAGTCAGCCAGCTTGGATTATTGTTCAGATCCTTGAATAAATTTAACTCCAAAAATAAGGATTTAATAATAATTTTAGGGGTAATCAGGTGTCTGAAACATTCATACTCAATTTAGGCCACACATTTGTGTTATATTCGAGAGCCTTAGGTAAATATCTTTGTAAATATTGCAATAATTTGCATAGGACACCTCTTTTCCCTACTCAATTATCTTTATTTTTCCTGCAAAATATTGATTGCATATTTAAAAAAAAAACAAGAGATAAAAAGAAACAAACTTCCTTGGCTCATTTAATTTGAAAAATAAAATCAGTCTTTATATGTGAACGTCACATTTATTACTTCAGTAAAACTACAAACCAACTACAATCGACTTTATCGACTGCAGCCTCCTGCACTTATGCTACCCACATTGCATTACCACGCGCTAACACCAACGATCCACCACGCATAATCACAGGTGCCCGCGCATGGTGGTGACTTTCCGTTTCTCACCTCACAGTACTGTGCTTTCATCGCTGAACTGAACAGTTTGGTTATTATTTTCACCGACATTCCTAATCGCGGGTGATGGCTTTGTAGCCTGCTGTAGACTTTGCTCATTCTCGACGTGATAGCGCTCCAACCTTTCCACCAAACTTCCGTACTCAAAAGGACGTTTGTCGAGGAGATTTTCTGAAAAAATAAAAACACATAATTCATCACCAAACCTCTTTCACCCCACCCACCCTTTCTTACCGTTGCTATTGTAGTCGGTTCCTTCTGAAAATTCCTTCGCTGAGCAGTTGGGCGCATCGCTTGGAACGGTTTCGTTGAATTGGGAAAAGTTGGTAACGTAGCTCTGCTTTTCTTTGCTGAAGAACAAGACCGGCTCGAACCGACGACCCCACAGGATTTCCGTGTTCAAGTAGCTGGATCTGGCCTGGGTGCTTTGGCCGGTGGATTCGATGGTTCCCTCCAGGACAACCACTATTTCGAATCGCTCGTGCAGTAGCTCGAATGGACTCAGCTTCCAAAGTGGTGATTCGGCGTTGATCCGGTGCACCACGACCTGCGGCCAGATGAAGAACAAATCCGACCCGCATCCGTCCACAGTCAGTGCCAGTTCGTTTTGATATTGTGGCATGTTTTCACCTTCGCGACTCGTTTGATCCCGAATCAATTGGGCTCGAATGTTGGCCCCGATGATGTGACTCTTGCGAAGGTCTCCAACGCGGAACATTAGACAGAGGTCTCCGTCTCGCATGGATATAACGGCACACTTGGAGAAGAGGAGGGTTTGCGAGCGACTCTTCGGGCGAGTCATTTTAGCGAAGATGATGCCGGCCAGTAAGGCTTGGATCATGACTCCGTGGATGGATTGCAAGCTCATGACAAATATCGCTTCCGGGCATTCTTCGGTGGTGGCCCGATTGCCGTAGCCAATGGTGTGCTGGGTTTCCAGCGAGAACAGGAAGCAGGAGGTGTAGCTGTAGATGTTGCTTACGCAGGGGGTCCAACCGGATGATTCCTGGTTGTGTGGAAGATTTGCCTCGTCAAGATCGCCGTGGACCAAGCAGATGAACCAGTAGAGTAAAGCGAAGAAAAGCCAGGAACCGACGAAGCCCAGAGCGAACACCATCAACGTGTAGCGCCATCTGGCGTCAACTAGAGTGGTGAAAAGGTCGACCAGGAAGCGCAGCCGCCGGTTGGATCCGGCGAGGAGAGCTATGTTGCAGGTGCCATTTTTGAACACAGCTCGGCGGTGGACACGGTTAGCGAAGACACTTGGCCGGTAGCCTCGGAGTCTGCAATGAATATGTGAATGAAAATATGATGTTTTAAATCACGATGACATTCATGTTGCTGCTTATTGAGTTTCCTAATAACAGGGAAGAATTTGAATGGGTTTGTTTATGGTATGGATGTTAACTCTCAGATGCCTCCGGTTTTGCGAGTTTTTTTTTTTCTGCACAGTCGAGATTGTCATTCTTCTTTAACATGATAGTAAATAGGATCCAAAATGCAAGCCGAACTATAATCATGTTAATGCAAGTGATTCAAATTTCCTGCATGAAAGGTGCTTTAATTTTTTAACATGTGCCATCGACGATGGGAAGTAGTGATACAAATCTTTTAGGGAACATCCATTAGTTATGTCATGCAAAGAAGTGAATTTTTAGACTCCCTCCCCCGGCACGGTTTTTGCATGGACCTTCAAAACATTTGTATGAATTATCCGCTTTCCCCCCGAAATCTTCCCTCCTACCTGCTTTACATAATTAATGGACCTTCCCTTATGATAGATAAGTATAAAGCAAAGCATTTTTATTTGATTAATTTCATTTATTTGATTTGTTTGATTTATATGATTTATTTGATCTATATGATTTATATAATTTATTTGATTTATATGATTTATATAATATAGGGTATGTGTCCCTTAACTCAGCCTAATAAGCAACGATCGATTACATTTTTTATTATAACTCATAAACTATTTTAGCTTGAAGCGCTATTTAGCTAGTTATACACTTGCTTAGATACGTTTAATAAGACTTTTGGTAGTATGTCTCATAAAAAGCTATACAACTCATTTTATAAAGCCAGAAACTTTCGAGGGATATGGATGTAATGTCGGTCTATAAGCAAAAAATTGGGTCTATCCATGGATGCAACTTCGTCGCATTCGATCGTTTTTTATTAAATGCTGTCTTTGTATAATTTTTTTCCCTGATTTTATAATTTAAGACATTGCCAGCTGTATTCGCTCTACCCAACATTAAATTTCACAAAACAAACTGAATTAAAACTGCTTTGAAACCCTTCAGAGATTTTCACATATGATTTATTGGCCACCCGATAGTGAAAACATAAAGATTCACTCTACAAAGGTTTTGTTCCTTCTGTTTGTGTTTAGATGAGCCATTTGTAAAATATACAACCGAAACTCATACATTTCCATTTAAAATTTAACCAATAACAACATTTTACTAGGCTTTTCAGGCAACAGGCCATATTTGGGAACAAACAAATAAATATGTCCCTAACATTGGGCCCATGGTTTTCTTGATAAATCATTGTAATTTTATCTGTGTGAACTGTTAATTTATAACGTGTGACTACTTTCTGTACATCTAGGCTGCATTATTTGGTTTATCGGTTCAATTAGCCAAATTTAGATCATTCGAAGATCATGGAGATAACCTGTTCTGCTTAACCAGTAAAATCATGATGTCTAAAAAATTAAGAAAGTCGTAAATTAAACGGAAGTGAACAAAAGTAAATTGATTAATTAAGTCTGAGTCCCTTCGAATTGAATTGGTTATCTTGATAGCGACATAATTTTGTTGATTATCGTTGAATTAATGACTTATTTGGTATATAGGCCGAATGAAGGAGCTAGGCTAACATTACATCCCCTTACCCTATTTGATTTATTTGATTATTCTGATTAATTTGATTATTTTGATAAATTTGATTTATTGGAGTAATTGATTAATGAGATTTTTTTTGTTTTTTTTGTTTATTTTGTTTTAAGTTAATACTTTATTATATGTTTTCTTTATATAATATTTTTTTTTTCGTTCTATCGTAACATTTTTTTTTCCTTTGTTTGTGGGGGGTTTTTTTTTAAATTGTTTTTTTTTTTTTTTTTTGGGGGGGGGGGGAAAAAAAAATGGAAATTTTTTTTTTTTTCTTTCTCTTTTCTTTTTATATTAATTTACAATAATATTAACATTTTCGAGCGCAGTTATCTATATAAAGTCCTTTCAAACAAATTTATTCAATGTGTCCTCCATTATTATTAATCACATCCTCGAGCCGACGCCAGAAGCCAGCATGCCTTTCGGACGTAGTCCTCCGACATTGACTGCCATGTGCGTGTTATGGTTGACTTCAGGGTTTTCACACTAGGGTGTGATGTTTTGCAGGCTCGTGCTTCAACATATGCCCAAATCGAATAATCCAACGGATTGAGATCTGGACTGCTAGGGGGCTACAAATCCTTCGGCCAAAACTTCATGTTATCGTTCAACCATTGTTGGGTTCGATTGGACGTGTGACACGGCGCTCCATCCTGCTGTAGGACAACGTTTTGGTCCTCGGAGAAGTTGACCTTCACCCAGGGAAGCACTTGGTTCTTTAAAATACCGATATACACTTCGGTATTAATTTTAACTCCAGCATCAATGAAAACAGGCGGTATTTTCAAACCGTTGGACGCCACCAAGCCAAAAATCATGACACCAGCTGGATGTTTGGTTTGAAATTTGAATTTCACTTTTTCCGGAACGTTCTCCATTTTCTGCGGTGAAATGAACCGGTCCGTGCGGCTGTTGGCCACAGCATCGATGCTGAAAAGCTTTTCGTCAGAGAACAGGATTATAATTTTTTCCTTCTTCAACAAGGAAAGCAATCTCTTGGAACGAGTCACTCGTAGTTCCTTAATCAAGTGGCGTTTCACTCTGGCTCTGGAAGATGCATGCAGGTCTTCTTTGATGATTCTCCGCATGGATTTCTCCGAAATATTGGCTTCCTTTGCAAGTTTTCTTATGGAACGCACCGGGTTGCGAGCAATTGTTTTCACGGGCCGATTTGATCACGTTCGGCGTGCGTGCAAAGCGCGGACGTCCGCTTCCCGGCTTCCGCTGCTTGGGACCATCCTGCAGGGACTTTTTTATGCGGCAAACTGTTGCCAAATGGCACCCTACCACCTTGGCAATCTCTTTCGGCTTCTTCTGGGCGAGCAACAAACTGGTGATCACTTCTTTCGCGAACATGTTGACGAATTTGCAATAAAACAAATAGAATGTTTGGATGCAGCACTTGAAAGTAAACATAAACAAATACACTTACAAGAGAAAATAGTCACTAGCTACACGAATTAACCCAACACTCAAGTTTGAACATTTTCGCATTATTTACTGCCGCACCCTGTATTTGGTTGATTGGAGTTATCCCATATATGATATGTTATATATATATGTTTGTCTGATTTGTGTTTAATTCTTAAGATTTATGTTATTTAAATGATTATTTCAGATTTTTTGATTCATTCGATTGTTATTGTATTTCACACGTGCTTGAAAACTTGGAAAAATAAAGGTTTTCACAGATAGACGTTTAGATTCTCTATTTCCTCTAGCGATTATTTTGTTTTGCCCTAAAGTGTTGCCAACCGAAAATTCCATCAAGTACTGTCGATTAAATTACAATTTTCCGACTTTTCCTTTCATTATTTTTCAATTTGCTTAGGTAGGATATTTCCAATTTCAAACATTATAATTGATTACGTGCTTCATGCAACAACAAAAAACATTATAAGTTAAATGTTATTGAATTAATGATAAATGGAATATTAATAATCAACAAATTTTTCACTAAAGGCCTTCACAACATTTCTTTCAAAACTACGATTGATGTTACGAGATGATAATTATTTAGCTTACCGTAAGTTAGGATTCAAAAGCTAACTGTAGCTATAGTACACAGAAAGAAAATCTGAATTTTTATTGTGATGTGAATATCATATCATGTAAAATTGTCTGTCTTTCCACAAAAAGCAGCATCTTGCATGACATAGTTGTAATGAAGACGAGCTTTTGTATACAACATTACCGGCAATGTATGAAATGTCCCAAAACTTTACACGACTTATAACGTTTATTTGTAAGTTTTGTGACGCTCCATTTATGTGCATGATATTGAACAGAAATTCACACTACTTTTTCGAGCTGTGTAGATACCAAGGGTGTCCACAGTATAATTGCATCACTTAGAACCACTCGACAAAAAAAAGTTCCTGCACGATTATCATGGAATTTTCCTGGAAAAAAAATGTTTTAGCTTGGTTTGCGTATTTTCATTTCCAAATTCAAATGCCCCTATTTTCTTATTAATTTCATTTTCATGCCGGATTAAGATCAGGCCCAGCCACTATGGTACGAATGGGCAAATTTCGTGACAAAAATCGATAACTCGAAAACCATTAACTTTAGACAGATGATGTCTTCGGAAGATTTAATTTAAAAAATAAGATGTATCGTTTTGGTTTGGATGGTGACTAGGGCGGTCCTTTTATATTCATAATAACAATTTCAACCTTTTATTCTTATAATTTAGAGGATTTTTTGCTTCTACAGAATTGAAGATATTTTGACTTAATGAAACTTTGCCGAAACAATTTAACTTCTATCTCATCTACGTATCGTTTTACAACAGTTTTTCTGACTTTCCTTAGGGTGGGACTTAGAAAAACAGTGTTTTTGCTGTGACTTTTTTATTTCATTTCGAAGATACAAGATAGTTGCTAGTTATTATAGACGCTTCGGCTCTTAGCAACGGTGACCGTACGGAAGGGAGTAAAGGATGGACTCGATGACGCGCAGCTGGCTATGTGCTTCGCACGTGAGGTTGGTGCCGGTGTTGGTGGACGGTATTACGGCAAACGATATCGGTGACGACAGGTGGGCGTAAGTGAGGTCTACGGCGTGATCTGGCACAAAATTTAACGGATGACCGGACGTTGCACGAAGATGGCGACAAGCGGAACACCATCGGTGACCCCTCGTGGGAGTCCGGTGTGTGGTGGCTTTTTCGGCGATGTCCCCAACAACCAGGTGCGATGAATATCGCCGTATCCTTTGGTCACACGGTGGCTCGGCGGCTTGAAAACTCAGCAACAGTCGTGAGGGTCATGTTCCGCCAAAACGATCTGACCACGACCTAACTCGGCTGTACTTTTCTCCGTTCGTATTTTTTTTTGTTTTAGCGACCTCTTAAAACCAGTTGATAGGTTAGATTCTCGAACTCCACCGACTCGCATTTTTTTTTAATTCCTTGATTATCAAGATTTTCAGCCCTGGGCTGGTTCATCTCCCGTCGTAGTCACTCGAATACCTTTTTGGTATTTTCGTAACTTGTCCGGGGGTGAGATTCGAACTCGTGACTTTGGCGTGAGAGGTATGGATGCTAACCTCTACGCCAGGGTTGCCCCCCGACTCGCATTCATTTTCACCATAACCATCATCCCGAAGACACGAACTTTCTCCCTCTAGTGTTTTTCCATTTCCACCCCGTTCGGATTCAGTGCATCCAGCCACCCACTAGATACACAACCATTTTAGCTGTTCGTCATCTACCGTATGTCGACTGCCCAACGCATCGATCCTAAATGACCGTTGGAAATAGATCAAACTATATAATGGTTACCCTCCCTTCCCGTACTCAATTACGAATCATTTTAAACAAATGTTACCCGCCGGTAACAAGTTTCTTCATCGAATACGCATTAAACGATCAATTCAAATGTTTCTTAGTTGGTAGTATCGCCACAGGTAGCACGTATAGCCGATTTTCTTACGTTTGACGTTAACACACTACTGCCATCTGTTCAGCTTAATCATCCATCACAGTGTGCTCAACAGGTGGCGTTAGTTTTTTTTAATGACGATGATTTGTAGTGCAAAATGTTCAATGTTTTATGTCTGTTTGTCTGTGATATAAATGTTAATAAATAAACGGAGATGGTTTAATATAAAAATCTAAACATTTTCATAAAAAACTCGCGTTGTTACGTTCTTTGATGATATATGTTGATGCTGCTAATTGAAAATTATGCAGAAAAAATGCAAAACTACTAATTTTAAAACGAGTTTTTCTTCTAAAGGAGACAAAAGGGGTCAAACAATTTTGCATAGATCTTGTAGATGGAAGTTTGTACTTTCAATTTACGTATATTGTGTTTGCAAATATTTGCAAATAAGGGAGTAAGATATCTTGAAAAAGGATTTTTTTTTTTTTTTTTTTGTAAAAAGCGAGCAGCGGCGCTATAACCAAGCTATTTAGCACCTGCATTCGGAGGAAATGCCAATGCAGCACCAGAGCGTCTGTTCTCCAGGTTAGGAGCGGCTCAAAACAGCGTCTGTTCCCCATGTCAGGGGCGGCTGAATCACCGTCCATGTGCCAGCGTGGGACTCTAAATTCAACTGAGCACTATGGTCCTCCGGAAAGTAGGGGGTTGGTGTCAGGCCCTGCAAGCCAGCCGTAAAAAAAAGCAAGCACAGGAACATTTACAGCAGAATACGACCCAGAACAATCGGCGAGGACCACAGCGACGAAACAGGACTAGCGATTGGAAACTCGGTACGTGGAACTGCCGATCGCTCAACTTCGTCGGAAGTACCCGCATACTCTCCGATGCACTGAAGGATCGTAAGTTTGGCATCGTAGCGCTGCAGGAGGTGTGCTGGAAGGGATCCATGGTGCGTACGTTTAGAGGTAACCATACCATCTACCAGAGCTGCGGCAACACACACGAGCTGGGAACAGCTTTTATAGTGATGGGTGACATGCAGAAGCGCGTGATCGGGTGGTGGCCGATCAATGACCGAATGTGCAGGTTGAGAACCAAGGGCCGGTTCTTCAACTTCAGCATTATCAACGTGCACAGCCCACACTCTGGAAGCACCGATGATGACAAAGAGGCATTTTACGCGCAGCTCGAACGTGAGTACGACCGCTGCCCAAACCATGACGTCAAGATCATCATCGGGGACCTCAATGCTCAGGTTGGCCATGAGGAGGAATTTAGACCGACTATTGGAAAGTTCAGCGCTCACCAGCGAACGAACGACAACGGCCTCCGACTTATTGATTTCGCCGCCTCCAAAAATATGGCCATTCGTAGCACCTACTTCCAGCACAGCCTCCAGTATAAGTACACCTGGAGATCACCGCAGCAGACAGAATCGCAAATCGACCACGTTCTGATCGATGGACGGCACTTTTCCGACATTACCGACGTCAGGACCTATCGTGGCGCTAACGTCGACTCCGACCACTACCTGGTGATGGTAAAACTGCGCCCAAAACTATCCGTCGTAAACAACGTACGGTACCGACGCCCGCCACGGTACAACCTAGGGCGGCTGAAGCAACCGGATGTCGCCACGGCCTACGCGCAGAATATCGATGCAGCGTTGCCGGATGAGGGTGTGCTCGACGAAGCCCCTCTCGAGGACTGCTGGAGGAATATCAAAGCAGCCATCAACGACGCAGCAGAGAACGTCGTCGGGTACGTTGAGCGGAGTCGAGGGAACGACTGGTTCGACGAAGAGTGCAGGGAGGTTTTGGAGGAGAAGAACGCAGCGCGGGCAATAATGCTACAGCACGGGACCCGGCAGAACGAGGAGCGTTATAAACGGAAGCGGAAGCAGCAGACCCGCCTATTCCAGGAAAAGAAACGCCGCCTGGAAGAAGCTGAGTGCGAGGCGATGGAGCAGCTGTACCGTTCCCAAGAAACACGGAAGTTCTATCAGAAGCTCAACACGTCCCGAAAAGGCTTTGTGCCGCGAGCCGAAATTTGTAGGGATAAAGATGGGGGCATTCTGACAGACGGCCGTGAGGTGATCGAAAGGTGGAAGCAGCACTACGACGAACACCTGAATGGCGCAGAGGACGCGGGCGTTGAAGTCCAAGTCGGTGGAAGAAATGACTACGTCAGCACAGCAGAGGATGGGAACGAACCAGCTCCCACGCTGAGGGAAGTTAAGGATGCTATCCAACAACTCAAGAATAACAAAGCAGCTGGCAAAGATGGCATCGGAGCTGAACTCATCAAGATGGGCCCGGAAAGGCTGGCCATCTATCTGCATCGGCTGATAGTCCGAATCTGGGAAACAGAACAGCTACCGGAGGAGTGGAAGCAAGGGGTTATATGCCCTATCTACAAGAAAGGCGACAAGCTGGAGTGTGAGAACTACCGAGCGATCACAGTCCTAAACGCTGCCTACAAAGTGCTATCCCAGGTCATCTTCCGCCGGCTTTCACCAAAAGTAAATGAGTTCGTGGGAAGTTATCAGGCCGGTTTCATCGACGGGCGCTCGACGACGGACCAGATCTTTACTGTACGGCAAATCCTCCAAAAATGCCGCGAATACCAGGTCCCGACGCATCATCTGTTCATCGATTTCAAGGCGGCGTACGACAGTATCGACCGCATAGAGCTATGGAAGATTATGGACGAGAACGGCTTTCCCGGGAAGCTCACTAGACTGATTAAAGCTACGATGGACGGTGTGCGAAACTGCGTGAAGATTTCGGGCGAACATTCCAGCTCGTTTGAATCACGCCGGGGACTACGTCAAGGTGATGGACTTTCGTGCCTGTTGTTCAACATTGCGCTAGAAGGTGTCATGCGAAGAGCCGGGCTCAACAGCCGGGGTACGATTTTCACTCGATCCGGTCAGTTCGTTTGTTTTGCGGATGACATGAACATTGTCGGCAGAAGATTTGAAACGGTGGCAGAAATGTACACTCGCCTAAAACGCGAAGCTGCGAAAGTCGGACTGGAGGTGAATGTGTCGAAAACAAAGTACATGCTAGCAGGAGGTACCGAGCGCGACAGGGACCGCCTAGGCAGCAGTGTTACGATAGACGGGGATACATTCGAGGTGGTGGAAGAATTCATCTACCTTGGATCCTTGCTTACGGCTGACAACGACAACAGCCGTGAAATCCGAAGACGCATCATCAGTGGAAGTCGTGCCTACTACGGGCTCCAGAAGAACTTGCGGTCAAGAAAGATTCACCCCCGCACTAAATGTACCATGTACAAAACGCTGATAAGACCGGTTGTTCTCTACGGGCACGAGACGTGGACGATGCTCGAGGAGGACCTGCAAGCACTTGGTGTTTTCGAACGCCGGGTGCTTAGGACCATCTTTGGCGGCGTACAGGAGGATGGAGTGTGGCGGCGAAGATGGAACCACGAGCTCGCTGAACTCTACGGCGAACCCAGCATTCAGAAGGTCGCGAAGGCTGGAAGGATACGGTGGGCAGGGCATGTTGCGAGAATGCCGGACAACAACCCTGCAAAAATGGTGTTCGCCTCGAATCCGGCCGGTACAAGAAGGCGTGGGGCACAGCGAGCACGATGGGCGGACCAGGTGCAACCGGATCTGGCGAGTGTGGGTCGTCAACGAGGTTGGAGAGAGGCAGCCATAGACCGAGGGTATTGGCGAAATGTTGTAGATGAAGTCATATCGTAAATACGATGTATGGATATTTAAATAAAATAAATAAGATGAGGTAAAAGTTAAATTTTTCAGCAAAGTTTCAATAAATTAAAATATCTACAATTCTGTAGAAAAAAACCCTCTAAATCATAAGAATAAAAAGTTGAAATTGTTATTATGAACATAAAAGGACCACCCCAGTCACCATCCAAACCAAAACGATCTTATTTTTTACATTAAATCTTCCGAAGACATCATCTGTCTAAAGTTAATGGTTTTCGAGTTCTCGATTTTTGTCGCGAAATTTGTCTATTCGTACCATAGTGCCAGCGTGTGAAAGTAGTATGATGCCTGCTGAGAATTCGAACTGTATAATTATGGATGAAGAAACCTACGTGAAATTCGACTACAAATCCATGTCGGGTAACAATATTATGCGGTGCGTGAAGGAGCAGTACTGAAGCAGTCTTAGACATCCATTCAAGTCGAAAACTACGGTAAGAAAGCTATGGTCTGGCAAGCTATTTGTGGCTGTGGTATGATTTCGCAACCCTTCTTCACAGCTGCTTCGATGAACAGTGAATTATGGCAGCAGGGTAAATGCACCCTTCTTTTTGGGGAAATGCTCCTTAAACTTTGGAAAAATGCTCCTTAGATGCGTTTGCCCGGTATAATGCAATCGGGGGTATTTATCTTCTGGTTGGCGCTTGCCGGAGGCTCGCTCCGCAATCTTCGAGGTAGTTTTGACGGGTTTAAATTTCATTTTGACGAGTCTTAATTTCATTTTGAAGAGTCTTAATTTCGTTTTGACGACTCCTAAATTCAGAAACTTAAAACCCGTCAAAACTATACAATCTTGAAGAAACTGAAGACCCGTCAAAACACCCGGCAGGCGCTAAACAGAAGATTAATACCTCCGATTGCATTATGCCAGGCAAACGCATCTAAGGAGCATTTTTCCAAAGTTTAAGGAGCATTTCCTCAAAAAGAAGGGTGCATTTACCCTTTGCCGTGAATTATACACCAAGCAGTGCTTACAAAAATGACCTCTACCCACGATTCGAAGCCACAGGGATCCTGTTTTCTGGCCAGATTTTGTGTCTTGCCATAACGCGAAATCAGAAATCGGTAGAATGATACACCATTAAGAATGTTTTATTCGTTCCAAAGGACATGAACACTCCTAATTGACCGCGAATTCGACCGATTGAAGAAATTTGACCATTGACGAAGGCACAGCTTAGAATGCATGTCTCGGTAGCAGATACCATTTAACAGTTTGAAAAAGATTTGAAGAAAGTGTCAAAACTTGTCGCTTAGAAGTCTGTGCTGAATCTAATGAAGAACGTTCGCAAGCAGGTGCGCCAGCTTACACTCAATCGCTAGATTGCAAATATTGAGAACACTAACCTGATGTGCTATTCTAATATTTATTAACAGTATCTCTAATAACAAATGAATTTCCTACATTTGTGTAGTATTTTTACTGAAAATTGGGTGCGTCCATACTTTCTGGGGCAGTCTTTTGACCCTTGTTGTTTCCTTAGGGACTCTAAAACATTGACCAATAGTATGATATCCACTGTTGCACTTGCATCTTTTGAATCTCTAAAAAATAGCTTGTCTAAAACACCACTTGTAACGGAAATCCATTACCTTTCGCCTTAAGACGAGTTTCAAGAATAAGAGTAACTATCTCATTATGATAAGTGAATTATTCTAATCTTCAAGCCTAATGTTGTTCAGCTACAACCGGTTCATTCCGGAAACCATCACGAGATAATCCCAAATTCAACAAAACCCTGGCAAGAAAACAATGCCACTGACGTACAGACACGATATGCACTGCACAAGGCATGAACGTGACAACCGACGACGACGACGACGACGACGACGACGACGACGACGACGACACTCACGAGGAACGGCCACCAAACTAAATCGTAAATCAAATCATCCAAACAGCAATGTTTTACTACCTCTTGGAAGACGAGCGGCACGGTGAGCTTGTCCCTTTTCCTCCGTTCGATTCAGGGCTGTAGCAGGTCAGTGGACTGAGCTGTCCGGATCGCGGGATTTGCAGCAAGTGGCTGATTTCTTCCGATTGTTGTTGAGTTGCGTCGGAAGCCGCTTCGATATCGATTCGTGGGAGATTCAAATTTCTAGACCGGTTCGCGTGCATTGTTGACTGGAGAACCGCGCGTGTCGGACACTTGAGTGAAACTGTTATCCTCGAGGTACGATTCCGTCAGTAATCAGCACTTCCAGCGACTAGTTGTTTGCGCTTTGGATTAAGATGGGCAAATAAACAATGTGCGCGGAAGATGTCTAGATTAGCGCCGGGTCCGGCTTTTCACGCATTTCGTCCGACGGCGGCGGCGACGAAGGACGGTCAATCAAAAGAACTGACACTGACGGAAGGCTGGAAGGCAGGAGAATTTCAATCACGTCATTAGCTTTTAACATCTTTTCGCTCCTGATAAGGGATGAGAAACGTCCAATTAGTGTGGCTGGAAACATGAAATTTGAAGGCTCCCTGGGCTTATTCGAATTTTTCTCTTATTTTTATTAATTAAAAGTGCATCAATTAAAATTTTGCAGCGCACCGTGTGTTCCGGTTAAATGTGCCGAGGGGCGGGATGGAAACATTACGCCGTTGAACTGGTTGCTCGGATAAATGGGGAGAGGTGAATTTCTGATAATGGGCCGAGTTGATTTTCGGTGAGAATGGAAACAAATAAGAGTGTTGATATAAAAAGGACGGAAGAATGGCACTCCATTTCAATGTTGATGAGATGTCGTGAATTTAGTCAGTCAAGTGACTTAAGTGATACAGAGGTCGGAGATTTGATGACAGAGAAATTCAACGAAAAAACTAGAAGGAAGGCAACAGAAATAGTAGAGTGATACTCTTAGGGAGGTCTCTAGGTAGATCATCGGTTGTGTTGAATAAGGAATCCCGAGGTAAAAAGTTTGCAACAATAGGTCAAAGACGTTAGATATGGCTAGTTGCGTTAGAAGAATGCTTTAGATAGGCATGGGTGGTTCTCAGAGAAAAATGATTGTGGAATATACGGGAAACTTGAAGAAGTATCTTAAGTAAGCTGGCAGAAAATTCCTTATCTGAGTGGAGTCTGAGATAAAATTGAAAACTAAATATGATGCTGGGATGTCGCTAATAATGATTACTCAGGTTGGTTTGGCGTTTTGGTCGTTTTAACGGTAAAAATATCAAAATTGAGATCGCAAAAAATTATTGCTGTGACATCAAAGTTTTAACTAATCCTGACATCACTAAGAGCAAATTAAAATCAATTTGCTGTACATTTTTTCTTGTTGATAGCAAAATAAGTATTCCATTTGATTTTTTGTCAACACAATGAAACCAAAATAACTTTTATCAAAGAAAAGTGAATGCAACAATACAGCAAGTTGATACCAAATTTGATATAAAATTTGGCAGTTGTGAGGTGAAATCAAATTTTGATTTCAATTTGTTGTTGATATTAAAATAAGTTTTCGAATTGCCAGAAATTAACTGCTAGACTTTACTCGGGTGAGTATGAAAGTGAGTGAAATTAGTGAAATTGTTCAAGGAATCAGCTGAATGGGACTGGGGTCCGTCACTGCTCAGTGTATAGATTTCAATGATTCCAATATTTCCATATTGGGAATGGGATGGTGATATTAGTGCAACCTTTGTTTTTTTGGGGGACCGTCCCAAGTAACATTGCCAAAACCATCCTGCTTTATTAAGTATTATTAAAGTTTTATGAAAGCCACTAATAATCAATTCGGCTTTATTATGGCAGCCAGATATGCCAATAGGTTTCAAATTTTAGTCAGGTTTATAAGAACCTAAACAACTTCTTTACAACGATCTTAAAACCTTGACTTCTAAAATTCCTTTTACTCCTATCAAAGGTTTTATTTTGACTTTATTAACTCATAAAATGCTGTTTTGAAATGCCTTTTTAGGACTCATTCATATTATCTTATTATGGTCAGTTGAAAAAGCATTTTAAAACCATTTTGCCTCCAGTAATTGCATTAAACGGCTAACTGGCATTGAGGAAAGCTACCAAGCGACCAGATAGTTTTATAGTAGCCATTGCTAAGATAAATTGGCTTTTTGGCAAAACTGTGATTTCTTGCAATCGCCATGTTGAAATATATGAACTAATTGAAATGTGAAAAAATAAATACACCAAATTTTAAATGTAATACAATTGAACTGTAGATCTGAGACAAACTTCGGTATTCGTTTAGATAACCTTATTGAATTCCATCAATTTTCAGGAGTTTCATGATTAATTTACGGAATATAATTCTTTCAATTTTGTTTTTGTTGTTGTAAGCTCGCATAATTTCCAAGGCGCATTTATTGTCAGCTCTGATCGTGCCAATATTCACCATAAAATTAAATGCGCATATGATTTGGAGCATGATACGCTATAAAAAAAACTCAATTTGTTTTATATATTTTGCTATTAATCATAATTTCCCGCAACAGAAGAACTTTTTTTCTGAGCCATTATTTGCTGTTGAATGAATCAGAAGAGCAACAAAGCAAAACAACAAAAACCAAGCACGATATCGCCGTGAAGTTTGACAGCTGTGGTCATTAAGCCCTATGCTGGCTTTGATGGCGGCCAATAGGTTTTATGATGGTTCTCAAGTGGTCATAACATCTTTCACTAGAACATTCTCAAAATCTTTGTGGTCTTAGAAAGGTTTTATTAATTTGTTTTCACAACCGTCTATAGAGTGGGCCACTTTGTACACATTTTGGCTTTAAGGAAGCATATAGGAGGTGTTGGTGGACAAAACAGTTTTGAATATAGTGTCATCAACAAAGCCGGGAGGAGTGCTATACGGCTGGAATAGAACTGAAATTGTTACTTGGGGTGTTTGCCTCTGTGCCGCCATAGGATATCCAAGCAACCTGTGCTTTGAAAGTGACGTTTTTATCTTTGGCAGCGTCGTTTGTTTTTTTTTCGATATTCAAAATTCCAACATTTGATCAAATACCTGTGTGAAATAAAATTTGAATTGCGTGAGATTATATTATCATCCGAGTGCCGAAGTATACAATTGATATTTTGCTTCGATTTGTCTTACGTATGGATCCATTTTGAAGTTTTGACGTAGGATTACGTCTGGAGCGTCACGAAATGTGGTTCGATTTTTACGTCATTTTATGATCGATTTAGAAATTTTGCTTCGTTCGATCGGGAAAATCACTTTGCCTCGATTCCAATATTGAAAAACTATTGTTTTGTTTTTTTTTTGTTTCTTGATTATCGCGATTTTCAGGCTTGGGCTGGTTCATCTCCCGGTCGTAGTCACTCAAACACCTTATTGGTTTTTTTTTCTAACTTGTACGGGGGTAAGATTCGAACTCGTGACTTTGACGTGAGAGGTATGGATGTTAACCACTACGATTGGGTTTCCTCCTTGAAAACCATTGATTTTTAACATTTGACTAAAAAATGGACAAAAATTACCGATTTTTCATGGATTTACCTTCACCCGCGCTGACGAAACTACCCGTGCAGCATCAATCATAGTAACGCATGAGTCAGCAGACAAAATTTGACAGCTCTATCAGTCGAACTCTAACTGTGATGGCAAAAACAGTGAAGTAACTAAGTTCAGAAGTGTGTGCGTTCAAAGAATGGCACCCCGCCGCGTCGAAAACATCGTGCGGCACTTTGTGGACGCTGGATACACTCGCTCCGGCATCTACAACATCTTGGCACTATCGAAAGAAAGCCCGGTTCCGGACGGCCGATGACCCTGAGCGACAAGAAGCTCCATAGGATGCTGAAGAGGAAGACCGAGGGAAAAGTGGCTACATCGCTGCGTTCGCTTGGCAGGTAGGTCGATTCTGACGGTAAAATACAGGCGGACAAGTGGAAGCACCAGTGGAAGATTCGGACACGGATACAACTATGAAAAACTCGCGAAGAAAATGATTAAAAAAGGCGGTTTTATTCATACACTTGTTACTTACAAGAAAGCTCGTTTTGGAATGATGCAATCGATGTTGCTGTCAAAAAAAGATCTGTTGCCAAGGTACTCACAAAAAAAGGTATGCACGCCAAAGTGCGTACTGCTGGGTGCAAGGATGAGTAAATAACAGATAGGGACAAGCAGTGCTACCAGTTCCACACATTCAACCGGCCAAACAGTGAAAAAGTACCTGGCGAACATGAACGTACATGTCAGGAAGCGGAAGTCACGTCCAATGGTTTCGGAGCTGCAGGCAATGACGCAGCGGCAGCGGCTGAATAAGATGGTCAACTCGATTTTCCCGGTGAATCGCGACGTGGCGGTGGTGATGGACGACGAGACCTATCTCACCCTGGAGGGCAACGACTGACAGGCACGAAGGAAGTGAGCTCCGAGGTGAAGTTCATTTCACACACCAAGTTCCCCAAGAAGGTGCTGCTGTGGCTGACAATCAGCGAGAAGGGGATGTCAAAGCCGCTCTTCTTTCGCTTTTATACCGGAAGGCCGGTCGCAAAGATGTAGAATTTTTTTGCAAGTAAGCTTAAATAATTACCTTCCATGGGAAATTTATCAAAAGCAATTATCTGTCTTAACTTTTTTCTATCACCATCCGAAAAAAGGGTCTATTTTTTTAAATGCAAACGTTAAATGCGTAGCGACCGTCAAAACAAGGATCAAAATATATTCCATAATGAATTTGTAAATGTTTACAAAAGTCATATATTTACATTAGGCGTTGGGACCTGTCAAAAGATACACATGAAAGTTTGGTTTGGCTTACTGGTAATGTTTTTTTTTATTCCAAAAACGAAAATTATCAACCATCTCAGAAAAACTAGTTTTATAGGATATGACGAAATAAGAGATCAATTTCAAAATTCAACAGAAGCATCGGTGAAAATTAAGTAATTAGTAACAATATGACCGCCTTTTGCAATGATGTTCACCTGTAGCCGTTTTGGCATGCTTTCTACCAGGTTTCTGAGGTAGTAGGGATACAGTTCGTTCCAAGCTTTCTCTAATGCCGCACGTTTGTTTGTTGGGTACGTCTGTTTTTTTCCCCCACATTAAGGAGTGTATCGAAAATAAGCTATCCACAAACTTTCTTTCAAATTATGTTGAAAACCGATATTTTATTCATACAAGAAATTGATCCTTTATTGCACGAGGTTAAACTTGAACATAATGAAGACCGGATGAAATTTAAGTTATTCCTTCACGAATTTTCGAACTTTGGATCGAATGCTCTTCATCAAGTTCCGGACAAGTGTTGCATCGCATTTTTTGGACGCTTGAGCCCAAATTTTTTTGAACTCCTGCATGTACCCAGCTGCCTTACCAGTCTTCTTGAAGACTCTCTTCACGATTGCCCAGTAACGTTCGATGGGTCGAAGCTGAGGGCAATTTGGTGGATTGATATTTTTCTCAACGAAATCTATACCCTTTTCCGCAAGCCAATTGAGAGTGGTTTTGGCATAGTGAGCCGACGCTCAATCCGGCCAAAACAGTGGAGGTGTACTATGCTTCTTATATAAAGGCAACAATCTCTTCTGGAGACACTCAGATCGATAGATTTCCGCATTTATAGTTCCGGTAGTGTAAAAAATGGTTGACTTCAAACCACAGGAACATATTGCTTGCCATACCAGTACCTTTCGACCGAATTTCTCCACTTGAATCGACCTGTCCGCATCGCTCACATCCTCCCCAACGGCGGCAGTAAAGTATTGTGGACCTGGAAGGGTTTTTGAGTCCTCCTTTGCATAGGTCTCATCGTCCATCAAAACGCATGCATCCGGACGCTGCAAAAGACGCGAATACGATTTCCGGGCCCTTGTTGCTGCTCGCTTCTTCTGTTCTGCACTTTGTTTCGAGATTTTCTGCTTCTTGTAGGTCTTCAGGTGGTTTCGCCTCTTGATACGCTGGATCATTCCGACACTCGTTCCTGCTTTTTTGGCCAAATCATTTGTTCTTCATGATTAGAGATACCACTTTCTGCTCCAGTTTCGGGTTGGAAGAACCGGGTTTTCTGCCTCTTCCTGGTAGCTCATCCAAAGAATAGTGTTCCCCAAACTTATTAATGATGGTTTTAACACTCGCATGATGAATTCCAAACCGCTTCGCCAATTTTCGCATAGTAATACCCTTCTCACTTAGCCATGTGTCCAGAACCTTAATTTTCACTTCCTTTTCAATACGCGACATTTTGAAAACGCAGAATTTGAACCGCACAAACAAGTAAACAAAAGAAAGCTGACAGTCAAACGCACAGCAACACGTTTCCATGAGATTACATGGCGGCTTATGGGGAGCGCACAAACCGACGCGATTAAAAAACGCATCGCGTCGGTTTGGGCGCTCTCATAAGCCGCCATGTAATCTCATTGCGGCGATTTTTTCGCCGCGATTTCTCAACAAAGCCCTTCAGGGAAAAGCCCGCAAAGCCGTGCAGTGTTCAGAGCATAAAAAACCATCACAAATACATGCGTACAACGCAAATGTATGTGGATAGCTTATATTCGATACACTCCTTATTATCGAGAATCGCCCAAAGATTCGTGATTGGGCTCAAGTCAGGGCTCTGGGCGGCCATTCTAAGGGTTTGATGCGACAGGATCGGAAAAAGGCGAGCGTTTTCTTGGCCGTATGCTTGGGATCATTATCATGCTGAAAGGTGTAGTTGCCTTTCAACCCCATTTTCAGTAATGACTCATCCAGGTTTTCGCACAAAATATCATTATAGCCATCTGCTGTCATTATCCCATTGATAAGGGCCCAATTACTCACTCCAAAACACGAAAAGCACACCCAGACCATAATATTACCTCCACCGTGTTTCGCGGTTGGCTGGAGATGCTTATCCTGCAGTCCTTCATCACTTATGCGCTATACTCTTTGCCGCCATTTCTTGTTCCACAGCTCAAACTTGGATTCGTTCGACAACACAACACGTTTCCAGAACTGCATGGGGCTTAGTTTTGTTGATTCTGGCGAATTGGAGCCGATTTTCCTTGTTAGTCCGGCTGATGAACGGTCGCTCTAGGCGAAATGACTTTTCAACCCTTGCTCAGTGATGCGACGATGGATAACGCGATCTGAACTCGGTAGGGTTAGCTTCCCTTTCAATTCTCGGATGGTGATGAACGGGTTTTTCTTGATCTCTCGAATGATTTTACGTTCCTCTCGGTGATTCGTTTTACGTTTTCGTCCACGTCCCGGGCGATCAGCAATACTTTCAAGGCCTCTACAAACTGCAGCGTTTTTTTTGCCGCCACCGCTGCGAAATCACGTCGAAAAAATCGCCCCAATGAGATTACATGGCGGCTTATGGGAGCGCACAAACCGACGCGATTAAAAAACGCATCGCGTCGGTTTGGGCGCTCTCATAAGCCGCCATGTAATCTCATTGCGGCGATTTTTTCGCCGCGATTTCCGTTCGTTTTTCCTTTCCAGTACACCGGAATAGATTATTTTGGACTAGAGGTTCCAACCCGGGATATCCCGGGATCTTGAAAAATTCGGGATTTCCCGAGTCTCAGGAAAAGCTTTTTCACCGTCCCGAAAATCCCAGGATTCCCGGGACACACATTTCTTACATATTTTTTCGCTTTGATACTTCCCAATAAATTTCAGTGTACCGTTTACGCGCATTCAATATAACCCACACAACGCCAACATACATATTAACTGTACCTACATCGATGTTATACATCATCCATGAAAATGCATCATTCCTTTTGTGTTGGTTCAGTAGGCATTCGCATTTTTGCCTACACATTTAACACACACACACGCGTGCGCCAATACGACGCAAGCTGTCATTTCCAATCAAAACATTGTTTTCATTCACTGATTTCTGCTTCTGTGTTCATTGAATAATTTCGGATTGCCGTTACATCAAAGTAAGTAGTAATACAAAATTAGTGCTATTGTTGCCTTACATCCAATTATTTTAAAGGCATGGCTGAAATTTGGAAACACTTCGATAGAATTGCGGATGACAAAGAAAAAGCACGATGTCGGAAGTGCGAGCAAATTTTGTCGTGCAAGGGCTCTTCGATCAGTGGCTTGCTCCGGCACATGAAGAACAAACACGACATGGATTCCAAACCCCCCACAAATCCTAGTGAGTCTGCTGCGAAAGTTAAATCATCCACACTGAATGTCCCAGTGAAACAAGTATCGATGCTCAAGTTTGTTAAACGTCAGTCACTGGCGGAAATTGTAGCTCGGCTGGCAGCAAAGGACGGATTTTCGATCAATGCAATCACCAACAGCAAGTTCATCAGACAATCGATCGCAGATCGTGGATATTCTCTGCCAACGTCGAATACATCCGTCATGAAGCTGGTCGCCGAATACTATGGATACACTCAGCAGCAAACGCGGGATGAAATATTGAAGCGTATCGATAGCAGTGAACTGGTTAGTCTCACTTTGGACGAGTGGACAAGTCTAAGCAACAGGCGCTATTTAAACGTGAATGCCATTTTCGCTGACCGATCATTCGACAACCTGGGTCTCGGCAAAATTCGTGGAAAAGGTTTTGGAAATGGTCAAGGATATGGTCCGGAAATTCGGTATTAAGGATGGAAACATTGTAGCATCAATGACTGACGGAGCTCGAGTGATGACGAAGTTTGGAAGATTGTCGGATTACCTTCATGAGCACTGTTTCAACCATGCGATTCACTTGGGGGTTTGCGATGTCCTGTACAAGGATCAACCACCGGTACCAATTTAAAATAAGGATTCAGATAGCGACGATTCGGATAGTGATAACCACGATGATGAAGTTGGTTCTCCAATATATTGGAATTTTCATGTTCATATTAAAGAAAACAGCTCATCTATTTCAATTATAGACTTGTACACCACACGATTCGGAGAGTCTCTGAAACGTATTCGAAGAGTCATCAATTTTTTTTCGAAAATCGCCTGTTAAGAATGCACTGCTTCAAGAAAAAATCACGAAAATGTTACATAAACCACTTCAACTGTGTGTCGACGTCAAAACTCGACTGAAACGATGCTGGAGCACTTAATTCGCGGTTTTGATTGCACCAAAGAGACACTTTCCGAAATACGCCTTTCAGGTCTTATGTTGGACAGTGATTCCGAGGTTTCAAAAAACCTTCAGGAAGCTCTTCAGCCAATCAGACTCGCTTCGGAAGCATTGGGAAGACGAGATGCTACATTGCTGTCTGTGGAAGGCAACTTGAGTTTCTTGTATTCCAAGCTTAAGAAAAGTAACTCCAAAGTTGGAAACGACCTCTTCGATGCAATCACGAAAAGAATAAACGAACGGCGCCAAAAGGGAATAATAACAGCGCTGAAGTTCCTTCAAGGTCTTCCGTTGTCAACGCAAGTGCCAGCAGAATTGGAAAGCTCATCGAAAACGCAAATGATAAAGTTCATCAAGGAACTGGGAGTTCGATTGTGGCAAGACTGTCAAAGACAGACCGATGCTGATGCAGCCGAGTTGAATGCTGGATTGTCCTGTATGCATGACGATTCAGGATCGACACCATCGAGCATGCGTGAAGAACTGGAATCGGCTATAAAAGAATATGCCAACCCGTCCCAGACTGATTCGGCAATGGTTGATTTTTCAAAAGTAATTGCGAAAGAGCTGTCACTTTTTGAGCTACATGGTAGGTTGAGCCGAATCTTGAAATCATTTTCGGCGGCTTAGAATCAATCAAACCGATGTCAACCGATAGCGAGCGCATCTTTTCGAACTCCGAAAATATCTTTTCTAAAAAGCGAACCTCACTGTCCGATGAAAGCATTAACAACATTTGCTTCTTGAAGTCGTATTTTCAGAGAACGAATTCAAGTTGATAAGACCAGTTACTTGATTTGAACCAATGATTTTTTTTATTGATGAATAAAACATATTCCTCACCACAAAATTGCGTTTCCCGGGATTTCCCGGGACAAGCAACAAATTATATCCCGAATCCCGGGACAAGCAAATTGGTCGGGATACCTCTATTTTGGACAATTAACAGTGAAAGTAGGACGTCGTCTGGAAAACGCTGGGTCGTACTTTTGACGGGTATGACTAGCGAGCCGTTCCCTTGGAGATAGTGCTATCCTTGGATACGAACAGTTGCATCATAGCAATAAGGTGTTTTATGGCGTTCCGTGGTGTACCAAAGAAGATAATTACAGATAATGGTACACTTTACTGGCGCCAACAAGGATCTGAAGAAGCTGGTACAGAGATTGGATCAACCATCGATTGAAGAGACACTGAGCGTCAGAGGTATTGAATGGCAGTTTATATCCCTAGAAGCCCCACATTTTGGTGGATGCTGGGAACGACTAGTGAGGACCGTCAAAACCGCCCTGAATGTAATGTTGAAGGAGAGACACCCGACTGATATGGTACTTCGGACGGCGCTTTGTGAAGTGTGAACAACCGACCATTGACCCATATATCGGACGACCCCCAGGATCCTGAACCGCTAACCCCAAACCTGCTACTCCTTGGTCGTAACAATCACAATTTTAACGACAGCGATCTGGATTGTAGAGCGGCGTATAAACATGCTCAAATATTTGCTGATAGATTTTGGCGAAAATAGGTTGCCGCATACCGTCCCAAGTTGTTGAGGCGACAGAGGTGGCAAGATAACCGGAACTATTACGATTATAAAGCCGGAGACTTAGTTATGATTGTGGACGAAACTTTGAATCGTGGATGCTGGCCACCCAAGCAACACACATGTTTTATAATGGTTGAAAATTTTTTTTTATGTGTTTTTTTGTTTATATAGAAGCTTTCTCAAAATATAATCATGCGTGGGTTGGGCGGGGGGGGGGGTTGGGGGGGGGGTTCGTGGACCAGATGGAAAAATCCGTACCATCGTAGTGGCAACATCAAGATCAAGATTCACCAGAGCGATCAGTAAGATTGTTCTACTCAAGGCCAATTCTGTTCCTGCCCCGGAGAATGTTACCGCTAGCAACGGAACGAACGAGCGAGCGTAAGTGGCCGTTGCGAAACAAACAAGTGAAAATTTCATTCCATGTACAACATTGAAAGAATAAAGATACAAACTTCAAACTCTAAAACCCCAAGCTAAATTAATCCTCTGAAGTCCTGAAATCCCCCTCCCCTCGACGGAAGAACTCTGTTGTTCGTAGCTCTTTTCCTTAGAGGCAAGAAGCAGCAAAGAACCAACCGTCCGGTGCAACATTCCTGGTTGACTGCCGACCATCAAGACTGGTGCGGAGCCCCTGATACCGTGGTCCATCGCCCCCGGCAAGTACGAACCGTCAAGTCCCGAGCACCATCCCGGGTTGTCTCCTGACATAGGGGCCAATTATATATCTATTTTGCTATTACCGATGTCGGGATCGACGAAATTTTGTCGAGTTGGTCGACTCAATCGACCGCTCGGAAACTGGTGACTGATTTGTCACATTTTGTCGAGTAAGAATTTGTTTTGAAACGCGTTTTTCATCGGTTAGGTTTATTGGCCATTATTTTTTGCAGTTGAATTAACAGAAAAACATTTTAGGGTAATGGGATTTAACGTTGGCCTAGTAACTTTTCGTGATACATACTACCAAACGTTTTATGAAACTTATCTAAGCAAGTTTATAACTAGCTGAATATCACTTACAGCTCAAATACTTTAGGAGTTTTAATTTAAAAAAATGTAATCGATCGCTGCATATTAGGCCGAGTCAAGGGGCACATACCCTAATTATAGCAAAACAATGTCTAATCCTATTAAAAACAAAACACACATCACCCGAAGCTTTTGTGCCGTGGAGCTAGCAAAACTAATGCTAAGCAGAAGTGGTAGGCAATTGACCAAGAGTTCGATTCATTTGGACCACCAATGCGCCTCGGATCGAAAATTCTTTTTTCTCGTTTGAATACTATTACTTTTGTGATCCTAACATTGGCTGTCAAGCCCAGTCGGTTGCCACACTGAGACTCAGAACAACACTAAAAGTGATGAGCTATTGAAACACACCTTAGAACTCTTATTTTTTTTTTTTTTCTAAAATATAATTTCAGTACATTTGCACCTGGGGTTTGGAAATTTACCCTCGAGTCCTACATTCCTAGAAGTATAGAAATATAATACCCACTATAACTATAGAAAAAATATACCCAGGGCACATCCTAGACAGTTCAGAAGAAGACTTCCCAGAGCTTCAGAAATATGCTTTCTAGAAATTCAGGAAGAGTCTTCCTCGTAAAAAAAAACTTGCATACTAACCAGAAGTTCAAGGATGAATTTCCTAGAATATCAGGAGATTACTTCTCAGAGATTCAGGACGAAGTTTAAAGAAGAGGATTTCTAAGAAGTTTCTAACTTCCAGAGGTTCTGGTGTTCTTCTCAGAATTTCAAGATGCAGGAGATTAGGAAAAAAACACTTCCCCGGAGTTCAGGAAAAAACTTACCTATAATTTTTCAAAAAAAACAGAACCAAACCTCCACAAAGCTCAGGACGATACGTCCTCAAAGTTCAGGAGAGAACTTCTCTGAAGTTTAAGAAAGGACTTCCCAGATATTCCGGAAACAACATTCCCAAAGATTATTTGAAACTTCCCAGAAGCTCGGAAGAGAATGAGGATTTCTCGAAGTTGAGGAAGAAACCTCTCAAAAGAACAGAAAGAAATATTCCAGATGCAAAGGCGGTGCTTCCTAGTAGTTTGAGCAAGAATTTCTCAGAAATTTAAGAACAAACTACCCCGAAGTTCCGGAGAAAACTTCCTAAAAGTTCAGAAGAGGACTTCTCAGAAGTTCAAGAAGAAACTTCCAACAAATGTAAGGGAATTTTCCTAGAAATTCTGGAGAGGACTTTCCCAAAGTTTCGGTAAGATTTTCCTCGGAGTTCAGGATGGAAGTAATCAGAAGCTTAGAAAGCTTAGCTCAGGAAAAAAACTTCTCCGAATTTCAGGAACAAACTTACCTGAGAGGGCACTACCTATAAGTTCAAGAAGGAATTTCTCAAACATTTCAGGAATTCAGGAATCGACTTCCCAGTAGTTCAGAAGGAAACTTCCCAACAGTTTAGGTGGAACTACCCAGAAGTACTAGAGAGCTTCCATGAGAGTTCAAAATTGAACATTCCACAATTTCAGAATGAGGTTTTCTCGAATTTCAGGAATTCCCAGAAGTTTGGTAGATGCAGCTAGTTAGCTAGTCATACCGGAACAGTGTTAAAACGTCAAAATAAGTGATGTTTAGTATAATTACTAGACGCTTCAATGTAAAAACAGAACACAATATGACAAAAACAGAAATCTATGATCCCTAGAAGAAGGCGAAATACATAACGCCGAAATGTCGAAAAATAGGAAAAGCATCTGATCATTATTTCAGGTAGATACTTTTGAGAAAACAGGAAGAAACTTTCCAGATATATAAAGGGTGTCCACGATGAAATTGCCACACTATGAAATTGCTCTAACTTTTTAACCGTTGGGTAGAATTTAATGAAAATTTGGGTGGATTGAGTTCAATTTGAATTTCTGAGAAATTACTGTTTGAACTACTAGGAAGTACCTCCTAAAGGGTGTCCACGATGAAATTGCCACACACAAAATTGATTCGCAAAATTCGAGTTTTCATCCGATTGCCATCAAATTTTCAGGGATTGAGAAATAACTATTAAACTTCATTTTACCATTTTACTCGTATTTTATTTACAGTCCATACGCAAATGCCCGCACCTTGGCCTTAACCCCGGCCATAAGATTCTGCACAACCTGTGAATCAACCGTTTTTTGCATGTAAACCCATACTTTCTTCAGTTCCTCGACTGTCTTCACTACCATAGGTCGTTTAAGAAGGTGCTGCTTCATAATCGCCCAGTACTTCTCGATGGGGCGGAGCTCCGGAGTGTTGGGAGATGTGAACATTTTCAGCACGAAATCGACCTTATTGTCCGCATACCACTTCAGCACGTCCTTGTAGTAGTGGCATGAGGCCAAATCCGGCCAGAAGATTGTTGGGACGTTGTGGGCCTTCAGGAGAGGAAGCAGCCACTTCTGGAGGCACTCTTTTATGTACACCTGTCCGTTCATCGTGTCTTGGGTCACGAAAGGTGCACTCCGCTTCCCGCACGTGCAGATGGCTTGCCAAACCAGGAATTTCTTCGCAAATTTGCACATCTTCTGAGTGCGGACATGCTCCGGAACGCTGAACTTATCCTTGGCCGTGAAAAACAGGTTGCCGGGGATCTGTTTGAAGTCAGCCTTCACATATGTTTCGTCGTCCATGATGCAGCATTCAACTTTCGTCAGCATGTTGAGGTACAACTTCCTGGCACAGGTTTTGGCGGACTTGTTCTGCTTCTCGTCGCGATTAGGGGCCTTTTGTACCTTGAACGTTCGAAGCCCAGCCTTAGTTTTGGCCTTCTGGACAACACTTCGGCTTAGGTGCAGCTTCTTAGCCACATCCCGAACGGAGGCGTTCGGATTTCGGTTGAAGGCCCCAACTACGCGGTTGTGATTTTTGGTGTTGTACGGAATACTTTTTCCTTCACTTCTGGGCTTCCGATCGGTGGTCAACCGTTCCTCGAACCGCTTAATCACTCTCGACACCGTGGAATTCGCGATTCCCAACGTTTTAGCGATGGAACGATGCAAGAGATTAGGCCGACGGAAAAAAAAAAAAAAAAAAATCCTGGTGATTGCGAGCTTTCTCGAGTATTCGTCGAGTATTAGTACACGACTCTGAAGACGTCTGTACATTGTAGACGAAATACGCGTATCGGTCAGGATAATAAATAAAGGTAGTTGAAATGAAATGGAAATTACTAATCTTTCCTCTCATTTTCACGATAATTTATTTCAGCTTTTACAACTGAATTTATACTATATAATCAAATGTAATATTTCAACTATTCGCAAATATTGAACTTGATCATTGACCACCATCTCAGAATTATAATGTTCAACAATAAAAACTTCTGTAGGATTTCATAAGCACTTTTGGGCTGCATTAATACTGATCTGACACCATGAGTGTTCATCTTTCCAAAATGGTAAAGAACCTGGTCCTGGTAGAAGAAGTTAAAGTACCACAAGGCTGTGCAAGTGCCGAGGCGTTTGGGTCCCCGCACAGTTATAATGTCCTCTTATAATTTGGCTGTAGAATATATAACAAAACATCTCGCTCATCGCCATGAGGCACCAAGAGTGGACAGCAATGTTTTTTGGAAGAGAGAAAGGAGGGAGAGAAAGTGAAAGTCGGGGAGTGTACGGTAGGTAGAAAGGAAAGAGGGGAAATGGGGGGTTTGACGCAAATGAAGCGCCTGTGGTTCGAATACTACTTTACCATGCCCTTTCACTCAATTTTCAATACCTCTGTTCTATTTCTAGCCTACCGTACACTGACGGAACTTTCAACTTTCTCTTCATATCTTTCATTCTAGCAAAAAAACATTGCTGTCCACTCTTGGTGCCTCATGGCGATGAGCGAGACATCTCCTTCTACATCATAATCGTTACTCCACGCACGGAGAACACAAACATAACAATTAATGTATGTAAAACATCTCGTTTTATAGAAAAATAAGTTGAGAGTTTCCATTTGAGAAAAAAATACCCCGGTGACTTTTCAATTATCAAGACAAAATGGTAACTGTCATGTGATAGTTAAAAATGATCGAATGCTTAATTAATGTTTAACAATACTTCTCTCTTTACATATTTACGATAGCCTATTATCTTTCACCTCTGAAACGCCATCAAAACTATCGGATACTTTCTTTTCTGTAAGCTTGCATCTACAATCTAATTGGGCACGGAAGCTTAAAATGAAATTATGTTGGAGTCAAACTTTTTAAATACTTATGTTTTCATCGTCTTCAGATGTTCAAGTTTTTGTCGAGTTCCAACCAAATACCTCCAGCATTTCCAACATTTTCCTTTGATTTCCACTGCAATCTAACATAATATCGAAATAATATCTCAACAAAATGTTCAATGCAAGCAAAATGATCCAAAATGGCAATCAACTCACAATTTTGTATGTCGATTGATTTTTCTCATTTTCGTTTACAACCAGTACAAGCTACCAGTTATGCCCTTCAGTACTTCTCCATCTGAATGCCGAATGGGAATATCGATACCGGGCAGGAAGCATCGATCCAGCAGCAGCATTGTAGTGGCCACTTTTTATTGGCATCCAGCACGCAAAGCCCGGAGCACTTCGATTGCTTATCATCTTGAACCGACGACGAAGACGATGAGCAGACCAGGGTGATGTCCGCAATGGTTCGGTCATTCCAGGCGGTACTTTAACCAAATTACTATGCTAAAAACAAACAGACACTGCGGGATTTCGATTCACCGTTTCGAATGTTGAACGCTGACTGGCATCCGCGTGCGTTCGAGCCAGGGCCTACTCTGATTAGCGCACTCACGTCGTTATCGACGTTACCGGTCGCGGGTCATTGGAAATCGTTCGTCAAAATTCGAAACACAACCAAAACAATGGCGAAAATCAATGTAATCAATGCTGTCCTGCGAAATTCGTTTGCCCGCTGATGACATGGAATTACGTCGCGCTTTAATTCCA
Organism: Aedes koreicus; assembly: GCA_024533555.2. Taxonomy (NCBI): domain Eukaryota; kingdom Metazoa; phylum Arthropoda; class Insecta; order Diptera; family Culicidae; genus Aedes; species Aedes koreicus. Next base: position 495,699 of record JAHHFK020003686.1, read on the forward strand.
TGTTTCCGATTTGTTGAGCGCTGGGAAGAACAGAGCTGCGAGTTAATTGAATGGAATCGAAATCTGGAGGCGATTTCGCATCACAGTATCAGGATGGGTCCTCTTTTCTCGTTTTTCGTCACCGGTTTTTGATGCTCGATAATAACTTCTTTATAATTGTACTGGCGCACACAATTGGACCGGTTCGAGTCGAAATCGAATCGTTGTTTGTTTACTGCCGGCGGGTTTCCTTCTTCATCAGCAGATTAGCAGCATGGATAGCATCATGGCTTGTCAACGGTATCCACATGCCAAGCCACACAAACGGGAAGGGAAAAAAATGGATGGATGCTTATTAAAATATTAACGTTAATCACGTAATTTGTAGCTTATTTAAATTTATTCGAATTTAATGCGTTTTGATGACCAGTTTCAGAAGTGCAATTGTACAATTGTTTCTGTGGGGTAATTTCGATTTAGGGTAGAATCAATTGAGTCTTTTTTTTTCGTTCCACACTCACCACTTTGTCGACACTCGAAAATAAAAAAAAGCATTGAGATAATGAGCTTTCTTCCGTGGAACAGGGCAAACTTTGCAGCTGTAGGTGATGAGAAAATTTTCAAAACAGCAACACGCCCACCTAGTCTCGAACTGACCGGCACCGAAAGCAAATCCTCAAGTGACATTACTACAAAGCAGACGATGATGCGATGGGAGTGATGACAGCATCCAAGCAGCTTCGTGGAATCGCCGGTGGTTAACGCCAGTGCTTGGTCAAGTAGTCCTTGACTCTTGCGTGCGGTTGACGCGATGAAGGTGCGGGTTAGCGAAGGAAACTTTCGTTTTCAATAACCCTATCTTTCGTTTTCTTCGGTGTTTTTTTTTTGTTATTTTGAGGCTCTGTTCTCAAAGCCTCGTGTTAATATGGATGGGTGCTTGAGTCGATGTATCGCCAAAAATCAACATGGGTGGTCACTTTGCTGCAGAAGAACATCGAATGAATCATCTGATCCGGGATAACGAATTTGCTAATATTATTATTGATGATGTCTTTTTTTCGAAGAGAACAAGCGAGAGATATATACATTAAAAGTTGATGTTTCTAGTGATATTTAAAAATAAGGGCCAAACTCCTTACGATTACGCATTGGAAATTCGGTCCACAGAGCTTGGAAGTGTGGACTCAGCCGATTAACAGCTATGTCTATGTGGTACAACGAAAATAGATAGCCAACACTGCCAGTAACACCCGTTACATCCCTTAAATATAAGGGCCAATTATAGAAGTCGAGTCGACCGTCACTTTGCTCGACACGTTTATTTTGCTATTGAGGTTGTCGAGATCGACTAAATTTCGTCGAGCAGATCGACTCAGTAGACCGCTCGAAAGCGGGTGATCTGTCACATTCTGTCGAGTAAGTTTGTTTTGATCTAGGACAGGACCTGTCAGCTCAGAGAGAGATGACCTCTTATAAATTTATGATCGCTATGATACGGGGGTCGCTCCAGTGTTGGCAGATATGTTTTCACAATAATCCTATTGAAAATAATGTAATTGAAAAAAAAAATAAAAATCCGTATTTTTTTTTTAATTTTTGGTAAATTTTAAAAAAGGAAAACGTACAATTGTCAATATTTTAAATGGAGAGGTTCGTGAATTTGAGGCTCTACGAATACAAAACTGCCTTACAGGGAAGAAAAGGATGATATTAAAAATTCAAATAAATAATACGCGTTATTTTTTAATCTCCGTAAGCTTTTTTCTGATCTTTATTTTTCCAGAAAGTATCATTTTTCCAAATCCAAAAAACCAACAGTATATCATTTTCTAGTAAGAGCAAACTTTAATATTAATGAATATTTGTTTTGCTAGCCATAGAGAAACAATGTGGATGTATTTTAAGGATTAAAAAAAGGTACCACAAGAAAATGATCTTTACATTTTTAAACAGATTAATATTTCTCATATATTATTTCAAATATGCATTCTCCCTTCACCATTCCAGCTTCTATGATAGCATACTTCTGCTATCGAACTTTTTCTTCCGTTGCTTACGCTTCTGCCCTGACTTTAGCCGGAATGATACATAACGTCGCACCAATGTCATCTTGAAGGATGAGCAGTGGAAAATGTTCGGAAGGAGTGCCAATTCATTCACTACCTTCTGTTCAACATTGTTTTTATCCTTGTTCGAAATGATAAAGTTTATCGAATTGCGATACACGATTTCCATGGCTTTGAAAAAATTGAAGGTATCAATGGATGGAAAGTGGATGTTTTTCTTAATGGTGTTCGCTCGATAGAAAGTGTAGCTTTGATAGTCGGAGTGAGCACCCTTTGGACTCTCCGTCATTTTGACACATTGCTTGCAAACAGTACCCTTATTCGCTAGACTTTTTAACACGTAGCCCGTAACGTAGAAGAGCGCATTCAGCTCTCCTCGGTCCAGCACCTCACCGGAAACTTCCTGCAGCATTTCATAATCCATATCTACTGCATCACTGTTGTCGACAACTGTCATCTGTCGATCTGATGCTGTTGTATTTTGCTCGTTGGATTGCTTGCGACGCTGAAAAAGAAAATCTGCCATTCCTACCAGATGTTCCTGGTCGTCAAATGAGTATGACGAATTTGGAACAGGAGCCATATACTGCGATAATGTTACTGTCTTTAAGTTTCTACCAAAATCCCGTGGTGTGGGTCGACGTTGCTTGGATCTTATAGCTGAAAAAAGGCTCTCCAGACAGTCTTGAACAAAGCGGGAAGTGAAGATCCTCTTGTGACCACTAGCAAAAAATCGTAAGATCAGTCGGATAATGGCTTTCGTGCATATAGCTAGTCCAGTCTTCCACGGTTTCCATCGGCATAATTCTCCAACACGTACATCGTAAATTAAACGAGTGGTATTTTCAAGACGGTTTATTGTTTCCTATTGTTAGGGATAAAATAATTGTAATTGTTACATTTCAATGCGATACCAAGAAGGTATGAATTGAAAATATTTGATTCAAATGAATACTCTTTGTAATGAGTGCTAATGAAATCATTAGCCTCTCATGTAAATCCTGGCGTATCTCCTTAAATTCATAAATACTAATACCCCTATCATATACAGGGTGACTAGTAATTTGTGTTACACCCAAAATTAGGTGATAGACCTCATTTGCAGTCTAAAATTGTATGGCAAGGTATGTCTAAAAATGACTGCCAACTTGCTAAATTTTCAAAATATGTTTAGAAGATACCTTACAAGATCAATTCTAATTGCTTTACAAATTTGATAAATTCAGTAGTTTACTTTGAACTAAAAGAAAAGTATTCATTTGATCCCCGTAGGTATCGATAAGTTTGATTCGATATTTTCCCGGTATCGATACTTTCTTTCGCTACTGCTTTGAAGTAAAAGTATCGATATTTTGATGATATCGTTTCATCCTTACCTGTAAAGCTTCTGGGTCTGATTGGCGCAGCGCATGATCTTCCGAACGATTGTTGATTGTTTCGTACCAGTCTGACATGTCCTCAATGTAGCATGCTGTGGTTAGCAGCTCCGGTCGGGTTTTCTCGGAAGCCACTACGCGTAGCGCAGCAGCAACCGCTCGATTGCAATATTTTGTTGCGTTAGATACTTTCATTTTGTCGACAGACGAAACAGGAACATCGAACGCCACGTCGGCTGGAGATAACCTATGAGCCATTCTCAATTGATTCCCTGCCTCGAATTCGACCAACTCCTTCAGATGATCTCGATGCACAATATCCGATGAAAGGCCATTCTTATGGACGTACCATTTTGGAACGACGAGAAATCTGTTGTTGATCCATCCATGAATTGCATTTTTAAAAACATGGACTGGATCGGGCACGATCTCCAGTTTTCGGCTGTTGTCGATGGGATGTTGCAGTTCCAGATCAGACAGGATATTCTGGTTTTTGATGTTCAGCCCCATATCCTTCCACATCTTTTGATTCTCGGAACCGGAGTCAGAGGTAATAAATTGTACTCGTAAGCCAATCTCTTCCGATTTTTCAATAACGGACAACACTAGCTTCTTTAGTTGCTCTGGAGGAATTGATGCTTTCGTAAACTCGTACGCGACCACTTGCTTCCACCGTTCAGCAACTCCAACAAGCATCAAAACCAAGCCTTTAGACGCTAAGTCATCAGATGGAGGCAGAGTCGTCTTTCCAACGAACTGTTTAGTGCTTGCACACCACTCTTCTGCTTCGTCGATGCTCATTTCGTCGAGAACCAGTCCACAATCCCGCTCAATTTCTGTCATGCCAGCCACTTTGAATTTCAGCAGTTCGAAAATATCCTCAAGGATACCTAAATTAATCGAAACCATCAACTAAAACTTTTACAGAACATTAGAATGATTTAATTATACCAGGAGGAAAGTGAACGTCTGCAATTCGACGCAGCAGTGTTCTAGTCGATGGGAGCGGAAAGCCTCTTTTTATTAGCTTGTCGTAGCCACCCTGACATGCAAATCGGATTTGCAGCGAATCCATTATCGTTGCTTCCGACCACTGCTTCACTTGACGAACTTTTTCGGAGAGAAGCTTCAATTGATCGTCGTTGAAAACTTTTTTACAAGCCAAATCATCTTTTTTCTTTCGCGCAACCAGATTGCCGTAGCGACTTCTCCAACGACGAATCGATCTAAAGTAGAAGATGCGATTCAATGAAGCTGAAAACATTCCATCCAATCGAATATTTAGCAAATTACCTCTTAAGCTTGGTAACTTGCTCTCTCAAACGAAAAATTTCACCTCGTAGACTAGACTGTGACGTAGTATCTCCTCCCAGCATAGGTACCTGTTCAATGTTTTCAACAATTTCAAATTCCGGAAATCCTCCATTTGATGCAGCATAGCCTTTTCCACTATTCTCACCACCATCAATGTTCTCAACCACCTCCATTTCCTGCCACTCTTCATCCGGCGGAGTGACGGCAATTGGAATATTCCAAGTTCCATTGGCATTTCTTTTGCCGTTCGGGAAATGAAGCTGCATCAAACTAAACGTTAATTTATGAGGTTTCATTGAATTTCATTGATGCTTACGCTGCAAATTCTGCTGTGGGGAGAAAGCTTGAGCAAGAGAATGTCTTCCTCGCTTGCGTTCCCAATGCAGGCCTTAACTCACTCTCGGCGAACGATTGGATCTCTCGGGAACCGATGAAAATGGAGACCCGGATGTGACACGTCACTGCGACCACAATTTATCACTTTGCACTTCATTTCAAACTGATTTAAAATAAACCACTGCAAAAGTGAACTTTTATTTCCGCATTTGTTCTAGTTGTCACAAACGAAAAAAGTGAAAAAGCAGTGACTACTAGCAACACGGCCAAACCAACAACAGACTGCCTGCTTGTAACATAACTCGACGGTGGCGGTAGGGGCGGTTGTCACAGCGACCAATAAAAAACGGTCTTTTTTGACAGGTAAATGGTCTTGTTTTTGCACTAACAGCTGGCAGGTCCTGTCCTAGGTTTGGTGAGGGGTTTGTTGAAAGAATAATGATGAGGGAGGAAGAAACCGTTTGGGGGAAAAAAACAATTTCCTTCTTGCGAAAATCGTCTACTATTTATAAAAAAAAAAAAAATGGTTGAACTGATGAAAATGAATGTGGACATCGCCAGTGGCTTTCGTGGAGATGGAGCCTGCAAAACAAATTTAAAGTAGACGTGGGAGAAAATTGGCCAAGAGCTCGATTCATTAGGACCAACACTGCGGCTAGGGTAGGAATGTTAAAAAGTATGTGTTTATTTTTCGTTTGAATACTATTAAACTTGTGAACTTCATGCGAGTCGTCTCACTACACACGAAGCGCAGAATAAATCTGATTCTAGCGTTCAGCATCCGACACTTCACAAAGATGTTTGTTATAATTTGTAATGATTGTTTTTACATGTCTGGATCGACAAATTCTTGATGCAAAACTTGAACAGAATGAAATCTTGAGAGTCGATGCAAGACAAATAACAATGGACAACTTAGAAAAGAGGAAGTGAAAAACTTAAACTTGAGCTTAAATAGAAAGCAATTGAACTGCAAAAACGAGAGTTATATTTGAAGGAGACATCAATGGAATAAGCGCACGTGGGTGTTCCGGTATAGTTTAAGCAAGACTTGTTCCTGTGGAAATCCAGCATCTCCCGAAAGTGTTTATTACGTAATAAACTTAAAATAATGCATAACATAATTACCGAATACATGAACTACGAATTTCACGCACTTTATTAGGACTTGTCAAAGACGAGTTGTAATTTATATGCAGATTTTAAATAGTTAATTCATTTGATCGAAGTAATTATAGGCAAATTTATCAACAATTCTAGAATTTTTTTTTTCATAATTTTCCAAAAAGTACTGAGATCTTTTCGGAAGTTGCGTGATGTTTTTCAAATAATACAAACTTATATCAGCATGTTTAAAGTTACATAAACTTTCCGATTGACCCACTTAGGATTTTACGGAAGTTTACGAAAATGTAGACAGTTCAGCACAATATTCGTTAGTATCTAATATACATACAAACAATGCTCTAGATTTATGAGAAGGATGTAAGAGATTTTTTCATAAATTTTGTTAGCATGTCAAATTTTCCTCAACATTTTAGTATGTTTATAAAGCTACCAAGAATTTCTGTAAGTTTGTTGAAAATCATGGGAAAAATTTAGGAAATTCTCTAGAGATTCAGAAAGGAATATTCTGGAGAGATTTTTCAAAGTACTGAAGGAGACTTTCCAATAATTCCTATAAAACACACTTCTCTGAAGGTCAGGAAGGGACTACTCTTAAGTATAGGGGGAACTTCTTAGTTGAATATTTCCGAAATTCAAGAACAAACATCCATGAAGTTCAAGGTTATGCATACAAGAAGTTCGGGAATCAGCTTCCTCGAAGTTTAGGATGAAATTAACCTAGTTAATTTAGTTCAAAAGAGAACTCCCCAAAGTTTTGAAGAGATTTTTTTCGCTGTTCAGGATAGGAATTATCCCTTCTCAGAAAAGAAATTTCCTTTCTCAGACTTCTCAGAATGTCTGCAAGAAACTATCCCGAACTTTAGGAGTGAATTTCCAAGAAATTCAGAAGCGACTGCTCAACATTTTATGACGATACTTACCAAAAGTTCAGGCGGCAACTTTCTAGAAGTACATCTGGGAGTTTCACAGATTAGGAGAATACTTTCCTGAAATTCAAGAGATAATCATTGAAGAACTGTTGAAGCCGTGTATTTAAACTTCATTCATATGACCGTATAATATTCATTGCCCACGACGCCATATTAAAATATAATAAACACTTCCACCATCTCCTCAACCGTTCGCATCGTGTTATGAGCTAAGACACAAACTCATATAAAAATTACAATTCGTCGGTTTCCATCTCACCTCGTTTGACAGATTTAATGGCTCTTCGAATTGAAAATATCAAAAAAGTTTTCGAGAATTCTTCCATAATTCAGAAAATCCTCCAATAATTCAGAACAATAATCCTCAATTAAGAAAAACTTCCCACTTAGGGTACCAGAAGCTCAGGAAAAAGTTAGGAGATTTTACCAAAAGATCAGAAAACTTTGAGATAAAATCAATGAAAAGAGATCGATTACTGTCCACATTTTATTAAATAACTTTCTCCGAAATTTTTTCAAATCGCAACTTTGAAACATATTTCCAATAAGGTCACGTATTTATGAGTCTAACCACTTTTACTAAACGTTTCGTCAAAAACGTATAATTGTCTTGACTTCTATTGTCTAAAGCGGTGGGAAGCCAAACTACCTCAAAGACATTCAAGAGATTATAAATTTACGAGTTTGAAAGTATTGAAAGGACATGTATGCTTCATGGATTCTACTGTTGAAAATGAATTTAAATAAAAAATATAGGATTATGTATATTGAATAATGAGCAAAATTAAGACATCTCCTGGTGATGATTCATCTGGAGATAGTTGTATGCTTTTCAAGTAACTCTAAGTACGATTTATAAATAACAATACGGGCTCGGTTTTTGAAGTAAATTGAGTTTCTATTGCACTTTTATGTTCCGTACAATACTCTTCTACAGTTCAACTTGACATTTGGGTACGAATCAAACTCCGTTGGCTTTGTACCAGGCTACTGGGTCCTTCGCGTAATGCACTGATGCCAAATCCGGCCAAAACGGTACTGGAGTATTAGGTTTCCGGATCATTCAGAATTTGAAAGCATTGCACACCCACAAATTGCTTCCCAAACCATTGCTTTTTTACCGAATTTTTCGATAAAAATTGACATATCGGCATCGTCAATAGTTTGACCAGCACGAACCGTGTAGAACTGGTCACCCGGTAGCGTCTTGTAATCAAATTTCACGTAGGATTCATCATCCATAATTATGCATGCCGATTTGCCACACAGCAGTTTATCGTATAATTGACGGGTCCTTGGTTTGACAGATTCTGCTTGTTTTTCACTTCGTTTTGGCTTGTTCTGCTTCTTGAAAGGTCTTAGTCCATTTCGTGTCTTTGCTCGGTCGACGTTACTCCTCGAAGTTCCCAGCTTTTTGGCCACATCTCGAACGGAAGTACCCTTTTTACAGGTGAAAGCTGGCGTGATTTTCCGGTCCAGGATTTGGTCCACAGGGCCCGGTTTGTGTCCGGTTTTTTTTTCTGTCCTGAAAGGAAGACTCCTCACCATACCTCCGAATTGAGTGACGAACTGCTTCGATGCTCACATCTTCGACAACTGACTCAGCAAAACGTTGTGAAAAGTGCACCATTTGTACCAGATCGTGCACAGATTTGCGCTTTTCCTGGGAAATGCTTTACATTTTCATGAAAAGTCACTGCACTGGCACTTGAGACTCACAGAGTTATAGATTGAATTGCAAATAATAATACACAGCAGTAATGGTCACCTGTTTAAACAGTGCACAGTGGTCCAGAATGAGAATTTAGCTGGAAAGATACGTTTTCAACCTGAGTTTGAAGTTTTGGAGCAAAGTTGTCTTCTACAACGTTGTTTCTAATAATAAGCCCCTTCTTTTGGTATGAATTAAATCTAGGGTGGTTCTTGTTATCAGAGAAATCGAAAATATAACTTTTTTATACACATATTTTTCGAAAAAAGTTGTAGATGAGAAAATTTTAAGCAACTTTTGTTGAATAAATTTTTCTGTAGCTTTTGAAATGACCAAATTAGAGCAATTTTTCCTACGTAGCAATTTTGTTCTAACTTTTTTATTTCAAATTTTGCAGGAAAGCTGTGTTACCATTGATTCTAGAACAATGAAAGATTCAACCTTTGATGTACTGAAATCGTCGCTATCGTATGCCAAAATTTGTATGTACTATTAATGTTATGTTTGTATTCTCCGTGCGTGGAGTAACGATTATGATGTAGAAGGAGATGTTCACTCATCCCCATGAGGCCCTAAGAGTGAACAGTAATGTTCGCTAGAACTGAAAGATATGAAGAGAAAGTGTTGATAGTTCCGTACGGCAGGTTGTGAAAATTGAATAGAAGTATTGAAAATTGAGCGAAGGGCTTGGATACAGTAGAACTCGAACCAAGGACGCATTCTTTGCCTCACATCCCAAATGCAGGGTAGGTGAAGGCACGGACGAATCCGCCACCTTCACCGGCAATAAATGCATACTTGATCGTGCTCACGTTCTACATAATGCTTGTGATGGTTCTAGCTAGCGGTTGTTTGTACACACTCCGTTTTTGTTACCTACATGGGAGAGAAATCCGGACCAATTTGCGATTAGGGCGAACATGCAGAATGTAAACAAAATGGAAATGATTATTGTTATATTGCAAGTAGAATTTCAAACCGTAATTTACAAATTAACGAATAAATTCAAATACAATCTAGCATGCAGACAGCGAAAAAAGCTAGTTTCTGACTAATATATAATACTGATGGAAATTCGTTCGGTTTTCATTGAAATTTGCACTATCAAACATTATCCGTTAATAATTTTAAACTATTGTAAATAACGAAAATAAACGGTGATGTCTTATAATTTTATTTTGCAGACTGAATTTACTAAATGCTGTGGGATATTGGTCACCCTATTATTATAAACACCCCTGATGATTGAGAGTTCATTCAAGAGTCACTCGTGTGCACCTATGTACACCCCTGCGTCAAACGATACTCTCATGAGACAGCCACCATCGGCTTTCTCTCTCTCTCTATTTCTCGCTCTTCGGTTTTCTCTACAGAGGCACTTGGATGCACACGAAGTAGACTCTGCCTTTTTACATCTCGGACCATCAGACGGACAGGACGTGAATGTAAGTAGCTCCCCATGCACGTGGGTCTGGCCTTCCGATCTCTAGCCTGAGAATGGATGCCGGACGCCACAAATGCACAGTACTTTCCTGTCACAGATTTCAAATGTGAGCAAGGGAGGTCTCATATGCAGCAATGAACGATATAAAACGGGTACACCTGCGCAAATTTTCTCAGTTTTGTTGCAGTACTGGAGCTGTGCGGAACACCCAGCCAGCATGGATTGGCAGCTTGAGTCTGGCGATGGCAACATTGGTCTGGTGGAAGGTGCACTGGCGAGCAAACATTGGCCTGGTAGCTGATGGCGCTGCAGGCTGTTGCTAGCAAGCCATTGGCTTGGCAACCGTGGCAAGGCAGCCATTAATTATGCAGTGGTGTGCTAGGCAATCGGTTGCCCAAGCCGGTGATGTATTTGTAGGTGCAACCACGAGAAGCTAAAATAAGGTGATTGCGTGTGTGTGATCTTGTTGGTACCTATATTTTGGTAAGGCGCAACGTGCAACGGCTGAAATAACCTGTTTCTCGAAAGGACCGAGAAGGTTTTAATTCAAATACGGACCATTTCAAATCCGTCCTTTTACGTACAATTTAATTTTGAGAGAGTTTGATTGGAATTTATCTAATATTACGTTCCAAGTTCTTGCCAATTGGCAAAAACAATTTTAGTTTTCCCTTCGTTGCATATCTTAAGCATTGTGTACAATTTCTAATAATGTTCGGAAATTTAAATGGTCTCTATATTTTCCAAAGCGCAAATATAGAGCAAGTTAACGGCAAGACAAGCATGCCAAAAGAAATTTTACAAATGGCTAGTAGGCAAGATCCATCGCCAGGGATTAGTGGAGTAGAACGCGTTGTAGCACCGGTTTCGAGTCATCGGGGCGCCAGCGAACCGGATGCTAGGCTCCACCGGAATCGCTGGACTGACTTCGGCACCCTACCGGTCGGTTGGAGTGAGCATCAACAGCAGAAGAATCGGTTTCGGGGGAAGTTCCGCGGCCAACGAACTCTTCGTCGGCGTAGGGTAAACCCACCGTCGGAGCTAAATGGCTCAGAAAGTGGGGGCAAAATGGCTCAGGAAGTGGTAGCTAAATGGCTCGACCAAAGTTGGTGGGAGCTGAACGGCTCAAGAAAGGAGTAAATTGAGAGTAGAGCACAGGTCCAGCAACGCCGATGCCTCCAGCAATAGCTGAAGAAATAAGAGAAGAGCACAACCGCCCCCCGAAGTAGTCGGTTCACCGTGGTCGCGGAGGGAGAAGGCAAACCGGAAATAAGGATTGTTTTTAGTGGTTAGGCACGAAACCGAGTCCCACCATAGCTCCAGTGAGTCCCACACTGTGCCAAACAGACCAGGGTTTAGAAGGTGTTAAAACCTTATAAACACAAACTCACACACCCACACACACACACACAGAGAGAGAGAGAGAGAGAGAGAGAGAGAGAGAGAGAGAGAGAGAGAGAGAGAGAGAGAGAGAGAGAGAGAGAGAGAGAGAGAGAGAGAGAGAGAGAGAGAGAGAGAGAGCGATAGAGATTTTAAAACGCCTGCTGTTGAGGCCTTACTTCGACCCGTTCCTGGAGAAGAAATGGATCCTGGCTACACCAGCCGTGCGATCCGGAGAGCGTGTGGAGACCGTCATTTCAGCAAATGAAAACTGGATCGACGATTAACATAGTTCAGGATTCTCAGAAAAATCTCTCTTTTGAATAAAAAAAAAAATTTAATCGAAGCAGAAAATTGTGTGAACTTTTTAGGTTTGATGTTGCTCAATGGTGCAAAAATTATCATGCATACGGTAGTTTCGATTTGTATGAGTGTAAGGGCATCTTCAGCGGCAGTCTATTTTTGGATCAACTTTATACTTGATTTGCATCAGCGAAACTTGAATAGAACTAGCTAAAATAGATCAACTTTGCGTTCCCCGCACCGGTGTTGTATTTCTTGTTGTTAAATCCGCCAACAGCTGTCATCCTGTCGATAATTCATCATCGGAGATCGGAAGTTTTTTTTTCAGAGATCGCAGACTTTTCACAAACATTTTGCCATTGATTGCTCTGGCCAAATAATTGTTAATGCCAGTAGTGCGTCGTTAGCTGACGACAAGGAATACTTGTTCTTTCGTTTGGCTGAAGGTGAGTGTGTGAATGCATACATTTCATTAAAACTATATTGGATAATGCTGATTTGTAGTTTGGCAGCGGATAAACAAGAGTCGAAACGGAGAGGGTCACATCCTGGATGACGCCCCAACGTCGACCGTGATTTCCGTTCGGGTCATCAGAAGCTGTTCCAGGACTACTTCAGCGACACGCAAACCTACAACGAGAAGCACTTTCAGCGTTTCTGCATGCCAAGGGAGGTGTTCCTGGACATCATGCGACAACTAGAGTCAACTAGAGGCTTCTCCAAAATTTATCTGTTTGAGCTTTTTGCAAGTGTTTATCATGACCAATCTATCAATAAACCGATTGTTTACTTTGAAGACTTCATTACTTTTCTTATCCGAGCAATCGAAATACTATTCGGAATCTCAGAACCTCCGCATTTAGATCTAGTCAGAGTTTTCCGGAAAATGCAGTGGCTGTAAAAAAAAAACTAAGACAAGCATTCGTTATTTAGAAATGAAACGAAAAGGCAATTCACTGGCACCGGGAGCAACTTGAGGTAATTATCAGCATCCGAGGCAAGCAACACAACTTTTTGTCCGCCGGCAGCATCACACGCAGCAAACACGGTTATTTTTCGGCTCACAAATATACCTCAGAATAAGGAGTGTATCGAATATAAGCTATCCACATACATTTGCGTTGTACGCATGTATTTGTGATGGTTTTTTATGCTCTGAACACTGCATGCTGTGCGTTTGACTGTCAGCTTTCTTTTGTTTACTTGTTTGTGCGGTTCAAATTCTGCGTTTTCAAAATGTCGCGTATTGAAAAGGAAGTGAAAATTAAGGTTCTGGACACATGGCTAAGTGAGAAGGGTATTACTATGCGAAAATTGGCGAAGCGGTTTGGAATTCATCATGCGAGTGTTAAAACCATCATTAATAAGTTTGGGGAACACTATTCTTTGGATGAGCTACCAGGAAGAGGCAGAAAACCCGGTTCTTCCAACCCGAAACTGGAGCAGAAAGTGGTATCTCTAATCATGAAGAACAAATCAATGTCAATACGTGATTTGGCCAAAAAAGCAGGAACGAGTGTCGGAATGATCCAGCGTATCAAGAGGCGAAACCACCTGAAGACCTACAAGAAGCAGAAAATCTCGAAACAAAGTGCAGAACAGAAGAAGCGAGCAGCAACAAGGGCCCGGAAATTGTATTCGCGTCTTTTGCAGCGTCCGGATGCATGCGTTTTGATGGACGATGAGACCTATGTAAAGGAGGACTCAAAAACCTTCCAGGTCCACAATACTTTACTGCCGTCGTTGGGGAGGATGTGAGCGATGCGGACAGGTCGATTCAAGTGGAGAAATTCGGTCGAAAGGTACTGGTATGGCAAGCAATATGTTCCTGTGGTTTGAAGTCAACCATTTTTTACACTACCGGAACTATAAATGCGGAAATCTATCGATCTGAGTGTCTCCAGAAGAGATTGTTGCCTTTATATAAGAAGCATAGTACACCTCCACTGTTTTGGCCGGATTTAGCGTCGGCTCACTATGCCAAAACCACTCTCAATTGGCTTGCGGAAAAGGGTATAGATTTCGTTGAGAAAAATATCAATCCACCAAATTGCCCTCAGCTTCGACCCATCGAACGTTACTGGGCAATCGTGAAGAGGGTCTTCAAGAAGACTGGTAAGGCAGCTGGGAACATGCAGGAGTTCAAAAAAATTTGGGCTCAAGCGTCCAAAAAATGCGATGCAACACTTGTCCGGAACTTGATGAAGAGCATTCGATCCAAAGTTCGAAAATTCGTGAAGGAATAACTTAAATTTCATCCGGTCTTCATTATGTTCAAGTTTAACCTCGTACAATAAAGGATCAATTTTTTGTATGAATAAAATATCGGTTTTCAACATAATTTGAAAGAAAGTTTGTGGATAGCTTATTTTCGATACACTCCTTATACTCAATAAAATTGAGTTATTGTTTGGTAAAAGCTGAAATTTTACTCAATAATTGGTATTATCAAGTAGCGTGTAGTGTTTTAGAACGGTATTTTTCTTGTTCCAAATTGCTGCAAGAATAAAGACTGGACTCGGAAAAAATGAGACACACAAAAATGATCACCAAAAATTCATTTTAAATCGGATACTTCTCAAATTTTCAGGGATTAAATAACTATGTATAAGCTATGTTTTGGCATAATTTATTTATTGAATTTCCTCCCCCAAGCTGAATGCTCGTACATTTCTCTTAACACTGCTCATGAGATCTTGGGCGAGGCTTTGTCCATCTTCCTTACACAATTTCTCCCAGTTTTTCTTCAAAGCTTCATCGGTTTTGAATGTTTTTCCGCTTTTCTTCAACTTCTTCTTCATTATCGCCCAAAACTTTTCGATCGGACGAAGTTCTGGTGTATTTGGCGGGTTCGCCTCCTTCGGGACCACATTAACGCCCTTCGTTTCGTACCAATCCATTACAGGCTTGGCGTAATGGCACGAAGCGAGATCCGGCCAGAACAGCGTGGGACCACGGTGAGAGCGGAGGAAGGACAGCAAGCGCTTCTGCAAGCATTCCTCCCGATAAATCTGCCCGTTTATGGTGCCGGTTGTAACGAACGGCTTGCTGTACCGTCCGCACTCGCAGATCGCCTGCCACAACAGGTACTTCTTCGCGAATTTTTCCATCTCGAAGGCCGGGGATTTGTTTGGTGTCCGCCTTGATATATGTCTCGTCGTCCATGACGACGCCCAGGCTTGACCAGTCACTCATGGTACAGCTTCCGCGCACGCAATTTGGCCACCGTGTTTTGCTTGTCAGTCCG
The DNA here is from genome assembly GCA_024533555.2 of Aedes koreicus. Classification (NCBI taxonomy): domain Eukaryota; kingdom Metazoa; phylum Arthropoda; class Insecta; order Diptera; family Culicidae; genus Aedes; species Aedes koreicus. Next base: position 510,912 of record JAHHFK020003686.1, read on the forward strand.
GTTTGGCGCCTTCCTGACCTTAAAAACACGTAGCACAGCCCGCTTCATGGTCTGCTGGACGAACCACTTCGACGAATTGACCTTTTTGGCCACGTCTCGGGTGGAAAGGTTCGGGTTATTCTTAAAGTACTGCCTTATCTTCCGCGCCTTCTCTGGGTATTCCGTTTTCGGTTTTCGGCCGCTTCCAGCGCGCCGCTCGATGGTCTTCGTCTCCTGGAACATCTTCACAACGCGGGACACGGTGGAATGGTGGATTCCAAGCCTTTTGCCGATCCATCTGTGCGACTGACCAGGATTATCGATCACCGCGCCCAAGATTTGCTGGCGTAGCTCTTCTTGTTTCGAATGCATCTTGAAAACTACTTGACAGATCGCGATTTTGCACACATAAACATAACACTCTAAACTAGTATTACTCAAAATTTCATTAATTTTTACCCACGCGATAAAAAGTTACACTCAAAACAAAGTGTCGCATTTTTTCCGAGTCCAATCTTTAGATCAAAACATATACCAGTTTTAAAATGATGCAAAATAGATCCAGTATAAAACAAAATTTACAACACCGGTGCAGCGATGTTTTTGCATTTGGTATAATAAAATACAAACCAATCCACGATTTGGATCGCCATTGAAGATGCCCTAACGGTGTGACATCATAGTAACAAAAATTTGAAAATAAAGTTACCCGCTCTTCGTGTGGTTCAAAAGATCCTGTTATGACACTTCAATGAAACATAGGCATTTTTTTTAATGGGCATTTTAAACATAGTAGTCCTGAGAAATGAATATTTTTCAAAATATGACAGTGGAACTGATGCTCGGATTATGATTTCTAAGGCGACTAACATCTCGAAAGACAGAAGGCTGAGAATGGTGCTCAAAAAGTGGTGAAGCTTCTTAGGTTTAATAACTTAGCTGAACTTTTTCTTTCTGTGTGTATATTGTGTGTGTATGTGTATATATATAATCCAACGCCCACTGTCCGGCAGAGTTTTTATGGAAGAGAAATGTTTGCAGTTGAATGAACTGTTGTCGACTCGACAAACATTTTTAGCCCGGGAGTTGGAAGGTGATAGCTCTGTTGGGTTCCAGTGACCCATTTCAGAATGCCTGGTTACTCACGTCCATTCCGAGGTCACTTTCACTTACAACAAGCCCCGCATAGACACAGTACAAACATCAAATCTTACTGTTTTGAGGATGGCACGTATTTAGCAGTATCGTTCAAATTTAGTTATAATCAGATAGATCTCACCGAAAATTGTTGCAGATGTACAGTCTTCATTTGGACGGCTTCCCTGTAATGCTAAAGGGTGCTTTTATGTCTCTACAGAAGTAGCACTCCGCTATTGGGCAAATATAATCACATCATCCTTTTCGAATGGAACAGCCCGAATTCAATTAGTACTTCGCGCACAAATGTAATATAACGAAAATCACAGGTAAAAAAAGCACTTCCGAGAAGAAATTTAACTTTAAAATCACAATCATTGAGCAACGAAACCTTCACAGATCTCCATCTGTACACCACGTGATGAGTGCATCTGAAATTATATGCCAGGCACTCACGCGCGCATGCGCGTTAGCTTCGATCTTCGCTTCTGACCAGCAAATGGCCGTTTTCTACATTGCACTGGTTTTCTTTTTTTTCTCTCCACACTCTGTCAATAATCAAAATCCCTCGCTATGAGGCGACTCTAAATCGACTTCTAAACTGCTTATAATCATAAATTCACTTGCGACAAAGCGGAAAAATACTCTTATTTGATCATTTATGTCCGCGTGGCACAATACTAACAGCACTAACAAACACAACTAAGCTGATATTAACTCTTCATCCGGGTGCGGGGGCGAAGCACAAAAAACAAAAAGAAAAAAACGGGGGAAAACTACCGACCATCACAAATTTCAAGAGGGAATCAATTATATTCACTACATATTACACAAAACACGTGGAGATTTTCTGATTTCACTGTTCGTTTAGGTTGAATTTCGAATATATATTTGATTTTATTTTGCGTGAAAAGGACGCAGCAAAAACAAAACACGTCAGTTTTTTAGCACGGCTTGCTGCGATCCTCACTTAGCAGAACTTTTTCTTTCTAACTCTAAAATTGAAATGGTTTTCAGAAGTTATATTTAACCTCAGAGTCACTCTTGCAAACTATGTGCTTAAAGCTCCCAAAAAAAAAAATGTCTTAAAGGCATATTCAAGGTCTCGCTTACATTTTGTGAGTGTTTAATTTATTCTATCTAATTTTGCTTTTGTTCGTTAATCGGTATAAAATATATGTAGAATTAATGGTAATTTTTTGCCAAAATCGGTAATATTATAGGATAACTGTACGCTGATTTAAAGTATATCCCAGTTAGTTTTCAATTCATTCGGCTGTTCAGAGTTGTACACACAAAGCATTTAACTTCACACCCAAGATCGGGATTTGTTGACTGTATGATTCCCCCTCAATCCCATACTCGTAACATTACGAATAGGTCCATTAGCTGGGTCGAAACACGATCGCAACATTCCAAACAAATCGATATCAGTCGCTTAAAATCATGTTCATTCACTTCTATTCGCAGACTGCCGGCTAGACCCACCAATAGGCAAACCGATAAATGAAGAAACGGCGTCCGGCCATTGCAAGGCGATTTATTTTATTAACACTTAAAAACGATGTAATTATCGCCACTTGCTGCGAGATTCGATCCGACGACAGGTGCGAAATGAATTCGAGGAAAAACTAATTCAGACAGGACGAATTAAAATGCTACGAAGCTTGTGGTGAATCAGTACGTCTTGGAATCGATGTTGGTACGATTATTCAAAACAGAAAAAAAACGTAAGAGCTGTGCACTTTCAAGACCAGACCGTCGTCAAGGGAAGACCCTTCCTCCGGTGCATGCTCATTTGCATCTCTTTTGGTCGAATTCGCACCGCGCAAACGTAATGGAAGAGCATCAATTATTCGCACCTTTTATTTCGATTCGGTAGCGCGGTTCGGACCCGGAGCATGCTCTCAAGTGCTTTTTTCCGGCGTCTTGTTATTTTGGCCCGTCGAAAGATAGGGGTTGACGGTAATGAGCGGTATCGCATTTCGTCTTGAATGTGCGTAATTTGTGTGCGTGTCATTCACGACGGTGGCGGCCGGTATTTTGCGCATTCAACGCATCCAAGTGAGCGGGAAAATGGAGTGCTAATTCGGTTTCGATTGCTCAATCAAAACGGATTGAATCCTGGCAGTGGGATTTGCACTGTAATCAGGATGGCTGGGGCCAATCTGGGTCGGATGGGGGTAATTCGTTACTTAAGTGGAATGCCTATTGTGCCCTTAATTAGGGGCTTCCGTTTGGTGATGAGACAATGTCTACAGGAATCTTTCGTTGATAGGGAATTAGGACGCTAAGTGTCATTTCATTGCACTTTCTGTCAAGGTATATAGATAGGGGGTGGATTAATCTCATGGTTTATAGAATCATTACAGATAAATGTACGGGGGTGAAAGCTCAGGAAACATCTCCAGGGCGCCCATTAAAAAACACCACCCCCTGTGAGTACTGGCGCTTGAACCTAGCAGTTTAGCACTGTATGTGGAGGAAATGCCATTGCAGCACCCGTAGTTTCCGGAAAGGTAAGCCCTGGACCTCCAGAAAGTAGGGGGTTGGTGTCAGGCCCTGCGAGCCAAACCGTAAACAAATTCTAGCAACAGAAAGTCATCAAGGGAATACGGACCGGCGAAGACCACAGCGACAAAAAAAAAAGACTTGCAATTGGAACTCGGTTCGTGGAATTGTTCACTTAACGTCGTCGGAAGCACACGCATACTCTCCGATGTACTGAAGGTCTGCGAGTTCCGCATCGTAGTGCTGCAGGAGGTGTGTTGGAAGGGATCCATTTAGAGGTCATCATATTATTTACCAGAGCTGCGGCTTCACACGTGGGTTGGGAACAGCTTTCATCGTGATGGGCGATATAACGGGTGTCCACTAAATAATGAGAACGAAAAGAATGGGTCAGGAAAAAAATACCAGTGAAGTTTTGTTCAAACTGATTTATTTTATTAAAAGGGTCAACTTAAATCTTCAAACTAAGTTTAGTGAATATTGTCATTTGGTCCGTGGTCCGCCGTGCGGCGCAGCTTAGTCGTTATGCTGGAACATGACCGTTGGACGGCAGCCACATCGATTTTTCGGATGCAGCTTTTGATCCTGTTGGTAAGTTGCTTGGTGTTCTTGGCCTTCCAATTATCCTTGTATACCATGGAGCTCAAAAGACCGAAGAAATCCTCGATAGGACGGCACTGTGCAAATTTGTCGGATTCCGGTCTTTTGGGACATATGGTATATTTTGGCTCTCCAAAAACGTTAGCGTTTTTTTTGCGTAGTGCGATGATGCCTTGTCCGGCCAAAACACGTATTTGCCATCCGAGTGATGTTGTTTAAGAAATGGGATGAGTATTTTCTGCAAACACTCTCTTTGGTACACCTCCTGGTTGATGGCCAAACCGCTTGGTTTGAACCACGGCTTCGAAATACCCTTATCGGATATTACGATGTATAACATAACCTTCGATTCAAATTTGTGCTTGAACTTATACATTACTTTTGGAGGAGTAGTAGATTTGTCCTTAGTGTAGAATCGGTCGTTTCCCGGTATCTGAGACTTCGAAAGAGGAAAGTAGCTTTCGTCGTCCAGAACGAAAGATTTTCCGCCGTAATTCCGAGTCATCCAGCGGCATTGGGATTTCACGGTTTGAATCTGCTCATCTGTGTACTCTGGGGATCTGGTTTTCTTTCTACACACTATTCCTTCTTTCTTTAGCGTCTTGCAGATGAGTGACTTCGAACAATGGAACTTTCGGGCTGCTTCCCGTTGACTTACCGAATCCTTGTTGTTGAACATGCTGCGCAGCGAGCGGAGCGTTTTCTCATTCATTATTTTCGCTGGACGGCCGCAACCTTTCTTCCGGGTTACTCTCATGCATGCCAGGATACGGTATACGGTGGATACCGGAACTTTTTCACGACAAAAATGGTCCACCGTGTATTTTTTTCCACGATCTTCGATCGCTTGAAAGAATTGTACAACGCGCGCGCGCAGTTCTTCCTGTTTCGACGGCATGCTGAACACGACTGAGTGTATGAAAATTTTCTGGAGAGTGCAACGATTCATTCATCTAAAGTGACATTTCTATGCGGCCGTTTTTGTTCTGATGGAAAAGTATTGAAATCATTCTCATTTTTTAGTGGACACCCGTTACAAAGGTGGCCGATCAACAAAAGGTGCAGGTTAAGGATCAAGGGTCGGTTCTTCAACTTTAGCATAATCAATGTGCACAGCCCACACTCTGGAAGCACTGATGACGACAAGGACGCAAATACAACCGCTGCCCACGCCACGACGTCAAGATCAACATAGGAGACCTGAATGCTCAGATTGGCCAGGAGTTCAGACCTACAATTGGAAAGTTCAGCGCTCACTAGTTGACGAACGACAACGGCCTGCGACTCATTGATTTCACCGCCTCCTTGGACGGCACTTCTTCAATATAAGCGACCTCAGAACCTTTCGTAGCACATCGACTGCTATGTCGACTCTGATGCTGGTTAAACTACACCCAAAACTCTCCGTCTTCAATGTTCTGTACCGACGGCCGCCTCTGTACGACCTAGAGCGACTGAAATAACCGAATGTTACCACTGCGTACGCGCAGCATCTTGAGGCAGCGTTGCCGGACGAGGTTGAGACTGTCTAAGCAGTCATATACAACGCAGCTAAGAACATCGTCGGGTACGTAGAACGGAGTCGACGGAATGATTGGTTAGACGAGGAGTGTAGAGCGGTTTTGGAGGAGAACGACGCAACGCGGGCGGTAATGCTACAGCAAAGAACCCGGCAGAACGTGGAATGCTAGAAACGGATACGGAAACAGCAGAGCCTGAAAGAAGCGTAGTGTGAGGAGGTATAAAGAAACACGAAAGTTCTACCAGCAGCTCTACTCGCATCCCGCAAAGGCTTTGTGCCGCGAGCCGAAATGTGCAGGGCAGGGTCATACAATTTCACTTTCCATTGAAAATCTTCGTGGGACAAAAAACTTAACGTTCATCTTTTTCATTTGAAACACATTATCTTCAGCCACTGCTTAGACAGCTTCAGCAAAACAATCTTCAAATATACAGTATCGACTAAGCTTTTCCTTCAGCGGTGTTTATTTTAACCTTCGGTGTCAAACTAGTATGAAGCAGGACAATTGAAACTCATGCTATACGTGTGGATTTCTGTTAATTTCTGAGGTATTCATTATTTTTAAGACTAGAAACAGTGCCATTAGAGAGAGTAATTGTAGCACCGAAAACAATAATCAACCATTTTATGAAATGAAAAATTAAATTGCTGATATCAATGTTGCTTTCATGCGATTCCTGTTGTGTTCACAGTTCCAGCGCAAAGAACAAATGAGTATAAAAAGAAAAGAAACGGGTGGGCGGGGAGGGTTTTGTGGAAGAATAAGAGGGGAAAAGAAAGAGGGGGTTTTGGTGGGGGGGGGGCAGGGACCTGGCGGGCCGTCCTTGTCCTGTAGCTAACATCTCTTACAATCAAACATCAAAAGATTCATTGTTTGTAAACAATGCTGGCGTTCGTACCCGTAGTAGCAAACGTCAGATGGGCCTTATTCAAATAAGGCCCGCGATATGTTGCATACTGTCAATCGCTAGTAAATAGGATAGGGTTGCCAGGTCCCTGGGTGGGGGGGATATGTTTTCGAAGAGGTTTTATTATTTTTCACTCCCCGCCGGTGGGTGGTTGTTACAGAGGGGGGGGGGGTCAAAACATCTATTGTGAGATTTTTTCATTAAAAAATGTTTTTTTATTTATTGTTGGGGGCTGAATTCAAATTTGATGTCATAAAGACCAGATTGATCAACCTTGATGTGATAACTGAACATTTTATCTTTCTTACAAAGAAAAGTGTTCTTATCGCAGGAGTTTTATTAAACCAGACGAAACAACCATAAAATGGTTTTGTGGTCCGAAAAAAAGCTCTTGAATATTTTTGGAATCAGTCAACTGGTTCTGAAAATATCGCCGGGAAAGGTTTTGGTGAATATGGATAATGTGTCTATAAGGGCTGCAAAATGGTGAGTCGACAATGGGCAGGGAGCGTGCGTCCCCGCAACATAGCCCAGGTCCTCACAAGTTCCTACCTCATGCTTCCACGGGTCAAGAGATGACAAAGACCGCCAGCTAAGGGTTGCGTACTTAGCTGGTAGTGCAGCCTGGGCACTGTTGTCCTTCTGACTTCAGCTAGATTGAGGAGGTGCGGGCCGAGCGTCTGTGTCCACCAAGGAGGTGCGGTAAGGTAGTATGCTGAAATCTTACCCTGCCATGAAAAATGGAAGTATTCTTAATACGGTCCGACGGTGCTAATTTCAGATAATAATAATTTCAGTGCTAATTTCAGGTATAATAATTTAAGATTATTTTTTCCCTCGTGGCTATGATAATGCAAGTCCGTTTACAATGGTAGCAGGACCACAATCTGCAGACATAACAAGTGTAATGGTTATTATAATTTTATATTATCACAAAACCTTCACAATATTTTTAATGCTATTTTCAGCTTCGCATTTATGCATCGTTGTGAGTCTAAGCCAACCTAACTCACGCTATGTATATGAAAAGATACGATGGTTTTTAATGCAATTTTTTCCCTTCTTTATCATAAGACAATTAAAAATACAAAACCTAACATTGATCCTACATCTTCTATTAGACAGGCATAAAGAATCATTTATGGGCCCAGTGGGAAACAAAAGTTAGCGGATAAATCAAATTTCCTCTTGTTTTTATTTTTATTTCTTTTTATTTCAGATTTATTAAGCTTCCGTTTTAAGGCAATAATCATATTCATAGGGAATTTATTTCGCCTTATTGTTTGCTTACATTTTCCTAGCAAAACGGCTGCCAGGAGATCAACTATGTTTCATTTTATCACATTGGAAATTTGCGTTATTTCAGAGTTTAAAGCAACCAACACCACTGCCGAAGAGGCAAATGGCTGCATTTTATAATTATATACACATTATTTAGTATTTTATTGCAAAATCGTATTATTTTCATCATTGCATATTATTAAAAACTTATTGAAATTATTATTATATATAATAAAAATAATAATTAAATTTTATCTGCATCAAGGGTACAAGGAAGTTTGTTCCAGATAGTATAGCTATTTTTTTGTCATTGTAGCTCAAGGTTCTTTTCTGTTAAATAAGATCATTGGATATTATTAAAATTAATAAATGCTATTCAATTCTGCTGATTATGACCCATATGCTATAAATACGTACATATTTGTTATTATTTAGTGTAAACTTAAATACCATAATGCATGTTTATACTTCATTTAATTACGAAATGGTTTGGCATAAAAGGTTTCACATTCCGAAGTTACATTCAACTACAAATGATTGAGCTGTAATGAGGCACCAAGCAGCATATAATTTTAATATGTCTATCATTGTTTCAGTTATATCATCATATTATATTATTTACTACCAGGTAGACCAGGGAAGGTAAGATTATTATTATAAAGAAAAATACTCTACATTATTATATGAACATCACTATATTATACATCAAATAAAAAGGGACCATCAGAGCACCGGATTGAAGCGATTTGGATGGGAAGAGTGGAATTGCCAACTCCCTGTCATTAACAATTCGTGAATTGATGGCGAGCTCTTCTACCCACTCATTGGGAAGTCCTCAAGTTTGATGGCTTGTTCGACATTAGGTTGTAGGATTCTAGCATTGGAAGGAGATTCTCATTATCCCGCGGATTACGCGTAAGTGTCTCTGCTTACGAGTCCACCCATCCGTTTTTGGCCCTTCAGACAGTGTTAAATTGAATACAGGCAGATGTCGAACTTGATCAAATCATTCGTAGAGGACGATCCACTGTCTTATGGCTGTGCCTGCAACGATGAGTGGTATCTTTTACATACATATGGATAATGTGTCTATAATCAGCCTGAATTGTTTTAAACCCATCATTCATCACCTCAAATCACATGAAAATTTGATAACAAGATCAATGTCAGTCAAACTGAGTAACCAGTACCACATTTTCCACATTCTGACATGTTCCGGGCACCCCCGGGGTAGTGGCCAGTTTCTGACTTGGACCAAAACCTGTCATGCGACACCTCAAATCACATGAGAATTAAAAATTAAGTTCTTTGATTGTCTTGTTTGGAATCCAAATCCAAATTGGCCACCACTGCCGACATGTTTTGAGTTTTAGATGAGGTGCACGCAATAACCGTGAGCTCCGATATAGGTATAAGTAAGGTTCCTTAATAACTGCTTTAACTACTTTAGTTCAACGATACTTATATTTGAGTCCATTATTACAGGCGTAATCTATATAATTACTTTCCGTTTGCATATTTTCAGTACCATTAGTTACATTTTTAATACGTTTAATCACATTAATGTGAAACATTATTTTCATTAATTTCATTACATCTACATAACATTACATTACATTACATTACATTACATTACATTACATTACATTACATTACATTACATTACATTACATTACATTACATTACATTACATTACATTACATTACATTACATACGAGATTAATTACATTAACTTCTTTTGATTGAACTTTGAATCCAACGACTAGTCAGGAGTGTTGCGTGACTCTCGGTTCTACATGCAGAAGTATCTATATCCTAACGTGAAATCACATTAAAGTGATCTTCAAAGAGTCCTGGAGAGTGTGAGCTGTTTAGTGGAATACCTGTAACTAGAAAATGAGAAGAATGGTTAGTAATTTCCTTTTACTTCCAACTACCTTTATTGCTTATCTTGACAGATACGCGTATTTCATCTACAATGTGCAGACTTCTTCAATGTCGTGTACTAATGCTCGACCACAGTTATAGTCTTCTCATTTTCTAGATCTCCAAAGATTATGGGGCTTATTACGGTTTTCACTTCACGGTGAAAACGAAGTGAAAACAAAATACCTTATTACGAATATGACCCAAGTGAAAAAAAATGGAAGAGTTCATCCGAGCTGACGATGTGAATGAACTCGGTGTTATTATGGTTGCCACGGCACCATCACGCCACCGAAAAAAGTGACGCAAACCGTAGATTTTCTGAGGGCTACTATGATTTCCACTTCACTATCACTTCCACCTCACGGAGTTCATTTTTGATCACAGTGATACCAGTAATAGCATAAAAAAAGTGAGGTGATGTGTAAGTGAAGTGAAAGTGATAGTGAAGGTGATAACCGTAGTAAGCCCTTATGTGTAGTTTTATTGAGTGCAAGGGACAGTAGCAAAGCAGCCTTAGGCTTAACACCAATTAAATAAAGAAAAAAAAAACAGTTTATTGGCTAGATATTAAAACAGGTGGATAACACTAGGTTTTCAATCTTATAGAAAGAAAAAAAACAAACTCTATCGATATTTCTTGGACATATTATTTGCTACCTTTATTAATATGAGTTAAGTTTTAAAATGAAGAAGAACTATTCTCCAGGAAATCAATTTGTGAATGTATTTTGACTTATAAACTATCATCGGTATCAACAAACATTAAAAACAAATTAATAATAGAAGTTTTTATATGTATTAAGTGCATCTTGAGCCATATCTTCCTTGCTTTCGGTTTGAATTTTTCTCAATGCAGTTTTAACAGGGTCCGAATACAAAAGTAATCTTTGAAATAGATCCGTATTCGTCACTGTACAGCAAATCTTTCTCGTTATACTCCTTCTGAATTCTTTGACATTCTTGCTGTTGGATTCTGCAGCTTCCTCTGACAGTTCTCCAATCGGCAAGAGGGCGCTACTGATAATGTCTGATGCACGGATTAATACCTTGTGTACAGTAGCAGGAAGATTTTACCAAGGATACTCCTTCACTTCTATCCTAGCAGTAGCAAGAGCATATTTTTTGAAGTCTTCTACTTTTATTTCATCTCCTGACGCTAGACACTGCAACAAAGCTCTTTAACGATAAATAAAAATTGATTTCTCCATGAATTGGTTAATTAAACAATCTATAACAATCTGCTATTATATAGATACGATTAGAATTGCTAAATTAAAAATGAATCTGCACCTGTGTATACATTCTTTCTTCAATCCAGTAATTACGGCAGCTTTTTCTGAAAACTTTAAAAATTTTCTGGACGTGTTGTCATCATTAAAATTCCCGATTCCGCCACATTTTGGTTCTAATTCCTAATTCTTCACTTAACTTCATTTGTACCATCTTTTTCCTAGCTGCTACCAACTCTTTGTCTTCGGCACTCCTAACCTGCCACTTTGAAGATGTTTTGTCAAACAACAAAACATGTTAAAATGTCAAACTAAAGGGCGATACGGTAAAAATTTGGTCAATATCAACTTGACGTATTTCTTTCAATTTTGCATTTAAAAAACCTGAACACCCCTCATTTTGAAGGTGTGTGTGTGTAGAATGTTGCTCCTATTTTGATTTTGGAATTCACTCTTCAGTTGTCAAAATGCCGTCCAAGCAAGAAGAGCAGCGTATCAAAATTTTGCTCGCGCATCGCGAAAATCCTAGCTACTCACACGCATAGTTGGCAAAATCGCTAAAAGTTGCCAAATCAACCGTTACAAATGTAATTAAAGTGTTTGGGGAACGTTTGTCGACAGCCAGGAAGTCTGGATCGGGGGGAAATCGAAAACCGGAAGCCGCTGAGACGACAAAGAGAGTTGCCGGTAGTTTCAAGCGAAACCCTAACCTATCTCTCCGAGATGCCGCAAATAAGCTGGGTGTATCGTCTACAACCGTGCATCGAGCCAAAAAACGAGCCGGACTATCGACTTACAAGAAGGTAGTGACTCCAAATCGCGATGATAAACAAAATACGACGGCCAAAGCGCGATCCCGGAGGCTTTACTCGACGATGCTGACGAAGTTTGACTGCGTGGTAATGGACGACGAAACCTACGTCAAAGCCGACTACAAGCAGCTTCCGGGACAGGAGTTTTATACGGCAAAAGGAAGGGGAAAGGTAGCAGATATTTTCAAGTACACGAAACTGTCAAAGTTCGCAAAGAAATATCTGGTTTGGCAAGCCATCTGTACCTGTGGCTTGAAAAGCAGCATTTTCATAGCTTCCGGGACTGTCAACCAAGAAATTTACGTGAAAGAGTGTTTGAATAAACGTCTGCTGCCTTTCCTGAAGAAACACGGTTGTTCCGTACTGTTTTGGCCGGATTTGGCATCTTGCCATTACGGTAAAAAGACCACTCCATGGCCGCCAACAACGTGCAGGTGGTTCCCAAGGACAAGAACCCTCCCAACACGCCAGAGCTCCGCCCAATTGAGAAATACTGGGCTATTGTCAAGCGGAACCTAAAGAAGACCAAAAAAACTGCTAAGGACGAGCAGCAGTTCAAGGCAAACTGGCTTTCTGCGGCGAAGAAGGTGGACAAGGTGGCTGTACAAAATCTGATGGCAGGGGTCAAGCGTAAGGCCCGGCAATTCAGATTTGGAAAAGCGGAAGCCTAACTGAATATTTTTCCTGAATTTTATACTAATTGAACTTGAAAAAGAAATTTAATTTGATTTTTTAAATAAACGATTTCACCGGTTTACACTTGTTTTCCCTTGACCAAATTTTGACCGTATCACCCTTTATACTCCATGGATTACTACGATTGATAGGTAAAACAAATCAGATTTTCATTGACTAAGACTCAATTCGGATAGATGATTTTTCTATAAATTCAAAGGCGCTCACGTCAATTTTTGTGAAATAGTAAAAGGAATAAATTGACGAGAGCTTCTTGCATTCTGAAATGATGCTATGAAAAAAACTGCTTTAGAATTTTTCGAAAACACATCAATCCGAGTTGAGCCTTAATGATGTATACTCAATTTGTTTAGGTGTCTATTGTTGATCATGTAATCTCAATTTTTAACAAAATGTAATGCAATAAGTTTCAAAAAATTCTAAAAATATCAAAGAAAATTAACTGGTTTTAGAAATGCCGCATCGATCTTACATGAGGACAAAATCTAAAAAAGGAAATCGCGTTTTAACAGAATTGAGCGTACCCAGTTTTCAAACACTGTAGTTTTAAACAATGTATTAGATACGACACTTAAACGATCCACAGCAAACCATGGCGCAGAAATGCGCAGGTAGAACACAGTACACGTCGAAATCAATACTCTCAATGACGTTTTATTGAAGATTCGGTGAGAGGAATCGAGGGGAAAAGATGTGTATGCTAATGATTTATGTACATGTGTTCTAAGAGGAAAAGCAGTTAATTGATATGAGCCACTTAAACTAACCACAGCAATCCTAGGGGCAGAAATGCGCAGCTGGATCTTATTTCAAGTCGAATTCAATACATTTTGGCAAGTTTTGGTGAAGGTTTGGTGAGGGGAATCGAGGGGGAAAGTTGTTTTTGCGAATTCCGAAAAATACCAATTATTCTCATTTATATTGTCAATAGACACTACTTTGTATGCATTTCTACTAATCAAAATTTAAAATATCAACACTGTAGTTGACATAAAATTTCAAAATGAACTTTATTGAAGGCAAACATCCATAAAAATATACATACCGTTATTTAGAAAACAGAGGAAGCAATGACTGCATCAGTACAGCTCCTATGCAATAGCGCAAGAACAATGAGGCAGCTGGTATAGAGTGTCCCAGAAAGTCCAAGCACGATTTTGATGCGCCATAGTTGCTTCCAGATGGCGTTTTAACAGATGATCATTACTGTGTATCATTGTTTACGCTTCAATCTATAACTCTGTGAGCCTCAAGTGCCTGTGCATTAACTTTTCATGAAAATGTGAAGTATTTCTCAGGAAAAGCGCAAACAGATCGTGCACAAATTGTACACTTTTCCCAACGTTTCGCTGAGTAAGTTGGCGAAAATGGTAGGTGTGAGCATCGAAGCAGTTCGTAACGCGTTGCACCTTTTTACGATTTGTTACGAAAAATAGGAGGAAGGGGGGGGGGGGGCTGCTTTCGATTCTAGTTACGTAACGCGTCCTCATTTTCGCAAACAATAAACAAATTTAAAAAAAAATGCATTCCACAATTTGAAAGAGTTCTCGAGGATTGCTTTGACACATTATTGAGTAGATGCAATTTGGAGTGTATTAACTCTTATTTTGAGTCAATCTGTTGGTCAGTGTTGTTTTGATTTTTGAAGTGTTTTCCGGTCGCAGATGTTTTGAAATTCAAAATCGTTGAAGTCCATGTTATTCTTTCGCGAAAATGGACAAAAAATTGATCATTTCAGCGATTTATCAATCTTTACTGTAAAGCGTATCCGGATACAAAAAAAAAGAACTTCAGCAAATTTGCACCGAGTTCTGGAACAGCTCCAAGAATCTGGCAGATTTCCCCATATGCCTGGAGCAGAAGGAGACCGAACTGGCACGGCTGACTACAGAGAAAAAGCAACGTTATTTGATTTTTTTTCAATAAAGCTTCCAAAGAAGGACCCCAGAAATGCGTGGAAACAAGTGCAGATCCATTGCAAGAGATCTCTGATCCCCAAAAAGTTCTTGAGTAATTGCCCCCTACAAAGGAACCATGTCCAGCACAGCCAGGTCCAAGCCGCACATACAAAAGCCACAAACAGGAACAGCTGAATGCAAAGTTAAGCGTGCTGAACGCTGATGTTTTGGGTCTGGAAGTTCGTTTGAAAAACAACATCATAACGTTGCAACAGGAGAAGGACTTGCGCCAGTTCTGAAAACAGAATGCGGACGTGGAGAAGGAGCTTAAAAAACTGGTGGATAACCAACAACGCCAGCAGAAATTTCGGGACGAGAGGAAGCGTAAGCTTGACGATATGCTTGAAAATGACACAGATAAAACTGCAAAACTAGGCATTCATCAAGCTCCAGGAAGACCTCGTCAGGAGGATGCGGATGAAATTTTGAAGGCCGTTATGAAGATCGTCCAGTATGGAGCTTCTACCCATGACTGGCGTCGGTTCGAGGAGTTACGCACTGTCAAAACGCTTGATGAACTCGTCGATAAATTGAAGTAAATATTAATCCCGTTATAACCTCGTCTAAAAGTATCACTTAAATCTTCTTTTTTTTCAGGGATTACGGGCACAACCTTTTTCGAACATACGTTTATTACCGTTAACGACCCCGCCGAGAAGGCACGCATGACGCCAAGAGGCAAATCAATTTCGTGCCGGATACTCGACTCTGCACGTCAACAATTCGTAACCTGGACGAATTGGCCAGCTTTCTTGGGCCTGCAGATGTTGCGAGATTAAGTCAAGACGACAAGGCCTTTGTGCCCTTTTCGGGTGACAGCAGCAAAACTGCAAGCTCCAATGCTTATGTACCTAGAGTATCGTGTGAGGTTGTCAGACCACGATTTTCCGATCGCTAATAAGAACAAATTAACACCATCATCGCAGGTAATTTTGTTCATCATTCATCATTGTTTAATCAATTTAAAAAAAAAAACTGGATTAAATATTATTTCATTTCGTTTTTCAGGAGCTACAATTAAACTATACGGTTATGGCAAACCAGGACCAGTGGATTCGATCATACGTTGGCGTTCGTTCGGCCATGTCGTCAAACGCCTACGGACATGCACGTGATTTTCAGCGGCCTATGGAACTACCTGTTTTCGCACCAATTATGAAAACATCATCTGGAAATGTCAAACTAGTTGTTATTATCACGGTTGATGGAGGGCTGGATGAAACCCCGCGGTATGTCAAAACGATAGAGGTTGTCATACATCACTTCGAGGTCTATAATCTTGACGCTTTTTTTGTGGCGATAAACGCACCAGGACGATCTACATTTAACTTCTTTAAAGCCGAAATTTGTATAAAATGGCCCACTCTATAGACGGTTGTGAAAACAAAATAATAAAACCTTTATAAGAACATTAACATTTTGAAAATATTCTAGTGAAAGATGTTATGACCACTTGAGAACCTTCATAAAACCCTTTGGCTGCCATGAAAACCAGAATGCGGCGAAATGGCCACAGCTGTCAAACTTCACTGTGACATCGAGGTTGTTTTTTGTTGTTCTGCTTTGTTCGATTCTCTGATCTTCTGATTCATTAGGCAGTAAAAAAAGGTCTAGTGGTGCGGAAATTTTGTTTGATAGCAAAATAACCTAAACAAATTGTGTTTTCTGCAGCGTATTATGCTCCAAATTATATGCGCATTTGTTTTTATGGTGAATATACGATAAGAGCCGAAAATTAATGCGCCTCGAAAATTATGCGAATTTACACCAACAAAAATGAAATTAAAAAAAAATACATTTGATAAATCAATCATAAATTTCCTGAAAAGTGCTTGGAATTGGATGAGATTATCTAAAAGAATTCCGAAATTAGTCTCCGATCTACAGTTTATTTGCATACCATTGAACATTTGATGCATTTATTTTTCCACATTTCAATTATTGGCGATTGGAAAAAAATCACAGTTTTGTCATAAAGCCAATTTTTCTTCGCAATAACTATTATAAAACTATTTGGTCTTATAAAACCATTGATAGTAGTAAAAGGAATTTGAGAAATCGAGATTTTAAGATCGTTTTAAACAAGCTGTGTAGGTTCTCATAAACCTGACTAAAATATGAAACCTATTGGCAGCTCTTGGTGTTATAATAAAACCAAATTGATTTCAAGTGGCTTTGATAAAACCGTAATGAAGCTTAATAAAGCAGGATGGTTTTGGAAATGTTACTTGGGAGGGGAAACATTAGTAGAGATATGGTCCGAGCACGAAATCGATGGACATCCGGTTGTCGCTGAACATATTGAACCGGAGATGTCGGAAATGTCCAAAGCGGATTTGGTCACTATGAGCGAGGAGTGGAAAGCCACGCACGTTCGAACATCGCAATATTTACTTCAGATTGTGAAGTGTCATCAGCAGGATTGCTGCGATACTTTTCGGAGCCAGTTGGAAACCTTTTGTCCAAATAGGTTGTTGAGTTCAACTCACAGATGGCTATTGCAAAGGACTCCGGTTCAGCTGTTATTAGGATGGATTAGGATGGTCGAACGCGTTTTGCTACACTTTTCCAAAAAAAAGGCTTTGATTGATTCATCGGATGCCGTATACGATTTCTTCTGTCCTAGCCTGAAAGGTGAGCTTGATGACAGAACATGCCAAGAATGTAAACTCTATTTTGCACCGATTGTCATATTGAGGAATCATCGCAAAATTCATTCATCCAAACATCGTGCCGTCAAGACAAAGCCTAAAAAAATCCTGGCGAAGAGTTATAATGAGATGCTAGTTGCTCTGGAGGATGACAGTTGGGAATAGGGTTTTTAGTACCGAACCTTTTTTGGCGAGTCCCGGTTCTACGGCACTGAACCCCTCAGTACCGAGAGTCCCGGGAAAATGCCGGTACTGGAAGATTTTTTTTTTCGAAAATCAGTAAAATCAATAAAAAGTCAGGATTTGATGGTAACGATTCAAACTTTATTCATTGCTTTGTATGTATTAAACACTTGTCTTGGGGCTTGTCCTTGTCCTTGAAATAGGCTTTCAAAACGCACAGCATATTCAATGTTTCGTCAGACATACGGGATCGTATTTTAGTAGCGATGCTTCCAGAAACAGAGAACGCTCTTTCTGAGTCTACAGAAGTAGGGCGAACTGTTGCTAGTGAATCATGAAGCATTGACAAGTATTTTCCTTTCAGATTTTCTGAGTCGTAGTAAGTCTTGTCTTACAATCTTTACGAATCCTGGATCATTAATCGAACTTACAGGAACACTCTCGATTACCTTTGGCAGCTGCATCCTCCGTTCAAATTTCTGTTTCATCGTCAAAGCCTCGTATTCACCAGCATCTACTCATCAGCAGTTGGAGCTACGGTCGAATCCATTGGTTCATCTGTTTCAACACCGTTCAGTCGTTTGAGTACCTCGGCAGCTTGTTTAATCAAAGTAGTCTTCGACGTTTTGAAAAATACGCCAAAATCATTGCTGATTGACGTTTTAACTGCAGTGTTCTTCAAAAACGCGAAAAGGTCAGCGTATTCAAAGCGTCTTTCTGCAACTCGCTGCTTGAGCGCTTCGAAAAGCTCGTTGGCGATAGCGGTCTCCTGACAAGAAAGTTGTTCGAGCCTAAAGTGTAATGCCACATCCACTTCGTACAATGAGCAATCTTTCCGGCACAGTTGTTCAACAGCAGCATTGATGGGTTCAAAAGCGTTTATGATTTCCCGAACCAAATCCATTTCATTATCGGTCATGTTCAACTTTACTTGTCCTTTCAGATTGATCATCGCTTTCTGTACCGCGTTCCTGACGACGTAAGATCTCTTAAGCATGCCAAACAAGCTATTCTATCGTGTTTTGACGTCGATAACTAACGGCATCTCTTTTCCAAACTCCTGCTGGACGTATTTTTGAAGGAGGTCGTCGTTCTTGACCGGTGATTTGCGGAAAGTTCTTAAAATTCCACGGAGCTTCTTAATGGTAGCGTGGTATTCAGGCCGCAATTCCGCTTCATCGCGTTCCGCATCTTCTAGCACGAACTCACCGTCATCGTCATCCTCATCATCGGCAGAAGAGTCTGAATCAGCATCGTTAGAAATTCGAGAAATTACCTAGAAGTTCAGTTATAAAGAAAACAATTTGAAATGAACAAACCTTCTCCGCTCAGCTCACGTTGATTGTATGTTGGTTCATTACGGGAATAAAGCACACTCGTGACAGCAAGGTGTATCCCGTGTGCAAGACAAACTTGATGATCCGCGGGAATTAATCTTCCGACTTTCTTTATTACAGATGCACCATCTGTCGTTGCTGCTACAACGTCTTCGGTGAGGGATAAGCCATACTCAGACAAGATCTCTTCCAACAGCTTGACACATTTATCGGCATCCATTGATCCTACTATCCTTTTCAGACCCAAGTTCCAGGTGTGCTGACCGTCCTGAGCATTTACGTTCATGTATCTGCGGTTCCGAGTTGAAGTCCACTCATCGAAAGTGATACTAATCTTACGGCCTTGCTTCCTGATTTCACCAAACTCCTTTCGGTACCACCCAACAACAAAAATGTAGTGCACTTTGACCTTCAGACTGATACCTTCCGGTGATTTGGGGACATCGCGAAATCCTCGGGCATATAATCCAAGCCGGATGCCCTCTGAGTTGCAAATTGTGTTGAATGGAATATTGGCCTCAGCAGCCATCCTTGCCAAAGTGGCCTCAAGCGGGGACGATTTGGAAAAATACTGATGAAGTGTGACGATCTTTTTGGGATGCGACGATGTCGTTGCGGTTTGATTGTCTTGAGGTACGTCATCGGACGCCGGACGTTTGTCCAAATTGATTTGATGTACGCCTTTGAGATGTTTTTTCAATCCTGAGGTCCTCGAACCTTCGCATTTGATCACGTTGGAACACTTAGCACATTTTGCAACACCACGGTTTTGAATTCCACGAAGAAAATATCTCCAAACGGAAGTTTCCGGCACTCCCTCCTTGCTAATTGCTTCAAATTCCATCTTCAATGGTACTGATCACTCCATTCACCACCGTAAACAATACTGGACAATGACAGTTTCAATTCTCCGACAGAAGTACGTCACGACTGCATTCATGCTAAGATGATTTGTAGTGGTATTGGTGTTATACGTATGGATATGAATGAACTGAGCGAGACACAGCTGCTTGTCAATCTTGTCATTCAAAATCGAACTGAGTTGCCAAGGTTTGCACAGTGGGTCAGGTGTTTGAAATTTCAGTAAAAAAATATCATTCTCACTAGCTGCTGCATTCAAATAATGTGGTTTAAACCACCGGAAGTTTTAGTTTCCACTCGGACCAAAACTTTTTGCTTAGTACCGAAAATACCGGTACTTTCAATAAGCCAGTACCGGTATTTTTAAGATGAAACCTGAATTTGATATCCAATTTGACAACTGTGTAGTGAAATCGAATTTTGATTTCAATTTGATATTGATATCAAAATTAGTTTTCGAATTGCTATCTCCATGATGTTAGACTTTACTCGGGTGATTCACTCGCAATTCAACTCAATAAATGAGATCTGAGAACGATTTCTCGAGCCCTGCTAACTCGGTGAAACAAAACCCCGCTTCGATCCATCTTCCATTCTCCCGAACCGTGACTGGTTCGGAATTGCACTTGTTAATTTTACCAGCATCAGCATTTTTTAATGGTCATTAATTATTTTCCAACTTGATAATTTCACTTTACCACTGAGACCAAACGAAATGCATAAACCTCCCCAAACCAATCGTTGCACTTAAATTACACTCACCCAACAAGCAAAACAAACCAAAAAATCCGCAGGGCAATCCATGTAAAACCCAGCAAACTGCAATCCAAATAAAACAAACATAGTCACGCATATCTTTCCGCCACTGCAAGTGGTGACTGGGAGGAAGGCAGTGAAATAAATAAACCTTCCAACTCGAATACAAACAGGATTGAGAAAGTGCAAATTTATGACGCACTGTTATCTGTCATTAAATCGTAATTTCTTAATTTCAACCATGGCAGGCCTTTGCTCTACAGATCACCTGATAAAACATGCACTTCTCTGTTTGTGCGCGTCGTCGTCGTCGTCGTCGTCGTGGAGAGCATATATGAATGCATAATATCAATAACATCACCCAGCCAGCCTTCAAAAGTCGAGAACAAGGAACTACATGATTTATTTCTCTCAAACTGCTCGGTTGGTTGAACAGAAAAAAAAAAACATCAAGCGAATATTCGGTGCGGATCTCAATTCTGAAGCAGCAGCAACAGCTACATCAGTAGGCCTGGGAATTTATGCGAACATGGACACTGTAATTATGCTCCTCCGAGCCTACTGCGAGCAAGCGAGGATATATCGATAATAAAGACCTCATAATGTCAAATTTCGTTAAACAAAATGACGTTGAAAAATGAAATAATTGCTTGATTTATGCGGAATTAATGTAGTGCGAGGGGAATAAATCTTCGTCGAACTCAGGAAATCTCGGCTGTTGCAGTCTAATTTACATACCTGTTCTGGTCCAAAAAAAAAAAAAGCTACCCAGTATGACTGATCGCACCCTCGCCGGTCCCTGATTCTACGGTACTTGGTCCTTTTCGCAGCTGGGGCAGGTCATTTGCATGATTGAATTGGGAATTGTTTCGCTCCAGGCCAAATTTTATCTCCGACCGGGAATCTTCTTGGAAGGAATTTGCAGCCGCCTAAGGAGCTGTCACTCGGGAAGAAGGGATCAACGACCTTAAGGTTTTCAATTTTTGAGTGTGGTTGTGCGATCTGTAAAAAAAACAAAGCTGTGATAAGCACTGGACCGAACAAAATCATTTGCATTACACTTAATAGGATTTGACAAATTACATACAGGCTACAGATGGCTCATGGATCGAACAAATCACCGGTGAAAAACAAAATTAACGTGAGGTGCTGACCTGACCCGTGCACAGCAGAGAGGCCAGATGCTAGCGCCATAAACCTGCACACACTGGGCATCCTTCTTTCTCATGGCTTGCTACGTGAGCTACCACAAACTATCCTTCAACCTCAGCCAAACCAATCCGAGGGTCAGTTCGATTGACTTGGCGAATGGTGATGATTGCCCACTCTGCGAATCAGAGCCAGTGAGAAACAAACACGCGGAAGGGTCAAATGTGCGTAGCCGCTCAGTCGTTGAAAGATTTATCCGATTAACAGGTTGTAAATTTATTAGCAAAATAGAAACCTTTTCAACTCCAGCTCGTGGGAAGCTTCGAGCTTAATCCAATACAGGTTCCATCAGACGATGCGGATTACTTTCATCAATTTTTCCAATAACAAGGTTTTGATGCGACCGAACGGTGCACTTTCACGGAAACCTATCATTGGATGGCACCGAAGAATAGCTTACCCCCTACTCCCCCTCAAAATGCCCGAATAATAAATTTTGTAACCCCTTGTTCAAGTCATAATAACAGTTAATTTCATGATATTACAACTATATCAAGCAAGCTGGAGGAAACAGGCTTTTTTACAACTAAATTGATCATAACCCCCACCCCTCTCTTCCCATAAAAAGCACGAAGTGACCAAATCTTCAAAGACTAAAGTGCGAAACGAAAAGCAATGATTTATTGCCATGCAATTTTTCCTTAACATCGAGCTCAGCCAGAAACGAAGGCCAAAAGCAGCGTGACCGGACATCTTCATATGCATTTTTTTTTTCTTCTGGCCAACCCACGACGAACGACGACGGTCGCTTTTTAACCTCGAAAAGTGCAGCAAGGTGTGAATATACGAGCTGAGAAGTGTTATCGAAGATGCTTCATAAATCCATATTTTCTCCCCCTTTGCCCCCCCCCCCCCCCTCTTGCTCGAGAAACTGACGTCTCCTTGGCCTGCCTCAGCCGCACAAGGCAGAGAACACAAGGAGGCCGGATTTGTTTGGTTTGCCGAAGATTGGCGATTATTTTTGCTTTAATTTATGTATCGATTCGAATCGAGTATGGCTGTCGGTTGGCAGGACTTCTGGTTGCTCCGAAAGCGGCATCACCGATCCAGATCTGCCCACGTTGAATCGTTTTTTTTTTCCTTTAATTCATGTTCGGAATTTCGGCTGTCGGATCGAAGTGAAACGTGAGCTGACATTGGAGGACTTCTGTCGGGACGTGGATTGACATGGAAGTTGACTGCCGAAAGCAATTGAAATCGTTCAGAGGGTTACCTTATCATGAGTGTTCTAGGTATCAATCTTGTAAGATGGTGAGGTGATATCGCACTGCTGCATACTGCCCAGCGATGGCGAAATACAGCTGATGATGATGATGATGGTCCCGCCGCTTACCCCTACAAAGGTTTGAGCTAGACGATTTATCTATTAGATAATTTATTTAAAAAAACAATTCAACCAGTTATGCAAAACAAAAACGAACTGTTTTCATCTACAGATGTAAAGTTCTTCCAAAACTGTTCATTTGCTTTACAGCGATATAATTGTGAAAAGCTCTTGATGTCAACCACAAATGTTCGCAAGTATTCCCAGCGATCAGGAAATCCTATAACAATTCAGATCACAGAATCCCGTAGAAGGACATTATCAAAAGACAAGCCAATATCCGATCCTGCCCGCTACAGAGCCACCTTAGTTTGGGGCTGACCAAGGATATCCCCCATCAGGGAAATCGAGAAAATTTCCAAACCGAAAAAATCCTGGACCGAGTCAAACTTTTACTTTCAACCACGACAGAATTGACAAGAAACTCCCTGACAATCAGCCAGACAACCCACTACTATTTCATGGCATCTTCTCAAGCATCAAACGCCAATATTTTTTTTATTTTTTTTTTATAAATTCAAAAAGAAGTCCTTTATACATGTATACCGCGCGCGAGGCTCAAACTTTTGTAGACTACACAAAAAATAAAAACTAATTTAAATTAAAATAACAAATAAAAATTTAAATTCATCATCATCATCGAGGCGAAAAGTATAGTTTGTTTGTGCTCCATGACAAATATAAAACATTTAACAATAAACCATACAAAAATATCCGTTGTAATAACATCGTCAAGATGCAAAGTTAGTCAATAGTAAAAAGTTAACAGAGTAGCTGTTCACAAGGCAGCTTTGATGTGTGAAATACATTGCCTCTTAAAATCTGTTAGTGTTGCTGCACGTTTGATGTGTATAGGCATCGAATTGAAAACATGTATACCTTTAAAAAACAACGAATTTTGTGAAGCTCCGTACAAAAAATATGCTGTTCTAACATCATCCGCGTTTCTAGTGTTATATCTATGAATATCACTTCCACTTTCAATTCGATTACACAAATATCGAGGCAGCAAACCGTTAATTACTTTAAAAATGAACACCATTGTCAAATACACAACTCTCTGCTTCACCGATAGCCACTGTAGGGCATCTAACAAAAAAGAGGAGGAAGTGAACCTATTGCATCTCAAGATCAAACGCATTATCTTATTTTGCAAACGCTGTAATCTCGATATTTGTGTTTGATTGGCTAAAAATAAAATGGAAGGGCAAAATTCAATGTGAGGAGAGATGATAGATTTGTACAATCGTATTTTACTAGCAATAGTTATATCATTTTTCAATCGGCAGAGAATATCGTACTTCTTGGCTATTTTCTTGATGACATCGTCAATGTGAGAGTCAAATTTTAATCTATCATCAATAATCACGCCAAGATCTTTAATCTCACGAACGCGATCAATTGTCTCATCATCAATTTTAACAGAGACGTCTTCGATAACTCGATTCCGCGAAATTACCATGAATTTAGTTTTACTTATATTCAATTTCAACTATTTGTACTTTAACCATCTACTTAGAGAGCGTAAATCTGCATTCAAATGTGAGACGGCCTCCTCAAGGCTTTTAGCTGCAATGAACAACACGGTATCATCAGCAAAAATATTAATATCACAAAATAGCAAGACTCGTCGCATGTCATTAATATATAAAATGAATAAAATGGGCCCTAATACACTCCCTTGTGGTACGCCAAGGCTGTTCTCCACAGGGCTCGAAACAGAATCATTAAAAGCCGTCCGTTGAGTTCTGTCAGACAAATAGCTTTCGAACCATCTGAATGCAGAACCCGAAAATCCAAAGCGCTTGATTGTTTCTAACAACAAGGGCCGAGAAATCGTTTCAAAAGCGCGTTTCAGATCCAAAAAAACAGCAACAATCGTATCTTTACGCTCTACATTTTCTTTCCATTTTGCTAACACTAAATTTAAAGCTTTTTCACAAGAATGACCTTCGCGATATCCCGATTGTTCTGGCGCAATCAAATTATTACTATTTAAATACGTTTACAGCTGGCCTTTTACAACAAGTTCCAAATTTTTTTCTAAAGTGTGCAACATGTTAATAGGACGAAACTCTTCGGCTTTAATCGTTCCAGCAACTTTTTGAATGGGAATGACTAAAGATTCTTTCCAAACTCCTGGCACGTGCCCTGATTGCAGCGATTCATTAATTAGGTCCAGCAGGTTGTTTCCGATGACATTAAAGCAATCTTGTACTACTCTTGCATTTACGTTATCTACTCCACCCGTTTTGTTCAAAGAAAAGCAAATAGATTTTAGATCCTCTAACGTTATTGGGTAAAAACTTTCAAAACTACAGTAAATATTTATCGGCTGTTTTATTTCGTCTGGCTCATCTACTAGATAAATGGATTGATTGATTGACAAAATACTATCGACGAAATATTCATTAAATCTACATGCAATGATGTCCTCTGACTGTTCTATTGTGCCATTGAAGGTTATGGATCGCGGTTTGCAATTACTAGGTTTTAACAAAAATTTCAAAATTTTCTATAACTCTTTGCTGTTGTTTTGATGCAAATCATTTTTTCTCTGAATATATTCACAACGAGTTTGTTTAACGGATTGCGAATATTTGTTACGCGCATCTTTGTACCTTTTCAAAAAGATATGCCTATTAGTTCTACGCCATTGCTTGTACAGCTTGTCTCTTTTACGTTTAAGACGCAAAAGATCCAAATTGTACCAGCTGTTCGAGTGCTTTACTAAAACAAATTTATTTTCGACTAGTTTATTGGTACATTTTTTTAAGACGTCTGTCAAAACAGCTGATTTCTGATCTAGAGAACCGGTATTTGTTTGAAAATCCACACTTCTTTCGACAAGTCTTAAAATAGCTTGTTTCGAATACTTTTTCCAACACTTCAATTTCACATAATCACTGTCACCACTACTGTTATCTTCAACGTTAATAATAATGGTCTCGTGATCGGTTACTTTCGAGTCAGAGTTTATAACAACACTAACAGAATCAAAATTACAGTACACATGGTCAATCAAAGTTTTACTGTGTCTGGAAATACGCGTATATTCATTAACCAATTGTTTTAAATTAAAGAAATCTGCTAATCGTTTCAAATGCTTCGAATTATTAATGTCACAATAATTGATATTAAAATCACCAGCAAGCAAATTTAGTTTACTAGAATTTACAAAAATCTCA
This sequence comes from Aedes koreicus, assembly GCA_024533555.2. Classification (NCBI taxonomy): domain Eukaryota; kingdom Metazoa; phylum Arthropoda; class Insecta; order Diptera; family Culicidae; genus Aedes; species Aedes koreicus. The sequence continues at coordinate 536,983 of JAHHFK020003686.1, forward strand.
TACCAGTTTTCCAAAATTTCAATAAAACGCTGGTCACTAGAACTGGGAGAATGATACAGTACACCATAATTATCGATCTGCATGCCACGAACAACTGCAATGCTTAAAAACAAATTGCCGTAACAAACTTCGTTCAATTGAAGTTTGAATTGAACTGATTCTTTAGCATAAATAGCAACGCCGCCAGTGTGTCTAGAATGTGATAAACAAGCAGCCACATTATATCCCGGAATACTATATTGATCAAATGCTTGCATGTCAACTATATGCGTTTCTGATAAAAAGACTAAATATGGACGTTTTTCCTCTACAATCTGACGCAATTCTACGTAGTTTGTAGACAACCCGGCAATAAAGGGTGTATTCGATAAAAATGGAACACAGAAAATCTTCTGTAACTTTTGAATCGTATGAGTAAAAAACCTAGAAATTTGAGTAGATCTTATCCATAGTGTATTATTTACATTTGCCAAGTTTCATAGTTATACATTCAGTAGTTCCAGTCATGTCGTCGAAACAAGAAATTGTCCGTGAGAAAATTTAGTGCACTCACAATCAAAATCCAGGGGCGTCCCACCGGTGGATTGCTAAAAGGCTTGGAATTGCAAATACAACTGTGTCTCGTGTAATACGAACCTTCAAAGAGCGTCTGAGTGTCCAAAGGAAGGAAGGGAGTGGTCGTAAAAGTGGTCCAATGGACAGTAAAATGGCCAGGAAAGTCGTACAACAATTCAAGAACCGTCCAAACATGTCAATTCGAGATGTCGCTAAAAAGTCTAAGGTGTCAGTCGGATTTGTGCAGAAAACCATGAAGCGTGCTGGGTTACATGTTTACAAAGTGCAAAAAGCCCCCAAACCGGAATGAAAAACAAAACATCACTGCGAAAACCCGCGCCCGGAAACTTTACACGAAGCTGCTCACCAAATCCGGTTGCATCGTGATGGATGACGAAACATACGTCAAGGTCGACTTCCGTCAACTTCCAGGGCAAGAATATTTCGTTGCCAAGTCAAAGTTCGATGTTCCGGAGGATGTTCGAAAGAAGAAACTATCGAAATTTGCAAAGAAGTTTCTAATCTGGCAGGCGATTTGCGGATGTGGTGAAATAAGTGCTCCCTTCATCACTTCCGGAACAATAAACGGTGCGATTTACACGGAAGAGTGCATTAAGAAGCGTCTCGTGCCATTCATTAAGAAGCACAAAGGATCAACTCTGTTTTGGCCTGATCTAGCATCCTGCCACTACGCTCGAAACGTATTGGAGTGGTACCGAGCCAACGGAGTCAATTTTGTGCCAAAGGATATGAACCCACCAAATTCACCGGAACTTCGTCCAATTGAAAAATTCTGGGCAATTATGAAAACGGAACTTCGCAAACATCCCAAAACTACAAAAACAGAGCTAAAATTGAAGAAAATTTGGGTAAAAACAACAGAAACACTGGGAAAATCGGTTGTACAAAATTTGATAGGTGGAGTGAAAAGGAAGGTGCGGGCATTCGGAATGGGAGACGAAATTGAATAAAACAAATGTTGTAAATCAAAACTCATTAGTAGTTCTTCATTCCCTGAAAATTTCAAGAAAATCCGATAATCAGTTTAATTTTGATGAGTATATATGTGTGTGCCATTTTTATCGAATACACCCTTTATTGAAGTACAAAATATCGATTTTACTCACTTTACTACTGGAACTTGGCTGCTATTCATTGAGATGCAGGCTGTTTTTTTTTTCGGTCATAGATTCGCTTGAAAATTTCACATTCATAACTAAACGCGCCGTGGTTTACGTCCAAGTTCGTTTTACGTTCGTCATTCGATTTTTTTTTACAATTAATACATTTCAAAACAATTGATGTGCATTTAGATGTCGTGTGACTCTCACTACACTTAGAGCATGCTACATTATTTTTACAATCCATGCTCATGTGTCCAAATTCTCCACACTTGAAACATCTCAAAACTTGTATTTCCGGAACAACACGACACAAATCAAATTTAATATTAACGTTTTTCGCGGTCAATAAACAATTATAGGTGTTTTTGTTAACTTCAATTACCGTATTAAACTTGTTGTACTTGAAGCGTGGATTTTCATACGTTCTTATTGTTTTAACTTCATTAATCGCGATGTCTTCATTTTGATCTTTTAAAATCCGAATGAAATCATCGGAGGAAAGCTTATCACTCATGCCCATCACTTTAAGGCTTGGCACCGATGAGGGAACAACAGCGTTATAATTTTCACCCAAATCGCTTATGTTGCCATCTTTCACAACATTAACGTTACATCCTGTTGCACACTCAGCAATATTTGGATCCAGTTTACTATTTAAAAACTTGCGAGTATCATCGCTGTTCTGATTGGACTCTTTCGGTTTGATCACAATGACCGGACGAGCCCTACGAGTAACTTCCTTGAATTCAGTTGCATTGCTTTTTTTCCTAAATGTTTTTTTGTTATTCTTATCATTAGTCCCCAAACTCTTTACTACATCCGCGAAACTAATACCTTCAATAAAAACATCATTCGACGTATCGCTAACGTCTTCCTGGACTTTACGTTTTTTGCCTCTGGGATTCAGGCTAGGCTCCGATGCCGTACTTGATGTCCCTTGCTTTACATTCATTGCAGCTACTTTATTAATCGAATTCAATTAAAAAAAATAAACATTTCATACTTTCCATTTGTTTGCCCACTGATTTATTCAATTCCAAAATTGCCTTCTCTAAGGTACTATTCAAATTTTCCCCCAATAAATCCATACCGGTTAACAACGCGTTGTTTATTTGAGCAGCAATGTGCTCCCGAACTCCACTAATCGAATCAGATAGAGAAGAAATCTTCTTCATCTCCTCTTCGAACTTTTGGACGGTCGGGAGCAATACATTCTGCTCGCCACAACGCTGGCCTAACAAACATTCACCACATTTGAACAGCACATTATCGTTCTCACTGACTAGCTTGACTACCGCTTTTGTCAGTGGAGTGCACCTATAATGGTATACTCTAGAACAACATGAGCAAGCAGTAGGGATATCACTCGGCAGTATAGAATCCCCACACTGTTTGCACTCTGCCATTTCGTTTACAACCTATACACATCAAACGGACGGCATGCAAACAACACACAACACAAAGAAATGAAAAGCAATGTGCAAAAAATATTCACCAGCCGCCAGCCGTCACTGGGGCAAAAATTATCAAAATTGAACGAAAACCAGCCCGGGAGATCAATCGTCTCCAACCGATCTGGTTTGAACAACACTTTATGTGCGCGAGGGAACTTAAATGTGGCACAAAATTCGCTATTTCACACTAAATACTTGGTAATTAATCACTGCACTGCAGAAACAAACTACACTGTTCACCATCACCGTCGGCTTCTTGCAAAAGTCACCATGAGTTTGTGTATATGGGGGGGTGGGTGTAGAAAGAAAATATTAAAAATAAAAAAAAAAAATTTTGGTGGTTGTTAAAAATAAGGTTGGTATTTTTTGGTGCGGAGGACAAAAGTAGTAGTAAATAATAATAAGAGGGTTTTTTTTTTTTTTTTGTTTTTTTTTGTTTTTTTTTTTTTTTTTTTTTTTTTTTTGTTGTTATATAGGGGTTAAAAAAAAAAAGGGGCGGCGGTTTTTTTTTTTATTGTGGTGTGTTGTTTTTTGTGTATATATGTATATTTTTTTGGTTTAAAAAAAAAAAAAAAAAACTTGTTCATACGGATCACCACTTCGACTGGATTTCGGACTGCACAAAAAAATGCACTTCACCGGATTGTATAATTAAGCGCGATTTATTATTCCAAAGGTACAGATATCTAGACACATCTGTCTACACGCGTGTTTCATCGAAAAAAACTGATTTGCTGCTATCAGTTGCTCGTAACTAATACTATTCTAGGAGGCTATTCTGATAACGAGAGAATCTTGAGAGAAATCTGATCGTAAGAGTAGGTTGAATACAAATTCGTGTGGAACGTGTTTGATGTTTGGGGTGGTTCTATTTTTGTTCCAACATACCGCCCGCCTTGGAATCTTCACTGATTACAACTTAATCTACACACTAATTTTTGACAATACGGTGTCGAATGTACGACGTCGTTGACGTGGACCTTCTTCTTCTCCTTTGATGCTACTATACTGCTACTACTGCTTCTGCTGATGACGACTGCTACCGTTCAACTGCTGCCGGAGCCTGGCATCGTATGCCTTCGATCTTCGACTTCTTCGACTGACTGACTTGAGACCGGACACGGATGTGTCCACGGATTGACGACGGAAAGCTCATCTGAAAAATGAGAGGGTGCTTTTTCAACTATATAACCCAATTATACAACGACTTGCCTGGAACGGAGGCCACCTGGCCTCCGCGGGCACCGAAGCACCGACGATGATTTCTTGTCGCTCTGACGGAATGATAGGATGACCCAAATGTAGGACGGTGAACTGTTTTCTGAGTTGCCTACCAGGACGAGCTGGCGATGCTCAGCGAGGCTCCAGCTGGATCGAATGACGGATTGAGGTGCCATGGATACCCCTTATCCGTCAACGTAGGGCTGAAGAATATCATCTTGACGGAAAGAAAATGCGACAGGGTCATAAATGGTTCGAAATGACAGACAGGTACGCCACCGTGGACTTCACTCATGCAGGACAGGACAGATTGCTGATCACCAATGAAGGAACAGCGAGCGATGGACGGACGGACTGAGTTTATAGGCCTCAAGGTTTCTCGGATCTCCGGAATCGGGACATGATGTTGACAGTAGCTAATGTTAGTCGCACCGAGGCACGAACAGAGTACAGTTTAGGTTTGCTCGGAAGCAGAGGAATCGAAGTTGTCACGTATCGGCAGGATGCAAATTTTGGAAATTGCCCTCCGGTACTGACTGTCTTGCGTCTTAACAGTAACCACGCGGATGTTCCTATCTGAGCCAGCATGGATGTCAACGACACGTCCTAGTTTCCATTTTAGAGGTGGAAGATTGTCTTCTTTTAATAGAACTAAGGTGCCGATAGCGATATTGTCACGCTTGCGGGTCCATTTCGTTCTATTATGGAGATCGGACAGGTACTGGGTAGACCACTTCTTCCAGATTTGTTGAACGTAGTCCTGCACACGTTGCCACATCGATAGCCGATTTTGCGGGATGTCTTCCAATGAGGGTTCTGCTATCGCTATCAATGGTCGCTGGACAAGAAAGTGTCCGGGAGTTAACGCTTCGAAATCCAACGGATCGCTACTAATCGGAGTTAGCGGTCGGGAATTCAGGACAGCTTCTATTTGCGGCAACACTGTACACATTTCGTCGTGCTGTAGCACCTTGTCACCGATAGTGCGTTTGAAGTGCCCTTTGAATGATTTCACCGCGGCTTCCCATAGGCCGCCGAAGTTAGGAGATCTTGCTGGAATAAAGCGGAACTCTATTCCTTCTTCTACTGCTCCACGTGTAACGGAATCGCAAAACCCTTGATTCAAGAACAACTGTTGCATCTCGTTCAACTGACGCTTAGCTCCTACAAAGTTCAGAGCGTTGTCGCACATGACCAGGGCTGGTTTTCCTCTACGTGCCACAAATCGCTTGAAGGCAGCAAGAAAGGCTTCACTGGTTAGGTCGTTCACCAGCTCAAGATGGACCGCCTTCGTTACAAGGCAGACAAAGATTGCGACAAAGTGTTTCGTAGGATTGGATCGGCGAATTGGATAGCGTATCATGAACGGTCCGCAGTAGTCGACGCCTACGTTCAAGAATGGTGGTGCTGGAGATACACGTTCGGATGGAAGGTCGGCCATTAACTGATCCAACACTTTCGGTTTCGTACGGAAGCACTGAACGCACCCGTAAATGACAGTGTTTGCTAAGCTTCTGATGCGTGTTACCCAGAATCGCTCTCGCACAGTGGACACCAGCAGCTGCATCCCAGCATGGAAGTTTTGGCGATGATAATGGTCCAGAACCAACCTAGCCAACGGTTGGTGACGATGACACAGGATTATCGGATGCTTCCGACTTGCTGATACTGGTGCCTTGGCTAATCGACCTCCTACACGTAAGATTCCATCGACGAAAATAGGGTTTAGTTTGTTCAACTTTGAGGTTGGACTGATAGTCTTTCTATTCTCCAACGCAGCGACTTCCATCGGAAAGGATTCTCGTTGAGCCAGCTTAACCAGGACTGCCAGTGCTTCTTCATGCTCAGAATACGATAGAAACATCGTACGCCGCTCATCCCTGTGCTGTGTATTGTGCACGAAACGACGTATTCTTGCTATTAATCGAACCAAGTTGAGGAGTGATGAACGAAGACTGAACACTTCACTGAATGGTTCCGTGATCGCTGGCAGTGCAACGACCTTTCTTTCCTCCAGGAGCTCTTCATGAACTTCTTCTTCTGGAACATCCGACGGCCAAACACTAGCATCTTGGCGGAGCCACAAAGGACCTTCGAACCACAGGGTCTCGTACTGTAACTTGGCTGGAGTCATTCCTCTCGAAATTATGTCAGCCGGATTGTCTGCACCGGCTACATGCTTCCAAGAACTTCCTTTTGTGATGTGCTGTATTTCAGAGACACGATTTGCCACGAACATCTGCCACCTCGATGGCAAGGAAGACAGCCAGTACATTACAATAGTAGAATCTGTCCAGAAGTAGGCTGTGTGATGGATACTGGTACTGCTGACGAACTTCTCGTACAGGTGACTGAGGAGTAGCGCGCCTGACAATTCCAGTCGCGGTGTAGTTTGTTCCCTTTTCTTTCGCTTAAGATCCGCTAACGGTGCTACCTTGGATTTCGCTGTGATGAGACGAACTTCCACGGATCCGCTGAATGTGGTACTCCGGAGGTATAGACATGCTCCGTAAGCCTTCTTGGATGCGTCGCAGAAGCCATGAATTTGAATTGAGGCAAGGTCCGATCTGAACCCCACCCACCGAGGGATCGAAAGCGAATCTAGAGCTGCAAGATTTCTCCTGTACTCGATCCAGAAGTTCTGCATTGGTTCCGGTAGTGGTTCATCCCAGTCAGACTTTTGTCTCCATAAGTCTTGCACAAACATCTTCGCAATGACGACGACTGGACCCACCAGGCCAAGAGGATCGAATAAACGAGCTGTGTCCGCAAGAACAACTCGCTTTGTAATAACTGTATCTGCATTCCAGTCAGGTGACCGGAACAGGAAGCAATCGGAACTGGTGAGCCACCACATGCCCAATGTTTTGACAGGATCGTTCGATGCCTTCACTTCTAAGATACTTCTAAGACTTCGGTTGTCCAAGAGATGAGCTGGTACCTCAGTCAGAACAGCTGTGGAGTTGGAGTTCCACTTTTTCAAATTGAATCCACCCGAGGACGTTAGCTCAACCATTTCTTTCACCAAACGGATAGCAGTTTCGATGTCATCGGCGCCAGTCAACATATCATCGACGTAAAAATCCTTTTTTAATGCCTGCGTTGCAATGGGATACTTGTCGTACTCTAGCTCTGCAAGACGCTGCAAACATTTGGTAGCTAAGTACGGTGCGCATGCCGTCCCGTATGTGACTGTAGTTAACTGGTAGATGCAAATAGGTTCGTTCGGTGAATTTCTCCACAAGATGCACTGCAATCGTTGATCCGACAAGTACACCAGTATCATCCGATACATTTTCTCCACATCTGCAACAACTGCTATTTGATGGAGGCGGAAACGGAACTGTATTGCGAGTAGATCGTCCTGGACGACTGGGCCGACCATCAGAGCGTCGTTCAAGGATACACCCGTTGATGTTTTGCAGGACGCATCAAACACTACACGCAGTTTCGTGGTAGTACTGTCCGGCTTGAATACGGCGTGGTGTGGAAGAAAATATATGGGGAACTCTGGATCATCGATATCCACTCGTTTCATATGACCTAGTCGCTCGTACTCGTGGATAAAATCTTGGTACTGAGCCTTCAGATCTGGACTGGCTTCCAAACGTCTTTCCAGAGCGAGAAAACGTTTCGTAGCGATTGCCTCAGACTCTCCAAGCTTCTGTATCACGAACTCTTTCTTCGGTAGGGACACTACAAATCTTCCTCTGTTGTCCCGTGTTGTTGTTTCGTCGAAGATGGCTTCGCACGATGATTCTTCCACTGAATGAATACTGTTGGACTTGCACGATTCCAGCTCCCAAAATTGTGTTAACTGATGTTGGATGTCCGCTAGTGTACATGAATATGACACTGCTTGAGACGGATTCTCCAGCAGATTAGGAATGGGACCGGACACGATCCATCCAAATACTGTATTTTGCAGCGATGGTCCCTTTTCGAATATCTTGCTGCGTCCATCGATAAGGAGGTCAAAGTAATACTCCGCACCAATGATGATATCGATTGGTCCTGGTTCACTGAACTGCGGATCTGCTAGTACAATGCTGCCGGGAAGATTCCATTGACCGGTACCAACCTTTCGAACGGGAAGAGTAGCTGTCAAGCGTGGAAGTACGTAGAAGGACAAGTTTTCGTTATACGATGAAATATCACTAGCTCGCGGAAGGATTTCTGCCTTGACCTTCCTTCGCGAAATGGAACTTGATCCTCCGATTCCTTGGACCGCCAAATAATCCGGGAATCCTTGAAGGTTTAGTTTCTGACAGAAATTGGTGCTCATAAAGCAATATTGCGAACACGAATCTAGTAGAGCCCTAGCTAGTCGTGTCGCCCCGTACGGATCTTTGACGCACACCACGGCAGTGGATAGCAGTACGTCTCTAGTACGGGATTGGTTACTGATTGATAGTGAAATTGTGTTCTGACTGGTGCATGTCTGGTTTGTGGTGGACAGTGGTTGAGTGTTTTGAGAGAGTGTAATGGGGAGAGCACTTGTGGAAGGTTGACTGGTTTGGTTGGGTGTAGATTGACTCTGGTTGTGTGATTGTGTCTGGTGTTGCTGCTGGTTTGCTGATGAAGTTTTTTCTTGCGACGGGACGGAGGATTTGACAGACTGATTCGAGTCATAGTGCAACAGGGAATGATGTCTCTGTTGACAATGGTGACAGGAGCCCTTGGTACATGACTTGGATTGATGTCCTGCTGATAAGCAGTTGAGGCATAACTTGTTTCGTCGAGCCATGTCGTAGCGTTCCGAAACTTTCAGCTTCAGGAACTTGTTGCAGCGGAATGCCGAATGGAATGCTTCTCCACAGAATACGCACTTATTCCAAGACTGAACTGCAGAATTACTCACTCCATGCTTGGGTCGTTTTTCCTGAACTGGGATTGACTTCACAGGAGTGACTGACTGTAGTACGGAGCAGTGTCCGCGCAGGAACTGGATTAGGTTCGTGTAGATGGGAACCTCTTTTGAATTGTGATGTGTCTCCCAGTGTCGAAGAGTGGCGGAATCTAAGCGCGAGCACACCATGTGCACGAGTATGGTACTCCAATTGGTCGTATTCTCCCCGATTTTCTGCAGCATCAACAAGTGTTTCTCGAAATCGCCGATGAGCTTGCTCAGCGAATCATAAGTTTCCTTCTTCATCACATCCACCGCAAACAAGGAGTCCAAATGGGCCTTAACGATCAATTTCTTGTTTTCGTACCTCTGTTCCAGTGTCGTCCAAGCTACCTCGTAATTAGCTTCAGACATCTCCACCGAGTTGATCTCTTGCAGAGCGTCGCCCATTAGTGAAGATCGTAGGTAAGTGAACTTATCCATAGCCGTCAACTGATGATTGTTGTGTATCAAGCTACGGAAAGTGTCACGGAAAGTGACCCACTCCATAAGTTGTCCGTTGAAAATTGGAAGTCGTATTTCAGGTAGCTTTACTCTCGACGCGTTGGCTGGAACGTCTTGCGGTACGGGTCGCCCATCAGGTCTAGCTATAACAAGATCAGGTTTTGGCTTTAACCTTGTCAAAGCAGCCTTCAGTTCGTAATAGCGATTTTCGACGGTCATGACGATCTGCATATTTTCTTCCTCTTTTGCAATCATCGCAGCTTCTGTGCGAGCTTCACGTTGCTCCTTGGTTGCCTTGACTTCACCATCGTCCGCAGGAAAGACGTTGTCTGTCAGCATCTCAATTCTTCGACGAACAGAGTGGAATTCTTTGAACAACTCTTCCAATCTTTGCAATCGGATTTCCACCTGATCAATCTGCTCCACTTCATAATGATCCACGAAGTACTGCATGCCATCGAGAGCCCTCCGAATGTTCCTTTCCTGCTTCTGAAGTTCACGAAGGTCGTTCGTCATTTTCACTGCTCACTCACAGCACTAATCAATAGGAAAACTAAAAGGAAACTTCACTGTCACCAATGATTTGCACTTCCACTTTGCACTTTTATTCACACACAAATTCGTAATCGACTCGACGTCCCGCGCGATCTCGCTGAGCTGTAGATAACGGCCGAAATTGACAGTAATGAGAAGAGAAACCAAGCAGACAACAACCAAGAAGAAAAGCCAATAATCCTAGACCAACCCTCCAAATCCAAAGATAACAATGTTGATTCTGCCAGGGCTCAATCCCAATAAAACACCCACAGATAATCGATCAGAATTTATTTTCCACCGTTCAATTACATGCAATTTGGCACAGGCGGTACCATGCAAACCACCACAAACCATACAGATCATGCAAATTACTTCCCCGTTCTTCTCGGTCGTCTCGGCGCTATTGTGAGGTATTGTAGTCGTTTGCTACCGCTGATGCAGGAACGTGCAGCAACTGCCCAATATCGCCTTGCTATCCTTCTGGTCAACACTATTTGCAGCAGCCACAATCCACAAAACAATATAGCACTTGTAGGGTCACTGCTCTTCACATGCAGGTTCGACTGGATGATGTTTATAGGTCACTGGTATTGTTCATTGTTCTTTTTCACAGGCACTGATCAGTTCTTTTTCAGGTGTAAAGTTCCCGAAATCCGGTTCGAAGGACCAAAAATGTTCATACGGATCACCACTTCGACTGGATTTCGGACTGCACAAAAAAATGCACTTCACCGGATTGTATAATTAAGCGCGATTTATTATTCGAAAGGTACAGATATCCAGACACATCTGTCTACACGCGTGTTTCATCGAAAACTGATTTGCTGCTATCAGTTGCTCGTAACTAATACTATTCTAGGAGGCTATTCTGATAACGAGAGAATCTTGAGAGAAATCTGATCGTAAGAGTAGGTTGAATACAAATTCGTGTGGAACGTGTTTGATGTTTGGGGTGGTTCTATTTTTGTTCCAACACGCGTTATTTCAAAAAACGACGTAAAAAAGAGGGAAAAAAAAAGGGGGGTGGTTTGGGAGTGGGGTGGGGGGGGGGGGTGTGGTTTATTTTTTTTTCTGGGGTTGGGGGGGGGGGGGGAAAGAAACCGGATGGAAAAAAAGATGGTTTTGGTATGGGGGGGAAAAAAATATGTAAAATTGAATTGGTCGTCCTGAAAAGGACGGTGGTTATGATACGCGTTAGAAACTAATTTATATTTTCAGCTTATTTGACCAGCAGGATACCATCATGTGCTGTACTCAATACAGCATGGTAGTTTATTAATCTTCTCGTCGCAGTGAATGGCGGACGGCAAGATACTTGGGATGATTCTGGTAATCTAGTTGTCACAAACATCGTTTTCCGCTGGGAGGTGCCCAGCTCCGGTATGGTTTCGGAAGCGGATGCCACCCGCGTGGATTATCGATTTTTACGACCCACGGCAATAGGTCGAGCGGGGAAACTTGCAAACGTTTGCAGCGCTTCTTTTTGGTTTATAAATGAGCAAACGCAGGCGATAATTTGTGAGCCAGACGCGTAATCGCGAGAAAATGGACGAGATAAAAAAAATCTTCGTAACAGGAGAGCGAAAAACACAACCGTACGTGCCGCTCTATCGAACTTGAAAATCCCAATGAAATCATTTTAGTTCAAATCGTGTGCTTTATACTAGCGTTGATAGCATTGCTTACAAGGAAGAGAGGCACGAGAATGTAGTACGAAGCAAATTTCATAAGAGGGGACGGGCTTCAGCTATAAAACCAGACAGCAGAACAAAGCAAAATAAATTCGCAACTGAGAGGGGAGACTATGATTGTATTAAACATGGAATGAGACCTAATGAAATAAAAAGAAGAAGACAATTTGAACCATTTGTCACCCGTTTTTTGAGCACCCGGAAAGGGAAAACCATATTTTCAACCGGTTCATATGCAGATTTGAATTGGAGCAAGAGAAGGTAATTTTTAAGTAAAAAGTTGAACCACTTACACGGTGTTCAATAAGTTCGAATACAAGTTTTCATCATTGCGTAGGTATGCGCCATGTACATATTCTGCATTGGTATTGGTGTCAGCTTTTGCTTCTTTTATACGGTACCGAATGTGGGGGGGGGTTGTTTTTTGTTTTGTTTTTTTTGTTTTGTGCGGGATGAAAGAGTATCGGGACTTCGTAATTAAGCGTTTTTTGAACGGTGAGCGACCCGGCGATATATTCCGGCTGCTGAAATCGCATGGGGTCAAGCGGAACTTTGTCTACACGACCATCAGGCGATACCGGGAGACGTCCTCGACCAATGACCGTGCGAGATCCGGTCGGCCGCGTTCAGCGAGGACGCCACGGGTCATCAAGATCGTGAGGGAGCGAATTCGGCGCAAAAAGAACCGCTCAATCCGGAAAACGGCTGCAGATCTCAACGTTTCCATTGGAACCGCTCACACCATACTCACCAAGGACCTTGGTTTCAGGCCTTACAAAAAACGTAAGGTCCATGGCGTTTCGGAGGCTACCAGCAAAAAGCGGTTGGATCGAGCTAAGAGGATCCTCTCTCGGCACGCTGGTCAGGAGTTTGTTTTTTCGGACGAGAAACTGTTCGTGCTGCAGCAGCCGCACAATGTGCAAAATGACAGGGTGTGGGCGCCATCGAGGGACAGCATTCCTGAATCCAATATAAACATCCCTCGGTTCCAAAGTGCCGCGTCGGTGATGGTTTGGGGGGCAGTATGCAAACGTGGTAAGCTACCCTTGGTGTTTATTGAAAAAAACGTCAAAATCAACGCGGCGTACTACAAAACTGAGGTTTTGGAAAAGGTTGTTGCCCCCAGTCTCCGAAGCCTCTACGGCGATGAGCACTACGTGTTCCAGCAGGACGGTGCACCAGCCCATACGGCAAATGTGGTTCAAGCCTGGTGTCGGGACAATTTAACCGACTTTCTGGACAAAAGTTTGTGGCCTCCCAGCTCCCCGGACTTGAATCCTCTCGACTTTTTTGTTTGGTCCTATATGATGGCGAAGCTGAACGAATACAAGGTCAGCACTTTGGATCATTTCAAGACGGTAATTCTCAAAATCTGGGACGAAATGCCCATGCAGTCCGTGCGTGCCGCCTGCGACGCGTTCGAGAAACGTTTGAAGCTCGTTAAGGAGTACAAAGGGGGGGTTTTCCAAAAAAAATTGTTGTAATCCTTCTTAAAAAAACTTTCTATAAAAAAAAAAAAAAAAAAAAAAAAAAAATATTTTTTTTTTTTTTAAAAATTTTTGAAAGTGGTTCCTAATTTTTTGGAAACCGTGTATACTAATAGCACTTAATTGAAAATTTAATCAAAAACATTTGTAAGTTTTCCTGATCAAACGGTGTATAAATAAAGTCATTTTGTTCAGTCAAAAAAGGGTTATTAGCGTTCAAAAACCTTTCACTTTTGCGTAACGCTCTCATTTTTCAAAATTTTGAAATGACACCCGGTATAGAAAAGAGAAACGTAGTCCTACGTTAAAATTATATTTCATATTCATGTTGAAAGAACGTGAACCCTGTTACTCATACAAACTACTTGGAAAAGTCTATTCTATTTCACAAAATGGTGTTTCCTAAGCGGGCCCTCCGCGTCCTATCTGTAATATACATGCTTGTCATGCTCGTCAGCCATGGTCAGCTTGAGATATCACCACCTCTCTGCGTTGGCATTTCCTCCAAATACTGTGCTACATAACTAGATTAAAGCGTCAGCCCAAGCCAGGTCCAAAGCCGGTATGGAATTAAAACTCAAAATTTCGTATGATTTTTTACAAAGACAGCAAACAATTTTTGTGGAATTAAAAAAAAAAGTACATATAATAAACTGTAAACAACAATTTTTCTTGTTCTAAACAGTATTGTTCAGAGGCTAAATTGGGAAATGTACAATCAACACCAACAATCAAATTTTTTTTCACGTCTATTGTGACTTGACTGTTTTTACGTTTTTTTTTTTAAATAACGCGGTTTTCTTACGTCGTTTTTTGAAATAACGGACCGCGTAAAAAAAACCGCGTAGTAAAATATCTTTTCCAAATGAAGCTTTAGAGAGTTGCCGTTCTCAGTAAAGTTGTTGAGAATGTAACATATAGTCACTTGACATTATCAGATTAGTTCCAAATTACGCCGCAAATATGGCGCCGCAATCTAAATTGTCAAATCGTGCTCTAGGAAGGTGCTGTCTTTAGCAAAGATGTTAATTATATATAATCAAGGCATTCTAAATAATCACGTTAGATCCAGATCGTACCTCAGAGATGGCGCTGCCACATTTGCGGCATAATTTAGAACTAATATGACAATGTCAAAAGACGACGAATGACATACTGAGAAAGTTAGCCTGAGACTGCATTTCTTTAGCGCCTCATTTGGAAAAGATAGACTGCAGCGCCATCTCTGCGGCATGATTTGGAACAGATATGATAATATTAAAAGACGACGAATGACATATTGAGAAACTTTGCCGAAAACGGCAAATCTCTAGCGCTTAATTTAGAAAAGATAGACTGCAGCGCCATCTCTGTGGCATGATTTGGAACTAATATGATAATGTCAAAAGACGACGGATGATACACTGAGAAATTTTGCCGAAGACGAAAACTTTCTATAACTACTGTTTTGCTCACACATTGAATTAACAACCTCTATCCATTTGTAGCAGATTCCCGGTGGCCAATGTTACTGGAACCATGTTTTTCCACCACCAATACATTTTTATGACCATATCCTTTCAATATGAATATGAAATATAATTTTTATTTCCTTGACTTTTTTTACGTCGTTTTTTGAAATAACGCGGTTTTTTTACGTCGTTTTTTTAAATAACGCGGTATTTTTTACGCGGTACCATTACCGTCGTAAAAAAAACTTCTGTGTAATTGTAAAATCAATTGTATCGCTATGTTAATTGTAGGTTACCATCATCTGATTCAGAGGTCCAAATTTAGCGTAGTTTGTGCGATAATGATAATGGTTACGCATTTGCCGGGAGGGTATGTCTTGATAAAAGCTCTGGTGGATAAATGGGGGGGAAAAAAATGGCTTTGGGGGTTTTCCCCCAATTTAAATTTGGGTTTGGCACCCCCCTCTCAATTTAAATTAATTTTTGGGGGGGGTTTTTTTTTTTTTATAAATTTTTTTTTTTTTTTTTTTTTTTTTTAATTTTTCTAGACTGCCATGTGAAACGGGCTTAAGTTTTTTGATAGTTTTTTTTTTAAATTAACATAACTCAAAAAGGACAAGACTAACAAAAAAGTGATGTATGGGTGTCTTTTAGAAAATCGTTTTAAATTTTATGAAAAAAATTGTAACATCGATTTTACAGGCTAAAAAAAATATTTTTAAATTTTTTTCAATAAGCAAAAAATGGCTATCCTAGAATAAGACGAAATTTTTTCTTAATAAGGGAATATAATTGTCTAAATGTTCGCCATACAGTGAAAGATGGGCACTTTTAAGGAAATAAAGTTTTTCTAACAACAAATTTTTCATGTCAACATAACTCAAAAAGAACAAGACTTACAAAAAGTGATGTATGGGTGACTTTTAGAAAATTGTCTTAAATTTTATGAAAAAAATGGTTAAATCGATTTTTACACGCTAAAAAAATAAATTAAATTTGAAGTCAATTTGCAAAAAATGGCTGTCTTGATAAAGGCAGGACATTAAAGGCAATAAAATTGTCTAAAAATTCACCATATATTGCGAGATTGGCACATTTCAGGAAGAAAGGTTTTTCTAACAATACATTTTTCATGTCCTATTTGTACCGTTCATCGCGCTTACTCGTCTTAGAAATTGATCCTAAAACCTCACAAAAGCCGATTAAATTCAATTATAATGACAATTTGGATCTTTTAAGGGTCTTTGAATGTTTGAAAAATCAAGGCTTCCATTTGGAAAGGGCTTATTTTTTAATTTAAATTTTTGTAAAACTTTAGTGATAATACAATTAAATCAGGTTGTTGATCCTGTTTATTATCAAAATTTTGAAGTATATTACAAGAAGGACAATAAATTGGAAAACAAAAGCTTTATCATTATATCTGAAGTATTGACCCATGACTCAGTTGTTTATATCAAAATTGCTAGATTTTATTAAACAAAATTCAATATATTGCTCAAAAGTTATTTTCATGTCAGATGGAGCAGCGGCCCATTATAAGAAAAAAAAAAGAATGTTGCCAGCTTGTGCAATTTCAAGTCCAAATATGGATTGGAAGCAGAATGGTACTTCGTCAACGTCTCATGGGTCTATTTGATGTTATTGTTGGTACTCTCAAGCGAATGGCAAAGAGAGCCTTGCTCAAGATTATGGAAACACAATCAAAACTCCTCGGGAACTATATGACTGGGCAGTTGAATAGTCAAATAAAAGTATTACAATACTGGATTTCTGCTTCATATCAGCTGAATAGTATGCAAAAATGTCAGAAGAACTTCTATAGCTACGTAAAGACAATACCTGATACACAGGCTCATTGAATTGTAACTATTTCAGAAAATCATATTTCAGCTAAAAGGTTCAAAGGATTCAAAGGATAATACAAAGAAATTTACTTTGTATGTGAAAGATTTATAAATAAAATATATGTAGCTATGTTTGTTACTAATACGTAAAAATGTACATAGAAAAAAAATAAAATAAAACCCTTACCAAGTTAACACTCACCTACATAAACAGTATTTCAAAAATTCATACAACGTCATATTTGAGTCGTCTTTAAATGGATATGCATCAAGCCTTATCAAATTAGAATTTTCTAATTTAATTAGACTTGGCGCATATCCATGTAAAGCCGATTAAAATATGACGTCCGCTATTTTTTTCAGATTTATCAGCCGCACTCTATCACACTTTTTCCGATACCTTTTATACGTACTTTAAATCTTGACCATCCTTCTGAATCGCCCCTAAGAATAGGCATATCCGAACTAGCAGACTTTTACTTAAATGTACACTTTTGGTTCTGTTTTACTGATGTAGAGGGAAATATAATGTTTTTGACCCTTTTTAAATGTTAGTCTAGATGATTATTGTGTTCAATACATTCAATTCTTTATGACTGCACGGAACATCTTTGACCCAATTCTTCGCTAATGAAACATAGATCCAGCAAATGGTTATTCGCATTCGGAATGCCATTAACTTGCCGAAGTCTGGCGGTAGCATATGTTGAAGCACGAGCCTGCAAAATATCACACCCTAGTGTGAAAACCCTGAAGTCAACCATAACACGCACATGGCAGTCAATGTTGGAGGACTACGTCCAAAAGGCATGCTCTGGCTTCCGGCCGCGGCTCGAGGATGTTATTAAAGGGTGATACGGTCAAAATTTGGTCAAGGGAAAACGCGTGTAAATCGGTGAAATCGTTTATTTAAAAAATCAAATTAAATTTCTTTTTCAAGTTCAATTAGTATAAAATTCAGGAAAAATATTCAGTTAGGCTTCCGCTTTTCCAAATCCGAATTGCCGGGCCTTACGCTTGACCCCTGCCATCAGATTTTGAACAGCCACCTTGTCCACCTTCTTCGCCGCAGAAAGCCAGTTTGCCTTGAACTGCTTGTCCTTAGCAGTTTTTTTGGTCTTCTTTAGGTTCCGCTTGACAATAGCCCAGTATTTCTCAATTGGGCGGAGCTCTGGCGTGTTGGGAGGGTTCTTGTCCTTGGGAACCACCTGCACGTTGTTGGCGGCGTACCACTCCATGGCCTTTTTACCGTAATGGCAAGATGCCAAATCCGACCAAAACAGTACGGAACAACCGTGTTTCTTCAGGAAAGGCAGCAGACGTTTATTCAAACACTCTTTCACGTAAATTTCTTGGTTGACAGTCCCGGAAGCTATGAAAATGCTGCTTTTCAAGCCACAGGTACAAATGGCTTGCCAAACCAGATATTTCTTTGCGAACTTTGACAGTTTCGTGTGCTTGAAAATATCTGCTACCTTTCCCCTTCCTTTTGCCGTATAAAACTCCTGTCCCGGAAACTGCTTGTAGTCGGCTTTGACGTAGGTTTCGTCGTCCATTACCACGCAGTCAAACTTCGTCAGCATCGTCGTGTACAGCCTCCGGGATCGCGCTTTGGCCGTCGTATTTTGTTTATCATCGCGATTTGGAGTCACTACCTTCTTGTAAGTCGATAGTTCGGCTCGTTTTTTGGCTCGATGCACGGTTGTAGACGATACACCCAGCTTATTTGCGGCATCTCGGAGAGATAGGTTAGGGTTTCGCTTGAAACTACCGGCAACTCTCTTTGTCGTCTCAGCGGCTTCCGGTTTTCGATTTCCCCCCGATCCAGACTTCCTGGCTGTCGACAAACGTTCCCCAAACACTTTAATTACATTTGTAACGGTTGATTTGGCAACTTTTAGCGATTTTGCCAACTTTGCGTGCGAGTAGCTCGGATTTTCGCGATGCGCGAGCAAAATTTTGATACGCTGCTCTTCTTGCTTGGACGGCATTTTGACAACTGAAGAGTGAATTCCAAAATCAAAATAGGAGCAACATTCTACACACACACACCTTCAAAATGAGGGGTGTTCAGGTTTTTTAAATGCAAAATTGAAAGAAATACGTCAAGTTGATATTGACCAAATTTTGACCGTATCGCTCTTTAATAAAAATGGAGGACACATTGAATAAATTGGTTTAAAAGGACTTTATAAAGATAACTGCACTCGAAAAAGTTGATATTATTCCTTGAATTAGTTGAAAATGGGATTTGAAAGAAATAGAACAAATTTTAGCATTATTTTCTGCCGCACCCTGTATGTTATCTCAATAACCAATTGACAAGTTGTTATGAAATTTGGCCAACATTAACATTACATTTTCAGCTAGTTTTAGTCGAAATTTCATAATTTTACGAATTTCGCTTTATTTGAGTAGAATAACCAAATAATATGCGGACTATTACGTAAACATGACACACCAAAAGCAAGACACGTCACTTTTCAAGCAGAACTTGCTTCGATCAAATTGACACACTCAGAAAAAGTAAGTCAAAAATTATTTTTCACAGCAAATCAGCGTTCATAGTTTTTTTTTTTAAATTATAGATCCATGACGCGGTTCTCCACTCAAATCCCATGGAACTACTGAAGTCTAGTCCAGTTAACTCATAACATGCAAACAATTTTTTTTGAAAAAAAGAAAACTGATCAAACATTCATCGCCCATACCCGACCAGCTCAGCTCGATGTAGTTGCTAACGAGAGGACATTAAAGTCAGCCCATTAAAGCAATTATCCATCCCACCGATCGGTCCGAGGGTTGATGCTCCAAAATAAGGCCCGCCGATGCAAGACAAAATCACTCGGTAATGGCTATTATTATCTCTTAATCAAGCATTCTCCATCGGGTCCGAAAATGGCCCAACCGCGCTATCCAGGTCGGCTCGGTTTGGACATTTTTCCTCCGCTGCGTGTGATATCGGCAAGGCCGAAATAAACTTTTCATATTAAGAGTATTTAATTTCCCTCGTCGACCGAACCGTTGGATAGAAAGGAAAGTCACGCAAATCATCCGGAGCTGGTAATTGCTCAATCCTTGCAAAACTTTGATTGAGAGGTCAAAACGCAACTCCGCTTAAACCGAGGCGATGAAGGGGATGATGATCGTCTGGATCTATTGCCGAGTGGTATCTCCTTGAGTCATTCAGATCTGGAGATTGACAACAGACTTACGGAAAGTGGGTTAAGCTTTGAACTGGATTGCGTCATGTGTGGAAAATGCGCTGCGTTCGAGCAGAGATAAACAAAAGGTTGTACATACAGGCACTGTGAGCGTGAAGCGATTTTGCGAGCTCTCAAAGCGCTGTTTGTTTTCATTTACCAGGTGGATCATAAAGGGGAGCTTTGTGTCGGAAGGCTCGCCGGCGTTTGGTTGTTGAGACTTTCTGTCTGCTCTGCATTCGGAAGGTCGCGACGATTTTGCATTTCAAAGGTTTGCCGACGGCACGAAACTGAATTTCCACACCAATTGTTTCTAACAGTTGTAATCCTGAGAAGTCCCAAAGCCCATTGTGAGAACACTCTTATAACATACTCAAGCATGAACTTCATCCGGGTAAACCCAATTGGATGATAATAAATCATTACGCTTCACGGTACACTCAATTTCAAGTTTCCGACAGCAATAAACAGTATTTGCGTTCACTCACCACTTGAAAGCCGATCTTTTCGGCGCGAAAGCAAGATCAATCATTCAACAACCGAATGGAATCATTTTACATGGTTGTCATTTTTGGGGTGCGATCGGTCGGTGCATTTCGGTGGGACAATATCCGACAATAATCCTTTAACCGAATCGGAGCAAAAAACCGGCGAATGCACAGGTAGCTTGAACAAATAAAAGCGCAGGACGGTGGGTCCGTGTTCAATTGGAGTCCCTAATATATGAGCGACACCCGCTGGGACGCGATGAGGTCGAAAGGAGTAGGTACCTACCGCGGATTCCGATGATGAATGGGAGTGTTGTCGGGAAGGAAGGCAACATGCAATTTCGGACTCCGTTGATGTCGATTTAATCTGAACACGAGCTAATGCGGGTAGCACCGTCAGCCAGCAGCGCCACGCCGGTGAGTGGTGTGACATGGCATGAAAAGTCGAAAGTAGTGTCTGGCCAGCCACAATGATCACCAATGTATGTATGAATTTATATTAACTCATCAATAACTTGTTAACATGGGCTGATGAATGCGGTCGCAGTGAGTCGGAAATCAATTATCGTGGTTCGTTGTGTGGCATTCGGGGTTTATTCCTGTTGGGGGTTTTGTTTGCTGTAAGTTGAATGATTTTTTTTTCATGAATTTGTTTGTGTTATTAAGTTAGCTTTTTTCACCTTTTGATCCCATTAACTGGGATTGATTGTTTTAACAAACTATGTATATGGAAAACTGCCAATTAATCTTTTGGAGTCATGGAAGATTTTGCGAAACCTATTTTTATTTAGTTACTAGCAGAACCCAGTACGAGAGTTGCTTCGATTGCAACTAAATGAATGAAAAATTAATAGAACTAGCGCGTTTAAAGTTGTTTTTCGGAATAAGTTTTTTTTTATATTTGAATTCGCTAATGTGTGACTTCGATTATAGAATTTAATTTTTTTTATTTTGTTTTTGTTATTATTTTTGTTTGTGTTTTCAATTTAACCCTCGGATCAGTAGTTTCTACCATGGTTTTTCTTTCTGTGTAGAAGCATTTCATAGACATAAATTTTATCTTCAAACTACGCCGTATCCTGTGGGTTTGAACGTTATTTTCTCTTGCATAACCTTAGATTATTTTCTTGCGCATAATGTAGTACTGAGAGTAGCTCATGCATCTCCTTTCTTGATTGAGAAGGGAATCTATCAGAACATGCTTCTTACCCGAGAAATACACATTTTGAGTTTAATTTGGCTCGATAATTCAATAATTCTCATGTTTGGTAAAATTTTGTTTTTCATTTGTATAAGAGATCCCCTTCAAGATGGGAAAGGGGTCTCGAACCACAAAAAAGAATCCTGTCTCCAAAAACCCCCACATGACAAATTAGGTTCACTTTGCTTGATTTGTTCTCGAGTTATGCACAAATTTGTGTTTCATTTGTATGGGAGCCTCCCTCTTTTCCAGAGAGGGAGGGGGTCTCGAGTTTTGTATAAATTTATGTTTCATTTGAATGAAAGCCTCCCCCTCCTTTCAAAGGGGTAAGGTGTCGCCAACCACCATAGAAACATTTCTTGCTTTCAACAACCCTCACATGCTAAATTTGATTCCATATGCTAGATTAGTGCTCGAGATTGGATTGGATTGAACCATCATAGAAATAAATACTATCTCCAAAATCCCCCATATGCCAAATTTGGTTCCATTTGCTTGATTAGCTCTGAAATTATGCAGAAATTTGTATGAGAGCCCTTCCTTCCAGAAAAGGGATGGGGAAATTGTGGCTCCAAAATCCCCCACATGCCAAATTTGGTTCCATTGGCTTGATAAGCTCTCGGTTTTTGCAGAAATTTGTATTTCATTTGTATGAGAGCCCCCCCTTCCAGAAGTGGGAAAGGTTATAATTTACCATAGAAACATTTTATGCTTTCAAAAACTTCTATCTGCCAAAGTTGGTTTACATTTATTTGATTAGTTCGTGATTTATGTAGAAATTTGTGTTTCATTTGTATGAGAGCAGCTCCTCCCAGAGAAAAGAGGGGTCTCAGGCCACCATAGAAAAAAAATCTGCTTCCAAAAACATCCACATGCCAAATTTGGTATCATTTGGTTGATTAGTTCTCGAGTTATGCAGAAATTAGGGTTTCTTTTGTATGAGAGCCCCCCCCCCCTTCTAGAGGAAAGAGGGGTCGCGAACCATCATAAGACCTTCTCCGACTATAAAAATTTCTGCATACTAATTTTCACACCGATCGGTTTAGCTCCCGAGTCTATGAGAGTCAGACAGACAGACAAAAATTCATTTTTATATGTACAGGGTGTCACACAATAGGTGTCACTAAAACAAAATGGAACTACAGCAAAACAAATCAACCAAATCATAGCATTTGTTTTTTAATTAAAAAATACATGTTATAGAGCAAAAAACATATTAATTCAATTCGAATCTCTCGCCTTTTTCCTTGATAACTTTGCGCAAACGCTTTGTAAACCCATCGCAGCTGGCACGCACGATTTAGGAATTTGGACCCTAATATCAACCAAATGTTTCTTGAATCGATCTAAAGTAAGCCCTCTCGTAGGGACTATATGTTGCATCATATTCGATATGGTTACCCCAACTGGATCATACATGTTTCCCTCCAAATTTGCTAAATTCGCCACGAGTTTGGATAGCACACGACTGCATTAAAAATGGCTGTCCAGCCAGCCACTCGCTAGCGACTGCCGCTGAGCCATCATTCTGCTGATTGCCCGCCCGCGTAGCCTCCTGTAGGGTACTTACTACCGCCAGCTTCAGGCCCAGTTCAGTACTGGCCCATTGCCACTCTGCACAGCTCCATGGCTGCCGAGCGAATGAAGAAAATCCGAAGGTGACCCTCTTTTACATCGTACACTGCCGCATGTGAGACGTTCCTTACTTAAATGTGAAGTCTGTGATGGGAAAGTACTGTACATTAAGTAAATTTATTTTGAAAAATCGGCATTATAAGCCATCACCTTATGTTTGCGTTAACTTCAATAGTTGAATGTTAAAAATCAATAGTTTTAATTATAGAAAACGAAGCGTAGAAAATGTTCCGATAGATTGGTGCAAACATTTTAGAAATCAATCGTGAAAGAACTTAGATATTAAGTATTATTTATTATTTTTTACTATATATATTTTAACTAGAAATAAGGAAGAATGATTAGTAATTTCCATTTAATTTCAACTACCTTTATTGCTTATCTTGACAAAAAGATAAGCAATAAAGGTAGTTGGAATTAAATGGAAATTACTAATCATTCTTCTTATTTTCTAGTTACATGTATTCCACTTAACAGCTCACTTTCTCCATAATATATATATATTTTTTTAAACTGTACCCAGTATAGAAAACAAAGACGTAGTCCTACGTCAAAAAAATTTCTTTGTGTAATCCACGTACCTTGCCTATGGCTCCGTTAATCGATCTCAATTGAGCCGTACAAATAAATAAGCTGTGATTTGATATAATGTGATCGGAAGCCACCACCAGTGCAGGACTTGCCATGACGTACGGTTCCTCCCAATGGCAAGATCAAACAGTATCCAATAAGGTCTTTTTTTTCACGGTTTTTTTTTACACGGTTTGTTTTCAGTGATAACTTCAGAACGGAACAACTTATCGACCTAATTCAAATCATATTTTACGTTTTGGGTAAAAAGTAATTATATGGCAGCTCTTCAAAAAGTTCACAATTTTGGGTGTGAGTACTCAAAATTTTAAAAACTGTATTTCGACCAGTGCACAGTGGTCAAAAAGTCGATTTTAAAGCTCTCAACTGATAGCTCCCTAAATAGTAGAGCTAGAGCAATCTAGCTAGAGCGTCTTTGGCAAAGTTGATGGATATGACAAGCTTCATATTTTGACGACATGATCAATCCCCCTAAAAGTGAGATGAAAATTCAACCTTTTTAAAATTTTAAGATAGAGAGTTGATGTCTTCAGCAAAATTGTAGAAAAAGTCAATACAAACAACTTTGCTGAAGACATATAAATCCTATGATTCACCCAATTGAAGATAGAGAGCGTTTTATAAGAACTAACCTCCAAATACACATTTTTCACCTAAACATTTTGTTTTTAATTTTAAGGACAATATTATGTTCTACAAAGTTGTTTGGACTATCAAAATACAAAACTTTCTAGAACATACTATACCTGCATTATTTCAGTGGGATGAGTAATTGAACTTTTTTTTCCGTTTTTTTCGTCGTATTTTCGACAGCTGTACCACACTTAGGAGCAAGTAGGAGCAGATAAAGTTGACTTCATCTAATAGTACATTATAAGAGCTTTCAAGTGGTGGTTAGTTAGTCCGTCCACGACCGTATGCTGGGGAATTATGCTCAAAACAAATGTCGATGATTTTACTATATTTCATGATTCAAACAGTACAAAAAATTACTTTTTCTACAATTTTGCTGAAGACATCAACTCTCTATCTTAAAATCCTAAAAAAGTTGAATTTTTAGCTCACTTTTAGGGGGATTGATCACAAAAATCATGCCGTCAAAATATGAAGCTTGTCATATCCATCAACTTTGCCAAAGATGCCATTGCTCTAGCTCTACTACTTAGGCAGCTATCAGTTGAGAGCGTTTAAATCGACTTTTTGACCACTGTGCTGTGCATGGGAAGGTGCTGCATAAACAAAATCGAAGCAATTTAAAATGTTTATGCATGTGAATTTATCAACTCTATTTGGTCTCTTTTTACACGGTTTCATAGTAAAAGTGGAACGTATACCCCGTGGGTAAAAAAATCCTTAGTGTATACCTGTAATCCCCACTTGAATTAAAAACTTTGTGTGGATTACAACCGTTTGATTATAAAGAGGACACCTTTGTAACGCGATAAAAAGCAGAAGCTTTACTCAATTTTGATTGAATTTGCTTCATCGTGTAACTCAATACACTGACAAACGACTGTCATTTTTTATCGGTTTGAGTTTAGCAAACGGGAGCGAATTGATAATGACACTAGAGTTTTGATTATTCAAGAGTACTACGAGGGACTGTCTTGCAGACATATTGCTCAAATTGTGAAAAAAATGAAGAATGATGAGCTCAAAGTCATCAAAATGTTTAGAGAGTAGCATACTGTGGACGATCTGCAAAGATTCAGAACCAGAAGTGGCCTTGTCAACCCGCGAAGGGAGAAGAAATGTGTTGAGCTTCGGTTATTCCACAAATCGAACTCAGTCCGACAGGTTGTCAAAAAATTGGGAGTATCCGTTGGATTTGTCCAAAACGTTAGTAAGAGAATTAAGAGAAATAATATCAGGACGTTCAAGAAGCAAAAAACGCCAAAACGGAGCGCAGAACAGCTGGAACGAGCCAAAGAGCGATGCCGAAAGCTTAGTAAAATGTAAAGAAAGCATCCCAATCGTTGTATTTTGATGGGTGACGAAACCAGTTGCAAACTGGAAACAACTACGCTACCGGGGCCGCAGTTCTATAATGTGGTTGTTTGAAAAAACTACAAGGTACAGCCCAATGGGGTTGTGCGCAAAGGTGACGTAGGACTAAGCAGCAATCTAATTCCCATACACGTCAGGGCCATCCGCTAATTGATTTAAGTCAGTCCTGAAAATGGCCAAGAAAATTCTATTGTACATTCTTTAGAAAGCATTTGGTGGCTCTTTATGATGATACGGCCCTGTTGTATTTTCTACGATGGTTGAGAGGGCCACTATCTTTAATGCGTAGAAGATACTTATGGATCTGTTGGTTCATTAGTTGTACAACACGCTTTGCCATTTACTCCGGGACGCGGCGTTTAAAGCAATGCCATGTTCAGCCAGGGCGCGGTAATGGAAATTTCAAACAGCACAAGAGAAAAATTCACATCCAAACGAAATCTTCAGTTGGCAAACTAATTTGGTCGTCCTGAAAAGGACGGATTTAGTTGACGGGGGAGAAACAGTTCGCGATTGAACTTGGGCTTTCTTTCTTGGTTCATCTCGTGGGATGATTGATTCTTGTCTTGTTGTCATGGGCGGCTTTTTCCCGCCAACTCGTAGGCTTCAGCAGCCATATTTCTCGCAGCGAGGTTGACGGGAGCATCGGCAACAATAGCCAACTGCACCAACGCCTCACTGGGCAACGACTGCTCGCCAGTGCTACCGCCAACTACGATCCAACTGCAGATCTTACTCTGCACAGCTCCATGACCGCCGGAAAACTAAATCAAAATGTGAAAGTGTACCCCTTATACAGTCAATCGCAAAATTGAGCATACACCCGAAGGGAGACGAGTGATGCTGTTGTTTTTGTAGGAAATCGTTAGTTTATCCAATTTATGGAAATGTGTTTCAATCACTTATTTATTAAACTAATTAAATTTACAATCAAATTTGTTTAAGGACTTTCATATTATTTTTGACTGCAATAAATTGTACAAATATTCTGTTTTGGGCACCGCAAAATTGAGCATACAGCGTCCCCGGTGTCAGAAAATTCTTATCGTGCAATGAAAATAGTTGAGTTTTGCGTCTGTTTTTTCTTCAGTGTCATATGTAAACAATCTCTAGCTGCTTGGGCAGTAAACATATCCTGTTGCTGTAGTGTTTTTTGAAAAAATGGCATCGAAAAGGAAAGAAACAGATATTGCTACGCGAACCCTGATCATAAGTATGTGTTGCCGCGGAAAGTCGTTACGGGAAATTGGAACTGCCGTCGGAAGATCACATGCTACAGTGCAGAAAATAGTAAACAAGTGGAAGTACGAAGGCACACTGAAAAACCGGTCCGGCAGAGGACGAAAACGGATTTTGAACGCAGGCGATGAACGGGAAATTGTGCGCGAAATACGAAAGAATCCGAAAACAAGCATTCCAAAACTGGCAAAGGAAGTTTCTGACACCGTAGGAAGACCCGTCAGTGCAGATACCATTCGGCGAGTGGCTCACAGGAACAACCTGCGAGGTCGGGTTGCTCGAAAAAAGCCACTCCTTTCGAAAGTTAACATAAAGAAGCGACTGGAATTTGCAAAGGAGTATGTTGGAAAGCCACAGGAGTTCTGGAACAAGGTTATGTTTACCGACGAGACCAAAATCAATCTGTTTGGGTCTGATGGAAGGCAGATGGTGTGGAGAAAACCAAATACGGCGCTAGAGAGCCAACATTTGACCCCAACAGTCAAACACGGTGGCGGTAGCGTGATGTTATGGAGTTCAATGGCAGCTACTGGAACCGGTACTATGCAGTTCATCGACACCACCATGGACAAATTCGGTTATCTGAACATCCTCAAACATAACCTACAACCTGCCGTAAAGAAATTGGATCTACCTCGTGACTACTACTTTCAGCAGGACAACGATCCCAAGCACACCTCGTACATAGTACGAGAGTGGTTCTATATAACGTCCCAAAACAGCTCAAAACACCTCCTCAATCACCGGACTTGAATCCCATCGAGCATTTATGGTGGGAGGTTAAGCACCGGTTGAACAGCGGCGAGAAAAAGAAAGCAAGGAACAAACAAGGACTCAAAACCGCGATAGAGGACATATGTATGAAATAGTATTCCATCAACGGTGACAGAATCTCGTGGAATCAATGCCGCGCCGCTTGCAGGCAGTACTGGATGCTAAAGGTGGTCATACCAAATACTGAATGGCGATTTTTTTTTCAATTTTTGCTTCAGTTTGCTCATTTGTTTGTTTAATACTTGAAGTGTATGCTTAATTTTGCTGCGCAAAAATAGGAGTTTTTTAGTTTGCTATGTAAATTTCAGCTGAATTCGTTAATTTGCTTTAATTTTTACATATGAAATACAAATAAAAATGTTGGAATTTGAAATGTGGAAAATTTGTTTTGATTTTTCATAACTTATTACTGCAAAGAAATAGAGAATAGTGGAATCGTTACAGCTGTATGCTCAATTTTGCGATTGACTGTATAACATTCATGGCTGCCTAGGAGACGTTCCTTACTTAAATATGAAGTCTGTGCTAGCAAAATACTGTGTATTTAGTAAATTTACTCTGAAAAATCGGCATTATAAGACATCACCTTATATTTGCGTTAATTTCAATGGTTGCATGTTAAAAATCAATAGTTTTAAATATTTGAATCGAAGCGTAGAAAATGTTCCGATCGTTTGGTGCAAACATTTTTGAAATCAATCGTGGAATGACTTAGTTATTAACGTTCAAAACCTATATATTTTTCGTGACGCTCCAAATTTTCGCAATTCGAACGTGTATTCCAGTATTGAAAACACAGACGTAGTCCTACGTCAAAACGTACCTGATGACAGAAGAACGATCGGAATGGAGAAGCTCGGCAAAAAAGTTCTTGTGGGGCTATTTGCTCATGTTCCAAAAATAGTTTGCCATTTTTCACCACTGGGATCATGAACGGTGAAGTTTATCGCAAAGAATGCATAAAAAGCGTCTTGTTCCTCTGTATCGTGAACACAACGTTCTCCCACAGTTCTGGCCTGATCTTCCATCCAGTCATTACGTTCGCTACGCTGGATCTGATGAAGGAGCACGGTAAAATCCACCAAATTGTTCTGAATTTCGTCCAATCGAGCGCTACTGGGCAAAAATCAAGCGACACCTCCGAGAGGCCCCCGCACATAAAACACATACACGATTTAGTATTCATTTCACATTGCACTGACCAATAAGCTAGTAGTTGAACGAATAAAATGAAGTTCGTCCGTCTGATTTTCAAAATTGGTTCGAAGGAAACTGCTGCGTAATACCAAACACACACAAGTTGCCTCGTTTATTTTTTTGCCTTCACTGGATTCCGATGATGCACAAGTGTGCGTGGACGAAACGTCAAAAAACTCCATACAGAACATGCAAAGATAACAAGAGAAGAAGATGGCGTATTAGATGGGAGAATGTATGAGAGTAGTAGTTGAATTCTGGGAAAAGGTTTCATCGGAAAGAAATTGTTTCATATGAATCACTCACCTTCCGATACAAATCCCTGCATGGCCTCACTCACCGCAAGAATTAGACAGATCGAACAGCAAAAACGCACAAAACCCACAGCAGAAGCAGAGAGAGGCAGACAGGAAAATGCGCAAACGCCGCAAGTCTTTTTTTCAACGTAGGACTACGTTTCTCTATTCTATACCGGGTGTCATTTCAAAATTTTGGAAAATGAGAGCGTTACGCAAAAGTGAAAGGTTTTTGAACGCTTATTTCTGTCGTTTGACTGAACCGAATGCCTTCATTTATACACCATTTGATCAGAAAAACTTACAAATATTTTTAATTAAAATTTAAATTAAGTGCTATCAGTATAAGTAGTTCAATTATTAACTTAAACATGACCTACTTATGCTCCCATACAAATCTGCATACGAGCAGGTTGAAAATGTGGTTTTCCCTCTCCCGGTCCTCAAAAAAGGGTAACAAATTGTCTTCTTCTTATTTCACTAGGTTTCATTTCATGTATGGCTGTATTCATAGCCAAACCCCTCAGCTGCAAATTTATTTTGCTTTGTTGCCGGTGTCTGGTTTTATAACTTAAGCCCGCCCCCTCTTGTGAAATTCGGTTCGTTCGGCATGTTTGTGCCTCTCTTCTTTTGAGGCAATGCTATTAACACCAGTATAAAGCACACGATTTGAACCAAAATGATTGCATTTAGATATTCAAGTTCGATTGAGCAGCAGGTACGGTTGTGTTTCTCGTTTTCTCGCGATTGTGCGTCTGGCTCGAAAATTATCGCTTGCGCTTGCTCATCGGCAAATGAGAAGGAAGGGCTGCAATGTTTTACAAGTTTCCCCGCTTGACCTATTGCTGTCATAAAAATTAATAATCCGCGCGGGCGGCTTCCGCTCCGAAGCCGAACTTCCAAGCGGAAAACGACATTTGTGACAAGTTGATTACTAGAATTATCCCAAGTATCTTGCCGTCGGCCATTCACAGCGACCAAACTACTATCTGGATTGAATTAAAAGAACAATTAAATTTTCCAATAAAGAAGTTTGTGTTTAAGTGGAATACGCGTGATTTATCCTAAACAACCTTTGTATATTATCAAGACTAGTACATTTTGGATTGTTAGAGGAATACAGTCGACAGTAGTAAATTCGACAGCGATGTTTCATTAAACCCAAATGATTTTTTTTATTAAACTGAACTGAAAAAACAATGGCTCGAGTTGGAGAAAATTCCAAAGAAATTTCAAAAGGTGCCAAAGCAAAATATTAAAAACATTTTATTATAATCCAACTAAATGTGTTATGATATGTATAGATTAGACGATAACATTATTACTATACACCAACGCGGTCCTACGTGAACCTCGCGGTTATATCCCTGATATAATCCACCTCAATTTTTTTAGACGGGATGGAAAATCTGAAACCAGACACCTGATGAACTCAGGGTGTGGGGATGAGAGAGCCAACTCCTCGACCCACTAAAAACCCACCCGTGTCTTAAGCCCTGGACCCTCCCCGGGACCACCTCTCGAAATTACTTCGGGGAGGGGGCTATTGTGCTTGTTAAGCACCCACTATGTCTAACTAATTAGGACTTTAGTAGTTAGGTGGTCCCTGCGACCTGCCGTTGATCGTTTCGCCATTTTTGTGGGAGATCAAGGACAATCTGGGAGGCTGCTATGCATACCGCGTCCCAAATGTCCCGGTCTTGGCACATCCTCTGGACCAGATTATCCGGAGTCATGTCGTGACCGCTAACGGCTATCATGCCGAATCTCGCACCGTCGAAGCGAGGACATGTGACATGCGGAGGACTGTGTATGCCCATATTTGTGCAGATATTGTCTGAATCAGCCGTGGCCTGACAAAATCTGCTTTAAGTGGAAGTTCACTTCACCGTGTCGCCTGCCAACCTACCCGGAGAGTTCCGGGACTAGTCGGTGGGTCCACCGACCTTTGGTGGAGTTATTCCATCTCTTTTGCCACTTAACCGGCTCTAGTGGTCTTTCGAAGACCTCTTGTTCCACGTAAAAAAATCCGTTCTCATATTCCAGAACAAAAAATCACAACATCGTGAACTAACATCAATTCGAAATATGTGACTTTCTACTCATAAACGTGATTCCTTAAATCATATTTCCATGAAAAGAATCACGATGTCGTGAACTCAATTCATGTCTGTTTGGCATTTCGTAACACAATAAAAATGACTGGGAATCATGATCCTCGATCATAATAACGTGAACTCTTAAATATATTTGCGTGATTTTGTTCCTCTTATCGTGAACGTTGTTCGTGAACTGTCATTTTATTGTAACGCTTGTAAAAACTCTAGTCAGTCATTGTTGTGAGGTGTAAACGAAAGTGAAAGTTTTAAAATGATTTTGAATTGAGTACCTAGAGAAATATTTCGAAAGTGTTTCTTTACAACCGCAGGTGGTGATGGTTGGAACGCCAAATAAAGCAGCTGGATTTTGTATTGTCTTTGGTGGCGCAGAATACAAAGCCGATAATATTCATCATGCTATATGTTTATGCCTACAAGTATCGTTCGTATTAAGTCTTAAGTATGCACCGGATTGTAAAACAGTCTGGATGTTCATACAATCATATTTATTCGGGATACATGCCTTAGTTCTAGAAATGCCGAAGGTGACTCAAGATGTTATCAGAAGCATTTCTTAACTAAACGACCTAATCTAACCAAATGTATAATTCATAAGAATCCTACATTTAACTTTTCTTATTTAACGATAATTTTATTCAATGATTATTCCTTTTTATATGTTTTCAGTTTATACTTACAATAAAATGCAATACGCATGCATGCGTATAATCGAATACCTTTAGCATTTTTTTCTACTCCTCATGCGAAAGTATACTCTCATGTTATTTTATAAATTCTTGAATTTTGTTCTAATATTCATGAACAAAAATTTCGTTCCAAATACAGTCCGTGAACTACGTGGCTGCTTTTGTGAACTGTATCACGATATAAATACGATTTCGGAAACATTAATCATGAATACGTGAACTAAATCATGATTACCAAGAAAAGTTTTCACGTTTCCGTGACACATATTGCATGCAACTACGTTACTCTAGCGTTATATTAATTTTGCGGTACAAAGTTCACGTATTCATGACTTTTGTTCATGGTGTATTTTCGTAAATGAAATTTTGACTTGTTCTGAAATTCGTGACTCGAGGTTGACGTATTCCGGAACGATTTTTTTTCGTGTCCGATGCACAGTGATGCCATTCCATACAAAAAGCGGAAAAAAGTCTAAAAATTGATTATCCTTAGCTAAATTATGTGTTTTTCAGTAATTTTGAGCCGTTAATATCAAATATGCTATCTAAATTGTCAGGTTGGGCCTGCTTAGGGGAGAGATGGGCACTTTATGATCCCCTGAAATATCCGGAGCATTCGATAAAATGGTAAATTCATTAGTCTCGTCCTATAACAATACGATTTTTCTCAAAACCGTTTGTACTTAAAATGTTAGAAGTAAAAGCGATGTGGAGAACAATTTACGCCGCTGAGTAGTCATTGCATGGTCTTCCGAAAGCTCCGGAACATCCGTAAAAATTGATTATTCAACAATTCTTTACCAAAAAAAGATGAAGTAATTTTTGCAATTTCGCAATATTTGGTAGGCATATTTCCTGTTTGAAAAAAAAAAATATGACTCGAATTTTTCATTTTGTTATTATGATTTTTGTTATTGTGATTTTTGATATAGGGTTGTCCATAAAAACGATGTTTTAGATAATATATATTTTTAAAAGATTTATAAAATTTCGAACCACTGGACCGATTTTCATTCTTGTTAATGATTCTTCAGCATATTGGCTGTTTAACCCCTCTAAATCAGCTCTTGGACTCATTTGCGCAGCAAATACAAGCTCTTCCGTTTAATAATTAGCTCTCAGCTCTGTAGCTTACTTCTCTCACAATGCTCGTCAAAACTCTTTCGGAGTCTTCCGATTTTCGTATGTCTAATGCCAGACACCATTATAAACAGAATAATAACAACTGAGTTAGAAATGCCGTTACATTCATACAATTCACACACACACAGACATGTGTTCAGATCATCGAGCTGAGTTCGTTGTATATAACACTCGTCCCTCCAGGCCTTGGATTGAAAGTCGGATTCCCAAGATATACATATTCACTTCTTTGTAAGAAGGGTAAAACCGTGATAGTCTAGTACGAAATGTATGTATTTACCAATTTTACGAGTTTCCCAGACATTCCAGGGGTCCGGGCCCCTAGCGCAAGTTTGCGCAAGATGAAACCTAGATTCTCAGAAAGCTGGCAAAAAAATCTTTAAAATAAGTCTATTGTGGTGAATGTGCGCATGTGTGCTCACATTTGAAAACTTTGTTGAAGTTTTTTTTCCGATTCTCCATACATTTTATATGGAAGCAAAAACTACGACCATGTACACTGATAGGCAAAATAAAGTGCCCACCTCATCGTTTTTTCAATTTCTCTCATTTACTTGGTTCAAATTAAAGTAAACACACTGTATTTTTTTTATTATCTTATTTTTTATATTCTTTTTAAGTTTCACTTATGGAATACTGAAAAAAAAGGAGTTTTACTTAAAGAAAAAAAAAATCAATTTGTGATGAAAAAAAAAACAGTGACAAAATAACGTGCCCACTTCAAAAATCGATATGTTTTCGATAAGTTTGGAAGACCCCTCAATTGTTTATGTTTTGATATTTTGACATGTTTTGAAGCAAATGGCTCAACCTGGTGCATTTGTATACGTGATCGCATTTGATTCAATTGAAAAAAAATGGAGAACGCAGTGCTTTCGAAAGCAACTCCCTTGTGTATCCGAAAATTGGTCGTTCGTGATGTGCAAAACGGCGAATCGCACCGGGCTGTCGCTAAGAAGTACAGTATCAGTAAGGCAGCGGTTGGCAAAAATCTTCTGAAGCTTAAAACGTTTGGATCAGTGGTGGATCGCCCTGGCAGAGGCAGGAAGCGGAAAATGGATGCGAGAACGGACACCAAGATCATGCGCGAAGTCAAGAAGAACCCGAAGGTAACTGTCCGCGAGATCCAGGAAACCCTTCAGTTATCAGTTTCCGGTCGAACTGTTCGTCGCCGTCTCGTGGCACAGGGGTTGAATAGCAAACTTGCCCGGAAGCGCCCATTTATCAGCAAGGCAAACAAAGCCAAACGGCTTAAGTTTGCTAAGGAGCATGCTGATAAGCCCCTAGAGTTCTGGAAAACGGTTCTCTGGACGGACGAATCAAAATTCGAGCTGTTTAACCGAAAGCGGCGGGTTCGTGTTTGGTACAGATCGGGAGAGGAACTTCAGGAGCGCCACATCCAAGGCACGATGAAGCTTGGAGGAGGAAATGTGATGGTCTGGGGGTGTTTTTCGTGGGGTGGCATTGTGAAAATAATGACGGCAGATTCTTACAGCAACATCCTGCGAGAAAATCTGGAGGTTTCGCTGATCCAGACGGGCCTTGAAGAGAAGTTCGTATTCCAGCAGGACAACGACCCGAAGCATACTGCCAAGAAGACCAAGTCTTTCTTCGGGTCTTGTCGGATCAAACCGCTGGAATGGCCTCCACAAAGCTCGGACCTCAATCCCATCGAGAATTTGTGGGCGATTCTCGATGCCAGGGTTGACAAAACTGGTGTTACCAATAAAAATAACTATTTTGAAGCCCTGGAGCGCGCCTGGGAAGAGCTAGATCCACAGCACCTAAAGAACCTGGTCGAGAGCATGTCGAAGCGCCTGCAGGAGATCCTGAAGGCCAAAGGAGGACACATCAATTATTGAAATGCTTTTATTTTACTTTTATTTATGTTTTCTGTAGCCTAAATGAAGTGGGCACTTTATTTTGTCACTGTTTTTTTTTTCAACACAAATTGATTTTTATTTTTCTTTAAGTAAAACTCCTTTTTTTCAGTATTCCATAAGTGAAACTTAAAAAGAATATAAAAAATAAGATAATAAAAAAATACAGTTTGTTTACTTTAATTTGAACCAAGTAAATGAGAGAAATTGAAAAAAACGATGAGGTGGGCACTTTATTTTGCCTCTCAGTGTAGGACCCATACTTTGAAAAATAGTAAAGAGCGCAATTTTCTTCCATCTTCATTAAATTTTGGAAAAAGAAATATCGAATATTGTAGAATATTAATTAAATATATTTATTGTAAAATGAGAAAGTTGATTTTTCGATTTTTTTTTCCGCCTTGGAATCACTGTGCGATGGTCCGAGCATTTACAAACCTATTCAGGAAGAACTTTCCAGGCTGGACATAGGTTTGCTAGGTAGGTTCTACGTAGAAGTGTTATTTGTATGTCTTATCGTTTCCAATCATTGACAATGTTAACAATGTTGGATTCCACTCGTTGGTGCGCTGCTTTGACTTGAACACCGAGGAAGACATCCTTTCCACGATCAACGTGAACATCCTGGCTACTACGCTGAATGTCAAGTGGTCGTGCCATCGGTCGTCAAGACTAACATGTCCCAGCACTACCAGGACGGGATTTCGTGGTACATGAGCGTGGCCAATGTTGAGAAACTGGCACGGTTCGGAGTGTTTACGATCGGGAAGACGATGCACATTTGCGGTGGTTGGAAGCGTGCTTTTCCGGCAGGACATGAGATATGGAGCTGATTGAAGAATATTGATAACCTTTTTGATTTTCAGTTTTGTTGGAAGGACGTTGTTCCGTTGTCGTGGGCGATTGCCCTTATTGCTAAAGTGACAGCACAAGGAGTCGGACGGTGATATGGGTCAATGTTTCATTAAAAAAAAAAGGTTTGTTGATGTTGCTTGATGATAAGAAATTATTGCGTTTTCCAAAGCGTAAATCTCACAGGCTACTTCGATCTAATGAAAAAGCACAAATTCCACTCACGTCCTGCAAAACTGCATCATCCCACAACCAGTCTTCCGGATGCGAACCAAACATTCGTAAACTGCCACTTTACACGTGAGCAACAGGTTTCACCTTTTTAATGACATGAATGGTTCTGGTCGCCAATAACCGAAAAAAAAAAACAACAGAAATTCCACTGAGAGCACGCAGGTATCCCTTTTTGATCCGATCGAAGAATAAAAGAATTCGAACCCAAACAGCTACCGGGTCCATTTTAATTGACTAAATTTTCCTTTACTCCCGCCATTCGTCAACACACTCTCACACCGGAATCAACATTCTGATTCCGAAAACAGATGGTCCGGAGTTGAACGCAAACGAGAAGACAAAAGCAGCGACGATTTCCGAAATCACTTACCACGATCCACGACCCTCGCCATATCAATCGCCGATGGCAGAACAATGATCCATAAATTGGATGGCGAAAATTATTGTCCCCGTGGAATTCCGATGGCAACACTGCGCTTCCTAGCGGGAGAAGGTAAAGTGGAAGTCGAAGAAAACAAAACAAACAACCACCAAAAAACAAAACAAAAAAAAAATTCAATCGAAGGGAAAAGGACAGCGAGACAGTTTCCACAAAAAAAAGCCGATAACCAATCACGTCGTGCGTCCATTTTGGACATTGCTCGCCGCGACTGGTAACTTGTTTCGGAGTGTTTTTGTTTTTTGTTTCCTTTCTTCGAAACAGTTTGTCACGACAGCCACGGTTCGATGGATAAAGACGACTGGGAATGCAGCACAGCGTCTCGTTTCGTTTCAGCATTTTCGTCCTGAGCTTCTACAGGGCCTAGTTTTGTTACGGGTTTTTGGTTTTGGCAGGGGTGACCGCGGCTTCTGACTTTCTCTGCTCTGAGGTTCGCTAACCGAAAGAGAGGTTGACTTTTCATGAAGGAAATGTTGGGGAGATCTCGTCCTTGCGCATAACAAATTAGCAATTTAAAAATACTGTGAACTTGAGTGAAATATAGGTGAGCGCGGCATTATTAACTCGTTGGTGTTGCTTTCCAATTTGAGCTATCCAATCGACTAGATGCTTGCACATCTGGATGTCTTAAACAATCTCTAAATAAGCAGGAGTAACTTTGCCTCATTCGGCATAACCTACTTTTGCCTCTTATAGGGAAGATGTACCTATATTAATCTCATTGTTCCTATATTCATCCTACTTGAAATAAAACGATATACACGTGACAGGATTAGTTAGTAATGTTTGTTGTAGTTATTTAACGTAAGCAAACATTATTAGAAAACGAAACCGATCCTTCAACTGCCCAATTGTTTGATTCATCGTAGGATGAATATAGGAACAATGAGATTAATATGGGGGCAGTTTCCCTAGTTCTTTTGGCCGTTATTAGGAATTGTGTCACCAAATGGTACGTTTCAGAACAAATTATGTTTTCAGTTTTACGTCTTATTATATTTCATTAAAAAAAAACCTTTCACGAGCTTATTAAAGTCTATTTCATTTGGCCGCACAAAAAGGGTGAATTCTCCGACAGGAAATGACGTAAAAAAAATCTGAGGGCATCTTTTTGTAGGATTTTATTAAGTTTTAACAGAAACATTCACGAGCTTATTCTCCTGCTTTTCGGATGAATTTTCTATTTATTGTTTGCTTATTTCCACCCATCATTTTTTGCACAGTTATACTATCTACTTTTTTTTAATTCATCTATTTGGACAGGCTCAATCCAATCAACTAAACAAAGCCAAGTAGAACTAGAGTAAGGGGGTAGAACAGATTACATGCGGCCGTCTCGAGGTTAATAGAAAACATAATTTAATGGATTGGAAGATGGGAGGGAATTTAAATTAAGGTTTACATAACACATTTATTTAAAATTCTAAATCATCTCCTCATAACTCATAACTTTATAACTTTTGGTTTACTTTTGACATGAACATTTTCGAGAAAAAACAACAAACACAGATAAAAAGAAACTAATAAAAAACATTCAGGTTAAACAAACTACAAACTTAGGCTAATGTTAGTCAAACACACATAGATAAGTTTCATAAATTCCAGTTTCAAGTATGGTTTACATAAAACATTTATTTTCAATTATAAATCGTCTAATTCATAGCTGTAAAACTTTTGTTTTTTTACTTGAACATTTTCAAGAAGAAAAACCAAAAAACAGATATTTAAAAAAAACTAAAACTTAACATACACCGTGTCCAATATATTCTCATACATAAGAAAACTCTATTTATTTCAATTCGATAATCCAGATTTTATTGAATTATTGAGAGTGTGAGCTGTTTAGTGGAATACCTGTAACTAGAAAATAAGAAGAATGATTAGTAATTTCCATTTAATTCCAACTACCTTTATTGCTTATCTTGACAGATACGCGTATTTCGTCTACAATGTGCAGACTTCTTCAGTGTCGTCGAGTATTAGTACACGACACTGAAGAAGTCTGCACATTGTAGACGAAATACGCGTATCTGTCAAGATAAGCAATAAAGGTAGTTGGAATTAAATGGGAATTACTAATCATTCTTCTTATTTTCTAGTTACAGATTTTATTGATAACTTTACCCATTATATTGCAATATAATACTGATCAACTACAGCATATGTTTTGGAATAACACCGCCTTTAACCTTCTTGACCAGCTCCAGACGTTCTTCGAAACCGTCACAGGCGGCACGCATGTCTTCCATCGGCATTTTGTCCCAAATTCGTTTGATTACGGTTTTGAATTGGTTCATATTAGTCGTCCAGTGGTCATTTGCCATCGCCAGCATGTATGACCATACGAAATAATACAAGGGATTCAGATCTGGTGAACTGGGAGGCCATTCGTTCTTGTCCAAAAAGTCGGTCAAATTTTCTCGGCAACAGCCCTGAACGAGATTTGCAGTATGCGATGGCGCTCCGTCCTGCTGAAACGCATAGTGATCATCTCCAAACACCTCTTGTACATATGGCTTGACAACTTTCTCCAAAACTTCCGTTTTATAATATACGGCATTCACTTTAACGCCTTTTTCGATTAAAACCAGTGGTAATTTGCCTCGCTTGCAAATTCCTCCCCAAAACCATCACTGACGCAGTACTTTGGAACCGTGGAATATTCCTATCACTCTCTGGAACAGTTCTCGAAGAGAGAGCCCACAATCTGTCGTTCTGGACATTGTGGGATTGTTGCAAGATGAATAACTTTTCGTCGGAAAAGATAAATTCTTCCCCACCGTGCCGCGACAAAAGCAGACTTGCTCTTTCGAGTCGTTTCTGCTTGGAAGGTTCCTAAACTCCGTGAACCTTACGTTTCTTGAAAGCTGGGAATCCGAGGTCCTTTTGCAGTATATTGTGCATCGACGATCTCGAAACATTCAGATCTGCGGCCATTTTACGTACAG
Source organism: Aedes koreicus (assembly GCA_024533555.2). Lineage (NCBI taxonomy): Eukaryota > Metazoa > Arthropoda > Insecta > Diptera > Culicidae > Aedes > Aedes koreicus. Next base: position 576,636 of record JAHHFK020003686.1, read on the forward strand.
AGCGCTTTGATTTTCGTCTAATCCGTTCCCTGACCACTTTAACAACTCGTGCAGTCCGCACCGTACGAGTACGACCGGATCTCTTCCGGTCATCCAACGAGCAGGTGTCACGGTACCTTTGGATGGTTCGGTAGACAAAATCCCGCTTTAACTCCTTCATCGCTGGTAAAAGATAAACACAGTGAAAACAATCGGAAATAACCTAAAAGCGTTTGTATAAACATAGTGCAAAACTACACCAACACATACGTGAAGCATGTTGAGTAGTTCCACGACACCAATGCAAGCAAAAAGTGTGTGAGAATATATTGGAAACGGTGTATATGTGAAACAAATAACAATTTAAGGCTTATATTAGACAAAAACACATAAATGAGTTTCACAAACTCCAGATCACGTAGAGCCAAAATATCTCAAACCGGTACATTGGGTTGTCTACCTCGAGCCCAAAGGGAATCATAAAGCTCAGATCTGACTCCACGATGCTCGGCACATGACCAAATAATGTGATCTGCGTCCTGGTTACCTTTTCCACATTCACATAGATTGCTATCGCTCAGCCTAACTCGGTATAAATGAGAGTTCAAAGAATAATGATTGGACATGAGGCGAGATATCACACGAATGAAGTCTCGACTCACATCCATCCTTTCAAACCAATATTTCTTCGTCACCTTAGGGATGATAGAATGTTGCCATCGCCCCAAATCTCCTTTATACTGCCATTTATACTGCCAGCCAGCCAGGAAAACATTAATTGAAAGCGATTTCTCGATCATAAATATCGCCTTCCATAGCGCCCACCTTTGCAAGCGAGTCCGCTCTCTCATTGCCCAGAATTAAACAATGAGAAGGGATGATAAAATATCGCGAAGATAAAGCATTTAAAAGCTCCTGTATTTTCATGGGAAAATAAGAGATGTGCCTTACCGGCCTCGAGGAGCGAATAGCCTCTAAAAAATTAAGACTACACCCAAAAGTTGAATAGGTTGCAAAAATGCAATTGCAGTTTTTGCAATCATATCTTGAGAAATCCGCATGGCTCAGCAAAGGTAATGTTGCCCATCTTGATCCACAGAACGTTTTATGGGACAAACGAAACAATGTCAGTATGTGCAAGAGGCTGGCAGACACAGATAGCTCGAAACAAATGTTTTCGCTATACCGCTTAGTGCCTCGACAGTCGAAGCAACCGTAGGGACTTTGTTCAATCATCACTAACATTTCAATATGAGTTAGTCAATACCACACAATTTCGCAACGCTGTTGGCCACTGTTGAAACACCGTCGTCATGTGTTCTATTTTTATTTTCACTCATCACTGGACTCCCTAAGCCCCAGCAAAAAATAAACTCAAAAGGAGAGGGTTCCTTTACCATGTATGCAACAAAACGGAGTGTGTACAAACTACCGCTAGAAACTATCACAAGCTATCAGTGGTACATGAGCGCGATCCAACACGTTACTTTTGCCTGTTGATGTGGCGGATTCGTCCGTGCCTTGACCTACCCGCAGTGGGATGTTTGGCAATGATAACGTCCTTGGTCCGAGTTCCACTTTGCCCATGCCCTTTCGCTCAATTTTCAATACTTCTATTCTATTTCCAACCTACCATACACTGACGGAACTTTCAACACTTTCTCTTCATATTTTTCATTCTAGCTAACATTACTGTCCACTCTTGGTGCCTCATGGTGATGAGCGAACATCTCCTTCTACATCATATTTCAACTTGTTCAGTTTCATCCAAAGTCACGGTGTGCACTTGTTTTTCTACTACAGATAGAGGAGAGGTCCCAAACCATCATAAGAACCTTCCCCGGCTCCAAAACCCGTGTGTACGTAACCACACCTGTTGAATAAGTTTTGAACAAGTTTTCAGAATAAAGTTCCTCTGTAGGATAAAAAGCCGAATTTTGACAGCAAATTTTTATCTTAGACTAGATAAACCCGGTGCAAGTTTCGCTACGCTTGGTCGTAAATGAAAGAAAATTTAATAGAATTGGCACGTTTATGTTTTTTTTTCGGAATAAATTTTGGTTAAATATTTTCGTTGGCTAATGTATGTAATTTCTACAAAAAAAAGTGTGTGTGATTTTAATTAAACCCTCGGATCGTTAGTTTCTACCATGTTTTTTGTTCTGTGTAGAAGCATTTCATAGAAAAAACATTAATCTTCAAACTATTTGTATGAGACACCCCCCCCCCCTCTAGAGAGGGGAGGGTCTTGAACCACCATAGAAATTAATCCTGCTTCCAAAGACCCCCACATGCCAAATTTGGTTCCATTTGCTTCATTAGCTCTCTAGTTATGCAGAAATTTGTGTTTCATTTCTATGGGATCCCCCCCTTTCAGACGGGGAAGGAGTCTCAAACCATCATAAGAACCTTTTCCAGCCCAAAAAAACCCCTGCCTACAAATTTTCATAACAGTAGGAATAATTCTTATGTTAGGTTGAAACTTGTGTTTCATTTGTATGATAGCCCTCCCACTACCAAAGAGGGGAGGGGTCTCCAAACACCATGGAAACATTTCCTGCCTTCAAAAACCTCCTCATGCCAAATTTGATTCCATTTGTATGATTGGTTCTGGAGTTATGCAGAAATTTGAGCTTCATTAGTATGGTACCCCCCTTCAAGAGATGGGAGGGGTCTCTTACTATCTTAAGAACCTTTTCCAGTCCCAACAACTCCTCTATACAAAATTTCACGCCGAACGGTTAGTAGTGTCCGAGTCTATAAGGTTCAGACAGACATACAGACAGGCAGAAACTCATTTTTATATATTTAGATAGATTTTACTAATAACAACATGTTTACAACGCTTTAAATACAACAGGCCAATATTGGGAACATAGAAACAAATATTTTTCTAACATTGGGTCTAAGGTTATTTTGGTAAATCATCGTTATTTTAACTATGTGAACAGTTAGTTTATATTGTGTGACTATTTTCTATACATCTTGGCTACATTACTCGGTTTATATGTTCAATTTAGTCTAATTTAGATCATTGTTTCTATAATCTGTTGAGCTTAACCAGTAAAGTCATAGTGTCTTAAAAGTTGAGGAAATCTTAAATCACGCGAAAGTGAATAACTTTAAATTGATTAATAATGTCTCAATTGCTTCGGAATGAATCGATCAACATGATAGCAACATGATTTTGTTGATTATCGCTGAATTATTGGCATATTTGGTACATAGGCCGAATGAAGGAGCTAGACTAACATTACATCCCGTTACCCTATATAGATACCCGAGTTAAGAAGTATAATAGATTGACAATAAAATGTATTGTAACCATACAATAGAATCAATAGTATGTTAAATTGACCGTATTGTTCGCGGCAATAAGATAACATTAGAACTTACTGTTTCTACAATAGAATCTATTGTAAATTGAGACATCAACAATAGAATAAGGGGGTTGTATCTAAACAATAAAAAATACTACTTTTTTCTGAACAAATCTGAGTTAGTAACTATTAATTGTATTGTTTCACTAGTGTTGAAAATTCTAGCATATAGGGTGTATAATTGATTTATTGTTTTTTGATTATGCTAATTTGTGTAATCTCTGCAAAATAAAACGTAGGTATGTGTTCAACTAAGCCGTATCCTGTCAGTTTAAACGTAATTTTTTCTTGCATAACCTTTCTTGCATTAACTTCTTGTGCATAATGTAGAACTGAAAGTAACTCATACATCCGCCATTCTTGAGTAAGAAGGGGTTCAAACTTCTATCAGAACATGCTGCTTACACGAGAAATACACATTTTGTGTTTTATTTGCCTGGATAGTTCACATGTTTGGTTGGAATTTGTGTTTCATTTGTATGAGAGCCCCTCGTTCCAAAGAGGGGATGGGTCTCGAATGACCGTAGAAAATTTTCTTGACTTTGAAAACCCCCACATGCCAAATTTGGTTCTATTTGCTAAGTTATTTCTCGAGTTATGTAGAAATTTGTGTTTCGTTTGTATGAGAGCCATGCCTTTCAGATTAGGGAGAAGTCTCAAACCATCATAGAAAATATATATATACTAGCTGAACCCGGTGTGTGCGCTGCTACGCTTGCAACTAAATGAAGGAAAATTTAATATAACTGGCACGTTTATGGTTTTTTTTGGAATGAGTTTTTTTTCTTGAATAAGCAGGGTTTCAAACTTCTATGAAAACATGCTTCTTACCCGAGAAATACACGTTTTATGTTTAAGTAACCTGGATAATTCTCATTTTTGGTAGAACTTTGTGTTTCATTTGTATGGGAGCCCTCCCTTCCAGAGGGGGGTGGTTTCTCAAACCACCATACAATCATTGCCTTCAAACCCCCCCCCCCCCACATGCCAAATTTGGTTCCATTTGCTTGATTAGTTCTCGAACCATCACACTGGGCTCTTATATTATAATAAAAATTTGAGTTTCATTTGTCATACATTTGAGTTTGAACCACCATAGAAACATTCTTGCCTTCAAAACCCCCCACATGCCAAATTTGATTCGATTCGCTTGTTTAGTTCTCGAGTTATGAAGAAATTTGTGTCTCATTTGTATGAGAGCCCCCCTTCCTGAGAGAGTTAGGGTTCTCAAACAATCATAAGAACCTTCCCCAGCCCCGAAAATTCCCAAAACTTTCTGATTGTATAAGGGTCTGACAGACAGACAGACAGACAGAAATTCATTTTTATGTTTATAAAAATCTAGCCTCCAAAAACCCTCATATGCGAAAGTGGTTTATTTACTTGATTAGTTCTCGAGTGATGCAAAAATTTGCCTTTTATTTGTATGGGAACTTCACCTCCCCCCCCAAATGGGGAGGGGTATTGAACTGCCATAGAAACATGTCTTGCCTCCAAAAACCTCAACATGCCAAATTTGGTTTCATTTGCTTCATTGGCTCTCGAGTTATGCTAAAAAATTTGTTTAATTTTTATGGGAGTCTCCCCTTCCAGAAGGCGAAGGGGTCTCAAACCACTTTAGAAAAATTTCTTTCTTTCAGAAACCAGGTTCTATTTGCTTGATTAGTTCTCGAGTTATGCAGAAATTCGTGTTTCATTTGTATGAGAGACCCCTCTTTCAGTGAGCGGTGGGGTCTTAAACCACAATAAAAACATTTCTTGCTTTCGAAAACCGCCACCTGCCAAATTTGGTTCCATTAACTTGATAAGTTCTCGAGTTATTCAGAAATTTATGCTTCATTTGTATGTAAACCCCCCTCACGCCCCCTTCCAGATGGCGGAGGAGTCTCAAACTTCCATAGAAACATTTCTCTCCTCCAAAAACCTTCACATGTCAAAATTTGGTTCCATATGCTTGATTGGTTCTCGAGTTATGCACAAATTTGTATTTCATATGTATGAGAGCAGAGGGCGGAGGGCGGAGGGGTCTCGAGTTACCTTAGAATCATTTCTTGCCTTCAAAAACCTCCACCTTTCAAATTTGATTCCATTTACTTGATTAGTTCCCGAGTTATGTAGAAACTTTTGTTTCATTTGTATGGGAGCACCCCCCCCCCTACCAGAGGGAGAGGAGGGGTCTCGAACTATCGTAGAAACATTTATTGCCTTTAAAATCCCCGCAGGTCAAATTTGGTTCCATTTGCTTTATTAGATCTAGAGTTATGAAGAAATTCTAGTTTCATGTGTATGACAGCACCACTTCTAGGAGAGAGGAGGGGTCTCAATGCTCCATAGGATCATTTTTAGCCTCCAGAAAACCCCACATGCCAAATTTGGTTCCATTTGCTTGATTAGTTCTTGAGATATACAGAAACTTCTGTTTCGTTTGTATGGGAGCCTCCCTTTCTAGAAAAGGGAGGGGTCTTTGCTTACCATAGAAACATTTCTTGCCTCCAAAAACTTCTGCATGCTAAATTTGGGTTCCTTTGATTGATCAGTTCTCGAGTTATGCTATTTGTGCTTCATTTGTATGGGAGTCCCCCCTTTCCAGAGAAGGGAGGGGTCTCAAACTATTATAAGAACCTTCTCCGGTCCCAAAAACTTCTCCATACTTATGAGGTTCGATCCTATAAGGTTCAGACAGACAGACAGACAGACAGACAGACAGACAGACAGAAATCCATTTTTATATATATAGTTAGATAGATAGATCATATCCCAAGTAACATTGCTAACACCATCCGGTTTTATTAAGTTTTATTAAAGTTTTATAAAAGCTACTTGAGATCAATTTGGTTTTATGATGGCACCAAGAGGGGCCAATAGGTTTCATATTTTAGTCAGGTTTATTAGAACCTACACAGCTTGTTTACAACGATCCTAAAACTGTACTTCTCTAATTTTTTTACTCCTATCAAAGGTTTTATTTCGACTTTATGAACTCGTAAAATGCTGTATTGAAATGTCGTTCTAGGAATCACTGATAATTTCTTATTATGGTTACTTGAAACAGCATTTTAAAACCATTTTGCCTCCAGTAAATGCATTAAACGGCAAATTGGCATTGAAGGAAGTCACCAAATAAGACCAAATAGTTTTATAATAGTCATTGCGAATCCAATTCCATCAATTTTCAGGAAATTCATTACTAATTTAATTTAATGTTTTAATTTGATTTATGTTGTTGTGATTTCGCATAATTTCCGAGGCGCATTCATTTTCGATTCTTATCGTGCCAATATTTACCATAAAAATAAATGCGCTGTAGAAAACACAATTTGTTTTGAGTATTTTTCTATCAAACAAAATTTCCCGCAACTCTAGACCTTTTTTTACTGCTAAATGAATCAGAAGAGCAGAGAATCGAACAAAGCAGAATAACAAAAACCAACCTCGAAGTCACAGTGAAGTTTGACAGCTGTGGCCATTTGGCCACATGCTGGTTTTAATGGCACCCAATAGGTTTTATGAAGGTTCTCAAGTGGTCATAACATCTTTTACTAGAACATTTTGAAAATCTTTATGGTCTTATAAAGGTTTTATTGAATTGTTTTCACAACCGTCTATAGAGTGGGCCATTTTGTACAAATTTCGGCTTTAAAGAAGCATAGAGGAGATGCTCGTTGACAAAACAGTTTTGAATGTATTTTTATCAACAAAGCCGGGAGGAGTGCTATACGGCTGGAATACTTGGGATATGACCTATCCGCGTTGAACTGGTGTGCAAGGCCAAGCATGATCATAATCATAGGTAGGAAGTAAAAAAAAGTGAAAAAGAAACCGTACAAAATATATAAAGGAAGCCTAGAAACGGAAGAGCCTGGCATCCTCGCCTTTTCCATTTGCATTTTTTGATCAATCGATCTGCGTTAAGCGTTATCTAGAATTTGAACGACCCTGCCCACATTCTTGCACCATACACTAACCCAAACCGGATCACTTTTCACACAACATGATTAAACACCCATTGCCCCTCATTGACAACCGAATCGATCGAATCCGTCGACCATCGGAATCAATCCATCGTCCCTTGCATGCAGCAAATTGCAACCTTTAGCAAAACCCACATACCATTTACCGACGGGAGGTGAAACCCAATTAAGCGCCCCTGAATGGCCCTGTTGTGGGCCTAATTATGATTCGTAAAAATTTACGACACCTCGTTGGAACTGGGCCGGTCCTTCTGATTCTCCTGAGAATCTGAAGTAAATACGGCGACCCGGCCGGATTGTCTAATAAAATCTGACAATAAATCATGCCCGTAATGATGGCCTCCGTGCGCTCGAAATGGGGCCAATTTGGACGAAAGGGAAAACATCATTACCTTCCAAGCCCCTGATCGTTGAAAAGTTTACAATTTTCGCTCTTATTTCGCGTATTCTTACGTCATAAAATGGGTGCGAGGAAAATTATGATTGTTGTTTCCGAGCTACATGATTGAGTGGTAATAAAATTTTATCGATTTTCTGTCATTTCAACTCGCGTCGAAATGAGGAGCCCGCTAGGTTCTTTTTTTTTTTCGTCTGCTTCCCAAAAAAGTTCCGAACCAACTATTCCTGACCAGCCTTATTTTATCTTCCGTTGTTAATCGTAAACAACAGACACATATAAGCAGAGGTCATCAAGAAGTTGGTCTGGAACTTGAAGACCGAAAATAAAATTGCATGGTTATTAAGACTTAACGGCGGCTTGGAGCACGTTGACCGTGATGTGGTTGAGGTTGGTTTTTCTTTCCAAGCCTTCAAAATGAGAAATTAAGTAATACAACCGAAATTTCGAAATGAGTTTTAAGTTTAATTAGGATTTTATTGGATGGCCGAGGAACATAAATGGCTGTAACTGTTCGAAAATTATATTGGATAACTAGGTCATAACGGATTTCTTTGGCCGGGTTGTCGGAAGATGGCGTCTCGATCGAAAATAAACTTGACATGTTCCACTAACGAGCTATCGATTTGCATCGCCCCGTTGTTATTAGAGCTACGTCAAACAAAGTTAAGCAGTACATCACCTTGATAATGACTTAATTAAACCTTCCACCCAAGCAACGTTTATCCGGCCGACCAAATGGCATTTTCGCGTGATCGCCATCTGCGCCCAAAAAACACTTGCGACCACTTTGATCTTACGCCCCGAAACCAGCCTACCTTAGGGACAGTGATGTCAGATTTATTCAATTTCCACGGTTGCCTTTCGTGAACTCCTCCATCGAGGACTAACTGATTAGCCGGCATCTCTGCCGGAGGATGCAATTTTTATCACATTAGTGGACCAGCGAAAATCCACGCCACCGTTTTCATTCGAGGCGGCGGCGTGGTCAATGGGGGGGATTTTCTCACCACCAGCTAACTGCGGGAGCGTCGATCGCACTGACATCGAGAAGCGAACACACCTCGCCTTGGCCGCCACCACAAGGATGTATTTTGATGTTGTGGGTATCATTAAGTCATCAAGATGAAAAATAGGGATTTGAGGCCCGAGTGTTGCCCGAAATTGGAGCACATTAAGGGGCATCTGAGAGGGTAAAAGTAATCACACTTAACCCATGGGACGAATGCGTGCTGCACTAACGACGGGAGTTTCCAGCCACGTCATCTGCGTCAATGAGATTTTATATTAAGTTATTAAATTGATATCAAATTCACTTGATTATGGCGGCGGAATGGGTTGGCTGGATGGTGATGAATAATTTTGAGCCCCTTAAATTGCGTGTTGATGGCGTTTTTCAGTGGGCCAATTTTCGGAACCGTACTTGCTCAAGTTGGCGCTGAATAATTTTCGTCCCGGATGGAGGCAATCTTGGTCTGCGCAGGAGAGCCCAGGCGTCCTGATAATAGGGTAATTGAGCATAAAAATTATAATTTGAGGATATATTTCGCTCTGTTTTCTGTTTAACAAGGGAGTGGTGAAGGAGTTCAAGAAGTTATTTTACCTTATTTAGGGATTTTTATCGAGTCGATTGACGAGAAATTTCGAGCGTTAAGTAATTTCTGAAACTTTCTAAGTATAACGACTGTTTCAGAAAGTATAAGCACACCTTATTTTAACGGTCACTTTGAATATAATAAAATATTTCAACATGTTTTGGCTGCGTCCTTTTGTTTGCATATTTCTGAATGACATAGCATCAAAAAAGTGCTCAGTTTTGTGTTACCTATCAAAATGCGCGATCTTACTCCGGAACAACGAAAAAGTATCGTGCACAAATGGTGCACTGCGAGCGGACTCTCCTTGAGAAATTTGGCCAAGGAACAGGGTAAGCGCCGGAGCGGTACGATCTGCGATTCGAAAATATAGAGAACAGTGTACCTTTTGAAGATGCGCCAAAGAGTGATAGGAAATCCGGTCCTGTTAGTCCGGATAACGATAAAAAGATCAGGAATGCCTACAAGCGAAAACCAGTGACTTCCGTTCGAGATGTTGCGAAAAAACTAGGGACCTCGTCGAGTAACGTCATGCGTGCCAAAGAAAGACTTGGGCTAAAAACATACCGGAAGCAGAAAAAACCCAAAAGGAACCCAAAACAGGCCGCGTCCGTGAAACCACGGTCCCGACAAACTCTACAGTTCGTTATTCTGTAGAAATTCTGGGTATATAATAATGGACGATGAAACGTATGTGAAACTAGATTACAAAACGCTTCCCGGACCACAATTCTATACTGTAAGCGAAGACAATGACATCCCGAAACGGAGAAGGCAATTTTTACCGAAAAATTCGTTAAGAAGGTTATGGTTTGGCAGGCAATATGCGAGTGTGGTTAAACATCTAGTCCGTACATCACAACGTAGACGGTGAACACTCAGAAATACGTTAAGGAATGTCTCCAGAAGCGATTATTGCCGATGATCAGGCAGTACGAAGGTCAAGTAGTGTTTTGGCCTGATTTGGCGTCATGTCACTACGCAAAGGACACTTTAGAATCGTACAAAAGTCAAAATTTATGTTTCGTGCCGAAAGACATGAATCCGTCGAACTGCCCGGAGGCACGGCCAATCGAGACTTTTTGGGCTTTAACCAAAGCAAAGCTTTGAAAATTTATAAAACCAGCGGACGACATCCAAAAATTTAAAAAAGATTGGCTAAAAGTGGTCGAAATGGTGGGAAGTACCACTTGTCTAGAAGCTAATGGGTCATGTTCGAGGAAAAGTTAGGAGTATTGGCTATGATTAAATATTTTGATTAAACGAGAGTAAAATATCATATAAAACACTTTTTTTTTTTTTTTTTTTTTTTTTTTTTTTTTTTTTTTTTTTTTTTTTTTTTTTTTTTTTTTTTTTTTTTTTTTTTTTTTTTTTTTTTTTTTTTTTTTTTTTTTTTTTTTTTTTTTTTTTTTTTTTTTTTTTTTTTTTTTTTTTTTTTTTTTTTTTTTTTTTTTTTTTTTTTTTTTTTTTTTTTTTTTTTTTTTTTTTTTTTTTTTTTTTTTTTTTTTTTTTTTTTTTTTTTTTTTTTTTTTTTTTTTTTTTTTTTTTTTTTTTTTTTTTTTTTTTTTTTTTTTTTTTTTTTTTTTTTTTTTTTTTTTTTTTTTTTTTTTTTTTTTTTTTTTTTTTTTTTTTTTTTTTTTTTTTTTTTTTTTTTTTTTTTTTTTTTTTTTTTTTTTTTTTTTTTTTTTTTTTTTTTTTTTTTTTTTTTTTTTTTTTTTTTTTTTTTTTTTTTTTTTTTTTTTTTTTTTTTTTTTTTTTTTTTTTTTTTTTTTCAATCAGTGGCAGATGAATATAACTCTGGAATGTGAAGGTCTTATTGCAACTAAATAAAATATAAACCATTTAATTATGCATGAATCAAAAAAATATGTATTTATTCATGACATATAGATATACATAATCAGCAGAATTGAAGAGCATTTATTAATTTTAATAATTTCAATGATTTAAATTCATAGAAAAACACCTTTACATACAATGAAATAAAATATCTGTATTATTGGAATCTGTTCCTTGTAACCTTGTAGCAAATGAAATTTAATTATTATTATTAATTTTTAGTAAATATTTTCATTATGATATACTAATATATATAATGATGAAATGATGAAAATAATACGATGTTGTAATAGTATACACATAAAAATTAAATGCACCTATTTGTCTTTTTGCTTGATGTTAGATGATGAAATTGAAATGGCGAAAATTCCAAAGTGGTTAATAGAAAGTTGATCACGGGAGCCAAGCAGAATAGAAAGAAAATTTAAGAAACAATTAGCCGAAATAACTTTCTATGATTATGATTCGCCCAAAAACGGAAGCTTAATAAATCCACAAAAAAGAAAAAAAAACAGAGAGAAAAAGAAAAATAAATTTGAATTCTCGATAACTCTTGCTTTCTATGGGCCCATAAATAATTCTTTATATCTGTGCAATAGAAAATGAGAATCATAAACAATTTTAGTTTTTGAATTATTAAACTTTTCTTGAAATTTTATTTAGTAGAATTTGTCGTATGATCCTTTCTAAACAAAAACGTCAAAAACCATCCTATCTTTTCAAATACATATCGTGGGTTAGGTCGGCTAAAACTTACGACGATGCATAAATGCGAACCTGAGAATAGCTTTAAAAATATTGTGAAGGGATGTTATAATATAAAATGATAGTAACAATTATATTTGTACTGTCTGCATGTCTGTAGACTGATGTCCAGCTGCAATTGTAGACGTACTTGCATTATCATTGCCACGAAGGAAACAAAATTAAAATTATTAAACAACACTTGGGAATTCCATAGATGATCTGAAATTATACACCGTATAAAGAATACTTCCATTTTTTGTGGTAGGGTAAGATTTCAGCATGCCACCTTCCTACATCGCGTTGGTGGAACTGCTTCCCAAGGTATAGCTGACGCGATACAGCGTTTATTACTCAACCGCTGGATGCCAGGAGCTGTTTGAGCTGCACCTCCTTGGTGGACAGACGCTCGGAACGCACCTCCTCAATCTAGCTGAAGTCAGAAGGACAACAGTGCCCAGGCTGCACTACCAGCTAAGTACGCAACCCTTAGCTGGCGGTCTTTGTCATCTCTTGACCCGTGGAAGCATGAGGTAGGAACTTGTGAGGACCAGTGCTATGTTGCGGGGACGTACGCTCCATCCCAGTTGTCTACTCACCATTTTTGCAGCCCCTCGACGTATTTTCATAGTTATTAGCTTAAAATCTAACACACAAAAATACCTGTCATTCATGATTCAATAAGTTTAAAAAGTTCATTAATGGTTGCTTTACAGTACTTCTATGAAAACTTCAAAGTTACAGCATTAGACGGTTACATTTCTCCAGTTTGAACGAAATCTCGAACCTTCCTCTTGATGGAGCCCAGCAGCTCCCGTAAAGCGGAAACGGACACGGCATCAGCGCATTTGCATTTGCTGGATGTCCTTGACTGTCCGCCGCTTCGTCAATGTCTATGTTTGGAAATTGCCCAGTATTCTTCGATTGGTCAAAATTTCGGGCAATTCGGAGGATTCATTAGATTGGGGACAAAATCGCTCTTGTTGGCAGCATACCACTCCAGAACTACCTTAGAGTAGTGGCAGCTGGCCAAATCGGGCCAAAAAATGTCTTGGCCCCTATGCTTGCGGATGAACGGCAATGCACGCTTTTTCAGGCATTCTTCGATGTAAACTTGGGATGTCATCGTCGAGAATGTGACGAATGGTTCCGTTTTCAGGCCACAACTGCAAATCGCAAGCCAAATCATGGCCTTCTTCGCGAAATTGTCGGCAAACACGAAATTGAATCTCTCCGGCACATTCGTCACGTTAAGTCGCGATGTAAAATTTTTGACCGGGAAGCTGCTTAAAATCGAGTTTGACGTATGTTTCGTCATCGATCAAAGTGCAGCCCTTGTGTTTCGTGAAAACCCGGTTGTACAAGAGCTTTGCACGCCTTTTGGCCACGAAATTATGCTTCATGTGCCGGTTTGGATTTCTACTGGCTTTGTACGACTTGTATCCTTCCTAGCAAGGATGTTCCGCATTGTTTAAAAGTTGGCGTTGTACCTTCTGACCACAGCATGGATCGAAAGACTGGGGTTGGCTTTAGCGCACCTCAACACCTTGCTGCGCAGCTGACGATCCCTGGTAATAGTTTTTTTGTAGGTTCGTTGGTTCCTTACCACACTCAGGGATTTCTTGTAGGTTTTGAACACTCGACAAACTGTTGTTTTCGGCATCTTCAGCACTTTACCCAGCTTGGAATCGGACCACTCCGGATTTTACAGGTGTTTGTGCAAGTTAACGACCGAACCACATAGCAGCATCAGCTTTTGATGTGAGGTCCACTGCCGTTGGCAACAACGTCAAGTGGCACCAATCGAGCGTCGTTTCTGCTGAGTGGACTCAACCGCCGAGGGACTATCATCGCTGATTCAGCAAGAGGTTTTACTGTCGGTGGGTAGCAGAAAAGTATATTGCCCAGAATAGAGCAGTCTTAGTTTGTACGTCAAAGCGTTTGTGTCGTCTTTCATTCTTCAAAAAGAAATGCAACCCTGGAGAGTTAGCTCACGCATCACGTTGAACGTCGACGTCTCTATTTGTTTCGCCACATCTCGAACAGAAGCCGATGGTTTCTGCATATAGGCATCCCTGATCTTCTTAGCAAGCAATAGCAGGACTCACAGAATTGAATTTTCGACCACTCCTCGGTGCACCTTCAAAAGTACACTATTCTACGTACATATTTTTAACCGCAGTTTTCTTAAATTAAATTTTCTTAAAGAGATTCCACTCATAGTGTACCATTTGTGCACGATACTTCTTCTCTGTCCCAGAGTAATCCCACGCATTTTGAAAGTCATCCAGAAACTAAGTTTTTTCTTGATGCTATGACGTACAGAAACGTGTAGGCAAAAGAACGCAGCCAAAATAAATTGAAAAATTTAATTCAATTCATAACTACCGTTAACATTTGATGTGCCTATAATATCTGGAAAAGTCAATAATAATGAAAATTACGATGAAAGGAAACGTTACTGGCTTACTTGGGATTACAGTTTGACATGTTGAAATATCAATTAACCTAACAAATTAATCAGATTGCTGATTTTGGTAATATGATCATTTTTCAGCCTTTAGATCATCTATAAAGTTTTCATGGACGCTGCTGACCACCTTTTCTTGAAGTCTGACATGTTGTGGGCCTATTGGAGGTTCCGCTTGGCGATTGCCCAGTAGCGTTCGATCGGTCACAATTGGGGACAGTTTGGTGGGTTGATATCTTTGTCAACGAAATCAACGTTGTTATCAGAAAACCTCTGTTGATTTTATTTGGCATAATTGACAGAGGCCAGATCCCGCCAGAAGAGGGGAGGACTGTCATGCCTCCGATTTAGGGGAAGGATGTGAATACTCGTATCGGTGCCTTCAACATATATTGTTCCCTTTGTGTAGAGATCGGAAAATCAAAAGCCACATGAAGAAATTGCTCGCCAAACAAATGTACCCGTCACAACAGTCGTACGCGGAAACAAATATGATCCCGTTTTCATGATTTGCAAATCATGGAACGAGAAACCATATTCCTTTATGAAATTATGACTATGAACTAGAATGATAGACCGAAATGACCAATATCATTCAGCGCCACAATTTTCATGAGAAAGAAATCATTACCACTCAAGCGTTACGCAAACCAAAACGTGGTCAATCAGGTTGCAGCGTCGTTCGCGTTCGGAGGTAGAATTGTGAAAATTTAAGAAAAGTGTTTAATTTTCCATGAATTATCAAACAATTAATCATTTTTTATTAACTCAGTGCTCACTTTCATACCGTCCGATGGGAGATTTGTTTCCAGAAGTTCCTGCCCTGTATGATTTGGATTCATGGTCCTAGAAAAAAACATTCGGAAACATAAACTATGCGCATCAGAATTAAAACATGATTTATAAGCATCATGATATTATGATTCCCATTCGTAACAATTCGTAACGAGCCGTAAATCAAGGCGTATTTTCGTAAAGTGAAAATACACTAGGCTCATGATGTCATGAGTCGTATTAACCATTTTTCGGAGCAGGTTTGTTTCCGTGTATCTACAAACTCTTCTCTATCTAGATACTCTTCTCAACCGATTTGGTGTAGAACTGAGGTCCCAGCAGTGTTCTGGAATCCTCTTTCTTGTATGTTTCACCGTCCACCAAAAAACACTGGTAAGGATTGTCCAAGAAATGGTTGTACAGCTTTCGGGCGCTTATTTTACCACGGCACTTCTGCTCCGGAGATTGCTTTGGTACTTAGTGCTTCCTGTATGTATTGAAATAATTTCTTTTCTTAATATGCTGGATCATACCAATCCTTTATTTCTTGGCCAAATCACGAGCAGAGGCTGATTTGTTCTTTTGATTATGGGGCCAATTATAGGAGTCGAGTCGAGCAGTTTGACTCAACACTTGTCACTGTTGAATTGAGCAAAATTGCGCATTACATACTATATGTCAACTGAATCTGATCGAGTCGGCAACCGAACTCGACAGTTGACTTCAGTGTTGAAATTTTTCAAAATGCCATTGAAATATTACACGATACAATAATTCAGCACCTTCATCAATTTATCTGCCGTTACTGACAGTCAAAGAAAATGTATCTACATTTTTCACTGGTGTTTTGTGAATTACACTAGTGTTTTTGTTATTCAGAAAACCTCATGGGGACAATGCTCTAAAGTTGCGATTTGAGGTATTTTTCGAGGAAGTTATTAATTAATACGTGGACAAGTGTTGATATCAATTTCAAAAATGTTTCAGAAGAGGAGTTATTATCTAGTTATCACCAACTAATTTATGCGTGACTATACTGAAGCTATTGACAATATTATTTCTTAAAACATTTAACATTCAAAGGTTGTTGCATAGATATGCAGTGATCTATCTCACATCAACAATTTTATTTCGAAGTTCTTTGATTTTCTGGTAAAGCATTTAAATTATTTCCTTTGCTTCTAGTACCTTAAGGGGAAATTATTCAGAATCGAGGATCACATCTCGAAAACGAGGTGTGTCCTAGCCCATAGTACGATGTGAACGGCAGGGAAGATGGTGTTTACCATATTTTAATATGGTGTCATGAGCAGTGCATATCATTATGATCATATGAATGATTTTTGTATAGACTGCTTCTTCGGTTCGTCAGTGATAAAAAATGTTAAAATTCTGAAAAGTTTCCTCCTGAACTTTTTGCAAGTTTCCTCATAAACTTCTTGGCAGTCACTCCTGATGTTCTCGGAAATTCACAACGATCCAGCAGAAGTAAACTCGGAGTCCGTAGGAGCATGTCCACGTGTCTAGGAGCAGCAACAGTGAACCACCACCGCTGCCTCAACGCAAGTAAACGGTGACAAATCGTGAGTAACATGCATGTTCATTCTTTTTCCCATGCGCATGATGAATTTCACCCCTAGCTGCGTTCTACGGCTAGAGTGGCCACCGTTTATTTCAGCCCTACCGTTCGTCCCGCTTTTGTGACCACGAATATCCGTTTCCTTGATCCTTGTTAAGCAATTTTTTGGAATTTTGTTTGTGGATTGCTATCCCAAGTAACAATTTTAGTTTTATTCCAGCCGTATATGACTTCTCCCGGCTTTGTTGATAAAACTACATTCAAAACTGTTTTGTCTACCAACACCTCCTCTATGCTTCTTTAAAGCCAAAATGTGTACAAAATGGCCCACTATTAAGACGGTTGTTAAAACAAGTTAATAAAACCTTCATTAGACCATACAGATTTTGAAAATATTCTAGTGAAAGATATTAAGACCACTTGCGAACCTTCATAAAACCTATTGGCTGCCATGAAAACCAGAATTCGGCCAAATGGCCACAGCTGTCAAACTTCACTGTGAAATCGAGGTGGGTTTTTGTTGTTCTGCTTTGTTCGATTCTCTGCTCTTCTGATTCATTTAGCAGTAAAAAAAAGGTCTTGTGTTGCGGGAAATTTTGTTTGATGGCGAAATATCCAAAACAAATTGTGTTTTCTACAGCGTATTATGCTCCAAATTATATGCGCATTTATTTTTATGGTGAATATTGGCACGATAAATTAATGCGCCTCGGAAATTATGCGAATTTAAAACAACATAAATCAAATTAATACAATTACATTTGATAAATTAATCATGAATTTTCTGAAAAGTGCTTGGACTTTGATGACATTATTTAAAATAATGCCGAAATTAGTCTCCGATCTACAGTTTATTTGCATACCATTGAAAATTTGATGGATTTATTTTTCCACATTTCAATTATTTCTTATATTTCAATATGGCGATTGGAAAAAATCACAGTTTTGCCATAGAGCCAATTTTTCTTCGCAATGACTATTATAAAACTATTTGGTCTTATGGTGACTTTCTTCAATGCCACTTTGCCGTTTAATGCAATTACTGGAGGCAAAATGGTTTTAAAATGCTTTTTTAACTGACCATAATAAGATAATTTCAATGAGTCCTAAAACGGCATTTCAATACAGCATTTTACGAGTTCATAAAGTCGAAATAAAACCTTTGATTGGAGTA
Source organism: Aedes koreicus (assembly GCA_024533555.2). Taxonomy (NCBI): domain Eukaryota; kingdom Metazoa; phylum Arthropoda; class Insecta; order Diptera; family Culicidae; genus Aedes; species Aedes koreicus. The sequence goes on from JAHHFK020003686.1 coordinate 594,538, forward strand.
AAAGGAATTTGAGACACAAGGTTTTAAGATCGTTGTAAACAAGCTGTGTAGGTTCTCATAAACCTGACTAAAATATGAAACCTATTGGCACCTCTTGGTGCCATAATAAAACCAAATTAACTTCAAGTGGCTTTCATATAACTTTAATAAAATTTTATAATGCAGGATGGTGTTAACAATGTTACTTGGGATGCTTTCCGCTACATTTAGTTTCCAAGGGTTTGTGATATGTCTTAAAATTTGTTTGTTATTTAAGTTTAAAAAGTGTTCTTCGTTGAATATATGTTTAGCTACTTTTGATTTAAAATTGTGTATGAGCCCTTTGCCAGAGTCTTTGTTTGCTTTGCTGACTTCTGCAATATGCTCTTTGAAACGAATATTGAGATTACGTTTAGTTTGTCCAATGTAATTTTTTCCGCAATGGTCACAAGTTATTTTGTAGACCCCGGATTTGCTTAGACTGTCAATGGGGTCTTCATCAGAACTTGAGAGAGTTTTAAGCTGATTATTTTTACTAGTAAAAACTATTTCAAAATCAAAGTTCCGTAGGATTGGTCGTAATTGTGTAGTGTGGTTATCATATGTCATTGCTATTCTTTTAAGTTGGGGTTGTGTTTCTGATAGTGTGGTGAGTGATTGTTTGAATTGTTTTCGTATTTTTTTTTCTGTTGATTACGTTCTGTATTAGTTTTCGGGAGTAATCATTCAAGTGTGCTTTGTCGAAAATGCATTCGAGTTCTTTAATTATGTCGTTTGGAATTAGTGGTAATGTCTGTATTCTGTGTATCATGTGATTAAATGATGCTAAAGTTCTGTCCAGTAAGAATCCGGAATCACTTATTGTGTTGCAGCGGCACGGAAAGTGACCGCTGCAAGAATTCTTTCACAGCGGTTTGTTTACCTAAGCGCTCACCTTCTGTGGTATAAATTTCACGGTGTTTTGTGCAGTGAGTCAAACGATATTCCAGATGGAAGCCGAGAGGAGAGAAAAAATTCTGCACACCCACGTTGATAATCCAACGTGGTCCGCAATACAAATCGCAAAAACATTGAAAATCGCCAAATCAACCATGTATTATTTGCTCAAACGTTTCAGGGAGCGAAAGAGCGTGCCTCAATGTAAGCGTCGTAGTGGAACATATGACCGCAAGCTGAACCAGAAGGTGTTAAGAACCGTCAGAGCAAACCCTGGACTATCAGATAATGAAATCGCACAAAAATACGCTGCTGCTCGCAGTACCGTTCGAAGAATTCGTTTGCAAACAGGATATCGTTCTTATCGAGCCAGCAAGCAACTAATCAGAACGTTGAAGCAGAATTTCGTCACCAAAACTCGAGCTCGGAAATTGTACCAGCAGGTTTTGACAAAGTACCAAGGATGCCTGCTCATCGACCTTGAAACCTACGTCAAAATGGATTTCGGACAGCTTCCTGGTCAACAATTCTTCATGGTGACGGCACGAGGAGATGTTCCTGCAAAGTTTAAGTTTGCTTTTAGCATAGCATAGCATAGCATTTTCCGACCATACATAATCCTGGGTTGGCTGTTGTAGAGACGATGGAAGCGCCAAAAAAGCTGCCTTGGGTGTGACAGGCTCTTCATCCATCGATCTCTTTGCACAACACCTGGTCAGGTCCTTATGATCAGCAAGGGATGGGAGGGAAGTGTTGATTTGATGTCTATTTAAGAAGATGCTGAGAACTCATGCTACCTTCATAGACATCTGGAGTTGGAAATTGGATGGGATTGTGCTGGATGCCTTCCTCGGCGAGATAGCATATGTATATTTATATGTATATAGGTCGTTGGGCGTGACGAAGCTAAGAAAGTTAATGCACTCCTTGGTTGTCCGCTTTTCTGGGCAGGTAGAATACCGGCATTTCCTACTTGTATCCAGGTTCTTCTTGCATGAGAGCTTGTCTGTCGATTGGGACATGAGCACTAACTCTTATTCTAGCCTTTATGGCTTATGTTATAGCGCCATTACTCGCTGTCTGAAAATAGAAAAAGGACGCACCGAAAGTCATACGATTGCACACATACACAAATACACACATATACAGAAGCTCATAACACGAAAATAATTTGCAGTATGTATCGCAACCTGGTCGGTACAAGGCGTGGCATTGTGTGTGTAACACACAGGAACAATATTACTCGTGGTAAACGTACACATTCTTAGACATGATGATAGCGACATCTTAGCACATGAAAATTAGCTTTATGATTTATGAAAAATATTATATCTAGCATGAATATTGCGCATGGATCTATGCATTTGAATGTTTCATAGGCAACAGGCTTGCAGGTTATTGATATATTTTAGGAATTGTGCTAAACATACTACAAATGTAGATTCGATCGTCCATGTACATTTAAGAATAATATACTTAGCTGAATTTTACTCGATCCCACCTAAGAAGAGCGTCCATTTTCAAGTTATCCAACGACAAAACACGCATTGATGTCGATGAGTCACAGAAAATCGGTAATAAATGATATTTCCTTGCTCTTTCATATTGGCATGGCCAATTTTCTGAATGAATTCCGAGGGAACGTCCTCCATTTTAACTACAAACATTTTCTTTTGCTATATTGATGATTCCATTTCGGTTTTTGCCAGCACTAGTCAAATCAACTATATTTTGCTTCCACGACACAATATTTTGCTCTTCTTTCCACAGAAGTAGCGCTGCGTGATCCAATGTACTCTTCTTATAAGTCCTTTTCAACAACAAAAGTATCAATGAAAATACTAAAAAAAAAAAACTAATCACACGCGCATAGATCCACTACAAAATATCATACGCAGGTACAAAAGTTACGATATAAAATCTCCTGCAAAGTTTAAGTTTGCTTTTATGGAAAAAATTTGCCAAAAAACTGATGATTTGGCAAGGAATATGCAGCTGCGGAGCAAAGACCAAAGTGTTTGTGACGAATAAGACGATGGACTCAAAGCTGTACAAGGAAGAATGCCGCAAAAACCGCGTACTACCTTTCATCAAAGCCCATAAAGGTCCCGTGAAGTTTTGGACAGATTTGGCGAGTTGCCACTACAGCCGGGAAGTCATCCAGTGATACCGCGATAATAACGTAGGTTTCATTGTTTAAAACATAAATCCACCCAACTGCCCACAGTTTCGGCTCATCGAGAGATTTTGGGCAATAATGAAGCGGAAGAAAAGTTAAGAAAAGTGGAAAAACGGCTCGGGACGTGACTCAGATGACCAAAATGTGGAACAAATGTGCCAAGGAAGTTGACTCCGGAAGTGTGCAGCGTTTGATGGGAGGAATAAAGAAGAAAGTACGAATTTTGATTAGGAAGGAAGAGGAATGATTTGTATTGATATTTTTTCCTTAAAGTACAGTGAATTACCTTGGTTTTGATGTATTCAACTTATTTGTACGTAAACCGTTACCGAAATACAGATGATTTTGTTATTCCGGATTCTAAATGGGCATAGCTTTATTTTGTGTTGGTATGAGTGATTAGACGTGTATGGTATTGTACGTTGTGTATTTGATGGTTTTCTGTAAATTTCAAATGTGAGTTTAGATTGTTTTTTTTTTACTATAATCAAGTCCAAGAATGGTAATTTATTATCATTTTCAATATCATAAGTGAATTCAATGTTTTTATGTGAGTTGTTTAATGTTTTTAGGGTGAGAAATAAGAATTTAAAAGAATTTTAAAATTAAAATGCAAAACACATTATCAACGTATCCACACCTAACGGTAGGCAGTTGATTTGAATCTTGTATTTGTTTTTAGAAATTAACCATGCATATTTCGCTCAGAAAAGGGGAAAGGTGGTTACCCATATGGGCGCCTTTTAATGGTTTTGTTTTTTTTTTGTTCCTTGATTATCGAGATTTCAGCTCTGGGCTGGTTCATCTCCCGTCGTAGTCACTCAAATACCGTATGGGTATTTTTGTAACTTGTCCGGGGGTGAGATTCGAACTCGTGACTTTGGCGTGAGAGGTATGGTTGTTAACCTCTACGCCGGGGTCGCCCCCTTCTGTTAATTGTTGATAATGTTCGTTTCAGAAAGAAAAATAATATTCTTCCATGCAAAGTTGTGTAAGTTTTATGTAAGAATATACTTTTTTCTTCCATGGCATGTTGTCAATTTGAAAGAGTAGCCAATTTCCTAATAAGTTTAAGGTGTCTTTTACTGAAATACTAGGAAAAAGGGATTTGACGTCAAAAGATACTAAAATTTCATCTTCTTTTATATCTACGTTATGGACGAGCTCTGTGAAATGTTGTGAGTTTTTAATTGACTGACTGATTTTTCTATTTTAAAGGTGGGTGATCCTATCGCTGAAATGATGTTACGCAGGTTTGTGAATTTTTGGAAAAACTTTGATTGTAGGTAGCGAAGGATTTCATACTCTAAGATTGTTAATTTCATTACCAAATGAGAATTTGTACTCTGGTCACTTTCCTGGAGGAACTTTAAATCCCGCTAGGCTTCCTTCAGGTGGCCTTTATGGTCAGAAATCCTTAGAATGTCTTCCGAAGACCTATTATTGCATAATAATAAGTTTGATATGTCACAAGCCAGGTTTGGAAATTTTTTGAATATGGCCACTTTTCCAAAGGAACTCGGATCCCGCAGGGTCTCTTTAAGTGGCTAGTATGGACAAAGTTTTGCAAAATCATGAAGCCTGGTTTTGGAAAATATTTCAATATGGCCACTTTTCCGGAGGAACTCGGATACCGCAGGGCTTCCTTAAGTCGACAGTATGATCAGAAATCCTCAAAATGTCTTCTGATGAACCATTTTTGCTAAATTGTGAAGTTTGATATGCCGCATGCCATGTTTCGCATCTAAAAATATTTTGTCCACCATCCCTGGATAGGTATTTACCCCAGTACTCCCACCTTGGAAATCGAAACTAGGATAATTTTGTGATGCATTGCAAAAAACCGCATCAGAATCAAATGGCTAACGATGGAGTATCATTAATTTGAAATTTGAAATTTTCTATCTCAGACGTACGTGTTAAAAACATAAGGTTGCTTAGACTGGTTGACTACACTTTAACAGCTCGACTTTCTGTCACTAGATCGGGCTATTGTGTTTTTACATCGCTTAGATTTTAGCTTAGATTTAGCAAGCATAATTGGTAATTGCTTTGATTAGAAACGACTGAAAGCTGTAAATACTATCTGTTATTACTATGAAAAGTTGAGCAAAATATCTCCTAAACCCAAACATCGGGGTGGTTAGTTTTACCCACGGGTGCAATAAAAACTGCCCACGCATAGATTCTAGGTTAAAGTTATTGTATATTAAACCTTCTCAGTCGCAAACCGTTCCCTCTTGAAACAAAGACCCACACCTGGGAGGTCCATAAAATGCTCGAAAAATAGCCGGCAGAACCTCTCCAACCAACGCCACAATCCAAAGACAACTGTCACCCTGATAAATGGTCGTCATAACTTTATCGCCTTCGTTGTTTTGTTTCTGTTTTCCCATATTTTTGCAAATCGATTTTCTCGCTCCCTTCTCGTGGACTCCACCAACGAAAACCCGCCAACTGCGCGATCCAGCATTTGTCAAATGCATTGTTAAGACGTCATCAATAACAGCAGCAGTCGCCGCCGCCGTCGAAGCCGCCGGAGGTGCCACTCAGAAATCGTCGTCGTGGCAACAGCTTGTCCAGCACCAGTAGTGAGTGCCGTGGCCTGCTGGGATTTCAACTCGACTGACTGCACTGCGCGGGTGCTCTCTTCACGTGCGGCGGGATCGATGATCGATGATCGCCATTAACGGATTAGCATAAATGGTTTTATGGAAATTGGCAAAAAGCGAATGACAGCAGCAACACCAGAATGGCTTACACATTTTTTTTTTTATTGAGGTGAATCAACTGATTGCAGATAAGGACCTGACGATATTGGTCCTCGCGAGCTCGATGATTGATCATTCGTGGATAGAATTTCGCACAGCTTCGACGATTATGTCCATTTTGCAGCCAATCGACAAATCGTTTTGTTCGATTTCCTTGTCTTTATCCAAATTGGGAGCCTTAACAGACAAGGAGAAATTAATGATTCGGGGGTTCAAATTTCTACCATCAGACCATCAGAGTGTTTGTTGTCTATCCTAAGCAAAAAAACAAAAAAAATTAACATCATTATTTTATTCGAACCGTTCTTATTTGCCCTTTCCAGTCAGGCCCCCATTTAATCACAGTATTTCGCACCGGGACCTGATTACTGATTTTGCAACCTCTCTCAAATCACTATCTTAAGCTAACGACCGGCGATTCGAATTCAATTCTACCGTCCAAAAATAGCCGACTAAATTTTAGACGCCGACTGCAGTCACGCGGATTCGGCAGGGGTCCTGAAACCTGGAAAGGATGCAATCACGACCCCCCTGAGAAGCGATCTTAGTAGGCGCGCATCCCCGTCATTATCGTCATCACCATTATCAGGGCCCTCTGACGCCGTGTTTGCTCTGGAATAATTTATGGGGTCTGTCTTTTTTTTTTTTTTTTTGTTATCTCCCCCTCTTGCAATTAGGGTCATGAAGGGGGCAGTTTAATGACTTAATAAGTGATTCCGGGAATGGCGAAGGACTGCCGACCGGACGAGACCCGCGGGAGTGAAAAAGTATCGATTACCAAAAATACCTAACTGGGCCACGCCCGGACCCCGTCACGATTCGGCCGACTTTCGGGGTCAGTCTGTAGAAATGCGATCGAAATTCCTTCCGAAATGTGCACTGCCCTGCGCTGCTGCCAGAAGTGATAACACTCGCGCTAATTAAACATTGATAGCACCGAGTCGATAAGGGTCGGCAGAAACTGGCATCGTTGGGCAACTGACCGACCGACCGGCCGACCGAGCGGCCGTCCGACTGCCGTACCTTTGGTGAACCCAATGATTTATTTTGCATTTCATGAATTTCTTATCAGCAGCAACTTGCAAGGCAATATTAAGCGAACGCAAGCAAAGCAGGCTTTAGTTCCTTTAGTTTTATTTTTCGGCTTGTTCTTTCGGACGCCGTTTGCGAGCATACACATACGTGTATTTATCAAAGCAGGCCACTCCGATGCGCGCGTGTGTGTGTGTGTTTGCGGAGGGGAGAGACAGAAATAGCGTGCTTGTTCAAAAATTGCGAAACACCTCTGGGTGAGCAATGAATTATGCACGGTTCTGAGATTGCTTACAACGAAGAACGGTTTCAACATTTCGAGAAGAATTGAAACTGATAGCCAGCTTGACCTTTCGGGTGAATTTTTGCGGAGTTTTGATGAACTTGAAATTACGAGACATTAAACTTTTCGAACGAGATTCATTCGTTTAGAGCTATGTGCAAGAAAGTTGAAGCTGAAAACTTCCGTCTTCAGGCTTTAGTATTGTGAAATTGTTCTGTTGACGAAGTATGTTCATCGACTTCGTAGTTTATTGTTAGTGTAAACTTTTATTCGACGTGGGTTGTTCGATGCCTAGTTTGTTTCATGCTAATTTTGAACAAGGTAAAAAAAAGATATTAATAATTTTAAAAAATGGCTGCGTTGTTTTTGCATATAGTCGGTTGTATTTCTCAAAAATCATTTTGTTTTTCTTTTATTCAGTACTTTAACCATTAGATATCAATGAAACTGTATTCGAGAGGCTGAACTTTGTTCCGGATAAAAATAATCATACAGTTACAATACAATAAAATCAAAATAACATTAAAAACTATTGCCGACCATGAATCTTATTGTTTATGTATCAGATAAATGAAAAATTTATATTGTCATTACAATAGATCCACTATTCAGGCCATTAGCTAGAATTTTCAACAATTGTGAAACAATACAATCATAAAAATTGACTAAAAATTGTTCGGAGAAAAATGGTTTTTTACCTATAGTTAAGATAAATAACAACCCCTTATTCTATTGTAGATGTCTCAATTTACATTATATTCTATTATGGCAACAATAACTTTTATTGTCATCTTATCGTCATGAACAATACATACATTCAATAAGTTCGAATTTACATACATATTCTGCATTGGGGGTCAAGCGGAACTTGTGTCTGACATTCTGTTAGTTGTTGTTTGTTTGTTACCATCGGGACTTCGTAATTAAGCGTTTTTTGAACGGTGAGCGACGATATATTCCGGCTGCTGAAATCGACCAATGACCGTGCGAGATCCGACCAATGACCGTGCGAGCCGCGTCGGCCGCGTTCAGCGAGGACGCCACGGGTCATCAAGATCGTGAGGGAGCGAATTCGGCGCAAAAAGAACCGCTCAATCCGGAAAACGGCTGCAGATCTCAACGTTTCCATTGGAACCGCTCACACCATACTCACCCAGGACCTTGGTTTCAGGCCTTACAAAAAACGTAAGGTCCATGGCGTTTCGGAGGCTACCAGCAAAAAGCGGTTGGATCGAGCTAAGAGGATCCTCTCTCGGCACGCTGGTCAGGAGTTTGTTTTTTCGGACGAGAAACTGTTCGTGCTGCAGCAGCCGCACAATGTGCCAACCTGACCGGGTGTGGGCGCCATCGAGGGACAGCATTCCTGAATCCAATATAAACATCCCTCGGTTCCAAAGTGCCGCGTCGGTGATGGTTTGGGGGGCAGTATGCAAACGTGGTAAGCTACCCTTGGTGTTTATTGAAAAAAAAACGTCAAAATCAACGCGGCGTACTACAAAACTGAGGTTTTGGAAAAGGTTGTTGCCCCCAGTGCTCCGAAGCCTCTACGGCGATGAGCACTACGTGTTCCAACGGGACGGTGCACCAGCCCATACGGCAAATGTGGTTCAAGCCTGGTGTCGGGACAATTTAACCGACTTTCTGGACAAAACTTTGTGGCCTCCCAGCTCCCCGGACTTGAATCCTCTCGGCTTTTTTGTTTGGTCCTATATGATGGCGAAGCTGAACGAATACAAGGTCAGCACTTTGGATCATTTCAAGACGGTAATTCTCAAAATCTGGGACGAAATGCCCATGCAGTCCGTGGTGCTGCCTACGACGCGTTCGAGAAACGTTTGAAGCTCGTTAAGGAGTACAAGAGGGGGGGGTCATTCCAAGAGAAATGTTGTAAACGTTCCTTGTAAACATAGCTTTCAATAACATAAATCCAAAAAATAAAAAAACATGTTTTCATTTTTTTAACAAATTTTGAAAGTGTATCCGAACTTATTGAACACCGTGTACTATTGATTCTATCGTATGGTTACAATACATTTATTTGTAAATATATGAGATGTTTTTTTCGAGTTATATCCAATAAATCTGAAAATAATTTAACGCTATTGATTGTCCATAGAAACCGTTCAAAAATGTTTTTTTTGCTTTTATTTACTTCATGTAAAAGATTTACATTTACGCTGGGACTACGCGGATGTCAAACTTTATGTATGTATTTACTATCTTGTTACCTCTCTGTCCCTCACGAGAGGTTGTTAAACATTGCTAAAAATTGCGTTACGTAATATTAGAACCGCGATTAGAACGAATGCTTGACACCTCGAATAAATTGTCACTGTACTCGTTTCAACCTGATCGAGTAACTGCTTGCTTCCGGAAGCAAGATTCGTTAGGGGAGTTTTTTCACGTGCAAATTTCGAGTGAAAAGGGAAAGATTTAAGCGGTTGAGGGTTTTTTGGCGAAATACCTCTCCCTCCCTTCAGTGCGTGATGTAATTTATGTACGACACACTTTTAGGTTTCCACTGGTTCCGTGTTCATTGCAAGCGTAAAATGTAACAAACTTTAACCAACATTTTTTATCGCACAAAGTATTGTATGTCATATACGCATTCTGACCTTTTTAGAAGATACGCTTGATTTTTTACGGTTTGACACGTTTGACAGTACCTCCGGACCAATTTTTTGAGTTTCAGTGACAATGTACTAGAAGTGTCAAGTTGTTCCCGGGTTGGTTTACACAGTCGACCGTCGACTAGTAACTAATCTGTCACATTCTGTCGAATAAGATTTTTTTTGATGCACGCATTTCGACGGGAAGTGAAAAATTAATAGGCAAAGTAAAAAATACGTTAAACCATTATATTTTTGCTCGTGAATTAACAGAAAAATAATCAACTTCTAGCGAAAAATACCTACTCCTATAAAAAAAAAACAATTATCAGCTTAAACGGCTCGTCAACTATTGAATTTAAATCCGAACATCGCCCGAGGCTTTTGTCAGGACCACCAATGTTCCTTGGTTCGGAATGCAAAGAGTAAGTGTAATTTTTTGTTTTTGAAAATTAAGGACTGTATCGAAAACAAGTTATCCACATTTTTTTCTTTCAAATCATTTAAAAAATGATGTTTAATTCAAACAAATGGATGATTCTTTATTGTACGGGATGGAACTTGAACATTGCGATGACCGGATGAAATTTTTATTATTCTTTCACGAATTTGCAAATTTTTGTTCGAAAACTTTTCATCAAGTTCCCGACAAGTGTTTCTTCACTTTTTTTGGACGCCTTAGATCAAATTTTTTCGAACTCCTGCATATTCTCAGCTGCTTTACCAGTCTTTTTGAAGACCCTCTTCACAATCGCCCGTAGTGTACGATGAGCCGAAGCTGAGGGCAATTTGGCGGATTGATGTCTTTGTCAACGAAATAATCTATACTATTTCCAGTGAGCGAATTGAGAGTTGTTTTGCAGTAATTTTTTTTTATTGATGACACACTAAGAAGGGTGCTCGTGTCTAACGAAATTCTGATTTCGTTAAACTATTTCTTGAACAATATTTCCAGTAATTCTTTTCCCACTCCACTTCATTTCTTCTTTCTCAACTCTTATTTTTCAACTTCTCTCCTTCTCCTTCTACTCCTTCGGTGGTTTGCTTCAACTTTTGCTACTTCTTGCGATTGTTCTACCGTTCTTATCTCTGTTATTTTTTCGGCCACGAACAGTTCGACCAGAAACTGATAGCTGAAGGGTTTCCAGCAGCAGGGTAAATGCACCCTTGTTTTTGGGGAAATGCTCCTTAAACTTTGGAAAAATGCTCCTTATATGCGTTTGCCCGGTATAATGCAATCGGAGGTGTTAACCTTCTGGTGAGCGCTTGCCGGTTGTTTTGACGGGTCTTAAGTGTCTTCAAGATTGTATAGCGGAGCTTCGCTGAAAAAGTATCGATTCATTTTGACAGGTCTTAATTCAGGAACTTAAGACCCGTCAAAACAATACAATCTTGAAGAAACTGAAGACCCGTCAAAACAACCGGAAAGCGCTAACCTGAAGGTTAATACCTCCGATTGCATTATACCGGGCAAACGCATATAAGGAGCATTTTTCCAAAGTTTAAGGAGCATTTCCGCAAAAGAAGGGTGCATTTACCCTTTGCCGTTTCCTGGGTTTTGCTTGACATCGCGCAGTCCTTGACTAGGGTAAGCAATTTATCTTATGAATATATTTAATGAAGTGCTTTGGAAGAATATAGACTGTTTCAGAAATTATAAGGACACTCTTAAAATAATAAAAATGTGCTGTTTTTTTAAGATTCCAATTATATTATTTGGCAAACTATATCAGCACTGGTGTTTTACATCCAATTTAACCCTTCTGCAATCAAAATCTTTATTTTTAACCGGGACATCCCACTTTTCCTCGAACATGACCGTTGAGCTTCTGCAAAGTTGCACTTCCTTTTTAAATTTTTCGATGTCATCCGCTTGTTTAACGAATTTCCGTAGCTTTGCCTTGGTGAAACCCCAGAAAGTTTCGATTGGCCGTGCCTCCAGGAAATTTGGCGGATTTACGTCTTTCGGCGCGAAACAGACATTTTGGCTTTTGTTGCCTAGTGTGTCTTTGGCGTAATGACGTGATGCCAAATCAGGCCAAAATTTGACTGGACAGTTATAGTGCTTGATCATTGGCAATACACGCTTCAGGAGGCATTCCTTGACGTACTTCTGGGTGTTCATTGTCTCCGATGTTACGTAAGGGCTAGATTTTTCCTGCATTCGCATATTGGCTGCCACACCATCACCTTTTTGCCAAATTTTTCGGTGAAAATGGCCTCCTCCATTTCGGGAATGCCCCTGTCCTTGCGTACAGTGAAGTATTGTGGTCCGGAAAGGGTTATACAATCCAATTTCACATACGTTTCATCTTCCATGATGAAACACCCAGATTTTCTACACAAAATTGTATCATATAGTTTTCAGGCTCTCGGTTTCACCGACGCGGCCTGATTTGAGTTCCTTTTGGGTTTCTTCTGCTTCTAGTATGTCTCGAGTCCAAGTCGCTCTTTTGCATGCATCACGTTAGACGTCGAGGTCCCTAACTTTTTCGCCACATCTCGAACGGAAGCCGCTGATTCCTGCTTATTAGCATCCCTGATCTTCTTGTTTCAGGGCTCACAGGACCGAATTTTCGACCACTCCTCGGTGCATCTTCAAAAGTTCATTGTTCTCTATCTTTTTTAAATTTTATTTAAGAGATTCCACTAAAAGTGTACCATTTGTGCACGATAACTTTTCTCTGCTCCGGAGTAAAACCACGTATTTTGAAAGTCAACCAGAAACTAAGTTTTTCTTTGATGCTGAAGCACGATTCAAAATAAATTTGGACGCATTCAAGTGATCATAACTAAAAAATTAAACAACATACACGCTTGATCAAAACGTAAAAAAAATGGTATTTATTCAGCTTTTAAACGATTAATAACAAGTTGTAACATTTCACCGTTTCGAACGAACTATCGCACTTTACTTGTGATCGATGCCATCATGATCTGCATAGTCGCTGGTGACACTGTACCGGCGAACTTATTCCACTTTAAACGCATTTGTTGTGCTTTTGTCACTTCTTTACCGCATCCTCGAAGTTTTCGCTTGTCAATTGCCCAATATTTTTCGATCGGTCTGAACTCAGGGCAATTCGGAGGATTAATTTCTTTGGCGACGAAATTAACATTGTTTACAGCATACCATTCTAGTATCTCCTTAGGGTAGTGACAGCTGGCTAGATCTGGCCAAAACATAACGTTGGTCTTATGTAGCCGGATGAAGGGTAAAATCCGCTTTTCAGACACTCTTTAATGCAAACCTTCGACGTCATTGTGTGAGATGTGATGAAAACCTTGGTTTTAAGGCCACAACTGCAGATTCCTTGCCAAATCATTAGTTTCCGAGCAAACTTATCAGCAAAAACAAATTTATACCTGGGAGGAACATCCCCACGGCCAGTTGCCAGGTAAAATTTTCGTCCGTTTATAATCCATTTTGACATATGTTTCGTCATCCATTAAAATACAACCATCATATTTCGTCAAAACTCGTTCGTATAGTAATCGTGCTCGCTTTTGGCCACTAAAGTTTGTTTCAGGAAGCGATTTGGATGTTTACTGGCACATTAAGACTAATATCCTTCTCTTGAAAGGATGTTACGCACGGCGGAAAAGTTGGAATCGTATTTCTTTGCCAAATCACGTATGGAGACACCTGGGTTGCCTTTCATGTACCTCAACACCTTTCTCCTTAGCTATTTGTCCCTAGTGCCACTTTTATGATAGAAGCGCTGTGCTCTATCCACACTCAGAGTATCCTTGTAACGTTTGATTACAGGACACACCGTTGACTATGGGAATTTTAACACTTTTGCTATTTTTGAGGCAGACCACGAAGAATTCTCAAAATTTTTGTGCACAATTAATTTTCATTTCTCAAGTTCCATGATCCGTAATATCGAGATGCGTCGATCAATCGAGAAAAACTTTTCACCAATTTTATCAAGTCAGTAAAGCATCAACAAATGCTTGTCAAACGTTTTTTGTTCCAACCACCAGGGACGCGGTGGCATATTAAACCATGTGTCCAGATTAACTTTGAATCGAGCTTTATGACGTACAGAAATGTGTTTAAAAAAAAGAGCGCAGCCAAAATCAGTTGAAAGATGTCATTCAATTCAAAAGGACCATTAACAATAGGTGGACTTATAATTTCTGGAACAGTTAATAAATAGAACTTAAGGTTTGAAAATGGATTGCCGGGAATAGTCAACATTTCCAAAGCCAACATTTCCCCTACCTGGAATGCTAGGTTTGTACTAAATTAATGGAATTTTTCGTGTCAATTTAAGCCAGATATCGTTGGAATTAGGTCTGTTGTTTGGAAGACTGCAAGCAATATGGTATGCTGTATGAAAGATTGCAAAAAGTTGTGCTGTTTACGCTTGCTTTGGCTTGCACTTAAACTAGGGGAAATTGAGTGCGTCCCTTGAAATTCACTATTTATTTGTGTGTTGATATTATACATGTCGCACCAATGACTTGAGTTCGGATCAGATCTTCAAATGAGTCCCGCATCACCTAAGAGAATTCAAAGCTTAAAATTCGGACGCACTGTTGGCATCAGCGCATCAGATGGTTGAAGAAATGATGTTTTGACGGCAATTTCAGTGCATAATTAAGGACAACGTCTTTGTTTTCTATACTGTGGTACGATTAAAAAAAAAAAATCCTTGCGACCATCACGAAATGCGGTTAGGTTTTGAGCGTTAATATCTCAGTCGTTTCGCCAAACATTTTCAAAATGATTGCACCAATTGATCGGAAATATTTCTACGCGTCAATTACAATAACGAAAGCTGTTGATTTTCAACATTAAACTATTTAAAATAATGCAAATATGAGGTGATGTCTTATAATGCCAATATTTTTGAGTAAATTTACTAAATGCACAGTACTTTCCTATCACAGGCTTCAAATTTAAGTAAGGAACGTCTCCTATGCATCAGTAATAGATATTTAGGGAGGACACGTTAGCTTTTTGCTTCAGTCTTTCGGCAAGATGTTGTGTCAGCGCTCGGCTGCGCACCGTCAAGTCGTCCGGCACACTGTACTGCCTAGCAATATGCCTGGCCGTGACAAATTTGCAGTCGGATTGCAGATCCCACTCAGTCGCTTTCACCGTCTGCTCCGAAAGTGCACTACACCAAGTGCGTTGGTTCCGGAGGCCCCCGTCTAAGGAGTGTATCGAAAATAAGCTATCCACAAACTTTCTTTCAAATTATGTTGAAAACCGATATTTTATTCATACAAAAAATTGATCCTTTATTGTACGAGGTTAAACTTGAACATAATGAAGACCGGATGAAATTTAAGTTATTCCTTCACGAATTTTCGAACTTTGGATCGAATGCTCTTCATCAAGTTCCGGGCAAGTGTTGCATCGCATTTTTTGGACGCTTGAGCCCAAATTTTTTTGAACTCCTGCATGTTCCCAGCTGCCTTACCAGTCTTCTTGACGACCCTCTTCACGATTGCCCAGTAACGTTCGATGGGTCGAAGCTGAGGGCAATTTGGTGGATTGATATTTTTCTCAACGAAATTTATACCCTTTTCCGCAAGCCAATTGAGAGTGGTTTTGGCATAGTGAGCCGACGCTAAATCCGGCCAAAACAGTGGAAGTGTACTATGCTTCTTATATTAAGGCAACATTCTCTTCTGGAGACACTCAGATCGATAGATTTCCGCATTTATAGTTCCGGTAGTGTAAAAAATGGTTGACTTCAAACCACAGGAACATATTGCTTGCCATACCAGTACCTTTCGACCGAATTTCTCCACTTGAATCGACCTGTCCGCATCGCTCACATCCTCCCTAACGACGGCAGTAAAGTATTGTGGACCTGGAAGGGTTTTTGAGTCCTCCTTTACATAAGTCTCTTCGTCCATCAAAACGCATGCATTCGGACGCTGCAAAAGACGCGAATACAATTTCCGGACCCTTGTTGCTGCTCGCTTCTTCTGTTCTGCACTTTGTTTCGAGATTTTCTGCTTCTTGTAGGTCTTCAGGTGGTTTCGCCTCTTGATACGCTGGATCATTCCGACACTCGTTCCTGCTCTTTTGGCCAAATCACGTATTGACATTGATTTGTTCTTCATGATTAGAGATACCACTTTCTGCTCCAGTTTCGGGTTGGAAGAACCGGGTTTTCTGCCTCTTCCTGGTAGCTCATCCAAAGAATAGTGTTCCCCAAACTTATTAATGATGGTTTTAACACTCGCATGATGAATTCCAAACCGCTTCGCCGATGTTCAGATAGTAATACCATCCTCACTTATGCCATGTGTCCAGAACCTTCAATTTTCACTTCCTTTCGGTCAATGCGTGACATTTTGAAATTTCAGAATTTGAACCGCACAAACAAATAAAAAAAAGAAAGCTGACAGTCAAACGCACAGCATGCAGTGTTCAGAGCATAAAAAACCATCACAAATACATGCGTACAACGCATACGTATGTGGATAGCTTATATTCGATACACTCCTTACCTCGTTGTGTAGATAGAATACCTGGCGGCTGAAGTCCTCGAGGTGGCAGGAAACGCCGTCCGTGACAATAAGTAGACCAGAATCATCCCACGTCACGTGCAGCTGGCCATCCGCATCTACGAGGAGCAGATAAAACTTCTCTCCTGTGTGAACATTTCACGGAGTGTTGTCCTGCTGCACAAGAAGACCGATTAAAAAGCCTTAGTTTAATTGCGAACCATGTTACCCCCGTCATCAAATAAAATCCTTCCATTTCTGGACGAACAAATTAATTGGCCCATCTAAAGAGTTTGTTTTGTTTATTTGTTTATTTGAAGTTTGTCTTGCGCTCATCAACATTTCCATTACCACACGCCGGGCTTAACATGGCACTGCTTTAAACGTCACGTCCTGGAGTAAGTGGACAAGTACGTTGGACAACCAACAAACGAAATATTAAGAGTTAATTCGAGTCGAACTGCAACACGGCTGACCGACCATGTGTACACATATTGTACTTCCTAGTTGTATATAGTGAATTAAGTAGATTAGGTTAGTTGCTGGCAGTGGCAAGCACTAAGGAGGACGCATTGGCGAGCAGTTTTTTGGTCAAACAGGCGGTGGTTTAGTTGGTTGTTGCTAGAAAGCCGGTTTTCATGCAGTCGGATGACTATTATGATTTTGGAAAGAGGGTTATACTGAACTACTATAAGAGGTTGCTCATTATATGAGCATGATGCCTATTTTACTCGTAAATACTGTCCGATTCGCAATTTTATCACTCTATTACACATTTTTAGAGCAAAGTATTCATGAAATATCGCAATCCAGGCAATGAATCTACATAAAAACTCAAGCAATGTGAATTTTTGACAATTTTCATTTTGAGTTGTGCCAGTATTACAAGAAAACGACGAAATATGCTAATTATGACAAGTAATAAGCTGGAAAGTCCACGAAGGAAATGTTGAAGTAGAAGGAATTTTTCTGTTACTTTTGTACTAGTTCCCTCTCACGGACTTCAATATCCAATAGCAATATATTGACAGAATGAAACATTCTCTATTATCTATATCTAGTGAAATTTCGTTTCGTGTTGGATTGAGCAATAGTTATTGAGCATGAGCATGAGCATGATTGACCGCCTGAGGTTGCTACTCCGTTGTTGCCAGATCAGCTGTTATTACACAAAGAACCAACAGATGATGCTTGGGACTAACATACATCTTCAATGTGTAAAAACCGGTGATCCCAAACTAAGGCAATACCGGCGCCGGCCTCGCCCGAATGCAGGTCAAGTAGGGAATGGGTAGGAATATGTTGACGTGATACTCGCTTTATTGGAAGCCGAGGAATCCACTGCACTTCCACGAGAAATCACTGGAATTTTGGATAACAGGATTGGGTGGCAGCAGGGTTCGTTTTGGTTAACGACAAGCTGTTAGGTGTAATTAGTACCGATTTCCGATTTGAACCGATTTAAACCAACAGTAAGGATGCTATTGGGGCCACTCACAAAGTGTGATTGTGGTTTTTCATTAAGAAAACAAAGTGATTTTTGATTATGCTGAAAAGCCGATTTTGACCGATTTAAACCAACAGTAAGGATGCTATTGAGGCCACTCACAGAGTGTGATAGTGGTATTTCATTAGGATTTCATCTCAACGCTGGAGAGCCTTGAACCGATCTACACCAACAGTACGGATGCCGCTGGAGTCCCTTACAAAATGGGACAGTGATTTATTTGCTCCAAGATAGGGAGGCCCGACGAGCATGACGAACGAATAATTTGGATCACAATTAATAATGTACCTCACCACCGACCGATCTTACCCGGCGAACCACGACTTCCGATGCTCACTCGATCACTCGCGCAACGAACAATAGGCAACTGAAACAATAGGCAAAACGCTACGCCCGATAACAAAATATTGCGGAACAAACCGACACAACCGATTCAACCGACGGTCGACGCAAACCTATTAAAAGTAAATTTTATTAATATAGATACATAATGGGCAACAATTACCTGTCCTGCTCCTCGTCCTTGAGAGCACTTACTTCCTCACTACCGAGTATTAGATATTGTCTTCAAAATTTGGTAGAAATAAATTATTTGTTGTAACATTTTTCCTTCATTTTTCTCCGACGGAGTTTCAACAGGATGATCATTTCTCTCACTATCAACGATCACATTTTCGTCAACACCCAACAATAATCGCCAAACAATCTATTTCACTTATTTCTACTCGGGATCATCTAGACAATATACAACTGTCAGCACTTTTAAGCCGGGCTAAAGTGAAAAAGGAAAACAATTTTCCCACCGCCGTCGTCGCACACACACACACACACACTCTCTCTCTCTCTCTCTCTCTCACACACACACACAGACACACACACACACACACACACACACACACACACACACACACACAAACTTCGGTTTCTCTCGCCCGAACGCACTCTTCATGACACGACGCACGCGAAAACTACGGAGGGACGCCGGCGACGCGGTTTTCCCCGGCACACTGCTGTTGTCAAAAATTCGAAGGGAAAAACTTCCCGACAGCAGCAGTTTGATCGAACCACTCGATTTCTGAATCCAGCTCGAGACGTCACCACACTGTCCTTTTACTTTTCACTTCATACGATCGAAAAAAAAACACACACACACACACACACACACACACACACACACACACACACACACACACACACACACACACACACACACACACACACACACACACACACACACACACACACTTAGCGATAAGAACACTGCATATTAGACCTCTGCACTTTTTCCCCCTAATTACATGTTTACAAAACACCTGAAAGAAACTCCTGTTTATCAATGTGGGAGAGGTCATCAGTTTTCACAACAAAACACCCGGCCAGTGTGTTGGTGCCATCACAAATCGACCCCACGGCGATAGTATTGGTGCCGACTAGCCGCTAATCGTTGGTCGCGCAAAAAAGGCAACATCAACAGGAAAACGACAGCAAAGAAGCCTTCCAAGAGAAGTCAGCTCCCCGAAATGATTCTATCATCATTTTCGTCCCGGATCGGGCACTTTTCACGACAATTTCAACACTCTCCACTGCACCGGATATAGCACTTCACTTTACCGCCGCTGTCGAAATGGTTTAGTCCCGGTTGATACTTTTTTTTCGCGATTAATCGGACCGTCCGCAAACACGCGCCATTTTCCTTCTCCGTCACTCTCGGTCACCAACCTCACATATAAGACTTTCTTAAAGATTGTACTAGAAAAATACTTATTTTTTAGTTTATATTTTCCATGATGCAGCTCGTTTTTAAATCGACCCGGTGCAAAAGATTAATTCGAAATGTTGATCGATGTATAATGACCGAAAATGACGCCCTATCGGGGCAACACGATACTGACTGCCGATGCATGATGTTGGTACGATTAAGAAGAAGCAAATAAGGAGCCAGGCAAGCAAGCGTCCAGACATGGCTCATTATCCTGGATCCCGATCGGATGCCAAGGTGCAATGTTTATGCAGTGCGAATAATGGAAAAGAAATTGAAAATAAATATAAAATTTTATTAAGTCATTAAAATTATATAAAAAAAAAGTGGTGATCGAGGAGCAAGGTGACCCCATCCGATGATCAACGATGGAGAAGAGGTCGGGTTGGCGTCCCGGAGAGTAGCAAACAAGAACATTACCAAGTTTTATGGCTTGTATCTCGGTATCCCTGCAGCGATTCCTTCGACATTTTTCGTAATAATTTTATTATGACCGAGCGCTCAACCCCAAAACCGAGAGCTCACTTTTCTCGATAATGTAGATAATTTGGCAAAATTTTGTTTCTTATTTTTCCGCCTGGCTCCCCAATTTTGGACTACCTCGTTTAAATATAATAATAACCGATAACATGTTATCCGTTTAGTTTGGCGAGCTTGTTAACTAAGATGCGACCAGCGAACCAGTGAGCAGAAAAATTATCAGCCCGTATGTCATGGGAACCTGGAACGCACAATAATTTCGCCTCCCTCCCCCCGTCCTCCCCCACCAACACCCTTCCTCCCATTGAATTTCTTTTTATAATAAGTTTAAATTTCCAATTCAGATTTTCCCCCGTCGTCCTTCAGCTCCGGGCCACGGATTGCATATGATATCGTTTCATTTGGCGTGGCCCTATAATCAGTTTGATCAGTACCCTCGCGGAAAGGTTGGCTCCAGAACAAACAAAGCACACCACCACATCGATCCGACTCGGTGCGAGTCCTAGTAGCCCGGCGAGGAGGAACGTGGCCTGCCAACAAGGAGCTTCCACCGAACAATGTTGTTGAGAGATTCCAATCGGCAGCACCGAAACCGATGACGGACACAATTGTGCTCGACTTCTTAATCACTGATCTGTTTTTTTTGCTTTCTTCCTGCTGGCAAGTACCACATAGGAGGCTTTGTTCACCGGCTGATCCCCGGTAGGGTCATGGCAATCTAGTAGCAGTGCGGTTTAATTAGGGAGGCGTTGCATTTCTCCGACGGAGCATCAAAGATGAGTGATTTGTGTTGTTGATGCTGGTTGGCGGTTTTTGGATTGTTAAGAGGGTAGTTCATTGACTTGATAATGTGTATCGAAGCCTAAGGATACTGTTGGTCCTTTACGGATCAATCTCAGGAAGAACGACAGTCGGTAAATGAGGAAGATTTTACTATTAAATTAATCGCATATTTGACTTGATACTTGATTTGTTTTGCTAAATGTACGCTCAGTATGCTGTATGATATGATAGCACGGAAACTAAGTCCGACAGCAATGGGCTCTCTTCTCTGTTGGACTTGATCAAGCTTTAATAATTACTGTCTATCCTAATCATGCCATTGTATGAAGGGCCAAAAACGGGTTGGGTGGATCGATAGGCAACATCAATTATACGTTTCCACAGGGATATACAGAATCTCCATCCAACAACATGATTGAACAATTGGTCATAAGAGCGAGCTATCTAACATGACCTCAACGCTGTCATAGCGGTGGGAGGATGGTTGGCAACGCCGAACATCAGCAATCACGTGTGCGATGAAACGGCACCGCGGAGGAAAGGGATGAGACGATGGTTACGAATGATGAACTCAGTGTGATAGGAAAGTCGGTAAAGGTAATCAAAGCGCCAGGGCCAGATGCCATACCAAACTTGGCTATCAAGACGGCTATTCTGTTGGCACCCTAAATTTTCAGGGTGGTGACGCAAAGATGTCTGGACGAGGGCGTCTTCCCGAACGAGTGGAAACCCCAGACGCTGATTGCCGAAGACAGGGAAGCCATGGGCGATATTGGATAATTGATATGTTGTTGGATAAATGGTGTGGAGAGGTTATAAAGGTTTGAGGGGGGGGAGGCCTGTCCAAGAGTCAGTTTGGCTTCCATAAAGGGAAGTCAACGGTGGATACCATCATGTCCGTCAACAAGACGACAGAGCTGGCAATCCAATGTAAGAGGATTTGCTACTGTGCAGTAGTCACCCTGGATGTGAGAAATGCGTTCAATAGCGCCAGTTGGGAGGCTATTGCCAACTCGCTCCACCGTGTCCGAATTCCTAGGTACCTGTACAGTATTATGGGCAACTACTTCCAGAATCGGGTACTGGTATACAACACAGAGGCAGGTCAGGAACGTGTTCAGGTCACCGCAGGAGTTCCGCCAGGGTCAATACTGGGTCGGGTGCTATGGAACAAGATGTATGACGAAGTGGTGAGGTTGAAGTTCCCTAACGGGGTAAAGATAGTCAGTTTTTCGAACGACATCACCCTAGAAATCTATGGAGAGTCCATAGAAGAGGTGGAGTCAACGGCCACGCACTCCATTGATATAGTTGAGGGATGATGGGGTCCAGGAGATTGGAGTTAGCAGATCACAAAACGGAGATTACTGCGGTCAATAACAGAAATTCGGAGCTAAGGGAAACCATTAGTGCAGGTAACTGCACCATCAACTCAAAGCGGATCCTGAGATAGGGGGTTATGATCGACGACAAGCTGTCCTTTATCAGCCACGCCTGCAAGAATTCCACTATGGCTATATCGGCATTATCCTGCATGATGTCGAATAGCTCAGTGGTACACGGCAGCAAACAAAAGCTCCTGGCCAGTGTAACTCTGTCTATACTGATGTATGACGGGCCGGCATGAGCCACCGTCTTGAGTTCTAGGAGCTACCTTGGCTCGAAAGTACGCACAGGCTTATGTGCCTGGTGGTCAGCGTATGAGTGGTCAGCGCATGTCATACTGTGTCATATGCCGCGGTCTGTATCTTAACGGGGATGATTCCCATCGGCATCATCATAAAAGATGACGTACGGTGCTTCGAACAAAAGGGCATCAATAGTCAAGTGGCAGAGGGAATGGAATAAATCCACCAAAGGTCGGTGGATCCATCGATATCTG
The DNA here is from genome assembly GCA_024533555.2 of Aedes koreicus. NCBI lineage: Eukaryota > Metazoa > Arthropoda > Insecta > Diptera > Culicidae > Aedes > Aedes koreicus. Next base: position 617,215 of record JAHHFK020003686.1, read on the forward strand.
GAGATATCCAGATTGGTCGGTCGATGACACGGGGACGTTATTTTCAACTTGACGCAGATCCTGCCTGGCCATGGCTGCTTTAGACAGTATCTGCACAAGTACGGGACCGCCGAGTCCTCCAAGTGTTCCGTGCGCGCGGATGTTGAGGAAACCGCAAAACATGTGTTCTTTGTTTGTTCTTGCTTCATCGACGAGAAAAGACATGTCAGCTGTGAGCGGTTGGGACACGACTCTGGACAACCTTGTCCGGAGAACGTGTCAAGACCGGGACATCTGGGACGCGGTAAACACGGCCTCCCAGATGGTTCTCGAGCTCCAAGTCAGATGGCAAAATGACCAGTGGCAGGTCAGAGGGACCAACTAAGTTACAACTAAAGTCTTATGTATTTAGACATCAGCTCGATTAGGTGCTTAAGGAACAATAGGCCCGTCTCCAAATTAAAATCGAAATGTGTTTCTGGAGGTAAAGGAATGCTAAAGGCGCAGCAGTGTTTTGAGTGGATCGAGGGGTTAGCACCCTAAATACCACAGCCTGAAGTTGTCAGGAGTCTGGTTGAACCCCCCCACACACACACAATGGTCACCGAGGCGCCTGTGAACTGGAAGTTAGTCTCCACCCAGCATCGCAGGACTGACCTACCCGGAGTGCATCGGTTACGGAATAACTTCCACCGCCGGGGAACTCTTCGTTGGAGTAGGGTATATCCGCTGCCGGAAACTAACTGAGTAGAACGCGATAAGCAGGAGGGTTAAATAGCTCACGGTCGGTTTCAGGAGAAGTTCCTTCACCGGGAAATTCTCCGTCGGAGTAGGACTGATCCGGGATCAACGGGTCTACCTGAGTTGAGTGCAACAAAGCTGGGAAACTACTAGCTTCATGTTTGGTTGCTGAATGGTGACAGTTGAACTATGTAAGGAAAACTACTAACATGACAAGTTGAATAGGGCTTAGATTTGAAAATAGGCACAGTTTCTAGACGCAGACAGATGCTTCACTCGATGATTTTGCTAAAGGTTCGGCTGAAAGGCAGAAGTGCACGATTATAGTAACTTTTGTTTTTACAATTCAAAGGTTAAATTAGTGAGTGAGTTTAAAAAAATATAAGTGGTGTTAAATGTGTTGTGTATCTTTCTTTGTTTAGTGGACTGAGGTCCTTTGGAATCGCCAATTCTGCTTGAGATTTTTATTGAAATACTCAATTATGTGAGCGTTTTAACTTAATACTAAACTGAATTCGTGTTGAACCCCCAGCGCTGCGCTTTTTCCGTTCGGCTGGAAATTTTCGTCATCTAGCGGGGACCATCCCAGGTTCCGTCGCGGTTCAAGCCGCGAATTCCGTTCAAGGATCATCGAGACCCGTGTGTACCGTGCAGGCCTGCCTCAAGAAGGCAGTTAATTTGAAAAACGAATAATCTCCCATCGTTCGTCCAAAGCTGAAGGTAAGGTCCGTAAATTTTTGTGTAGACCTGAGCAATCCGAGATCACGTGTTGTAAATTGCACGTTGCAAACCCGATCCAACCAGAACGATAGAGGTTTCACCGATCCCCGCTAGGTGAAACGGAAAGGTACGCAAAGCCGGGTCGCTTTGAGCACGTGTGCCTCTATTCGAATCGCCCCGGGTACAGAAACGGCGTTCAAAAGAAAACGAAAGCTTCCGTTCCAGCCGCCACTCCCTCCGCATCTCTAATTCGGCCATAACACACACACACACACGGAAACAGAGTCGTTGAAGTTCCAACGGGCCCCATCAGTCATCTGGTCATCAAAAAACCACCGCAGGTACGTGTTAGAGTTAAGATACATGTTTGTTCCTATTTTCCATTTTCGTCGAAACCATCCAGCACGAATAAATAATACTACGAATAAGAATGATTTCTAGTTAGTTCAATTTAGTTACGCTTAACGTCAGTTACTTAATTAAAAAATGACTCGCTAATTTCCGGAGCTTAATTTGTTTTTTACTGAATTGAGTAGAAATTCATTTAAGGTACATCAGCTGATGAAGGGAAAGAGGACTTAGCTTGTGTCACAGAAATTTTACCATTTTTTCTATAAACCGTTTATGAGATTCCCCTAGGCCAAAGTGTCTCCAAGGTCGGGCAAATAAAACGTAGTCTCTCTTGGAGAGTGACTTTTAAGCCACCGATTAACGAAACTCAGCAATAAGCGAACGGTTATAGGAGGAAGGAATATGAGCTACTGGAAAAGATACTAAGGACCACTAAATGGGGCACGGGAATACCATAACAAAAAACACAACCCAACCCAAGCCGCGCGACGCCGAGGACCACGTCCCCGGCCACCGGAACAGAGGGGCGAAGAGGCACACCCCACACGGCAACAACACAGCGCAGGAACAGGAAGACATCGGAACACACCCCACAAAAAGGCCCCAACCGAAACAAAAAGGGGCAAGAGACACAGGAAGACAAACTGAGGGGCCGAAAAGAGAAAACAAAACAAAACAGAATTGGCGAGGGAAGCATACGTAAAAACGAAGATACGATGTATGAATAAAATAAAAAGTACCTATGATACTCAATGTCCAATCATTTACCAACCCAATTCAGCCTTAGGTTTTGCACAAGACCTGTTGACATCTTCCAGTTTTCCTGAAATGTAGTAAGTTGCTCCATGTTCACCACCACTTCCGGCTTTCCTTCTCATCTGCAACAGTTGAGTTTGGCGCATTTAACGAGTTTGCGATGGAGCGAACAGTAGAAATGGGGTTTTCCAAATATATGTGCAAGATAGATGTTCTGCGTGCTAACTCCGATGGACCCTCCTGAATACTGAATGTGCTCTTGAAAACAATGTGTGTGATTAACGGTTGCCTGTGTATTGGTCATGAGCAGAACAAGCGTCTTCCATTACTATTACCATTCAGACTAAGGCCGGGATGGCCTCTGCTCTATACAGAAATTGTCTCCATTTCATTCGATCAATGGCTGCATTTCACCGGCCTCGTAGTCTGCGAAGGGTCCGCGGGTCACCTTCTACTAGATCGACCCACCTTGCCTTCAGGTAGGGCTACCTCTTCTTCTTGTGCCCGTTGGATTGTGTTCGTGAATCCTTTTGACTGGGCTGTCATCAGACCCAAGTAACATTGCCAAAACCATCCAGCTTTATTAAGTTTTATTGGGCGTCTATCAAAGCCATAATTAAGAAATCCATTTGGTTTTATTATGACACCAAGAAGTGCCAATAGGTTTCATATTTTAGTCAGGTTTATGAGAACCTACACAGCTTGTTTAAAACGATCTTAAAACCTTGTTTTCTCAAATTCCTTTTACTCCTATCAAAGGTTTTATTTGGACTTTATGAACTCATAATATGCTGTTTTGAAATGCCGTTTTAGGACTCATTCATATTATCTTATTATGGTCAGTTGAAGAAGCATTTTAAAACCATTTTGCCTCAAATAAATGCATGAGGCGGCAAATTGGCATTGAGAAAAGCCACCAAAGAACCAAATAGTTTTGAAGTAGTCAATATGAAGATAACTTGGCTTTATGGCAGAATTGTGATTTTTTTTCCAATCGCCATATTGAAATATTGGAAATAATAGAAATGTGGAGAAATAAATGCACCAAATTTTATATGTAATGCAAATGAACTGTATATCGGAGACCAATTTCTTCATTCTTTTAGATTACTTTATTGAATTTCATCAATTTTCAAGAAATTCATGTTTAATTTACCGAATACATTGTTTTTGTATTTTGTGTTTGTTGTTGTAAACGCAGTATAATTTTCGAGGCGCATTAATTTTCGGCTCATTTCTTGCCAATATTCACCATAAAATTCAATGTGCATCTGATTTGGAGCATGCTACGCTGTAAAAAACTGAATTTGTTTTGGATATTTTGCAATGAAACAAAATTTCCCGCAGACTTTTTGTTTTCAGATATTATTCACTGCTAAATGAATCAGAAGAGCAGAGAATCGAACAAAGCAGAACAAAAAACCAACCACGATATCACAGTTAAGTTTGACAGCTGTGGCCATTTGGCCGCATGCTGGTTTTCAATGCAGCCAATAGGTTTTATGAAGGTTCTCAAGTGGTCATAGCATTTATCACTAGAATATTTAAAAAATCTTTATGGTCTTATAAAGGTTTTATTAAATTGTTTTCACAACCGTCTATAGAGTGGGCCACTTTGTACAAATTTTGGCTTTAAAGAAGCATAGAGGAGGTGTTGGCAGACAAATCAGTTTTGAATGTAGTTTTATCAACACAGCCGGGAGGAATGCTATACGGCTAGAATAAAACTTAAATTGTTACTTGGGATTTCATCACCGCCGATCTGAACTCGTGGTGGGAAGTCATCTCGTGAGCTTCTCCCCTTCATGTATTTGGTTTTCAACTTAAGTCTGAGTTTACGCCATCACCTAAAAGTTTTGTGCTACGATATCAACTTCATCGGCTACGCCAAAAAGTTGGATAGACTTCTTGATGATCATGCCACTAGTGTCTATCCCCACTCTTCCAGTTACACCCTTCAATGCAATGTTAAATAGCAGACACGACAATCCATCATCTTGCCGTAACCATCTCCGAGATTCGAAGGGACTTGAGCGTGTTTTCTAGACTCGTATGCCACTCATCGCTCGATTCATCGTTTCTTTGACCAACCGCATCAATTTTTCTGGGAATTCATAATCCATAATCCATGAGTTTCCTTCCATCTCGTGGTAGCTTGACTTTGGGACAGGATCAATACTTTGTCCGGATTTTGATGTGAACGGCCTTCATTGCCTGGAATTTTATCCCGTATCACGATTAACTAAAATAGCAAAGGTTACTTTGATAGAGTTCTGAGGTATACATTAGGGGTGAGACAGCCCTACTCTGAGTTGCTTTGATGCACCAAGTAACTCGTGGGTAACTCAAAATAGCTAAAAAAAATGAATCAAACTTCAGCGCTTCTTATCGATTGCAAGGGTTTCAAAAAGTTTGTCTTCCAATTTGTTTGAGAAAAATAGTGGACATTCCGCTTATGGCAATTGAAGATAGAACAACGGTGAGCCCTGATCCGCGACTATGAGAGTTCTAGGAATATTTAATATGTGATACGTGATACGGATGGCTTTACTAAAGTTCAATGATCAGGTTATTGTATTACAGGTTATTTTAACGGTATGTAAAGATCGGTAATTTGTTAAACATCTATGATTCAAAGAAGCTTGAAAGCTTGGATTGGAGTGCTCTTTGGCTGAGCTCGTTTGTCTCTTCTCCTGCCCTTGTTCCAAAGTGACCCTGTAATGGTCTGACCGGCTACGGTTTAAAAAAAAAAAAAAAAAAATAGCAGGTCTGGTGGGTTTATTCAATGTATGACTTAATTGGAGACACGAAAATAACATCTTCTCGAAAAAAAAGGCAAAGGATAACACTAGTAGTAGTAAATATGATATCAATTTGATACGAGCAGATATGTTGTTTGAGTGAATATAGATTATTTTCAAAATCAGAGAGAAATAGAGAAAATTAAAAACATTCAAATTGCTATCGCCATCAAATTTCTCATATGACTAAAAAGCAGTTTGTTTGACAGATGCTGCACAGAAACAGAGAGAAAACAAACGACAGTGCTCGCTCGCTGAGCAACGTGAGTTACTTGAGTTACCTCAAAATCAACTCTGAGACTGCTCGCGATAAGGAGCTGTCTAAATGCAATCGCTAAGTCATACATGCATTATATTCAAACCGATTGAATGACGACGCATTGAATAAAAACTAAATACCGCGCATTATGAAATAACATGTTTCGTTGGTCAACAATATCGGACAACCAAATCAAGTGGTTTGTACTTTTGATACAGTAAATTTCGGGTTTTTTGCTCATTATGGTGCACCTCGCAAATCACCTGTGCAAGCATGGCACCACGAAGCCGCAATCTCCCTAAAAATAATATGTGTAACCTGATAAAGTCATCGATCACAGGATGCCGATAAGTTTCGTCGTGGTCGTGGTCGTCGTCATTGTCGTCTTCGTGCTTAAAACGAGCTGAAATTTGTTTTACGAGCTCCTCATTCCATCCTGCCTCCAACCCCCTCAAATAGGCCTCAGTAAACAAGCAATTTTGAACAATTTTGCGATCGTAAATCATGTCGCGATAAGGAAAGGGTCGCAACGGTAAAATTGGCTTTGGTCAGTCACACAGGTGGAAATGCGATCTCCCTCGAGTCAGTCGAAATGGATGTGATTTGCGCAGGAGCCATTGTACTCACTTCGTCTGTCCAGGATTCAGAGCGAAGACTCACATGATTTAATCGCGCAAATTCTTCCTTCCCTTGCGAACACACACGGCATTGAGGATTCATCGCTCTCGTAGCCTTGCTCGATCGGCAGATGCATACTGAAGCCTCCTTTTAATTATGTCTATGTCCATACCTCAGAACAGAGAATGTTGAATCTCTTCTTGTGATTTTTTTTTTCGGCAGTGTACATCGAAAAGGCCAACCAGGTACGAACCAGAACAACCCCCGAGGCACCTACTCGATGACGATGGCGACGAACAATGTCATATTCGCTCCGTCCGGGAGTGATCTTTACTGGCATCTCGGCTTCGATTAGCTTGTGTACTCATGGCACATCGTAAATTACACCACGAAATTGAGCTATGGACGAAACACGTGACTGACCTGTTTCACCTTCGAGAACAAGGCAGGCACAGCGAACGAAAAAAAAAACGCATCGCGGCAAGGTAGGCTCTGATTTAGTTTGCTCGTTTTTGTTTTTGGTCGACTTCGATCAAGTCATCGCTGGCTGATATGTTGTGTTGCCAAGCCGATGCAGTCGGTGCAGTCTGATTAATTAACATTCGGTTGGGAATCTGACGTGGTCGAGAGCTGATTTGTGCCGGACGGGGTTCAAAATTTACTCAATCATAATTCCGCTTCCCGGGCTTCGGTTGGAAATTAATCATTTTTATATTAAATGATCATACGGGGTCCGATCGTTGTGTTCTCCAGTGTGCGATGTTTTCGTGTGTGGTGCCAGAGAAATTGATTTCCAAAGTGAGATTTGGTTCTGCGTTGGGAAAGATTGGGCTTCCGTGTTGCACTCTGAGTGGCCACCCATGAAAGTGATGGCAGATTGTAATCCAAGGGAGGAAATTTCGGACGCATGATGGAGATGAAGGAAACTGACAATGAAATTTGTTTGGATCTATGTTTCGATATTTTTAAGCTGTTTCGTTTTTTCACGACTTTCACATTGTCTTAAATGAGTTCTTACCTAAAAAAATATGTTCTAACGTGTCGATTGTAGGATGTTAATCCGAGAGTTTTTCAAGTGTGCCGTGCCGTAAGGGCTCAGTAGGGATTCTTTGTCAAGACACCCGAAGCTAAGAGTCAGTTCCATTGTGGTTATATCACATCAATTAGTTTTTCCACTGTATTTATCCACTGATTTTTTTTTAGAATTACCGTAGTAACATATTGGATTTCAAATGATTCATTTCATTAATTAAAATCACTGTAGTACCTATGAGATTCACTACAAATGATTATTGCGATGCAAGGAAACGGAGCAGCACATCGAAATTTTAGATATACTATTCTTTATACGGTATATAATTTCAGATCATCCATGGAATTCCCAAGTATTGTATAATAATTTTAAATTATTTTTTTCTCATGGCTATGATACATTGTCTAAACTTTCAGGTTTATAATGGATACTCAAGTCCGTCTACATTTGCAGCAGGACCACAATCTGCAGACATGTAATTACAAATAGAATTGTCCAGTAGCAAACAAGAGTTATCGAAAAATTCGAATCTCCCTTTTGTTTTTTTACGCAACTTGATGTTCTTAAACACTGAAGACTTAGGATCAATTTCGTCCGCAGCTCCAGTGAATGTTCCAAGTCCCACGATTAGGCTCGACTCCCCTTTGCTGATCCTGGAATCCTTATCGATGTTCTTCCACGTTGTTTTTTATGGGCGTGGTGATGTAAACAATTTCTCCACTTCAGAGTCGTGAAAACAATTGTCATCACTATCACCAAAGTCGTCTCCCGCATCAGGTTCCTCATCAGTTGGAACTCATCTTCCTGCGATTCAAGAGCCTCCTTGGCCTGCCGGTCACTCAACAGGGGCAAATTTCCTCTTGATGGTGTTTTCATTATGAGACGCGAAACCAAAACCTATAAAACATTATAAAAATAGGCCCAAATGACAAACTTTTGATTTTTTTTTTCATTTACCGCAATTTTTTTCTATAAGACATGTTGTTGAAAATTTTCTTTATACTGTCCTACACACTACCAAAATGTCATGTAAGTTTCAGTCCCCTTAGACCGACACCTGCAAACGTCCTTTAGCACATAAGAAAGAGTTGAAAGAGATGGGAAAATAAATTCAATCAAACACATCTTTCGTCGAATTGCGTATGTGTCAGTTTCAGGAGACTTTACTTTACAAGAAATCTTTGTAAACGTTCCCCGACTTTTTACAAACATGAATAACGTCTCGTGTAAAATCCATAATTTCTAAGTGTGTAGTTACATTTCAAAGATAGAAATTGGAGCGATCGAAGAGCGCTGTTCGATGATTTCTGAAATAAGTGGCTAAATAAAATAGTTCAATATAATCCTATACTGCTTATGAGCGCATGCCAGTTACAGGGTGCGGCAGAAAATAATGCGAAAATGTTCAAACTTGAGTATTGGATTAATTCGTGTAGCTAGTGACTAATTGCTGTCGAAAGTGCATTTGTTTATGTTTACTTTCAAGTGCTGCATCCAAACATTCTATTTGTTTTATTGCAAATTCGTCAACATGTTCGCGAAAGAAGTGATCACCAGTTTGTTGCTCGCCCAGAAGAAGCCGAAAGAGATTGCCAAGGTGGTATGGTGCCATTTGGCAACAGTTTACCGCATAAAAAAGTCCCTGCAGGATGGTCCTAAGCAGCGGAAGCCGGGAAGCGGACGTCCGCGCTTTGCACGCACGCCGAACGTGTTCAAATTGGTCCGTGCAAAAATTGCTCGCAACCCGGAAGCCAATATTTCGGAGAAATCCATGCAGAGAATCATCAAAGAAGACCTGCATGCATCTTCCAGAGCCAGAGTGAAACGTCACTTGATTACGGATCGGGTCAAGGAACTACGAGTGACTCGTTCCAAGAGATTGCTTTCCTTGTTGAAAATGGAAAACATGATAATCCAGCTCTCCGACGAAAAGCACGGACCGGTTCATTTCACCGCAGAAAATGGAGAACGTTCCGGAAAAAGTGAAATTCAAATTTCAAACCAAACATCCGGCTGGTGTCATGATGTTTGGCTTGGTGGCGTCCAACGGTTTGAAAATGCCGCCTGTTTTCATTGATGCTGGAGTTAAAATCAACACCGAAGTGTATATCGGTATTTTAAAGGACCAAGTGCTTCCCTGGGTGAAGGCCAACTTCTCTGAGGACCAAAACGTTGTCCTACACCAGGATGGAGCGCCGTGTCACACGTCCAATCGAACCCAACAATGGTTGAACAATAACATAAAGTTTTGGCCGAAGGATTTGTGGCCCCCTAGCAGTCCAGATCTTAATCCGTTGGATTATTCGATTTGGGCATATGTTAAAGCACGAGCCTGCAAAACATCACACTGTTGGCTCCTCATGCCAACGTTTACAGCGGGAACGACAGCAGCAAACAGCAACAATCGGTTTCCGACAACAACAGTGCCGAACAACTCAAGAGACCTACTGCCGAACCTAACACTCACAACGACGAACTGAACAGGATGTGCATCTCAGTCGTCTACCTTCCTGATGGCCAGTTCTGAAAAGAACTATGGCCTAAACCAACTCTTCACGTAGGGAGGTAGCGAGAGATTGCAGCATCAGACAGCAGTGGCAGCAAAGTCCTCTGAGCGGCAGCGATGAACGGGAACACAGCGACATCCAAACAACGGCGGAGATTAAGCAGCATAAAGTAGAGTAGCGGATTGGCTACATACCACAGGGCTCGGTATAGAAATGATATCTTCACTGCGTTTTACTACGTTTTAACAAGTGTGTTTATTGATGTTCACTGTATAACTTATACAAAACTTCTGACCTGAACTGCGTCGATATGCGCCTCTTTATACTGTTTGTGGAGTGAGATAGAAACCAAAACGCTCACCGGATTGGTCCACCAATCGGTGTGAATGACGTTGCAAACAAAAAAGAACACTAAATGTTAGTAGAAAAAGGTGACCGTATTCCCGCGGCCGTCTCGGGGTTAATAAGGGTGTGTGTGTTTCATAGGAAGAGTAGAAAAGGAAAGGAAACGAAAACAAAACACTGCGTACTCCATGGTTGTAATGCGGTGCGTGAACGGTTGGGCTCCGAAAAGCTTAGCTATCGCGAACAACACCCAAGTGTGAAAACTCAAAAGTCAACCATAACACGCACATGGCAGTCAATGTCGGAGGACTACGATCGAAAGGCATGCTCTGGCTTCCGGCGTTGGCTCGAGGATGTTATTAATAAAAATGGAGGACACATTGAATAAATTTGTTTTAAAGGACTTTTTGAAGATAACTGCTCTCGAAAATGTTGATATTATTGCTTAGTTGAATTAGTTATTAGTTGAAAATGGGATTTGAAAGAAATAGAACAAATTTTCGCATTATTTTCTGCCGCACCCTGTAGCATTCTTCATGACAATTTGCAAACCTGTATATTTATATACGATATACATTGTCCAGCTCGAAATATCATCATAACCTGGATATCTCTACTCCCAACTATACATCGATATATAAATAACTGTTTTAATATCCCCTGCTATTCGGTTCAGAAAGGGGTATAGGCGCGTTATGTTAACTTGATCGTGATAGATTTCATGTGTGACGCTTATAATGATCACTTGAAGCTGCGATGAGGGATAATTGCCATGATATTCCCTAATGTAGCACATAGTAAAATGTGTCTTGTCTTCTATAAAAAAACGTAATGGAATGATCTCTCATATGCACCTGTCGAACCATTCAGAACGGCCGTTGGGAGAATATCACCATGAATATCTCACGTGCGCATTGTATGTTACCAATTACTAATTCCTTCTCTCCGTTCTCCTGTTCTCTTCCCTATCCCGTAACCAAGAGCAATACCACGTGTCAAGTACTTCGTGGGACTAGATTTGGATCACTGATTTAAGCTCTTCAAAAGCAGAAACACCAAGATTATCACCCCGCGATCGTGAAGGAGTCTGGATGAGGACCGGGTGGATCCCGCTAAAAGTTTTCAGATACAAGAAAGGTGGTAAGTGCTCTCAAAAACGCGGAGAATAACAGGTTATCTGTTTTGACCCTACATCAGAGTAAGATTTGATGTATGAATAACGGTATACAGCCCTAACCTATGTAACTTTCAGCAAAACTTTTTATCACAAGGTTAGCAATCAAATGACCACGACACAACTTACTAAATATCCATTACACAACATACAACGGGGAAAGAGAAGAGCGTTTCCAGATGAAATCAGCCGGTAAAAGTCAAAATCTTGCACGACCCTCTCCGATTTGGATGAAACTTTGCACATGTCTTCGGAATCGTGATGATGGATTTTCCGCGGGCTAAGGGGATTTTTTGACTCAAGACAATTTTTCAAAAGGGCGTATGTGTTTTGTCATGCGTATTTTTCAAAAAATCATAACTCGAAAACCGTTGGTTGTAATAGAATTGCGTCTGCAAAGAAGTTGTAGTTAATTAATTTGACTTTATGAAAAAAATATGTTCACCGTAAAACAAAATTTTTTTTCTTCAAAAAATCAAAAATAAAACTTAAAAATCAATTAGCAAATCTGTCCAACAAACGATTTTTATAAAAAAAATTCCAAAAAGTTGTTCTACGATGAAGCAATTCAAGATAAAAAAAGTTTTTAGAAGTAAGAAAAATTCAAGTTTTTTTCAAATTTGTTGTTTTTGCATTAATAACCATATTTTAATAATATAATACAATTTTTCTAGTGATTTTAAACAAAAAATGCTCGTGGTGAGCAACATTCTATATGTACCCGTTTTCGAGATAATTTGAAAGTAATGTCGAAAAAATGGCTTTTCCATGAAAATATCCCATTTTCAAAAGTTAGTCGTAATTGTCCATCTTCAAAAGTATTTTTTTTGTAAAATGGAACATAAAATTGTTTGTTTGTTTGTTTGTCTTTATTTGAGAGACTTTCAGTGAACATAAAAATTTTCAACAACTTATCCTTAGACATCAAGAAGATTGAACATCTTCTTAATTAACGAAATTAACAAATCTTAATTACCAAATAAAAATTTTAATTTTTTTATTTATTTTATTAATATTATTATTATTTATTTATTTTTTCTACTATTTTTAAAAAATATTGTATTTACATTTTTACAAACACTATTTCCTAACATTCCTATAAATATTAAGAAAACTCAGTATTTCGTCAGTTGAAAATATTTTCGCAGCGATTTTGTTATCTGCAACTGGAATGAAGGAGTGATATTTCTGTGTACCAGGAATCATTTTTGTTTGCTGATAACTACCACCCCATTCTGCAGCTCCCTCTTTCATATTCTTCTTGTGAAACATAGCAAAATGATATTTTTGTGAAATTCTCTTGATTTCTCTTAATAGCCCAATCATACAAAGTATTCGCACTTGTTATTGGATGTCTTTGTTGTTTAGCTTTGCTTGCTCTTGTTGCCATTCGTTTTAATATGCCGCCAATTGCATCACATAGTCCCTTACCATGTGAAGTTGCGAAAAAAT